>OZ026528.1:44383271-45011415 GCA_964019695.1 Loripinus fragilis
CCTGTGGTACTTCACAGTCTCCAATTTTGAAGATGTTTTGTTTTACCACGAACAGCGCCAAATAAAATACCCGCCAAATTTAAGTGTTTTACACATATATTATCTCGGTATGTGAGATGGGTAAAAACAACGGATGGTTCAAACAGTTGCAAACACACATTATAAAGACAATTTAAGAAGTCATCGAAATAAGTGTAGGGTCATTCAATATTCGTTCACTATTTTGGGGTTATTTATGAGTTTGTAACGCATATTTTATTGATTTTTTCACCTGAAATGGAAAATTAAGGGCAGTAACTCATATTTGATAGCAAATTTTAGCTTAGTTAACATACATAAAGATGTGTCAAGCCAAATATCGTTAGTCCGGTAGAAAACCAGAATGACCTGGAACTTGATTTTAAAGTTTTTTTCTTTGTTGATTCTTGTTGTTCAGACATTGCACTTGATGAATCCAACTGATGCCACTCTGGCATCATTGAGCGTTTTGATATATTAAAGATGGCGTCCAAGATGGCCGCCAGTTAGGCTCCTAAGACGTATATGACCAACAAACTCGATAAAGAGCATTTTAATTTTGACTTTTAATGGATGTTTAGTGGTTAATAAATACAAACAATTAAAATGGAACTTTTTTTTTATTCAGAAGGTTGAAATATAAAAGATGGCGTCCAAAATGGCCGCCAGTTAGGCTCGTAACAACTATTTGACCAACATACTCAATAAAAATCATTTCGATATTGATTTTTATGGATGTTAGAGGTTATTAAATGATGCAAACGATTAAAATGGAAATTGGTTTAATTCCCAGAGTTGAAATATTAAAGATGGCGTCCAAGATGGCATCCAAGATGGCCACCAGTAATGCTCTAAAGACCTATCTAACAAATAAACTCGATAAAAACCATTTAATTTGATCTTTTATGGCTGTTTAAAGGCCTAATGATTCAAACGATTAAAATGGAAAATTGGTTTCGTTCAGAAGGTTCAAATTTTAAGATGGTGTCCAAGATGGCCGCCATTTTAAAGCAAAATTCAACCTGATCGCAGTTAATAACTATTTTTCGATAGTTTTCAACAGTGGTTATATTTGGAGAATTTGACTTGTATATTGTTGATGTTTTCTGCGTTTTGAAAAATTCAAGCTGACGTCCAAGATGGCAGAAATCACATAGTTTTTGTTATGATACACTGCACGGAAAAAAATCAGACTCATACCTTTTGTAATGTAATTTTTTGTCTTTGTTTTGGTAATTGTATTCATCAATCCATACACCACATTCCAGACCACCTTTGGCTAGATCTGATAATACCATAATATCATAGTTCCTACTTTGGGAAAACAATCTGTCGAAAAGATGAAGAGATAAATGCCAGGGTATACTGAACGGACGATATACCTAAAAACGTTGTGGTTGGGTATAAGAATAGGGACATAACTGCAGGTCTGAGGCAAGTGTTACAGATATACCTGCGGAGTCAGCCCCCACAACTACACATTTGCTTGATTCAAACATATATGCTTGTGAGATGCATGTTGGTAGAGTGCAATTGTAACCAACATGCTGCCGTTTAATAGCAGAGTTTAAGGAGACCTGAGCGCTGCAGTGGGCCTGCTAGTCTCGCGAAGCTGTTACAGAAAAAAAACTGCTTGGTTTCAGACATTCGTGTTTGTCCTGTGCCACATAATCAAACATGCGTAATGTCAAATATGACTGTTGACCCTGTGGCAATGATGACTGGGCTGATGGTCTGGTGCAAGTAGAACAAACGTGCACACTGGCCGGGTGCAACTTGAACATACATGCCTGCTGCTCCAGTGCAACAGTAAGGATGTGATGGTAAGAATGTCTGATGTGATGACTGCTGTTTTGTAAAACTTCAACAGATATACCTTGGTACCATTCAATCAGACATACAAAATTTACATCCAGGTCCATTGAAAATCAAAGAGAAAACTTACTAGACTGATGCTTGTCCATCATACATGCCAACTAACAGTGTGAAACTTTATTAGGCAAGAATGTTGCCTGGTCGAGTGCTACTCCAGAGAGTTGCTACGCTGTTGCAGCTGCAACATATATGCCTCCTGGCCAAGTGTACAGTATCTACTGCCACAAACACCGCTGCTGTTCAAATATGCGTACTCGTTGAGTGCTGCTGCAAGATGGATGCATGCTGGGTCTTTGCCATTCAATCTTGCATGTTAGCTGGTGTTGTGTTTCTCTATCTGCCATACCTGTTGGTATGGTGTCTCACTATCAGCCGTGCCTGCTGGTGTGATGCCTCACTATATGCCATATCTTCTGATGTGGTGCCTCAGTATTAGCCCTGCTGTGCTGGTGTGGTGCCTCAGTATAGGCCATGCCTTCTGGTGTGGTGCCCCACTACAGGAAATGCCTTCTGTTGTGGTGCCTCACTATCAGCCATGCCTGCTGGTGTGTTGCCTCACTATAGGTCATGCCTTCTGGTGTGGTGCCTCATTATCAACCATGCCTATTGGTTTGTTGCCTCACTATAGGTCATGCCTTCTGGTGTGGTGCCTCATCATCAACCATGCCTTTTGGTGTGGTTCATCACTATAAACCATGCCTGTTGGTGTGGTACCTCACTATAGGCCATGCCTTCTGGCCTTCTGGTCAATTGCCACTGCAATCAACATTTTACTAGTCGAATGCAGATGGAAGAATTTTGGTTACAAGTCTGGTGCTACCTGTACAGAGGTGCAATTATATCAGACATGTCTGATGATCCGGTGCCTCTCTCAGATATGCCTTCTTGTACAATGCAACTATTATCAGACATGTATGCTGGGTTTATGAATTCATCTACGCATATTTGTAAAGTGCTGCTCTATCAAGCAAGGTATCTGGTCTGTTACAAATCCATCAGACATGCATACAGGTAGGATGCCACTCCCACTGGGTTGTAAAACTTGTCCGGTACCACCCTGGCCGCCATCTTGAATATATCATATTCTTTATGCTGTATTAATAGCATCACTGGGATGTTACAAGCATAATGTTTGCAGTTCAAATATCAGTAAAATAAAATTTTGCATGCAAATTCTTGAAGCTTACCAGTCTCAGGGAAGATTTTCTTATATTTTTTGTTATAAACTGCCATCTTGGTGGCCATCTTGTCCGCATTTTTTCTACTATTTATTTGGTTACAAGCTAAGTGTCTACAATTAGATTCCAACTTCATAGCATACAATTAAAGAAAAGAAAATGGATTTGAGACATATTTACCGTATCACACAATTTTTTCACTTATAATAGGCTTCCATCTTGGACGCCATCTTGGATATACCAAAATGCTCAATGATGCCAGAGTGGCATCACTCGGATTTTTCATGGACAATGTATGTACTACCAGAATCAACAAAGAAAAAACTTTAAAATCAAGTTCCAGGTCCTCCTAAAATTCGCCCAAATTCTGCCGGACTACGTGTATATGCTTTTACTGTAATCTGATCCTTAGTGAGCAAGTTATTGGAGAAAATTGGATTTTCGACCCATTTTCGATGTAAATAATAACATTAAGGGGCTATAACTTATGTTTGAAAAAAATAAAAAAGTAGCAGAAGCACTTTTTATTTTACAGTTTGACAAAGTAATGGTTCAGAATAGCTTTCATGCAATTTAGAAAAAATGTTCTCGAGCTATTGAGCTTTTACTCATCTTACTGCAGTTTCCAACACAAAACACTGGTTAATTGATAAACAGGGGCCAATAACTCTTACTGAAATATGTAGATAATTTAATGCATTATATTTGCGTCTGGCATGCCAATTTCATTTATCTCAGCAAGTTTCAGGCAAATACGGTAACAAATATTGAAGTTATAAGGCAAATTGTGTTTAGTCATGCAAGAGTTATGGTTAATGGTGTAGGTAGTGACCTTAATAGAAAAATGCCTATGTATTTTCAATAATGCATGCACTAGTATGTTCAAATGTATCATTTGTGTCCTCTGTTGTGTATTTTTGTGTCATGTGTGCAATGTTAGCTTTTTGCTAAGAACCTGACAACGAATACTCTAATGCTTACAATTATGATGAGTTGACTTCTGTTTAAGTTTTTGATAGGCGCTATATTGGTGACGTCGTAACTGGTGTCTGCCATGATTCCCCGGCTGCCAACAACCATATACGTGCAGTCCAGTCCAGAAACAAAATATAATAGTCGGTTGCTTTCTTCAACAAAAAAAAAATCCCATGGGACTCAAAACACGACATAAGTCCATGCACTAGCCTACAACGCTCGTTCCGCTACTTGGTAATATTATCATTAAATCGCTAAGCATTTTAAACTTAAGAGCCATAATTCTCGCTAATCATGCGGTAAACCTCATTGTCACCCTCATATATCTAGACTTGTAATGTCGTAATAGAGAACCATTGTGTTCGCCCGAACAACTGGTGCAAAGATCACCGATTCGGTCACATCTGTTCAGAACAGGTAGACATCAGCACTGTCCGGTGGATGAAACAGGCGTGCTTTTCTCATAAAATTAACATAACTGAAGTGTCTCAAGAACGACAATAAGGTTGCATTTCATCGTTTCATAGTATACAGTTATTTCACACCTGTTTGTAGTATAGTTAAAACTATTACCCCGAGATGCCGTGGACGACCTGATGCACTATTGCACGAGGCCAAAGGCCGAGTGCAATAGTGCATCAGGTCGTCTACGGTACCGAGGGGAAACAGCTTGTCTATACTACAAACGGGCATGAAATAACTGGTTTATTACCCCTCCCATTTGATGAAATACTTAGCAGCGTTTCTTGCATGGAGTTGCTGTTGTCGATGCGGTTTGTTGCAAAACAGAAAATTACACCAAATCTGCTCAATTTGGGTCCCAAATGTTTCGCTCGTTCTAACTAAGAAAAAGAGTACCCATACATATTTGTTGTAAGTACAGCAATTTAGTGATATATTTTCAAATCAAATATTTAATTATTTTGGAAAATGGTAGAAAAAAATGAAGATTCATGCGATTTTTTATGATACAACCACCAGCAACATTTTGCTGCCACTAACTAGAGCAAGATTTGGTAACTGCTGATTAGATATTTTGAAAATATGAGATTGTATGATTTGAAAAATATGTGTCTGGATGATTTCTAGTTAATTCAGGTCTAAAAAAGTGTCCCTGAGTGTCTGTATCAAAATCTGTTGCAGAATTGTCTCAAAAGCCGTTTTGCCTAATTGTTCTGTCGGTGAGTTGTCTTGTTCCGGAATATATATGTGCTTACTGGTATTTGCATGGACCGTACAAACTCGGCCCTAGGCACGCAGTTGATGACAGGATGAAATGGCCATGGGCCCAAATCGTTATGGACCGAAACTAATTGATTGTTTGATCGAAAAGTCTTGGAAAATGGGCAAATGGTAATTAGAACTGTCAGAGAATTCTGACTATAGCCCCGCTGGAGCGCTTTTCATGGTGTAAAAAGGCCAAGTCCTAAGATATTGAGCAGAACCAAAATTCTGACATCAATAAAGAGCTATAACTCTGGTACAAATAAGTAAAATGTGGAAGGTAGCAATCCCAACCTAGATCTTGTAAATATAAATGTTTTTACAAAATTTGGTGAAAGTCTGTCAATTCCTTCTCAAGCAATTCAGCGGAAACGAAATTCTGGCTTAAGTCAAAGGCCATAACTGTGGTAATTTGTGGAAAAATGATGTGTAGCAATCCCAACCTAGATCTTATCCATATGGATGCATATATAAAATTTAGTAAAACCTGTCAGTTTGTTTACAAGATATTAAGCGGAAACAAAGTTCTGGCGTAAATCAAGGGCCAAACCTCTAGTACAAATGTGTGAGAAATGACGTATATCAATCCTTACCTAGATCTTGTTAATATGAATGCAATTGTTCTAAAAATATTGAGCAGAAACAAATTCTGGCGTAAACTAAGGGCCATAACTCTGTTACAAATGTGCCAAAATGACGTGTAACAATTCCAACCTTGATCGTGTCAATAACAATTCATTAAAAAAATGGTGAAAATCTGTCAATTCGATCTCCAGATATTGAGCGGAAACGAAATTCTAGTTTAAATCAAGGGCCATACAAGTGAGGGAAAAATGACGTGTAACAATCCCCTCCTAGATCTTGTCAATATCAATGCATATACACAATTTAGTGAAAATTTGTCAATTTGTTCTCAAGATTTTGAGCGGAAACGAAATTCTGGCGTAAATCATGGGTCATAACTATTGTATAAATTAGCAAAAAATGACGTGTAACAATTCCAATATTGATCTTGTCAATATCAAGGCAAATACAAAATTTGGTGACAAATCTGTCGATTTGTTTTCAAGATATTGAACGGAATCCGAATCCTGAAGTAAATCAAGGGCCATAACTCTGGTACAAATTTGCGAAAAATGAGGTGTCACGATCCCAACCTAGATCTTGTCAATATCAATGCATATACAAAATTTGGTGAAAATCTGTCAGTTTGTTCTCAAGAAATAGAGCGGGAAACGATATTCTGGCAAAAATTAAGGGCCACAACTCTGGTACAAACGAGTGAAAAATGACATGTAACAATCCAAACCAAGATCTTGTCACTTTTTCAAAGCGGGGCTAGAATTGGTGTGAGCAGTATACTCAAACTGATTTCTTATTTTGTCAATTCTTAGCGGTAGATTTCTTTTTTAAAGTCGGCTGCAGGAAGAGCATACCTCAAACAGGTAGACCAAGAAGACGGTATTGTTTTGCTGGATGTTGAAACTGTGTGCTTTATTTTCATGGCATCTTCGTTTAAAAGTCATAAGCGAAAGTGGGGATTAGATCAAGTTCAGTTCAGACCAATGTCACCCTGGTAAACCGCATGTCTAGATCTCGGAGGGTGTTGGCTATCGGAGGTAAACATTGCGATTGTGGATGGACAGGGTCTGTATTTATCCGTTTTTATTTCCTATAGAAAGTTTCTTGGAGACGAAAGCAGCAAACAGGTTGCTTCTGTATTGAATGATAAGGACTCGCAATGTGTTAAATGCTTTTGACCCATGTCCGTAGGACCCTGGGCGACTTTTCAAACGACGATTGTGAAATTTTCAATGAAAAAATGCTATTCGTTTGATCATAGCTGGATTTACATCAACCTTTGACACAATTTGCTTGTGTCGCCACAATTCTATAACATTCTTCTGCGTGATTTATAAGAGTCGTGTCTCTAAATGCTATCAAAACATCAATATTTGAAATTTGCTTACGTTGATATCGTTTAGATGGTAAGCAAAATGTTCAGAGGAAACTTGACAGCTGACATGCTTGCTATCGGAGTGACAGTGGTTTTGATCACGGAGATTGATACAAACTGCGGCACAAATAGTGCCTGAATCTGATATATTTTAAGCATGCCGTGATAAAAAAAAAGATATGTAATGCTACAAATGGAAGACTACCATTGGGGCGAAATAGAGAAGGGAATTTGAGAGGTTTTACAGTTGTACTGTGTTGTGAATAGCGCTCATCTTCAGTCGGTGTCATTATGCATGTTTTCGTCTAGTGAGTCTGGGAAAACATATTTATTTAAAGTCTGCACTGATACATTTTTGGTGAAACCAGTATGCTTGATATAGGAAGGGGATATGATGGCTGGGTGGGGTGGGGGGGCGAGGGCATGGTCCCTGAAAGAAGGCAAGAACATGTGCCATATCTATACTCGTTACCTTACCTGGCAACGCAGTATATTAACAACATGAACAGGGTTACAAAATGCAGGTTCACATTGAGGCGCATTTTGTTGTGTAAATGGAGTGTCAAAATGCGAGGAAACTATTGGTTAAGATGCCACCTGTACATGATTAGTAAACCTTTGATCCAAAAATATATACACGTAGGCCACCCAGACAATTGAAACACCCATAACCTCCAGTCTATTGAATCGCCACAGAACACCCAAACGCACACAGTACACTGAAATACACAAACCAGCCAACCCATTGAAACTCCCAAACTCCCTAGGCAACTGAAACACCCAAACCGCTCAGCCCAGGGAAGCACTCAGACCGCTCAGTTCACTAAAATACCCTGATCAAATCCATTGAAACATGCAACTCACCTAGTCCAGTGAAACACCCTTCTGTTGCACCGTCCGTTATGATTCTATTCAATGAAACAAACTATACCAACAGTTTACCCCCCTCCCCCAAACCGTACAAAAACAACACCTGCAAAAAAAACACCACAAAATTGAATGGGTTTCACCGAGGCTCTCTAGCCGGTCGCCAACTCCCCCCACCTTCCTTTTTTGCTATGCAACATCTAAAACATTTGAATGGCATTTCGTTGGTGGGCCGATGGTTGCTCGACATTGTGTGCTGGCTGGGATAGGGTATGTCCATGTCTTGTACAGCCTTCTAGTAGCTTTGCACTGATACGCTTTCTTAGGTTTTGTAAAACATTCGTGAGAAAAATGCACATGAATTATACAACAAAACATCTCATGTGATGTTGCTATTATCGCTTAATCATGCGCGGATCCAGAAATTTTGTCAGACGAAGTCCAACTAAACTCTGACACACTTTTTTGTTTTAGATGAATGGAGTGAGGAATCAAAATACCACTAAAAGCGGACCATCATCAGCCCAACAGCAAAACGCTGGCGGGGAGATAATTACCAAATATTGAATGCTGGCTTGGTAGCTTTTGATTTTCCTGGGGATCTGGACCAGTGTTGCTAAAGAGCCCCAAAGGTTTCCGATTTTCCAGGGAGGGGGTCAGGACCCTCTGCCACCCCCTCTCTGGATCCGCGCATTTCAATCTTAGTTAAATGCGCCGACATAACTGAAAATTTGTTGACTGGGATGCTAAGAATAAAATCAAACAAAATAAAAACCATAATAATGAACCCTGTACAGTTTGCATACGTTTTATAGCTGTACTCTTTGCGTCATTGCATACCACACGTATTTTAAAGCAACTTACCTTTTTGGTCTGTTGTCAGTAAATTCTTAAAAGTATTAGTATACATGTAAGCTTATCTGGGTTTTCACTGCATATTCGTATATGTGGACTAAATAAATCATATAACAAATACCCGTAAAATATTGAAGATATTGCAGTTTCGGTGGTAATCCGTTCTGTTATTTTATCTTTTGGCGTTTTTAAACTTTACATAGTAGTACAGGGCCCGGAATTACAAAGCCTCTTTAAAGTTAAGGGAGATTTAAGTTATGTAATGATAGTTCAACATGCTTAATATATTGCCTGGATAGATGCAGTACTTGTGGTCAAAGATACCATTGTGATCTACAGAAAAAATGAAACTATTTTGATTTTAATCAGTTTAAAACGTTATTTTTCGCATCCTGAAAAAATTAACTTTAAGTAGGCAGTGTAATTCCGTGCCCAGGTCCTCATATTCCGGTAACAGCAGCCCAAGCCCCACAATGGCATCTTTTTAACCAATATTATTTGAGCCGCGACATGAGATTTCCAATAATGTGGTATGTGCGAACAGCAACGGCTCAGACCAGCCTGCGCATACGGACAGGCTGATCAGAGCCTTTGCTTGTCGCTTGAATATTATATGAATATTAAGCTACTGAGCGAACAAAATTTGTAGTTTCTAAGCTTAAAAGAAGGCTACACAGGCTCGCCTGAGTCTATTCATCTCAAAATGCCACATTGTTGGAAATCACATGTCGCGGCTCATTTGTCATTCTATAAGAAGCAATAAAGATGAGTTGTATATCTTTAAGATATTTTTTAAAGTTGTACACCGGATAAGCGGTAATCAAAAAACATTAACGTAGATCAAAAATCAATGGAAACATTGTTTTCGATTGCCATTTGTCACCCGATTTTTCGATTGCCATTTGTCGCAAATCGGGCGACAAATGGCAATCAAAATCACTGTTTCTAGCGATTTCCATATGCATAAAACAACATGTATTTGTAACATGTAATATATTTGTACTAATAAAAGCAGATAGCTTCTCATTTCTGTAAAATCGAATGTTTAATTAGATCTTTCTGCAACTATTTGCAGTACGACTTTAAATTTTCTTTAGTTCAAGAAATGTACCTGGGTGACGTCCTTTTCAGAAAGAGATGGACAATCGGATTGTAAACTAGCTGTTACTCGTTTGGAGGTTGGGTACAATATTTTTTAAACAGATCAAGTTTAGTAGTTTTATAGTTGTGATGTTTGTTCTTGTATCTATAATAGAGGCCCTTCCAGGAGGTACCTGTTCCCTTGTTCTTCTTAAATATTGGCTTGTCTCCATGTTTCATGTTTTATTTATTTCCCTGTTCTCTGACAATTTTGTTCCCCTCAATTTGGCATTTTCCCTTTCCCTAGAATAAAATGGCTTGTACATATACACCCTTACTCGTGAGAGGGCCCTTATTGTTAAGGCATACATAGAACTCCTCTGTCGATTCCATAATAAAATGTTCCCTGCTAGCACGTTATTACAGTTCCTTACCATCGGATGGCGTACTTGAAATTTGACAGAGGAGGACTTAGTCTAGCTCCTAGACCTTGATGTTTTTGTCAATTTTACTTGACTTTTCATACAGTATTTTTTGATCTCATATAGCTGGTCTCATCTCTTCTAATTTAAAATGAAATTATCATTTACTGAAAAAAAATATGATATCAGGCTAGTG
Source organism: Loripinus fragilis (assembly GCA_964019695.1). Lineage (NCBI taxonomy): Eukaryota > Metazoa > Mollusca > Bivalvia > Lucinida > Lucinidae > Loripinus > Loripinus fragilis. The sequence goes on from OZ026528.1 coordinate 44,393,919, forward strand.
GCTAGTCTAAGGAGGACTGAACATGGGAGTCGAACACTCATTTCATTATATTGATATTTTAAGTTAATTACCAAATACATTGGAGAGAGAGAGAGAGAGAGAGAGAGAGAGAGAGAGAGAGAGAGAGAGAGAGAGAGAGAGAGAGAGAGGGGGAGAGAGAGAGAGACATACAGACAGACAGACAGAGAGACAGACAGACAGACAGAGAGAGAGAGACAGACAGAGACAGAGAAAGAGAGAGGCAGAGAAAGATAGAGAGACAGACACAGAGAAAGAGAGACACACACAGAGACAGAGAGAGATAGGGAAAGAGAGAGAAAGAGAGAGTAGAGAAAGAGAGAGTAGAGAAAGAGAGAGAAGGGGAAGAGATAGTAGAGAAAAAGCGAGTAGAGGGAGTGCGAGTAGAGGGTGCGAGTAGGAGTAGAGGGAGTGCGAGTAGAGGAGTGCAAGAAGTAAAGGAGTGCGAGTAGAGGAGTGCGAGTAGAGAAGGAGTGTGAGAAGAGAAGGAGTGCGAGTCGAGAAGGAGTGCGAGTAGAGAAGGAGTGCGATAAGAGAAGGAGTGCGAGTCGAGAAGGAGTGTGAGTAGAGAAGGAGTGCGAGTAGAGAAGGAGTGCGAGTCGAGAAGGAGTGTGAGTAGAGAAGGAGTGCGAGTAGAGGGGAGTGCGGGTAGAGAAGGACTGCGAGTAGAGAAGGAGTGCAAGTAGATAAGAGATAGTAGAGAATGAGTGCGAGTAGAAAAGAGTGCGAGTAGAGAAGGAGAGAGTAGAGAAAGAGTGCGAGTAGAGAAAGAGAGTAGAGAAGGAGTGCGAGTAGAGAAAGAGAGAGTAGAGAGAGAGAGAGAGAGGGAGAGAGAGAGACGAGTAGAGAAGGAGTGCGAGTAGAGATGGAGTGCGAGAAGAGAAAGAGAGGGTAGAGAAGGAGTGAAGTAGAGCAAGAGAGAGTAGTGCGAGTAGAGAAATAGGGAGTAGAGAGAGAGAGAATGTAGAGAAGGAGTGCTAGTAGAGAAAGTAGAGAGGGGTGCGAGTAGAGAAAGAGAGAGTAGAGAAGGAGTGCGAGTAGAGAAAGAGAGAGCAGAGAGAGAGAGATATATATATAAGAGAAGAAGTGCGAGTAGAGAGGTAGTGCGAGTATAGAAAGGGGGAGTAGAGAATGTGTGCGCGAAGAGAAAGAGAGAGTAGAGAAGGAGTGCGAATAGAGTAAGAGAGTGTAGATGAGTGCGAGAAGAGAGAGAGAGAGAGAGAGAGAGAGAGAGAGAGAGAGAGAGAGAGAGAGAGAAAAGGAGTGCAAGTACAGAAAGAGAGAGTATAGAGAGATTAGAGAAGGAGTGCGAGTAGAGAAAGAGAGATTAGAGAAAGAGAGAGTAGAGAAGGAGTGCGAGTAGAGAAAGAGAGGGTAGAGAGAGATTAGAGAGAAAGAGAGAGTAGAGAATGAGTGCGAGTAGATGTGAAGTGTGATTAGAGGAGTGCGAGTAAATAAGAAGTGTGAGTAGAGAACGAGTGCGAGTAGAGAAGGAAGTAGAGAGAGAGAGAGAGAGAGAGAGAGAGAGAAAGAGAGTAGAGAAGGAGTGCGAATTGAGAAGGAGTGCGAGTAGAGAATAAGTGCTAGTAGAGAAGGAGTGCGAGTAGAGAAGGAGAGTTAGTAGAGAAGAATGCGAGTAGAGAAGGAGTGTGAGAAGAGAAGGATTGCTAGTCGAGAAGGAGTGCGAGTAGAGAAGGAGTGCGAGTAGAGAAGGAGTGCGAGTCGAGAAGGAGTGTGAGTAGAGAAGGAGTGCGAGTAGAGGGGAGTGCGAGTAGAGAAGGACTGCGAGTAGAGAAGGATAGGGCGTCGAGAAGGAGTGTGAGTAGAAAAGGAGTTAGAGTAGAGGGGAGTGCTAGTAAAGAAGGAGTGCTAGTAGAAAAAAGAGAGAAGAAAAGGAGTGCGAGTAGAGAAAGGGTAGAGAAAGAGTAGAGAAGAAAGAGTAGAGAAGAAAGAGTAAAGAAGGAGTTAGAGTAGAGAAAGAGTGCGAGTAGAGAAGGATTATGAGTAGAGAAAGAGTGCGAGTAGAGAAAGAGTGAGAGTAGAGAAAGAGGGAGTAGAGAGACAGTAGAGACGGAGTGCGAGTAGAGAAAGAGAGAGTAGGGGGTGCGAATAGAGAAATAGAGAGAGAGAGAGAGTGAAAGAGAGAGAGAGATAGTAGAATAGGAGTGCGAGTAGAGAAAGAGAGAGTAGAGAAGGGGTGCAAGTGGAGAAAGAGTGAGTAGAGAGAGAGTAGAGAAGGAGTGCGAGTAGAGAAGAAGTGCAAGTAGATAAGAGAGAGTAGAGAAGGAGTGCGAGTAGAGAAGAGTGCGAGTAGAGAAAGAAAGAGTAGAGAAGGAGTGCGAGTAGAGAAAGAGAGTAGAGAAGGAGAGAGAGAGAGAGAGCGAGAGAGAGAGAGAGAGAGAGTGAGAGAGAGAGAGAGAGAGAGGAGTAGAGAAGGAGTGCGAGTAGAGATGGAGTGCGAGAAGAGAAAGAGAGAGTAGAGAAGGAGTGAAGTAGAGCAAGAGAGTAGTGCGAGTAGAGAAATAGGGAATAGAGAGAGAGAGAGTGTAGAGAAGGAGTGCTAGTAGAGAAAGTAGAGAGGGGTGCGAGTAGAGAAAGAGAGAGTAGAGAAGGAGTGCGAGTAGAGAAAGAGAGAGCAGAGAGAGAGATATATGAGAGAAGAAGTGCGAGTAGAGAGGTAGTGCGAGTATAGAAAGAGGAAGTAGAGAAAGAGTGCGAGAAGAGAAAGAGAGAGTAGAGAAGGAGTGCGAGTAGAGTAAGAGAGTGTAGATGGGTGCGATAAGAGAGAGAGAGAGAGAGAGAGAGAGAGAGAGAGAGAGAGAGAAGGAGTGCAAGTAGAGAAAGAGAGAGTATAGAGAGATTAGAGAAGGAGTGCGAGTAGAGAAAGAGAGATAAGAGAAAGAGAGAGTAGAGAAGGAGTGCGAGTAGAGAAAGAGAGGGTAGAGATAGATAAGAGAGAAAGAGAGAGTAGAGAATGAGTGCGAGTAGATGGGAAGTGCGATTAGAGGAGTGCGAGTAAATAAGGAGTGTGAGTAGAGAATGAGTGCGAGTGGAGAAGAGAGAGAGAGAGAGAGAGAGAGAGAGAGAGAGAGAGAGAGAGAGAAAGAGAGTAGAGAAGGAGTGCGAATTGAGAAGGAGTGCGAGTAGAGAAGGAGGGTTAGTAGAGAAGAATGCGAGTAGAGAAGGAGTGCGAGTAGAGAAGGAGTGCTAGTAGAGAAGGAGAGAGTAGAGAAGGAGTGCGAGTAGTGAAGGAGTGCTAGTAGAGAAGGAGTGCGAGTAGAGAGAGAGTGCGAGTAGAGAAGGAGTGCGAGGAGAGAAGGAGTGCTAGTATAGAAGAAGTGCGACTAGAGAAAGAGAGAGTAGAGAAGGAGAGCGAGTAGAGAATAAAGTATAGAGAGAGAGAGAGAGAGAGAGAGAGAGAGAGAGAGTAGAGAGAGAGGGACAGAGTAGAGAGAGAGATAGGGAGATAGAGAAGAGAGACAGACAGAGTAGAGAGAGATAGAGAAGAGAGAGAGAGACAGAGAGAGAGAGAGAAAGATAGAGAGAGAGAGAATAGAGAGTAGAGAGAGACAAAGAGAATTGAGAGCAGAGAGTTACAAAGAGGAGAGAGAGAGACAAATGTAGAGAGAGAAAGAGAATAGAGAGTAGAGAGAGACAAAGAGAATTGAGAGCAGAGAGTTACAAAGAGAGAGAGAGAGAGAGAGGGAGATAGAGTAAAGAGGAGAGCGAGTAGATAGTAGAGAGGAGAGCGAGTAGAGAGAGAGAGAGAGAGAGAGAGAGATAGAGCGTAGAGAGTGAGTAGATGGGGAAGACAGAGCTGGTTGCTTTGCTTAATTTGTCTTCCTAGTGTCTCGTGATTGTTGTGTGGCTCTTCATCACGGTGCCATGGGTTTGTCTAAAGTTTGTGATTGTGTTATTTCCTGATCATACTCGCTATTTTTGTTGTATTTGTTGGGGGTTCGTGTTAAGCACTTCATTTTAAACGCTTATATTGTGTCAATTCTAGTATGGCAATAGTCTCACTGAGATAAAGGGAGCTGAATGCTTTGCGCATTGTATTCTGACTTTCGAGTGTATTCCTTATCTGTCTGTGTTCAAGTGTCCCTGCCTCTTGGAGACATGTGTCTGTCTATGATTGTGGCATTTCCTGGTCATTTACACTTGTTTTAACCCAAAGGCCGTTTTTAAGAGGATTAACTTATGTTGGCTAATGCAAAAACACCTAGTTAAATTTATGCATCTAGTGAAAACTGATTAGACACTACAGTTGCTCATCTAAACATCTGGTATACTAATTGCATTGCTACTTGATCCGTCACCTTCACAAAAAAGTATGTGTCCATTTCATAGTATAATGCTTTGGCATGTTATGTTACTGCCAGATCGTTTCTTTAATGTGATGCAAAGGGCTAAATAGATATGGCAGGCCAAAACAAACAAAACAAACTAATGCACAAAAACACACATTCAATGTAGAACAAAAACTCTAACAAATTGGTTTATTTAAGCTCGTTTCTCCTTTGATATATTCCCCCCAAATCGAACCACTTGTTTTTGAAATTGTTTGAGTGTTACACGTTTGTTTCCGTATGCGAGAGCTTTTGTAATGAGCATAATCAATTTGCCCTTCTCCGAAATCAATGTTAACATGCACATGCCTTCCCTCCGACAGCTACCCAACATACCTCCGAACAGAAAGCTACCTAAAACATGATACCACCGTCATAAAATTGCAAATAGATATTAAGTGTTTTACATGTATTTTTGAATTGTATTTGACTGATTTATTCCAAAGAGAGGTTATACATTCCAGCGGTGGCTGTGAATCATGTAAAAATAAAATAATAGATATGAATATTAACTGATGAATTCGAAATATTCGTCCAAATTACTGCATTTCCGAATTCAAATGTGATTTAAACTCGAACAGAGTAAGTTCCAAAACATGTAATGATTTCAGAGTTATCATAATTCTGCATACTATCGACCTATATGTTGTTCTTATCCCTCAAAACGAATCTAAATGAAATAAAACGTCTCAATACAGACCATGTCCAACCCAAAAATCCTTTGTTTACCTCCGGTAGCCAATACCCTCCGAGATCTAGACATGCGGTTCACCTGGGTGAATGTTGATCTTGATTTCTGCGTATCCCTAGCTATAGCCTCCATGACTTAGGGATACGTTTTCTTTCAATGGGACAGACTAGAGGTACAGTTGGATAAACATGGCAATATTTTTAAGATATGTCTCATCGTTATCATTACATTTATAATAATAAAATCGTAAGAAATGCACTTTGATAATCGTTGTTATTGTCATATCAGTAGATTGGCAATTAAACGGACCGCAAACGGACAAACTGAATTACTTACTTTGAAACAATTATCTGTCCCAACTAATAACAGATTTACAATTTAGGTGTTTGCTGAGAATCTATGGCGAATATTTGGCCTTTAAATATAGATATCAGGGGTCGATTCAGCTGTTAGTTTTTTTTGCTGTTGCTCCCGTGTTATGTATGGCCTCGGTTGAGGCCTCGCCCGTTGCGACAATCATAGCCTCTGAAGCAATATATTTTTCCGAGGATATTTGACTCTAGGGCGATTAAAAGTTTACAATGTTCAGCTATTCGTAGGTTCTTAATCAGCGAATCTTAATCTAAACGGAGACTGAGCCTTCTTGACTCTAGGGCAATTGAAAGCTATCCTGTTATGCCTTCTTAATGTAATCAAAGATCAAGCCTTCTTGATTCTAAGGCGATTGGCAGTTTTAATTCTAATCGGCGACTGAGCCTTTATCTACTTCAATGTTTGTGTGTGTAGCAGAGAATGCTCTGAGGAGACTGTGCAGATGTGAAGGCTCGCCCGGGCATCTCACAGCCCCTGTGCGCCTATGCTATTAGTATCAATTTCTCATAAGCCAATTCACCAATTTCATGAAAGTTGTAACTTCTCGCACGTGCAAGCAGCGCACGTCTGAGCCTTCACTTCTGGCACACCGTGGCAAAAACTTAAGGCTTATTTCCCGACTAGGAAGCTGAGCATTGCATGTATAAAAATGGCTTAACGCAATCCAATTCATAACGTTCGGGACCTCTCGCATGTACGCGCAGCACAGACTCGCCTGAGGCTGCACTTCTCGCACACACAAAGTACAAATATAGATGAAGGCTCTAAACAAACATTTTGCGTATTTCCCAACTGGGTAGCTGCACATGGGCGCATAAAGATGGGTTTAAACGTGCTGATCGATCCAGTCAAGACACGTGTGTGCAGCAGTCTTGTCGTTTAGAACATAGATGGAGTCTAAGAGCAATGTAGTTAAACATGTTAAATACCACGATTTCATGAACTGGCTAAATGGTGCACCCTGCATATATTATTATTTAATATCGTCGAAGGCAAACATCTTTTTTTCAAATATGCAACATTACACTGAAGGACTTTAAAAACGCAAAAATCGAAATTTATAAAATTAACAATTTTTTGATCTATCAATTTTATTGAGTTTTGGCAAAAATAAACATCAACATGTCAAGAAAACATGACTTAAATTTCATATCAAAATGATAAATAATTTTAGAGCATCAGTCCACCAAAAGACAATGCCCTTAGATTCTAAAACTGCAATTTGACATTTGTCTTGAAATTGGGCATGATTTAAAGTTATTGTAATAAAATATTTTTGTTAAAAATCTGAAACAAATTACCCTTGGAGTCCTGCTATCAGTCTGGCAATGTTGGTAGCCAGCCGGAACGGATAAAGTCTATGTAAATATCGTCGATATAATCGACGTTAGTTGCTGTCTTAATGTCGGTCGCCATTCTTAGTTGGACAGGCCTGTGTCGAGCTTTAACTGTCCTAGTAGCCTGGTAACAATCTCTGAGGTGCTGTAAGGCTGACGGATGGCAATTATGATATCTGGCGACGCCAGAAACACGCACCCCAGGTTTTAACATTCCAATTGCGCCAGGTTGTTCCTGTTCAGACAAACGTGGCACGAATAATAAAGCTATAAAACTAAAACTACTGTGTTTTTTATACATGTATAACTTCAAGCTGTATGTGAAATGAAAAAAAATTTCGCTTCATTGATTCGTGGGGACGCCACGTGCAAAACATAGTAAATCACGGATGCGTAGCTGGTGGTGACCATTGTCTATACAAACACCGGTTTTAGGTATAGATAGAGGCAGAGTGTCGTTTACAGCCGATTTAACTTGTTAAAGAAGACTAAAAATGTTCTGGGTTCAAAAAATAATGATTTTATTTTTTTGCGTTTTTAAAGTCCTTCAGTGTATAAATTAACTTTCCAATTCCAAAAAGGCTAAGATGCCCAACACAGTAAATTGTCTGACACAGAACACACGGCTTATACGGTTGGCCATCCGTGTAAACCGTACATAAAATCGAACCAACCGTGGCCTTATTCGAGTTACACTCGGGCCATTTGAGTGTATCCGTGAAAGCCGTGTATGATTTTTAAAACTTTTGAAAAACTGACGCGGGTGCCATGTCCGTGTATAATCGTATAAGCGATCGTACAAGACCGTACGAGACCGTGTGAGACCATATGAGACCGTATATACAACCGCACATGAAGTCCACTCCACGAGTGAGATCAACTGTGTCAATATCGTCTATAAATCGTATGGAATCGAACTCGAACAAAAGTCGGTCGGACCGTATGTAAACCCTGTAAATGTCCAGTTAATCGAGTGAAAGTCGTGTTTAATCGTACTAGGTCGTAACAGACCGTAAGAGACCGTACTTGGAACCTTACAACAATCGTATAAAAATCGTTTTGCAAACCGTGACAAACCTTTCTTGATCGAGTATATCCGTGCTTTGTTCGTACATACTCGTGCTACATTGGAGTCTTAATCGTACCAACTCATCCCCAGGCACGGTTGGAGCTCAATACTCGTACCAGCCAACCCGTGTATAACCGAGTATACCGTATAGGAACCGTGTGCCCAACCGTGTTCTGTGTCAGACAGGCTTAACTAAAGGCAATGTCTTTGCGTCGCGTTAAATTGCCATCTATAGATCTCCTTTCCGATTTTCATACGATTAAATAATAATGAATTATAATGATAACAGTAAGGCATTTCTGACCCTTAAAGCGCCACTCACAATATAAGTCGTCTGAGCTTGTCTTCTGCTGAAAACATTTTAGATACATCAATGAAAAAAGTGTTGACCCAGATCAGATCCTATTGAAGTTGTTTGCTTCTATACTATTGTTCGATAATACGACGTCAAGCATACGGCATTTTCAAATGAATTTTTCTCGACGCTATAAGGGTTGAAATATTAACTGTATCTCTATTGACTATAGTCTGGCCTATTGGCAAATCCTAGAGGCACAGACAGTGCAGTGCCATTGCCTTAAAACTAAAGCAGCTCTGAGTTGTTTCAATCAAAAAATCACGATGCACACAGTTTTCGTTCCTGAAGCCAAAATAATTTGACTGCTATTAAGCGATTAAGCTACAGGAACGAAAAAGATCAGACTGGAATGATTTATTATTTATTATAGCCATTTGCCGCTTGCTACTTTTTAACGGCAGTGTTTACAGTAATGCATATTATAGGAATTTTCGCTTACTGTAAAGGCGGCACCTCATGAATGCATAATTAGGACTGGTCAACCTTAGACATGGGTAAAAGCTGAAATGAGGTGGTTATATTTAAAAGTAACTGTATCATGTTGCGCCATTACCTCATTATAGACGCACAACAACATGAGTATTTAGTCCTTAAAACGCCAGCAAAATAACTGCATCTGAAATATTTTTTTAACATAAGCATAGAGGCAAACATTGTGGACCCAGATCAGACTGCTCCTACAGGAGCAGTCTGATCTGGGTCAACACTGTTTGTCTATGAGGCTTCAGATATTTCAGTTGACGACAAACACATACTACTTTTTTGTGAATATGCACTTTAAGGGTTAATAAATGTGAGTTCAGTGTGTTTACGGTTAGGATTTTCATGAAATGCACGCACGTTTGCACGACCCAAACAACTTGTTAACTCTTCACCAAATTAAATAGAACCTGATTTCCCTTGTTTAGCAGATGAAATAGCGAAACCACGCCCAGATATGAATATTAAAGTTGCCGCCTTTACAGTAAGCGAAAAGTAAAGTAATACCGCATTTTGGTAGGTGATGTACCTGTCTGGTATGTCGGTCTTCAATATATCGGGCGTCAGCGCAGTCTGCGACGACAATGGGAATTGCGTTAATACCGCCTTCGTCATGACTCAATATTATTTTTTCTGGTGCAGTCCATTATTGTACAATAATAATGAGCCAGTGCATGACATGTCCAACAATGTGGCATTTTGACAAGTGTAGACTCAGACGAGCCTGTGCATCCACCTTTTAAGCTTAGAAATTCCTAATGATGTTCTGTCAGTAGCTTAATAGTCATAGAATAGTCAAGCGACTTGCAAAGGCTCTGATCAGACTGCGCGTATGCGCAGGCTGGTCTGCGCCTTTGTTGGTCGCATATACAACATTGTTTGAAATCTCATTCCACGGCTCAAGAACCCGGAAGTTATCTCGTACGGAAGATGCGTGTTACGTTTTGTGTAAACTACGACTTTCGATTTCATATGTGATAATAAAGCTTTTAAAATATTCACACAAATACAAGTATGGTCATTAAGTTAAAAGAATTTAAATCGAAAGCACAGAATGGCAGAAGGTGGTGAACTACAGCTAGGTCATTCTGGCTCTGACGAAGACAGAGGCCTGCAAGAGTTGGAAAAGGAGCTTGAGGAGATTCGAGAGGAGATCCAGGCAGCTCGCAAGAAGCAGGACCGACAGCAAACATTGCGGAGACAAATAAAGGAGGCGAAGAAAGAGTTAGCTGTCATTACTGGGGACACACGTGGTAAAGTTACTTTATTCTCGTCTTTCGGGTTTCTTACTTTCAGTTTAAAACAGAAGCTTGTATACGTAGGGAGAGAAGGTGAGGGGTGGGGTGGGGTCAGAGAATCAGGATATTTGCCCAGTATCTTCCGTTTGGTGGCATTCCTCAAATAATGACTTTAAGGGATGTGGATGTATGTTTAACCCTTTACCTCATAGAGACTTTTTTAAGGCTTTTGCAAACAGAGCAGACCCAGATCAGGCAGCTCCTGTCTGATCAGGGTAACCTCTGTTTGCTATTGAAATATGATACATCTGATCCTACACAAGTGAATCTGACAAATAAGACCAACATGAAAGTGTATTTGTATAATTATTCATAGTGGGTGGAGCCTAGCATATGAAGCAAAGGGTTAAACTTTTACTTCCAGGATAATGTTCTCAGTAGTTTTGTTCACTTTCAATATGGACAGAATGGAAAGGGATTGCCGTCAATATTCTCTGCATCCAGTTTCTGCTTTGCATGTGCGCCCTGGATCCTGGTCCGTCCATCATTACACACAGGCACCGAAAAACGTACAGGTTTTGTAAATTTAATGAAAAGGTAGAAAAAGGATTGTGGTGAATGACTTGACTTTTTACAGTTTATTGGGGTGAATATGTAAATTATTAGGGAGGCCCTTTATGATCTGGTTTTCAGTTATTCCAATACTTTTACAGACCCCACAAAATGTGATTTTTATTTGGAATATCTAGAAACGTACGGGAAAAATGCGAGATCCAGTGGATTAGCCAGTGCTGTTTTAATTTCTGAAGTATGACCTGTCGTTAGAATATCATCTAACACAAGTTCTTGGAACCTGGTTTCATTATGCGAACATGGGACTGTATTAAGAGTGTCAATTGTATAGATTTACTTGCGAAACAAAGAGACTGTATGAAGCTCTTGGTCCTGTATTGCTACAACGCTCATTACAAAGAAATAACAACCAACATATTATTTTAAGATAAAAATCAGTTACACACAAAAACAAATACATAATTGACCCTTACAAAGTAAGTGGTACATATTGTCGTAGCAAGCATACCCTTTTTCATGGGTCAGGGCAGAGGGTTTGTTAATTGATTGATATGGGATGTTATAAGCTATGTTTAAAATGACATATAAACATAAGCAGCAATGAAGATTCTGAATGATACAATAGTAGGCCTGTAGGTAAGTGGGTGACGGGTGCAAGGAAAAGCCCCAAGCTGGGCTAATTATTTCAAATTTTATACATTTTTCGTTTGTATTGTTTCACTAAACTGCATGTTCTTAAGCCGCTTAACACTCCCTATTTCTCTTTGTAAATGTATCATGTTCCCAGCCCCTATTCAGACTTCTGCGTACGGGCCTGGAAACATGGGGAAATGCATTAGGACAGTAAATGAAACCAGTGCAATATGAAAGCAAACATTTATTTTCGTGTTCTGACATTGACATTTTTTTCATAAATAGGCCAACCTCCCCTTTAATCCATTTCCTTTTCTAATAATTTTGTATACCAATGACTTTGTCGTCTGTCCATCCACACACTGGTAAATGTATACATCGATTTGCTGCTATTTACGCGTATTTTTGGTACTTCATAGACCGGAAGTGGCAGATATTGGTGTTAATACTATATAGAAAAACATGCCATATGCCGAAGGGACAAAAGAATTTTATCATTTTCAAGTATTCAGTATGTGCATGGCGATTTATGTAACCATGTAGGAATAGATTTGAGTACCGATCATCCAGATCGGTACTCGAATCTATTCGTAAATGCTTACATAAATCGCCATGTGTATGCCGAATACTTAAAAATGATCTAATTCTATAGTACTTTAGGCATATGGGATGTTTTTCTATATAGTATTAACACCAATATCTACAACTTCCGGTCTATGAAGTACCGACAATATGCTTTAATACCAGAAAATCGACGTATACATTTACCAGTGTGATCCAGCGTCTGTCAGTTAATATTTTCAAACATTTTCACTCAAAAGTGTTCCTTATCTAAACCTACCATTATAACACACATCCTTATAACAAAGATTTGGATACTTAACACAGCCATTCTATGGGTCCAAATATATATCTCACCAAAGCCAGTTATGTATCTTATTAGGTCATATTCAAAAGTCAAAGCTTAAATGCATGTGGAACGTTACTCAGATTGTAACGGTTACACAAATACCTCAGACTCAACATATTACTGGTTCCAAGCAAAAACAGGTACCTATATACTGTTTTTCTACACTCACATGTCAGCTCTTTCAGTTTCAATGGTTGTTACATCATCTGCAGTGTGTTTCAAAAATGATAAATACGGGTTCAGCAGGACAATGTTAAAATTGCAGGAAATGTTTAAATATGAAACCTAGCTACGTTAAATGGTAAACAGGAAAAATCCACTTCACATATCCCATATATATTGTTAAGTGGTCTAGTCAAACTTGTTCAATTTTATTACATTAAACATGTCGTGTTGCCTATTGTTCTATATATTCATTCAATTTGTTTGTGGTGCAATCAATTCTAAAAATTTGGAGACCGACGATGAGCCACAATGTTTCTCAAGGTTTGACTATGACTTTAAACTTCTTCAGATATTCAAGGATCTAGAGGCATCAACAACAAAACTACAGAATGACATACAGGAAATAAAACGTGCAACAAGAGGTATTCCGTAGCTATTGAACATTCTTGTTCAAAATACTGTATATGGTTATATCTAGACCACTCATAGGATATCCGCTCTGGTATTTTGCCAGGTCCACCAGGGGTCTTGATATCTCGGCCTGATCCCATACTTTCTTGGAGATTGATTATGAAATGATTTCTTTGGTCATTCTCCTCCCTTCCGCTGGTTCAAGAAGGGTTGTTGTCAGTTACAAGCGAAAATATGTGCACGAAGTACTGGTTAACCGCTCAGTCAAGCTTGCCCAGGAAAAAATACTGACTGTCCGGACATGACCATAGCTGTTAACTGGGACGTTAAGAATCAAACCAATGAAACAAAATGTCCACACTTGCAAGGATACTTGATTTGACTTTGACTTGGCTTACACTAATCTGCCTTCCTACTGGCTTTTGTCCCATAGAATGCCCTCCCAGAGAATATCATATCTCTGCCAAATCTTGATTCATTCATAAAATAATTTAAAATATTGCAGCCTCCAAACAAGATTGGTTTGTCTGTTTTGCTAATGCTATACATTCCAGTCAACAACTTTTCAGTTATGTTACGACGATTTAATTCCTGTCTTCCTGCCTTGAACCAGTACTAAGAAGCGGATAAAGTGTCTTGCTCAATTACACAACGCAGTGACTTGAGTCTCCAACTAACATCTTTCGATCCCCAGTCTACCACTTGAGACACTGCGCTCCGCCCCAGAGCCAAGATACATCCTTCCTATTTCTTACTTGATTTAATTGTTTAAACCCCACCCACATGCTTTTTATGCTTTATCCAAATTTTCAATACACTAGTTGGGCCTCATTGTCAGATATTTTGCCTGTCACATGTGACCAACAACGGCGCAGACCAGCCTGGACATCCTCGCAAAATGATTTACGACTTTTTATTTGATTTCTAGAAAGCATAGCTAAACTCTTTACATGTAGAGATTGACTATTCTAGGTAGTCTCTGTAGCTTAGCAGACTGTTTTGAGATTTATCGCTACGTTCATACATCTTTTTTCCTTTAATATACAGGTGTAAATCCAACAATCGCTTTTATGGCACAACTGTCGAAGAATGTGGTGGCTCCTTGCACAGACGACATCCATCAACCAATTGTGTTTGACAAAATTGAGACAAATATTGGAAACGCTTACAGCCAGTTCACAGGAGTGTTTACCGCACCTTTGAATGGCGTCTATCAATTCAACTTAGAGGTGTCAATACCTAACGGGGCGAACGGTAACGTCCTCCATGTATACATAGAGAAGAATGGACTCAGAGCCGGGTATATCTACTTTGTTGTTGAAAGTAACCTGTGGATACGTAAAACAACATCGGTCACTCTTCACCTACTTCACAGAGATACCGTGCAGTCAGTTATTGTCTATTCTGGTGGAACTGGGAATAACGTGATTGGTGGGATGGTGTTTCATTCACACTTCAGTGGGCATCTAATAGGAATGACGGAGGACCTGGAATGAACATTAGCTGCAGCCAGGTGTGCAATTTACTAGTAAAAAATTATCATGTGTACATTGGAGATCATTGTTGTGCTCATCTGTTAGGACACTCAAGTACTTTTTAGCCCATCCTTCTATGAAGATCTTATAGTAATGCTACCTATTAGTCTCTTGTCTCTTTCAGAAATGTCTGGTGACTAATTTATGGTTTTGTGGCATTTATAGAAGTAAGACTGTTTGGAACTCAATGACCATATGGTCCTGAAACGCTCACCTGACGAAATACCAGGCTTACCTAGGTCAAGATCAACCGGTGGTTCTGATTTGAACTACAGTAAAACCTGTTATAAGCAGCCACTCCAGATGAAGACCCAAAATTTATTTTCAATGCCCATTATTGCTTTATGTAGGTCAAAAGTATTGCATAATGCTCCAAGCATTCTGCAATACTTTAGACCTTCATTAAAGCTTCATAATCTGTAACTTTTGATCTTTTAATTTTTGAAATAAAGTTTCTATTTTTCAAGAATACAGTAAAATGCTCAAATTCAGGTAAACATTTCACCATTTTCGTAGATCTTAACAAAATAACATTATCAAAACAACAGCATTTATGTTAAAATCCAACTGTCTAGAATTATTGGAGGGACATAAATAATTACCAATAAGAGAAAAAATACCTCTTTTTAAAGATAATTCACTTTTCCTTACAGTTTTCAGCTGTACTGACCATATTTATTGTGAAAATATAACTTAATTCTGTTTTTACAAATGATTTACAAAGAAAATATTTTTTTTAAAAAATGTTCATAGTTACAGACCTAGTCTCTTTAAGCTATCATTTGTCATTTAGATCTTTGCTTTGTCTGTGTTTGCGTGGCTGCTTAAGACACGTCTTACAGTATCTTTGTATTCCATATATCCAATGTAACAAACCAAAACCTGGATCCATAGACCATGATTTTAATAGGTTTTAGTTAGTGTGCGGCAGCAACTTGGTTTAGTGACCTGTCGGACCCTTTGAAAAAGGAATCACCACAGCCCTAATAAGTGTGCAAATGAAAAATTGCTTTGGTGATTTTCTTTATCACAAAGGTTTCTGAGAAAAATATATTTTAAGATATTAATGACAAATATAAGTGACTGTGGCAGAAAGGTCGAATTTCATCGTCGACATTTCATACTCACCTCTAGTAACTCTCTTCTTATTCAGTTAAATAGTTATAGTCAGTATAATACATTTGGTTGTAACAGTTTTGGAAAAATCAACAATTTCAACAGTTTTCCTTATAAATTCATCTGGAATCAAAGTTCAGTAGGTCATTGTCAACCGAGTGTAATCATTCAAACAAATGTGGTAGGGCCCACATCCCAGATGTTGCATACCATAGCCCAAGGTAATTGGCCTCCAAGTTCTTTAGAAGTGTTCCAAAGTCTTTACCATATAATATTTGAGCGTAGCAGCCCTCTTGGTCATGTGAGCAAACATTTTATCCATTTTATAAGAAATTGTATACTGATCTACAGAAATAACCCGTCATTTATTTCAATGGTAATTTTGAATTTTCATTCTGTACGCCCTAATACTGATTGGATTCTGATGAAATAATGAGTATGTATAGCATAACTAATGTGCTCAAGAAATCAAGCTTTAACTTTATCATGCACATGCTGAGAACTGTGTTATGGGGATGTCAACGTCAAACTTTCAACAACCATTTCTCCGTAAATACTGGGAATAATTTTAAATTTTCAACTGCAATGGAAAAACTGACACCAGAAAACAGTGCATCTAAGAAATGATGAAAAACGCTTAAGTATTACTGTAGAAAATCGATATTTCCATTTTCAAATTGCATCCTCAGTTCTTCACTGAGGACAGATTTTTGAAACTTTAGGGCGGCAATTTGTTTGGCAATCTCCAAACAATACTTCCGACTTGGTTTACTTTTGTAAAACACTCAAACTTCTTGCACAATGTAAATTATCTGAAAAAGTATGAACGCCAGAGTGACGTCTGACGTTGATGACTGCAGTTCTAAATTCCATTTGCTTTGAGTTGTGTGTCATGGCCTATCATGACCAAATTTAAAATTTTAACCAAATTAATGATGAACCTGTGGCAAGTTAAAAACTGGCGGGTTTCTTTTGTAGTTTAGTATATATTGGAAACACGCCAGTAAACTGGTACTTTGGCAGACAGTGTAGACCCAGATGAAATGCCACAGAATGTGGCATTTGATCAGTGTCTGCACAGTTTGCAAAGATAAACACAATCTTCAAGAATTAAATGGCATTTTACTTTGGAAATTCTAACCTGTGACCTCTTGGTTTGTACAATGAGCCATTCCAGGCTAAGTGTATCTAACTGATGGAGAAATGCATTAGTATACAATGGGTTAAATGGAGAAGACAGACTGCAGAGTCACTGGTAAACTATTGGCTTACCCAGGAGCCTAGGGCTCAGGTGAGTTTTAAAGTCAAATGGCTATACCCAATTAGGATATCTGAAAGTTTATCCTTGGTAAGAACCTGGTTTGCTTACACTGGATGTCAAGTGTGGTCCGTGGTCTAGTGATGTCAACATTGTTGACATCACTAGACCACGGAACACACTATACATCCAGTGTAAACATGTTTGGGGTTAGGTGGTGTTATGATAAATTATGTATCTCTTTTCTAGACAAGGAAGAGAGAGCTGGTTGCTTTTCTTTGTATTTTTCCATTATGTATGTGCCTTTGCTTATCTGTGTTCTAATATTTCTCCCTCTTGGTGACATGTGTTGGTTTGTGATTGTGATTGTCTGGATCATGTTCACACCTGAGGTAATTTCTGATCATGTTCACACCAGATGAAACATGTTAACCTGGTGGCTCTAATAATTTCGCACAGTGTGGGTACCAATTATTATCACATTCTGCAATTAAGGCCTTGTGTAGTTTAAGTCTTGGTACCCTCAGTTTGTCCGTTCTTTTGTTTGTTTGTATTGGTTTGTGATTGAGGTATTTCATGATCATGTTCACACCAGGAGAAAAATGTTAACATGGTGGCTCCAATAATATTGCATAATGAGGATACCAATGATAATTACATTCAGTACTTAAGACCCTGCATAGTTAAAGTCTTGTTCCCATAGGTCCAGATAAGGATAGTTTATGCACCTACAATTACATTTATTTCCTTATCCATCAATTTAAACATGTGTTTTGGGTGCTCAAAACAACGGTCTCATTGAGACGGTTCTTTTGAGTACCCAAAACATATGTTTTGGTTGAGAAATGAGAAAATAATTTTCCAAGATGAACTCTTATCTGGAGGCCAGTTATGTTCCCCTCAGTAAACTCCTACTGTTCGTATGTCAGTTATTTTGTTTGTTTGTGTTGATGCCTTAAGTCCCAGTCAAGATTTGTTCAGTCATTTTTTGACAAATTCTTGACTTCCTGCGTTGAACCAGTACTAAGCAGAGGATAATGTGTCTTGCTCAAGGACACAACATAGTGCCTCTGGTGATCGAGTCTCTTACCAGTGACCCTTCAATCTCAAGTCTTGACCCTCTACCACTGAGCCACCGTGCTATGTGAGTCAGTTAATCAAATATTAATATGCCTGCACTACTCAAAGACAAGAGGACTAGTTTTACTGAATTTGACAGCTGAGAGTCCTTCTTCTAGACTAAGAAAATGGTGTTCGTTGTTTTTAATTCTAAAAGTGGTTTACATCATTTAAACACCTTTCCAGTCATACCAAAACAGGTCTTCAGGGTTTCTGACCAATTAAGACCAAAACCAGTCAGCTCAGCTACAGTGACTAGCTAAAACATTGAAATTTTGAAACAGAATAAGTTTAACTCTTATACTTTCAAGATAGCAAAAAACAAATGCACTAATCAGACTTCACAATATGTGCAGGCTGGTCTGAGTCATTGCTGTCCTCCTGTGATGGTCATTGTTTTTTAAAGTTCATGCCCATATATTGTTGGTACACACATCTTATTGTAAAGCAGAGAGTAGAGGGTCTCTCAACATGACGTAAACTGTTGATGGGCAAAAAATAGCAACAATTGATACTTGGCATATATTTTACTTGTCACAAAAACAGATAATGTACAAAGAATTTGGCTAAGTCCTTACTTTGCTGAAACCTTCCCTTGAGGTTATAAAACTTGAGTACATTCTCTAACTCAAAATAAAGCGCAATGATTGGCTGCTTGCAGACACGTGCCTGCAAGCAGCCAATCATTGTGCTTTATTTCGAGTCTGAGAATTAACTCAGGTTTTATAACCTCGAGGCCTTATTTCATACAAACTCTTGAAAATGGTATGAAACCAGATATTTCTATACTCTACTGAAAACAGTGTACAGATCAGCTGGCTTCTGTAGAGGCCATCCTATCAGGATTCACACTGTTTTCCAAATACTTAATCAAGCTACAGAAAAGGATTTCTTGATCATCATTCTTACCTTATCCAATTTATTCAGCAGTTGAAGAATAAAAACCAATTTGAACAATATGAAAGCTGTTTCTGCCTTTCAATGATGAAACAGTTTCCTATGAACATAAATTATACGTAGAACCAAAAATAAGGGAACCCTTTCATTTTGAGGTATCTTTTATTTTACACATAAAAAATATTAATTCCAAGTAGATATCTGGCTGGTGTGCAGGGCTTCAGATTTTTTTTCAAGATTTGTGGGCCAAAGTGACCCATGGAGCAAAAAATGGTGAGTCATTTTCTGAAATGATGGGCCCAAGCATATCAAACTAACCACAGTTGACATTTGGGTAGTATACTTTACCGACACACTGACACAGACACTTGTATGCATATATGTATATTGACTGCTGATTATACAGTAAAACCTGTCTTAAGGGGCCACCTAAAAAAGAAGACCAATTATAGCTTAATACAGGTCAAAAGTATTGCAGAATGCTCTAAGGGGAGCATTCTGCAATACTTTCAACCTTCATTAAGCTATCATTTGTTATTAAGATCTTTGTTTTGTCTTTTTTGAGTGGCTGCTTAAGACAAGTTTTTGTATTGACTACCTACATGTACTTTTGTAGTTCGTAGACTTGCTGTAAGATGAATATTTTTATTAAAGTGAGATTTTTCACAACTAAAAAGGATGGGTCCACTGCCTTGGAAAGTGATGGGCAATATTTTGAAATCATGGGACAATAACCGTGGCCCACCATAAATCTGAAGGCCTGGGTGTGACCTCCACATATCATCTCATGTAAGGCCAGAATTTTTTATTAGTTGATTTACGGGATTTTTTTTCAGATTTAGGGTCGGGGGAACGAAAAAAAAATAAATAAAAAAGCTCTGAAAATGACCAGTTAATTTTCAGAGCTTTTTTTTTATTATTATCTCTAGAAAAAACAGTAAAACTGGTAAGGCAAACCAACTGTTTTAAATTTTAAAATTTTCCTAAAAATCTGGACAGGACAATCACTTTTAACAGTGTCACTCTCAAAACTCAAAAATACACAGACAGAACCTCAAAAAAGTATTATTTTTTAGAACAAAACAAATAATATTTAGAGTCGGCAGATAAAATAAAAAAAAGATTAGAAAATAATTTTATTTTTTTCCTACTTTCCGGAAAATTACAGGAGGATTTGGAAATCAACTAATAAAAAAATTCTGGCCTAAACCCATCAGGTGTCGAGCATGTGCTTGTGCATGTGGAGGTCACATGGAGGTCACAATCGATATTTACTTAAACTACATGAAATACAAGGGTTCCCTTATTTTTATGCCCCCAAAGGAACTTTGGGAGGCATATAGTAATCGCACTGTCCGTCCATCAGACCGTCCGTCCCTCTTTCGTGTCCGGTCCATATCTCCTATATTCTTTGAGGTAGGAATTCCAAATTTGGTGTGTGGATGCATCTTGGGATGGCGGAGTGTCCCGTACCATTTTCGGGTCACTGTGACCTTGACCTCTGACCTAGTTTTTAGAATAATCGTGTCCGGAGCATATCTCTTATATTATTTGAGGTAGGAATCTCAAATTTGGTGTGTGGATGCATCTTGGGATGACAAAACGCGTACCATAATTGGGTCACTGTGACCTTGAACTTGACCTCTGACCTAGTTTCTAGAAACTGCATTGAGTCTGGTGCATATTTTCTATAAGGAACGTTTTTCCGTATTGAAAGAGATTTCCCGGTAGAAATTACAGAAGCACGGCAGCGTTTGTGGCCTAAATTTAAGACAGAGCGAGAGAACTACCCATCCAGTAGAGTAACAATTGGTTATCCAGCCAAAATAATTAGAAATGGGAGAGTTACACACGATGAGTTTCCTGATTGGTATGATGTGTTGCATTGCAGCCGTGTGCGGGGTTTTGAAATCAACGAAACCACTGGGAAGGAAAGTCGTAGGAAGCCATTCAGGCCTTGGCAGGCTCAAGCTCAGACTGCAACTCTTAGCCAGGACGGTTCCCAGATAGATATTGATACCGATACTGATTCGGATTCAGCAACGCAGCCGCCCACACACACCGTGTCTTCGAAAGAGTTCGAAGAAAAAAGTAAACAACAGAGTTGTGCAGCTGAGAGCGCGAGAAAAGTGAATGACAGTCGCGGCAACAATGATACAAATAAAAACAACAGTCAATTAGCGAACGCCTTACCTCAGAGGATCACGCGGGAAGCAGCGCGAAATCAGAAAGAAAACAGAAATGAAAGTAGATCTGCTCATCAGCGGACATCATCACTTCCTGATTTGACACGAGGGAATTCCACAGCGAGGTCAAATAAGAATAGGCAGCCGTCTAATAATAGTCAGCCAATCAGCGATAGCCAAGCGCGTGTCAGTGAGAAAGCGATGAATGGACAACCCAGTGTAGTAAACAAATCAAAATAGGACCGCGGGGAGAATACACAATTAAAATGTGTACTTCTTAACATTCAGGGACTTGTGTCGAAAAATGTCAATAAATTACAGTCAGAAGTATTATTAAATCTTTTCAAAGAAAATGACGTAGTCTTATTAACTGAGACGTGGCTGGGAGATGAAGCGTGTGTGCAGGTAAATGGCTACAGACCTTTTCAATTAAATCGAACCGTTAAAAAACACAATGCAAAAAGGGAATCAGGGGGCTTAATAGCACATATCCGTGAGGAACTAGTAACCGACAATACACTATACATGATAGACAGTGATGATATTATATGGTTAAGGCTCAAAGGTAGATTATTTGATCAGTCTGATGATATTTTCTTTTGTTTGTGTTATAATGTACCTGAGGGTTCTAGCAGACAAGGCTTAATGGATAATGTAGACATTTTTGATAGAATAACTGATCAGCTTGTCAAGATCCAAAATGATACGCAAAATGAGTGTAGTTTCATGATATGCGGAGATTTTATTGCGCGTACCGCTACATTGCCAGATTTTGTAAATGATGATAGCTCTGACCACATACCTGCACTTCCCGATGATTACAGCATCGATTTACCTTTAGAGAGGGCTTCAGAGGATAAGGGATTCAATCGCTACGGTTCTCAATTATTGGATTTTTGCAAGCAGACGGGGTTAAGAATATTAAACGGGCGTATGGGTGCTGATAAAGGCATTGGGAAGTGCACGTTTGTCGGTAGTACAGGAAAAAGTCTAGTTGATTATGTCATTGCCAGTCAATCATTATTTTCTGTCATTAATACTTTCGTGGTTGATGACCCGAATATAGTGAGTGATCACTGCATAGTACAATTTTCCTTACTTGTATCAAAAAATCATATTGATGCTGAGGCTGCACAGTCAGGTAACCCATTGAAATATAAATATGTATGGGACAATAGTCAATTAGAGGCCTATAAGATTGCTTTAGAGTCTGATGAAATAAAGGACCCTTACAGAAATGAAATTGTAGCGGCACTAGAGCTGCAATATTGCGGCTCTAGAGCTGCAATAAAATTTTAGAGTCACAAGTACTAGCCAGAAGAAAGCCAATTGTAGCGGCTAGCAGCTATATTGCAGCTCTAGAGCCGCAAGTACTAGCTGCTACTGGCTAATAGAGCAGCTAGCGGCTCTATGAGCCGGAACCTTGCCACAACTCAAACATTAATATTATAGGACAGACTTATTGCCAGACACTAGCCACAACTCAAAAGTTATAATATTGAGACAAAAACATATAGTCACTAGCAGCTCTTCTTGCCAGAAGCAAGCCAGAACTTGAAATCATGTGACCACTGTGTGTAACATAAAGTTTTGGAGGGAAAGAGATGATAACATATAATGGAAGCAGTTTGGAATGCTGGAATTCTAAATAAAAAGGATTAATATGTGGTTTAATTGATCACAAATGACTACTGCACATTTTAGGATTAAAAGTAAGTTTGTATTATAATAATTTGTCACTGATATAATCTGAGGGAGCTAAAAAATTAATATACTCTTTGTTTACTTTATCAGGCACCCCACCCACATTTTTCACAAGGGTATTCAGCATGCAATAATTTTTTATTAAGCTACATATTTATATAGATACAGTCGTCTCAAGAAGTTAGACTGGAAGCTGTCCATAAGATATTTAGCAATAATTGTGTATATAGTACTTTACTTAATTTTATACCATTTAATTTGTAAGTTCTTAAATAGATATTTGCTATATGTACAGAACTGTTGAAGCAGTTGGGCTTTCCAGTGCGAAAGTATGCTTATTCCTTTTAAAAATAGGATTGCCAATAAAAATAGGAAAAAAGCTGTTAAAAAATGTATTGTAAAGATTAGCTTGATTCCTCCATCAATACAAATAATATGTATGCATAAGTGTAAACACAGCTTCCGGCTTTATTGCCGCTTTATAGCCACAACACAACTTCCGGCTTTATTGCAGCTATAAAGCCACAACTACTACCTGCAACCAATTAAGCCACGCCTACTAGCCACAACAATGCCACAACTTAGAGCCGGAAAACTAATTTGCATACGAAATACTTTAATGCAGCTCTAGAGCCGCAAGTAGTAGCGGCTCTAGAGCGGCAATATTGCAGCTCTAGTGCCGCAGGTATGAGCCAGAGACCAAATATTTCTGTAAGGGGAGTCATTTCTTGAACTGCAGTCAAATATTACTGAGGTATTTTCTTTAGATAGCATAAACGCTAATGTAAATTCTTTCCAAGTGCTTATAGAGTCTGTTTGTACTCCGTTATTTCAAAAAACAATAAATCAATCAGGAAATGAGCGGGAAATTAAAGAAAATAGTCAGCCTTGGTATAATGAAGAATGTAAACAAAAAAGAAATATGTTTTATAATTGTTTAGATATGTATAGGTTAGATAAAAATGATGTTAATCTTCGTGAAAACATGGTAGGTGCAAGGTCTGAATACAAGAGAGTTTTGAGAAAAAGTAGATATGATCATAGGAAATTGAAAACACAGCAGTTGGAGGAGAGCCGTTTTGAGAACGCAAAAAATTACTGGAAACTTTTGAAAAAATTATGCCCATGAAACTCTCCAAAAACCCTAAAGTCACAGCATTTTGCAAATTATTTTAAAGCTATAAATAATCCAGACAGTAGATTTTTCCAAGCTGATGAAGATGTGCTATTGTATAATGAAAGATATGTTCAAGGGGAATTAGGGGTCATGTTTCAGGAATTAGATGAACAAATAAGTATAAGTGAAATTAGAAAAGCAACTTTGTCATTGAAAAATGGGAAAAGCGGGGGGCCTGATTTTATATTAAATGAATTTTTAAAGTACGGTATAGATAATATGCTACATTATCTACATGCACTTTTTAACAAAATTTTTGACACTGGTTATTTTCCGGATATTTGGGGGGATGGTTTCATCGTTCCGTTGCACAAGAAAGGTAATATTGAAAATGTTGAGAACTATAGAGGAATCACATTATTGAGTGTAGTAGGTAAGCTTTTCACAAGTATTCTTAATGCACGTCTAAATTCTTGGGCAGAGCAATATCACATATATATCGAAGCACAATCAGGGTTCAGGAAAGGGATGAGCACAGTGGATAATTGTTTTGTGTTACAAAGTTTAATATCACATTGTTTGAATACAAATAAAAAGTTATATGCAGCATTTGTGGATTTTAAAAAAGCGTTTGATTATGTGGTAAGAGATGTTTTATGGTATAAACTAATCAAGGCTGGAGTAAGGGGCAAAATATTGAATGTCATTCAGGCAATGTATAATAATATAAAGTCCAGAGTAAAATTTGATAACGAACTTAGCAATGATTTTGTTAGTTATATTGGTGTAAGACAAGGTGAATGCTTATCTCCCTTTTTGTTTAGTATGTATTTAAATGACCTCGAAAAGGAGTTTATTGAGAAGGGTGGGGATGGTTTGGATATTGGTATGTTAAAGCTGTATTTATTGTTATATGCGGATGACATTGTTATATTTTCAGCAAGTAGTGAGGGTTTACAATATGGGCTTGATGTTTTATCAGATTATTGCAGTAAATGGAGACTTAAAGTTAATACAGACAAAACAAAAGTAATGATTTTTAGAGAAAAGGGGGTACATTACCAAGAAATTTGGCCTTTACATATGAAGGTAAAATTATCGAAATTGTATCAAAATTTGTTTATTTGGGAATAACTTTCACCACTGGTGGATCTTTTGCAGAAACTCATAAAACTCTGTCTGGTCAAGCATTGAAGGCCATTTTTAAATTAAATCAATATTTATATAATTTCACAGATTTACAACCCAAGCATGCGCTAGATTTATTTGATAAGTTAATATTACCAATTTTGACCTATGGAGGAGAGGTATGGGGTTTTTCAAAACCAGTTCAGCAAGAAAGGGTACATTTGCAATTCTGTAAAAAGCTGCTAGGAGTAAAGAAATCCACACAAAATGACTTTATTTATGGGGAACTAGGAAGAACTTCCATACAAACAAATGTTTTTTACGCAATTATTAACTATTGGTTTAAAATTTTAGAATGTGAAAACAGTAAATATATAAAGTATGCATACCAACTTATGTTAAATGATTTGGAAATTAATCAAAACACTACAAATTGGGCATCAAAACTTAAGGACTTGTTATCAACACTAGGATTTTATGAGGTATGGTTGAATCAGGGCGTAGGAAATAAAAAAGTTTTTCTATCCGAAGTAAAAGTGAGGCTACATGATAATTTTGTACAAAATTGGAATACTAGAATTAATGAATCCTCTAGAGCAAACTTTTATTCAATTTTTTCTAAGTTAGAGCATCAACTGTATTTGGAAGTAGTTAAGGTTAAAAAGTATAGAATAGCTATGAGTAAATTAAGAGTATCATCTCATCGGTTAGAAATTGAAGTTGGACGGTGGTCCAGGCCAAACAGAACACCCTTGGATGAAAGAAAATGTTTTAGATGTCAAAAATTGGAAGATGAATTCCATTTCTTATTTGAATGTGAGTTATACTCAGATTTAAGGCACAGATATTTAAAAAGATATTTTTGGAACAGGCCAAATATCCTAAAATTGAAAGAATTGATGTCTTCTTCAAATAAGAAAATTATATGTAACTTGGCAATATTTATTCAGAAGGCATTTGATATTAGGGCAACAGCATACAGTAATAGATAATTCAGATGGTCATTTATTCTTACAAAATAATCTTTATGCAAGGCCAAATCAGTGTCAGTGATCCAAATGGATCATTGTCACTGGTGGGGCCTGGTTTAAAGGCATGTTTTAGCCAATTTTGGTGTATTTCTCCCATTCAGTGTGTGTGTGTGTGTGTGTGTGTGTGTGTGTGTGTGTGTGTGTGTGTGTGTGTGTGTGTGTGTGTGTGTGTGTGTTCAAACAAAAATATAGTAAAAAAAAGCAAAGATTAATGGTATTTTCCAAAGATATTAATTAAAATTCAAGAATGAAGGTCAGTGGGAGGCTGCTCTAATGAGTAGTCTCCCACTGATCTTCATTTGGTGATAGTCGTAGTGCATGAGCAGATTATTTGGCACAGCGATAAACATTGTGAGTGATAAATATTGTGAAATGTGTCCAGAGTGTTTTGTTCCTAACATTATTTTACTGATCATTTTATTTTTGCTATGGTACTTTTTTCTTTAGCACGTTTCTCAGTTGCTGTATCTATTTCCCTTTTCTAATGAGAAGGGAGATAGGCATAGCATCTGTGTTACATGCGGAAAGAATGAGCGCAAAATCGCTGGCTGTGTGAATTTATATTTGGTTAAGGAAAGCGTTTATCGTTTTATCTGGAGCTATCGGTGTAACCCTAAACATGACGTGTGTATTTAAAATACTGGGAAATCTCCGGTTATTTATATCAAATGAAAGTGGGTCAATATTTGGCGCTTAATCTGTCATAGTAAAGAGATGTAAAACGGGAACCAATCAGTAAATATACGTCATATGGTCAGACCACAATTTATTTTTAGACCCACGAGAGAAATATCACATGTCATGAATGGGGATACACATATATACTTGTGTACTATTGGCTACAACAGAATGTGAGTTCATTAATTAGAACGTAAATATACCTTGCAAACCCCATGTATAGTATATAATAAGAATGAATATTGTTATCATTACTCATGAGCATGTATACTGCTTAAAGTAAATAAACTTATCTATCTATCTATATTCTTTGAGATAGGAATTCCAAATTTGGTGTGTGGATACGTCTTGGGATGGCGGAGTGTCGCATACCATTTTCGGGTCACTGTGACCTTGACCTCTGACCTAGTTTTTAGAATAATCGTGTCCAGAGCATATCTCTTATATTATTTGAGGTAGGAATTTCAAATTTGGTGTGTGGATGCATCTTGGGATGACGAAGTGTCGCGTACCATAATTGGGTCACTGTGACCTTGAACTTGACCTTTGACCTAGTTTTTAGAAGAATCGCGTCCTTAGCATACCTCTTATATTATTTGAGGTAGGAATCTCAAATTTGGTGTGTGGATGCATCTTGGACTGACAAAGTGTCGCATACAATAATTGGGTCACTGTGATCTTTAACTTGACCTCTGACCTAGTTTCTAGAAACTGCATTGAGTCTGGTGCATATCTCCTATATTCTTTGAGATAGGAATTCCAACTTTGGTGTGTAAATACATCTTGGGATGACGGGGTGTCACATACCATTTTTAGGTCAATGTGACCTTGACCTCTGACCTAGTTTTAAGAATTATTGTGTCCCGAGCATATCTCTTATATTCTTTGAGTGAGGAATTCCAAAGGGGGAGTTCCAAATCTGCCCACGCATGGATTTGGATAATATTTTGTATGTTGAATACCTACGGTATAACAACTACAAAAATGAAATTATTTTATACCTCGAACTCTGTTAGGCCACAGGGGGGCACCTTGAAGTACACCCTCTTTGTACTAATATATGACCTATTAAATATCAGTCTCAAATCATTAACATTGTTGACTGCTACATTCTTTGATTGGAATATAAAAGAAGACTTCCCAGGGTATACCTTACTACCATTAATGTATATGAGTACATCTAGATAACTTTTTCTGACCCATCAAAATTTGAATTATCCACAATTTGAACACTAAAGTTAGTGTCTATAGGGGATTCTGTCCTAATATTTACCATGTTCCAGTTTTTGTCAACCCATAATATTTTCAGAAAAGTAGGTCAAATACATCCTCTGTATGCATGTAAATTTTCATAAAATTTGGACACCGGTAAAAGTGATATAATTTGCATAAAATGAGTTAAGTCAGTTTTGATTCATAAGTGATATCAAATAAAATATTCCAGTTAGGTCTTACAAACCGCAGTTTTTCCACCAGTATTATACTAAAAACGTATTGACTATCACTATTTAATATCTTCATCCAAATTAGGTCCAATAATTTGTTGGTGTCAGAAGTTTTAGCTAATAAAATAGCATAAAACTGGCATTTCTGTAAGCAGCACTTGATAAGTAGCACTCGGTCTAGAACTTAGGTGTACACGTGTATGTCCAGCAGTTACCATTAGTGAATTGATCTTCCACTGGTTTCCAAATTATTTTTGGACTGAAGCCAACAGGTGTTTATGCTCTTAATGTCTTTTAGACAATGAAAAAAAAAATAAAAAAGATAAGTATTTATGCTAGGTAATTCATCGTCTCCATCTACATTCTATGTTCCTGTTGCACCTAGAATTTCCTCTATCTTATGTCCCTCCCAATCAAATATTGAGGGTAAATTGGTTCAGGACCATGTGCATACTTCTCATTAACTCTCACAAACTTAGTGAAACCAGGTCAAGTGTTTAAGAAATAGTGTACATTTTCACTATTTTGGTAGGTTCTTTTTTCAGAGAACTTGGATTTCACACCAGCTGTCTTTGTATCAGGGAAAACTTTCCCCCTTACATTGATAAAGTGTTGTATTTTCATATTCTGGTCCTTCTGGAATATTTAGTTTCAGCAGAAAATAGAAGACCATTTAAGCCAGTGCTAGGAGGCACGCGATCTGTAGCACTTTCCATTTAGTGTCATGCAGAGCCTGAGTGAAACTGAGTCTTAAGTTTTAAAATTTTATAGTTTATTTCTAGTATGGAATGATCCGTTTTCCCACATTATTTAAATAGTATCTTTATTTTGCAGTCCCTTAGTCAATCAATGTGTACATTTTAATGAATTGTTTACAGAATCTCTTTTGAATTGCATTGTATCTTAATTGGTATTGATTGTGGTTATTTTTCCTGCATTAAGTTCTATCCGCCAAAACATTTCAAAAGAGTATCCATAATACTTATCATAAGCCACATTTAAAATCATTAATATTCCAACAAAAGTTTTAAAACTGCTCTAATAAATAGAAATGGAGTTGAAGAAAATAAAAATGATACTTTTTAAGATTATAAATGGATTTTAAAGCATTAAGAATTACGTAGCGAATTCATGAATATATACATACTGAACATCTGGCATTAGACGAGGTGAAACATTCTTTGTGCTTTTATTTCCATCGTGGTTTTGAATCACGAATTTGATTCTCAAATGACCTCATAACCATAATGCTGACATACTAAGCGCTTTTGTAAAACCGGGCATAAATATTTATAATGATTTCAATAATATTTATTCATTTAACAAAAGTCTGACTCACCATTCAAACAAATATATTTCCGAGCTTCAAATCTTGTGAATATTATCCTTATACATTATAGATGGGAAAGGTTGACAAGAGTTGTAACACGCCATAACGAAAACCCAAACATTGTTGATATGATTTGTACATCTGAATTTGAGTAAATATTCTAAAGGAAACATTATTTTAACCATTTTATGTGATAGATATGGTAATGTGTGTACCACACACATAAGCTAGAACTCACAGATTATTCTAATAATTATCAATTTTAGAAATTCTGATTTCTGATAGATGTAAATTGTGCTTCGTGGGGGGGGGGGGGGGGTACCCCTATAATCACATACTACACAAAACCAAATGTTGTAATCAACCAATAAAAAGCGATAAAAAGCAAAATACTTATAAGCCTTAGAGTCAATTTACATAATATCATGAAGATCTTTGCCTGTGCAGAACAGAACTCTATGTTAATTGAGCATACTGCTGGAAGTTTACTTAAAGTCTTGATTTTTACATTCTGCAAAATTACGACCATTAAGGTTGAAATTCAGAAAACTTCATTTTACCGGTTTTATTTTTTCCTCCGATTTTATGATTATAACAAACACATGTGTGGACAAATTTGATATAAATTTCATAGGTTGACAAGAACAGAAACTAGGCAAAATTGACAATTTAATTTGTTGAAAATATTTTCAAAATGTTAGATTTAGGGGTACCTTCAAACAAAATTTGACGTGGACTTGTTCATTTTATACATTGAAATATATGTATGGTACATACATAATTACAAATTACTAGGCATCATGTTGAGAATAAATTAGGCTGAAAAATCAAAAATCTTGTCGCATAGGGCCACTTTTAAATAGGGTGTCCATTTATTTAATTTTAAAATTTAAAATTATTTAAATTTTAACAACTGAAATAGATGAATGGGTAAATATCTCACAAATGGAACACACATGTAATAGACAATCTTTCTACAAAATTCTATCAAATTCTGTGCGTGGGCAGAACCCTATGTAAATTCCATATAGGGTGGAACTCCCCCTTTGGTGTGTGGATGCATCTTGGGATAGAGGAGTGTCATGTACCATTTTTGGGTCACTGTGACCTTGACCTCTGACCTAGTTTTAGAATAATCATGTCCAGAGCATATCTCTTATTTTCTTTGGGGTATGAATTTCAAATTTGTTGTGTGAATGCATCTTGGGATGAGAAGTGTCGCTTACCATAATTAAGTCACTGTGACCTTGAACTTGACCTCTGACCTAGTTTCTAGAAACTGGTGCATATCTCCTATATTCTTTGAAATAGAAATTCCAAATTTGGTATGTAAATGCATCTTGGGATGCCTGAGTGTCACAAACTATTTTTGGGTCACTTTTAGGTTGACCTCTGACTTAGTTTTCAAAAATGATTGTGTCCAGAGCATATCTGCTATATTATTTGATGTAGAAATTTGGGGTGGTGATTCCTCTTGGGATGGCGGAGTGGTGCATACCATATTGAGTCACTTTGACTTTGACATTATTTACTTCTGGCCTCATTTCTAGGTTTTTCGTGCTATATAACAGCTATCTTTCCTCAAATGTGTCTTATGCTAGACCAATTCCTTTGGGGGCATTCGTCACGTGTTTGTGACATTTCTTGTTGGTTCTATGTATAATTAAATTATCTTTCTTTAGACTTATCCCAGGACAACTAAATTAAAATTTCCAAATCGTCCTGTATAACATGGGACCAAGTCAGACGAATCGGGCATTGAATTTCCACACCTCTGACAGGTATATAAAACATCAAAACCATCAATTCATACATTAAACGATACATGTGATGTTCCCTGGGAACATTTTTTCCAAATATCTAATAAAATGGGAAATAAAATTGAGACACTATTTTACTCTAAATACCTCAATCACACATCATACAAGGTTTTGTTTCTTCCTTGGGAAGACTTTTCGAACATCTGACATGAACAAAAATGAGCCTATTTTCACCATAACAACCTCAACCATACATAATGCGAGATTTGTTTTTTCCTTGGGAAACTTTATGTTTCAAACATCTAACATGAGAAATCAAA
Organism: Loripinus fragilis; assembly: GCA_964019695.1. Classification (NCBI taxonomy): domain Eukaryota; kingdom Metazoa; phylum Mollusca; class Bivalvia; order Lucinida; family Lucinidae; genus Loripinus; species Loripinus fragilis. Next base: position 44,425,147 of record OZ026528.1, read on the forward strand.
TTGAGGCTCAATTTTTCCCCTAACTATCTCAACCAGACATAATACAAGACATTTTAAATATGGAATATATCTTATAAATGGATTTTGAGAATTTATAACAGTACAAGAGTTCTTCAGAAAGCCAACTTTTGTCTGCAATACCAAACCTAACTCTAGCATAGAAAAAGGTCATGAATCTGTGAATTAATTCAGATTTTTGAGAATTTGAGAAGTTGCCAATCGCATAGGTTCAATTCATTTATACATTAAACCTGTGTGATGCTCAATCTCTCAAAATCCATCTAATCTGAAGAATATAATTAAGTCAAGGCACTGTTGGATAATGTTAAACACTGTTTATCGCATAACCATGCGTCTGGGAGTGATATAACGTCATGTAATAAAATTGATAAACCACTAGTGGTTTACAGATTTAGTAACATAACACAATGACATCCTCGCGTCTGGGAGTGATATAACGTCATGCAATAAAATTGATAAACCACTAGTGGTTTACAGATTTAGTAACAGAATTTTCAAGTCAAAAATGTGGTTTTTAAGTAATTTTAATGTCATGTGATAAATAGAATCTAATATTCCTGCTCTTGTATTATTGAATTTATTAAACAAGTTAGGGGAAAAACATAAAATGTGAGGCATTTTATCTCTTTTTCCAAACGTGTTTAATTAACTCATTAAAACATGAGCACTCATGTAAGATCCTATATATACAGAAATGTTCTATAGTAACCAAATTGCTTGATTTGAATGGTTCATTCCATAGACATATCTTGCCTGTCAGAGATGAAAATAGTTATGTCCATGAAAAGGCTATTTTGGCCCACCCTGAGGCCAAAAAAGTTGACACTTGCTTTTCACCAATTTATACTGATTGGTTTATTTGGACACTGACCAAAGTGTAAAAGTCAGTATTTATTTAACTGTCACCATTGCTATGATAGCAGAAAATGGCCGTCAGACAGAATAGGCTAAAAATGATGGAATTGTCTTTTTGGACCAAATTCAAGGTTTTTGAAGACAATATTTAGGAACTATATATCAGAACAGCTAAACAACTAAATGTATATTGTGTGTATTGTAATACTTATCATCTGTTAAAATATCTATTTTGGTATTGCTTGTGTTCTATGTTAATTTATCTGTCAAAAGTCTCAAAATTGGTCCAAAATGACCATTTTCCTAATTTAAGCCGATTTCGTCAGCTATTTCATGTTACCATAGCAATGTTAATAGTCAAATAAATAAAGGACTTTAGGCTATTGTCCTATTAAACCAATCATAAATCATCGTGTGATGCAACTTTTATTTTTGGCCTCATAGGGGGGCCAAAATAGCCCTTCAATGCACACAGCTCTTTGTGTTCATTAGGTCACCAGGATGCCAAAGTTGAGAATTTGTTCATGTTGTCAATTAGCTGCCAGAGTTTAAAACTTCACCCCATAGATACATCCTTTCTGTGGTAAACAGGCAGCTGGAGTTGAAAATTTGGTCATAAAAACTCAACTGGCTGTCGAAGTTGAAAATGAGTTTATGTGGTAAACAAGCTGCTGAAGTTGAAAATTTTGACTTCCTGTTGTCACAAGGCTGCTATAGCTGAAAATTTGATGATGTGGCCAACATTCAACATGCTGCCGGAGTTGAGAATTTCATTCCATAGACACATCTTTCATCTTCTCGCATTTCAATGATATGGTCACTGAGTCCACAAATAAAAGTTATCTGAAAGAAAACCACTCTGTTACACACTACCCACTCTAAAAACAAATCAGATCAGCAATCTCTCAATGCTCCCAAGTTAATATTTTAAAACTCTTAATTACATGACATCGCGTCTAAGAGTGATATAAAGCCATGCATTATCGATAAATCACTAGTAGTTTACAGATTAGAAACGCAACATAGTGACGTCCATTATAATGTTGCATAAAAAGCTAGCAAAATATTGACGTTTTCACCCCAAAAATGTGATGTTAAATTAATCTTAATGTCATGTGATAAATAGAAACTAACATTCGTGCTCCTGTATTAATGAATTTATTAAACTTATTGCAAAAAATAGATTAAATACTAGACAAGCCTCGCATTTTATCTATTTTCCCAAACTCATTTAATTAATTCAATAAAACATGAGCACTTATGTAAGATCCTCTATGAATCGGGCCATGGTTGAAAACCATTTGGTTTTCCACTTTGTACTGGGAGTTATCAAAGATAGGAAAGGCAGGAAGCTTTTTTCCCCCTTTTTTAAACAGTAATGAATAAATTAACTTGGATTCTCAGAAGAAGCTTGTTTTAATTTTCTTATGAAATTTTTTGTCTTTAACTTTAACCTATTCATATTCTGATAGCTTTACCCAGTATATTGATGCAATTAGTATGGGATTGTCCATTTTGCATTTTCAGGGGTCAAAGCTAGACTTTTCTTAGTTGTGTATTTTTGTCTGTGAAGGTTTGTTTTAGTCTTAGCAAACAGTGCAGACCCTGATGAAATCTAGCATTATGCTGCATTTCACCTGGGTCTTCATTGTTTGCAAAAGTACTCATTTAGGGGTTTCCAGTATACAAAGGGTTAATGTCTGCCAATACATATTACTCTATAGGCAGACATTGAAAGCAAAATTAATATTGTTCTGAGGCTATAAATTTTTAGGTTATGGATAAAATGGCAGGGAAGATCTAGGTCAGAAATTGCATAATGGAATAATACTGAAACATTCACCCATGAGCATATAAGTATATTTTGCATATGAAAACTAAACTAACCCATATAGACTTCGAGCTAAAAAAGGTCCTGCTCTCCCCTCCCCTTAGGGAATTTTGCAGACATATCCTATCTTGAAGAAAATTTCAAGCCGCATTTTTTAAGAGATGTTTGCACTCTGTGCTCCGAAGCGGTAGTCTCTGACAGCCTGTTACATATGTTACTGTAACAAACTAAGGAAAAAATCAAAATGAAAGTTTGAGCTACAGAAAGAAGACTTAAAACCATCTTATTAATTAAATTTCTTATGTCGTTTGCAAGCTGGATGCCTAAGCTACATAAAAGCAGCATTTTAAACAAAATTACAGCCTTCAATGGTATTATATGCGTTACATAGATTAAACTTCCCTTTGAAAGTTGAAATTTTGACTAACATCATTTAATTTTGCAGACGGTTTGTGCATTCTTACAAGTGTTTTAAATCTTACTTTGCTAAAATACTCATTCGACTAATAGAAAAAACAAAGTTTGCTTTTCTATCTCAAATACATTGTTTTATATGAGCTATTAGACAACACTACCTCCAATTTTAAGTATCCAATTTTGGTATCTATTATTGAAGAAAAATATATTTGAAAATACTTGACGCTCGTGGATATCTTACATTTTTGCACTGTCTTGCTAATGCAATAAAGAATCATACATTTGCAAGTTTGACATCAGGATCAGAGCACTTATTAAAGTATGTAACGTATGTTACATGGCATAATGAATGAGCAAGGAAATTGTCTTGGAAGTAAGGGATGATATTTCAGAAAAAATACTATTTTTCACATGTTTCCTATTAATCTCTAGCCTCAGGTGCCTTAGTCTTAGTAATTATAGTCATTGCTGATAACGAAGCCCATGGAATTGTATTACAGATGTTATATATAATCTTTTTTATCACAAATTTCCTAATGCCTATAACATTAAAATATATAGACATATAGATAGAAAATGACACAATTTAATAATTATTCCTATTAAATATAATTATTAAAAAACAATCTTTATTCAAGTCACCCTCACAATGTCTATCATTGTGTCTGCTTCTATTGCAAAATAATCACCCATTTCATCACAACCATTAGAATCATGGCATAGTATTAGGACTGCAAACTGAGAACAATCCTGTTCCTGTCCACCCCTTTGGGAATTGTGCAGACATATCATACCTTAAAGAACAATTCAAGCTGCATCAGATAACAGACGTTTGCACTCTATAAACCAGGGGGTTAGCCTGTAATGGACTTGGTATGTTACGTATGTTACCATATCAATTTAAGAATAAATAAATTGAAAGTCTGAGAAACAGAAAAGGAGACATAAAGCTATCTAATAGGTTTACATAAAAAACTTTTTGAGTGTAAAATTGTATTTACCACAATTTTCTTACCCGTCAATTTAAACATGTGTTTTTGGTGCTGAAAAACCCTCTTGTTGAGATTGTTAAGCACCCACAACATATATTTTGGTTCAGAAATAAGAAAAATAATTTTCAATTGTGCACTATAATCTGGAGTACTCACCACAGTTGATCTTTGTTTCCCACCAGGGCAAGCACTGAGATCACCTCCTTCCATTTTCAACACATAAACACCTTTAAGTCTAGTCCGCCACACTGGCTTTTTACCTATATGAATAGCAGCAGCTGGGAACTTTTGTTGAGTCACAGATTTAAAGGGACAGAATGTATATTTATATTCTGAGGTTTCATGGTCAAAACAGGTGAGACTTAATTGATAGAAGACACCATTTGGTCCATATTTCTGGAATAATATAAAGATAAATATAATTTAATGGATGGCATGATTAGCTGTAAGTTTCATTATTTTACAATAAGAGGATAAAACATTTTTTTCCATGTTTAAATGTTTGCCAAGCCTGAATGTGATAATGTGTTGCAGCCTGAACCAGGAAGCGGTGAGGGCTGCAACACATTATCACATGAGGGCTTGGCAAACGTTTATACACAGAAAAGAATGTTATAACGTCATTGTTATATACCTTCCTTTCCAGCACAGTGGGCTTGAATGGCAATAAAGCCCTCTGCTGCTGTGTATTAATGGGAATGAAGACGGCGGCCAGTGATTGGTCAACGATCAGCCGCATTGCGACACATTAAATTTTAATGAAATGTACAACTGTCAGCGATTGAAAAACGTCAAATTTCTGTAGTAAACACTGATTCTAAAGGTAAATAACAATAAAAAATAAATCATCTATACTTGGGACAAGGTCAATGTGATTTTAACCATCAAGGGCAAGTAACTATAAAGATGAATTGTAGAATATTGCCCTATTTCAATTTGATAGAGATTTATAGATGTTCTTGTTATCAGCAAGTTTGATGAAGTTTCTGTAAAATTGTTAAGCCCATGACAATATTAATATTATCACAAGACATCGCATCTGGGAGTGATATAACATCATGCAATAAAACTGATGAACATCTAGTGGCTTCCACATTTATAGTAGCATTCCGTAATGGCTTTCACTATAACATTGCATAAAAGATGGCGAAATCTTGATGTTTTCACGCCAAAAATATGTTTTAAGTAATTTTAATGTCATGTGATAAATAGAATCTAGCATTTGTGCTCCTGTATAATCAAATTTATTAAACTTGTTGCGAAAAAGAGATAAAATGCTCGGCCAGCCTTGTATTCTTCTCTTTTTCCCAACTTGTTTAATAAATTCAATAAAACATGAGTACTCATGTAAGATCCTCTATTTCTCGCAATGATAAGTATATGGTACATATATTTGTAGCCCAAGGGCAAGTAACACACAAGTAAAAAAATCTCTGGCCCAAATTTGAACTATCCTGATACCTGCATTTTTGAAGATGTACGAAGCTATCAAAACTTTAGGAGTAATGCCATGGACAACATTTTCCTGAGTATAAGTCTAAGCAGAGCTGCAGATAATTGTTTTGGTCAAATGCGTATTTACCCAACCTAATTATCCTCGATTGCGTACTTGCAGAAACAATTGCTTTTTGTTTTTACCCCATGCTTTTTATGTGATTACATATAATGTCAGCCATGTTTTCTTTTTGAATGAATCCATCTGAATTTGCTGCATATTTATTCACTCTCATCGTCTGCCTTCCTAGGGTATCAAACTAGCAGATTTTATCGCACCTCTGAAGGAAATCTCGTCCACATATTTTGTACATTTCCTACGATTGTACCAGTTAAGTAGTATTATCACATGATACATTTAAACAAGTTTATTTTCCAATATGTTGTCAAATACTGTTTCATGTGATGTCCCATCTGTATCTCCACTATTCGCAAGGATGAAAAAAATCTCCAGGGTCAGAAATAGAATGTTATTTAGAAATTTTGAGTTTGCTTTGATAGAGAGGAAATAAGAATCTATCGTAAGTGTGAGGGTGTGATAGAAATATCCGTCCCAAGGATTACCGTTTGGCATCAGAAAGCTTGCCAAGTGTTGACAAACAGTGATTGGGAGGGACAGATTTTTCTATTCCATCCTCACACAAGTAACTGATTCTTTTCCTTGCTCACCATTAAATACCACAGTTTATCATATGACGTCGCGTCTGGGAGTGAAATAACGCCATGCAATAAAATCGATAAACCACTAGTGGTTTATAGATTTACGGGAAACGTTATGACATCCATAACAACGTTGCGTACATAATGACAAAATTATAACGTTTTTAAAGCCAGAAATGAGATTTCAAAGTATTTGTCATATGATAAATAGAACCTAACATTCATGCTCTTGTATTATTGAGTTTATTAAACTTGCTGTGAAAAAGAGATAAAATGCTCGGCAAGCCTCGCATTTTATCTCTTTTCCCCAACTCGTTTAACAAATTCAATAAAACATGAGCACTCATGTAAGATCCTCTTTACAATGACACTGTTTGTCCCCAAAGAATCTGACGTTAAACTGAATTTCTGTCGTAATGAAATCAAATTTAAGCTAAACTGGTACATTTGTGCAAATACAATTGACGTTGTAAATAATTTTGCTGTTATAAAGAATGCCACTGTAAAAAGTTTTCACTGTATCTTAAAAAGGGCTTACAGAAGTCCCTGAATATGCTGAGATGAGACATAACATGATGATGTCATTTTAACATAGCACTGACATCACATGTCTATTGACGTGCAGCTGTTTGTCTTTTATCTGTCCTACCGGTTGGTCGTGGTATGTGGGATAAAATTTTCTCATATGGGTAAAAACAGCGGAAAATGCAATCTGGTAAGCAGGAATTTCCAACACTGTTATTTAGATAATTTTGGTTAAGAAAATTGTTGTCTTAATTGTTTGTATACTGGAAACAACTAAATAGGTACTTTCGCAAACAGTGAAAACCCAGATGAAATGCCACAGAATGTGGCATTTCATCAGGATCTGCACTGTTTGCTAAATTAAAAACAATCTTCATGGACTGAAATACATGGTCATCTAATTTGAAAATTCAAATGTGATATACAGATTGTAGGCAGGCGGGGGGCAGGTAGGCCCAAGCAAACATGGAAGAAACTGACAGAGAAAGACTGCTGTGAGTGGAAGCTCACGACAGTTGACCCTCAAGAAAGGAGCACCAGGAGATCAGGTGTGATATCTGCTATGCATGCATCTTGCCAGTTACCTGGTAGTGGGCCCACTGATGTGGATGATACCCCTGCACCTGCACATCAATCAAAAATCCGATTATGATGATATGATAATCTGAGATCCCTTAATAAGTACAATGAACCATCCCAGGTCCGTTGTATCAACCATTTAGACGAACTTTTTTGTATAAAAAGGATTAAGATACTGTAAAACCTGTGTAAAACCGCCACGCTAAAGACGAAAAAATGGCTTTCAAGACCAATGATCCCTTAATGCAGGTCAAAAGTATTGCAGACTCATTCTGCAATACTTTTGACCTTCATTAAGCTACAAATTGTCATTAAGATCTTTGTTTTGTCTATTTTTGAGTGGCGGTTTTACACAGGTTTTACTGTATAGCTTACATCTGTTTCTTTGACTTTCTTTCCTGACTCAATATAAGTTTGTTTTAATCTCATTCCGAGTGCTCGGATTTTCTCATCTTCTTGTTGAATCTTCTGTATGGCTTCACAGGTATCTTTGCACGGTGTGTGGCTCAGACTGTTTTCATATCTTTTATCTATAGAAATAAATACATAGATTGGAAAAAGGACTTGCAGGACTACACAAGGCAGGTTAAATAATTACATTCTTAAAAAATTGTCCTTTGAAAGCAAAGAATACACTATGGAACTGAAAGTGATGTGTGTACAAGTCTGGTTAGCTAGTTTCAGCCTATTAGGCATCATCAGTGACCCTCTAATGGTTTTGAAGTTCCACAACGGAATCCATGATCCAAAAGGACATGAAAATAAAATGTTCACTATAGTGAAGGGCAGGGAGATGTTTTACCACAGCGACACAGACCAACTCACCAGCTGTAGTGAAATCAAATATGTTCTTAATGCCTGTATTGAATTTCTCAGTTTGTATTGAAACATGAAAGTGTAAACTTCTCCTATACAACATTAAAATATTATTTTAATGCATTTGCAGATGCAACGTGTCGTCTGATTGGATAACATCATAAATTTGTGACAGTATATCCTGCAATATACCTGTACTGTCACAAGCTCGACGTCATTAGGAAACGTCCTTTTCACTGGTTGACAAGTGAATATATGCAGCTGGCAAGCGGTTTTATGCAGCTGGCAGCCGCTGGACGTATAGGCGCAACAAAGTACATTTTCACTGTCCTTTTGAAGGAAAAATGTTAATAGTGCATTAGATTGGGGATAACCATATTAAAAATTTTCATTTGGGGAGGTATATCGTCCGATATACGTTGGGAAATCCCGTTTTACCAATCCGCTTACGCGTCACCGTAAAACTAAACTGTATATCCTATGATTTAACTCCCAAAATGAAAATTTTGAATACAGTTATCCCATAACTCATTTTACTTAATAAGCACACTTTCCATTCAAAATTCTCTTTATTCGATTTTGAATACAGTGTAGATCCAGATCAGATGGCTTCAGATGGGTTTACCTGTTGGATTTCTTTTGCTCCGGTATTCAGTTTTATGAACTGTTGAGTCCTTATTATTGCTTATCTTTGCTTTATCTCCTTTTTATATCTTGATTTATTTGTTTTGGAGATGATGCATTAATAAGCTAGGGGTTTTTCATGCAAACCAAACATCAATGTGTCTTGATGATCCACATCTGAACTACGGGTGAGGTTGGCGCCATGAAATCAGTTTAAGCCCTCCAGTAGAAAATTTTTACTGACCGTAAAAAGGCGGTATTTCTTTTGTGGATCATTTGTGTTTTGTGCGTCTTGTGTTTCTCATGCTTCCATGTCTGTTCATTGCTGCCCTGTGGTCACTTGCTGGGAAAGGGCTGACTTCTTGGCTCTTGTTGGTGATGTTTATTTTATTTTTGTTACTTTCCCATGTGGTATCCTGGGTCAGGTGTGGTACTTGATTGTATTGTTTCCTGATCTTTGCTATCTTTCTTACTTTCATTAAAACAGTGTAGTCCCTTTTAAACACACCTCCTTATAAGGATTTGGAAACAACACGGCCAATTTGTGGCTCCAAAATTTTCTACCATGGCAATCTACCAAGAAGTATAGGAAAATGACCATGAAATGGACACTTTCCTCTATTTCCTTTGTAAAATATTCCAATTATAACATAATTCACTCATATAGTGCAACCAGCTAACAGAGACTGGGCATGTCAGACTGAGCGCTGTCATTCACTGTCAAAAAAGACTTGTCTATAGTAAATTGGGTGTAATAGCTTATGTACGCTTTACTTGTGCAACCAACTGAAGCGCAGACGACAAGGGTGACTAACTTTATATGTTAGCATGCCTGGTAAACGTTTATCTTTAGTATGCTGTTTGGGACCTGCTGCATTTCATTTTCCAGGATGGATATGTTGTTAAAGTTTTAGGGTAGGGTAGGTTTGCACTCAAAACTGGTTTGATTTTTAAGCCTGATACAATAATAATAAATCACCAATTAGAATTCAGTCCGACAAGGGTTAAGTATCTGGAACGTGAGAAAAGGGCATATAAACATGAGATTTGGTCTTATCGCATATCCGAAAAAGCCTCTAATAATTGCTCATTCTGGCGTGTCCAGAGAGACTAGATGTCTAAAAGTTGTTTGGAGTCTTCTTCAACTTGCATACTTTGATATGCGAGAAGGGAAAGCCTTGGTGAAGTAATGCGTACATGCAGGCTCGTTGGAGCCTTTGCCATATGCCGATGTAATAAGAAACCATCATCTCGTGTGCTGACCAATTTATAGTATTAATTTTTCATTGCGGACCATTATCTTATTTTTTCATTCAGTATTATAATTTGAATAGTTAAAATTTGGAAACATTGTCAGAGCCCATATATCTAGACTAGTCAGTCTCCTTGTTATCCAAATTAATTTGAGATGCCTTTTTCTCACAATGGGCTCAAAACTACTACAGGTATATACAGGTATACAGCTGTAAAGTGTTTCACAGGTGAATAAATACACTCTGTCTTACCCATTTTTATATGGAAATTTCCATGGATGTGTCTTTGCTAAGAACCGCCCAATCTCTCTTAACTGGACGGACTATATCAGGGTCCATTCCTATGGACCCCAAATATAGCATTATAAAGTGACTGCGGTATATGACTAATTTCCATTACAAAATGTATACATAGGGACAATTAAGCAAATTTATTTAGCGTAAAATTGCAATTATTTCCTTACCCATCAGTTTAAACATGTGTTTTGGGTGCTCAAAAGAATTGTCTCATCAAGAGGGTTATTTTGAGTACCCACAACAAATGTTTTGGTTGAGAAATTAGAAAATAATTTTCTGTTATGCACTCTTATCTGAGAGTCTGGTATACCACTAGAAATTTGCACAGCTGCCCACTCATCACTCTAATCACAGACTCTACCATTTTCCAGTAGTTTATTGATAAGTTATAATACATAGATAGAGGGCCTTACATGATCAGGGGTGGTAACAGTCTAAGATTCTCAATCAAGAAAATCTTTCAGCTCAATACTGAACTTGGCCAAAAATGTTCAGAAATCACCTATAAAATGCTTAAAAGAACAAAACATCCATAGAAAGCAATCAATTTATGCTTATCTTATAGTAAAAATCTGATTAAAAGATCATGATAGGTTCTGATAACAAATTACAGCAATAAAAATTTGATCTTATATGCAAAATGCACGAGTGCTCAATTAGGAAATCCTGATTAATCCTGAACTTTATCACCCTTGCATGATGAGTGTTCACGATTTATTGAATTTATTAAATGAATTGGGGAAAAGTTGTAAACAAGTTTAATAAATTCAATTATACAGGAGCATGAATGTTAGATTCTATTTATCATATACACAGAACCAAAAATAAGGGAACCCTTGTATTTTATTTTTCAATTTTGTTTGTTTTGATTCTTTACGTGCCATCAACAATCTTTCAGTTAAACAGGTACTAAGCTAGGATAAAAGTGTCTTGCTCAAGGACCACAACGCAGTGAAGCTAGTGAGGCTTGAACCCGCGGCCCTTTGGTTTGAGTCAAGTACTCAACCACTGAGCTCCATATTTTTCAATTTACCTTAAACACATTTAAGATATGGAGTCCAAATCGATATCAGGTGTAACCTTCACATGCAGCAACCCATGCATGACACCTGTTGAGCACACTGAAGATGATATGGAATATTAATAAACTTTTCGCTTACTGTAAAGGCGACAACTTTAATATTCATATCTGGGCGTGGTTCGGCTATTTCATCTGCTTATGAAGGGAAATCAGGTTCTATTTATAATTTGGTAAAGAGTCAATAAGCTTTCTTCGGGCCTCGCAAACGCGCGTGCATTTCATGAAAGTCCTGATCATATATACACTGACCTCACATATTTTAACCCTTAAAGCGTATAATCACAAAATGTATGTTTTTTGTCGCCTTATCGACAAACATTGTGGACCCAGATCAGACTGCTCCTGTAGGAGCAGTCTGATCTGGGTCCACAATATTTGCTTCTATGCTTATGTTAAATACCCATTTTCAGATGCAGTTATTTTGCTGGCGTTTTAAGGGGATTAATAATGAGGTTTGCGTCTATACTGAAGTAATGGCGCAAGATGATACAGTTACTTTTGAATAAAACCATGCCTCATTTTCAGCTTTTACCTATGTCTAAGGTTAACCAGTCCTAATTACGCATTCATGAGGTGCCACCTTTACAGTAACCAAAAAGTTAAATAATATCTCTGCTCTCGGAATATGCTGCCATTCCTCCTGAAGTGCAACACAAAGTTCCAGGAGAAATACAAAGGCTCCAATATTTTGGTTCTGCATATATGACGGTTAAATTATTCTTTAATCGTGTTTTTCATGTGAAAACATCGAGATTTTGACAAATCTAAATTATGTGACGTTGTTACGGGCGTCATTTCATAACGTAACCAAAATCTGTAAACCACTAGTGGTTTATCAATTTTAATACATGGCGTTATATCACCACTAGACTCTATGTCATATAATAAATAAATGTTATCACCTGTTAAATGTATGGCACCAGAGATCTGAACACTGGCCCACTCATCACTCCCATCACAGCAATCACAAACTCCATCGTTGACCCTTGACCCCTGAATAAATTGAGGAAGATCGGATTTCTGGAATGTACAGTAGAATCTGAAAATAAAGCATAGGTCCAATTAAGCCATTTTTTGAGCGTAAAAATGAGATTTTCTTAGCAATCAGTTTAAACGTATGTTTTAGGTGCTCAAAAGAACCCTCTCATTGAGACAGTTGTTTTGAGTACCCATAACATAATGTTTTGGTCTGAAAATAAGAAAACTAATTTTCAATACCATACAGACTAATTATACTCTTATCTGGAGGCCTGACAAGACACCTCTTTGATAACTATAAATTCAGGGTTCGCGCTACCGATCGCCATTGTCGCCAAATGCGAAGAAACAATAAATTTGGCGCAAAAAATATGAATTTGGCGACAACTATTGGCGAAAGAAAAATCGCAGGTGAAAATTTTTGTCTGGCTTCCGAACATCACCTCCGGCTTAAAGTCATTGCTTCCTGCCGCATAATGGGCATCAATGTATATCTAAATTGTCAATTAACACTCCAATTATCGACCATACGATTCGGTAGCTGATTGAGACAAACCTTGACACATGCTGCTAACCTACGGCGATGGGCACGCACTTTTAACAACTGCTACCGGTAACGGTCAGAAGAATGACATGGTGTCATACTGTGCATGAAATAAACTGCATCATCATGCTTATTGTGGTCATTAATAATAGTCATTAGCTTTCTGAATCATGCTGTCCAGAAAGACCGCTACACCGCTGTCCGCGAAGAAGAACAAATCCAAGTGACACTTTCAAGTTCACTTTCCATTAAGCATAGTGAGAAAGGGGAAAGATTTGCATTAAGTTCACTGTGCCATTCTTTCATCTGACAGCATCACTCACCAGACATTACCAGGCATTGGAAAGGATCCGCGCATTTCACAAATGCCGACAGTAGCAAGACAACACCGAAGATCGCTTCTCTCTTCAAGACAGAGTAACGCACGCTGTTCAAAGTGCTTTTCTCGACAGTCTCAGATATCTGAACCTACCATTTCTAAACAGAAACCTTTATTTATAAGGTAGATGATGTTATGGCTCACTTAAACTAATTTTGTCAGATGAAAAAGTATCGGTAAAAATTCGGACCTGTGTTCGAGATAAAAAAATTATGCAATTGTGCTCTCCCCGAACATTTTTGAGTAAGCTCCCTTGTTGCAAGATTTAGCAAACTTTTAAATTCACTGCAGTTATTCGTTTTATTTAACATATATTTTCCAAATTTAAACATTTTTAATTAAAATATTTTATAATTGATTGCAAACTTTAAATCATAAAAAACAAACAACAAAAATCGAAAGAAGAAAAAACCATATTATTCTAAAATTGGCGTCATATATATCATCCATTGTGTCTATTTATTGTTAATGTTAAAAAGAATACCTTTTACTAGGTGTTTAAACTGAATGGAGGTTTTCCATACTTTCATATAAGAAGCCCCCGTGGTGTAGTGGATAAGCGCTATGCCTTGTAAACCAGGCCTCGAGGTTATAAAACTTGAGCACAAGCTCAGACTCAAAATAAAACGCAATGATTGGCTGCTTGCGGACACGTGTCCGCAAACAGCCAATCAATGCACTTTATTTTGAGTCTGAGAATGAACTCAAGCTTTATAACCTCGAGGCCTGGGGTCGCAGGTTCGATTCGATTCCCGGCTTCTCCATAAAACCACTTTTGGTTGAGCCTTCAGAAGTTCTCGTCATATAATAAACACACAAATAATAAACCCTCCCGGACCAGTACCCATGGAAATGCCACAAAAAGTTGTTGTTTTTTTACTATCATATAAGATAGGTTGACAATAAGTGCAATCAAGATAAAGCCCCATATAAATATATATATAAAGTCTGATCACTATCAACCCTGTTTAATGTTTTTTGCCGACAACATTCATGTGCAGCACATATGCCAGTATTACCCATATATTTACATCAGTAACTTTTAGCTGTTAAACAAGTTTAACAGTTGGTTAATCTTTTTTCATTCTGAATAAAGTGACATTTCATCAGTGTTTGCTCTGTTTGTTAAGAGAATTAACAATTTTCAGGTACAAATAGACATCAGTTAAAGAATGTTAACCGCTTTAAATACAAAATGGACTATTCCATAGTTATTGTATCAATGCGTATAGAATAATCAACCAGAATTAAGAGGGTTAAAGACAGAAGACTTTTTTTTTCAAAAATGCCCAAAATATCTGGCTCTTATTTTTGGCGTAAAATGGCTAAAAATCTGGCAATAAGTTCAAGAAAATGGCACAACAAAAATCTGATTGGCGAGAATGGTGGCGAAAGAAAAATAAATCCTAGCGCAAACCCTGTAAATGTTGAGATAGATCTTAATTATACATGTGTATGTGGGATGATAAAAAAAAGAGACATACTCTTGGATAAAACACCATTTTACAACTACAAAATGTTGAGCTAATTCTTGATTATATGAGGGATGATCAAAATATAGAGATATACTCTTGGATAAAAAAAACATTTTACAACTACAAAATGTTGAGATAATTCTTGATCATATTTTGAGGGACAATCAAAATATAGAGGCATACCCTTGGATAAGACAAAATGTTGAGATAATTCTTGATAATATATGGGATGATAGAGATGTACTCCCATTTTACAACTACAAAATATAATTCTAAATTATATGAGGGATGATAGACGTACACTTGAATGAGGGATGATAGAGTCATACTCTTGAATAAAATACCATTTTACAACTACAAAATGTTGAGATAATTCTAAATTATATGAGGGATGATAGAGACGTACTCTTGAATAAAATACCATTTTATTACTACAAAATGTTAAGATAATTCTAAATTATATGAGGGATGATAAAAAAATAGACATACTCTTGAATAAAATACCATTTTACAACTACAAAATGTTGAGATAATTCTTGGTTATATGAGGTGATCAAAATATAGAGACACACTCTTGGATAAGACACTGTTTTTCACAACAAATGGTATCGTAGAGATAATTTTTTTGTTAGTTTGGTTTGATTTATTGTGTCCCAGTTAACAGCTATGGTCATGTCGAAACGGTCAGTTCACCTAACAACACTTTTTTTCTGGGCAAACTTGACCAGTACTTTGTGCACATACTTTTGGTTGTAACTGACAAAAAAACCTACATGGAATTAAGGCAGGCAGCGGTACCCGGCTCATCAGAAGAATCAGAGCAGTCACAATAGTCGTCATTCACTTGGGAAAAGGGAATCACCTCCTGAAAATATACACATTTCAACTGAAACTCAAAATTTTGAACGTAATTTTTTTTATCATTTTCTTATCATCTGTTTTTAACCCTTTTCATTCTGAATTACGGTAAAAAGGTAACTTGGTGCACAGTCAAGACCTGTTAACTAGGATAAAAACAATATTCAGGGACAGAAATATATTAAAATTTATAAATTTTGATCTGTGACCCCTTAAAGTACAAAATATACAAATCCAATGGGATAAATCATGTGAATGGAATGTGGAAATTACATTTTTCTGAAAACAATTTTTTTTGCTATTGAAAGTCAATAGGTAATACAGTATATGCTAAAGTTAAATGGAAAAGAGGTACAATTGATGTCATTGTCACGTAAAAGTGATGTAATCATGTTATGTCACATCTCAGCGTATTCAGGAACCTCTGAAATTGTCGGTATATTAAGGTGAGTAAGAAAAAGAAGCCTTGTGAAGCCAAACAGTGATCCTCGGGACAGGCCCTCACACTCATGATAGATTCTTATAGTATCATAAAAATACCCAATGATACATTTACATGTATCATCAAAATATTGAGATATTAAAGGTTTTAGTGAATACTTCTTCCTGGTTGCAAACTGTGAAGATAGATTTTCTCAAGACAAAGCCAATAAGACAAAGCCCACTTAATATTTTTTTTCTGGATAATGAGTTACCTTGGAATTAATACAATGAAACATTCCATCCTTTTCCACATAGTCTTCTGCCTGGGTTATATGTGTACCTCTAACTAGCTGATTGTTATCATTCTTCACCTCAACTGAAATGAAAGTATTAACCTATTAAAACCAAATGAACTTGTCTACCCTTATGAGCAGGGTGAGCCCATTTCCAATTTTGGGGGTGCTGGGTGGTATTTTCCTCTTTTTTCCCCAATTTTTTATACATGTTTAACATTTTGTAAGCAAACAGTGAAGATCCTGATCAAGCACTGCGTTATGCAGTGCTTGATCTGGGTCTGCACTGTTTACCTATGTCACATAAAAAGGACGCTAGGCTTATATGGGTTAATAAAAGTATACTGGTTGACCCAGATAACACATAATGGAATATTCAACTAGAACACATTCGATGGCGCGCCATCGCAAATCCCCACGCTCTTGAAGATATCTGATGGTATTTGATCCTTTGACCCCATCCCAAGGTCACCAGTTTGATCCTAGGGTAAACATTTTCTGTGTATCTTGGTCTACTGCTCATCCCCTTTAATTTGATATGCCACATGACCATGTTCAGAAAATTAAATTTTTGACCCCCAGCACCTCCAAGTCCCAAACCCCTGGGGACCGAAAGAAAATCCCGTCTGATATGTTTTATATCTTTCATTTGTGAGAAGACACACAAAGTTTAATTTTAAAATCTTTGAAATTGACTTTGTACTTGAGATTTAATGATATTTGACCTTTTGGCCCCTCCCCAAGGCCCCAGGAGGCGGGGACCAAAAAAATTGTGCCTTTGCATGTGCCATTCATGTAAGAAACTCACACACCAAATCTGGTTGAATTCGGGAAAAAAACAATTTTAGACCCCGGACCCCCCACGGTACCCCCAAGTCCCACCCCTGGGGCATGACCCAGGTGACGGAATGAAAATCCTGTCTGATATGTTTTATATCTTTCATTTGTGAGAAGACACACAAAGTTTGGTTTAAAAATCTTTGAAATTGACTTTGTAATTGAGATTTAATGATATTTGACCTTGTGGCCCCTCCCCAGGGCCCCAGGGGGTCGGGACCAAAAAAATTGTGCCGTTGCAGGTGCCATTGATGTAAGTAACTCACACACCAAATCTGGTTGAATTTCGTAAAAAAATTTTTTTGGATCACTCAACCCCCTGCGGTACCCCCAAGTCCGACCCCTGGGGCATGACCCAGGCAACCGAATGAAAATCCCGTCTGATATGTTTTATATCTTTCATTTGTGAGAAGACACACAAAGTTTGGTTTAAAAATCTTTAAAATTAACTTTGTAATTGAATTTTAATGATATTTAATTATAATTGACCTTTTGGCCCCTCCCCAGGGCCCGGGGCCAAAAAAAATGTGCCGTTGCACACCCTATTCATGTGAGCAACTCACACAACAAATTTGGTTGAATTTCGTCCAATGGTTTAGGAGGAGGTAGCGTGACGGACGGACGGAAGGACGGAGGCGATTGCAATATCCCAGACGCTTTTTTTAAAAAGCGAGGGGATAATTAAATCAGAATTCAGTCATTTTGGACAGACCATTATTTATCTTAAGGGGTTGCCGGTCACTTTATCCAAATTGCGTTTTGCTTTAAATGTTTTTCATTGTGGCAAGGAGTGAAAATTCTGATGAGACAGGGTGATATGCTGTGTATAATAAGGGTCTGTTTGCAAAAGTCTTAATTTTTGGATGTCTAGACTTAAATGAGTTAATTCAGACTTTCCTTGATAAGCAGCAACTTTTGTAGCCTCCCAGATCACTGAGATCAGGACTGACAGAATGTAGGTCCTGATCTGGATCCAAACTGTTTGACACTCTGATAGTGTTCCTGAAAGAATTTTTTGAAAAATCTAATTTTGAAAAAAAAAGTCAGAAAAAGCATGAAAAATTACCCAGGATGCATTTAAGGGTCAATGTGTAGTAAAACCTGTGTAAAACGGCCACTTTTAAAAAGACAGCAAATTGGATTTCAAGACCAATGCAGGTCAAAAGTATTGCAGAATGCTCCAAGGGAGCATTCTGCTATACTTTCCACCTTTATTAAGCTACCATTTGTCATTAAGATCTTTGTTTTGTCTATTTTACACAGGTTTTACTGTATGTGAATTGTTTGCTAGCAGAGGATCATTATGAAATATCAAGCCTTTTTTTGTATCTTTAGCAATTGCAAAATTTGAAAATGTCATCTGCTGCCAGATAGTTTGGTTTATTTGATTATGTCCCATCAACAATCTTTCAGTTATAAAGGGACGGGTCTTCCTGGGTTGAACCAGTACTAAGCTAGGATTAATGTTCTTGCTCAAGGACACAATGTAGTGACCCCGGTGAGGTTCTAACCCGCGGCCCTTCGGTCTCGAGCCAAGCATTCTACCACTGCGCTCCCTACTATGCTGCTGCCAGATAGCCCTCTAATTCTTAGCTATATGTAACTATTAGTGACTTCTGCCGTCTGCTGATAATCTTTCCCAACACTTTGGACCCAGACCAGGCCTGGCAAAATGTTGGGCCAGCTCTGGATCCAAACTGTTTGATTGACACTGTGATAGTACCGGTATTCCTAAAAGAATTTACTAACCAACTGGATACTGATATTTTCACAATATGCCAGTATGTAATCAGTACATGTACAGTAAAACCTGTCTTAAACGGCCACTCAAAAAGAAGACCAAATATTGGTTTTCAAGACTGAACATCGCTTAATGCAGGTCAAAAGTATTGAAGAATGCTCCAAGAGGACCATTCTGCAATACTTTTGACCTTCATTAAGCTGCCATTTGTCATTAAAATCTTTGTTTTGTCAATTTTTGAGGGGTCGCCAAAGACAGGTTTTACTGTATATTCATTGGTAAACAAGGTTTTTCATGAACCCAACCCCCCCCCCCCCAAAAAAAAACCCCACACGTTTCTACATAAAATAAAAAAACTTAAGTCAGTACCTGGTTTTTCTTTGTCTTTGTTAAAAAAAGAATGATGAACTTTTAGCTCTTCACCATTTTTCTTCTCTTGATTTAACACTTTCTCATTGTCCAACTTGATACCCTCCAGTTTACCTTTTTGGACATGAGCCCTGTGTCTTTCCTGCTCAAATTCAGCTTCAAACTCCTCGTCTAGGATACGAGCTATACGTTGGTTGTCATGCTGCTGTTTATTACTAAAGCTTAACACTTTAAAAGAGAATAACTGGAAACACAGAAACAGGGAACCGGCTATCCCTATCAGTAGCAAAATCCTGGACTTTCTCCGCAGAAAAACTAAACTCATTTTAAATGCTCCAGTCCCTGGCAACTTGGCATGTTCTTTCCTGAAAAACAGAATGTCATACATGGGTGAAAGTTCAAAATTTCCAAAATCCTGAACTTTAGAAATTCAAATATTAAAACTTGCAGGATGTCTGCAAAAATGGATATCGAATTCAAAGTTAAAATGATTATGTTTGCATAAGGCTTAAATGAAATGTATGTGTGGTTCCTGTTGGCCTACCTACCCTAATTTTTTTTAACCCTACCCTAAACATTAAAATGGTCATTTGAGAAAAACTACCTTAAAATGGGGCAGTTTTTCGGATTTTATCACTATTTTCTTTGTTAAATGTTATAACAAAATTTAATAATTTCCCTACCTACCTACCCTAAATTTTGTTGGTATGCAACAGGAACCACATATATATTTCATATAGGCCTAAACTGAAAACTAATCAAGGAAGCTATTATAATCTCCGTAATTCAGCATTTTGAGGATGACTTTCTATGGAAGCCAGGCTAAAAATCCTGAATTCAGGATTAATCCTGAAAACTTTCACCTATGCACATATCGAATGTGACCTATGATAAATGTTCTAAATTTTTTAACAGTTTTTTCTTTTTTTATTCTCAGCTAAAATGTTAAATATCAGCGCTGAAACTCACAAAACTCACAAAATGCTTGTCAGAATAGCAAACAGTGAAGACTCTGATCAGATTGCTTCTTCAGAAGCAGTCTGATCTGAGTCTGCACTGTTTATTTAGGCCCTTTTGCCAGGCAACCTGCGTTCGAAGTTTTAGAACATTTACCGTAATAAGCACACATACTCTTATAAGCATACACTTAGCTCTTTATGGGTTGTTTACACTATATCAGAGTTCATACAGGCAAGTTTATGAAAATTCAAGGACTTCTAAAAGACTCCTGCTGTTTTCATGGATAAAAATTTATAAAAAAAAATACTGTTTAGATGTTGAAATTCTCCTTAGGAAATGCAAGACTGATAAATTAAACAAATTAGCATTTAATTGTTTTTCCCTAATAAAGGCATAACAAGTTTATAAATTACTGATTTAGGTCTCCATTAACAGTATTAAATCCAACAGAAAAAAGTAAAATTCAGGGACCTTTCAAGACATTCAAGTAATTTTCTAGTACTTTAAAAGGCAGATTTAATTTTCAAGGACTTTCAAGAAAGCTACATCTATATTCATTATGCGCGGATCCAGAAAGTTTTGTTAGAGGGGGTCCAACATTGACGGAGTTTTTTTTTCCTTTTTTTTTTAGTTGATGGGATGGAGAGAGGATCGAAATGCTACTAAAAGTGGGCCATCATCGATCCCCTAGCAAAACGCCATTGAAATGGCGTTTGGCTGGCGTGCCAATAATGGCCCACCACTGAATGCTGGCCTGGTAGCTTTGTGATTTTTAGGGGATCCAGATCAATATTGTTAGGAAACCTTATATTTTTGTGATTTTTAGGGGGGTACGGACCACCTGCCCCCCCCCCTCGGGATCCATCCATGTTCATGTTTTTCAAGCATGTGTGAACTCTATATATGGACTTCTGTTTTCCGGTCAATCGAGTGATGCTATTTCATTATTAGTTAGGGCTAAAGCAGAGTTCTCACTAGGATTTTGAAAATAGGAGTAAAAATGCTGTTTGCCAGAAAAAAAATGGAGTTTTACCATACTTTTCTATTGGCACTTTTGAAGTAGTTGGAGTCAGAATCAAAAAGTTGGAGTAAAATAATCCAAAGTTGGAGTTAATGAGAACTCTGTAAAGTATAATTGGATTTAGTGTAGATTTAAAACAGCTAGTGTGGCTCCAAATCAGCTGGCAAAAGCCAGTTGATCTAGGTCTTTATTGTTTTCAGAAATGGTTTAAATTTTGAAAATCTGTGCATATAGTAATGCTAAATAGGGCAAATACAGTTAAACCAACATGGGGTAAAGTCCTGGAATTCAAAAATCCCAAAATTCCTGCACTTATTCCCAAAGCTTAGAAAGTTTACAAAATCATGAACTTAAGAAAATTAAAACTTAATAAAACATTTTATTATGTCTAAATCCATGAGTAGATTTCAAGTAAAATAATCAGTCTTGTTCAGACAATCAGAGACACTGAAAATAAATCATCTGAAGCTATAATAAGCAGCCTTTAAATTATTAGGTTATATGTATATTAAGTAATTTGAGGCTGAGCTTCTATGGAAAGTCCTGAATTCAGGAATAATCCTGAAAATGTTAACCCATACATAAAACCGCCCAGTATACAAACATGGTACCATACTCAGTTAAGTTGGTATAGGGCTGGATATGTGACAAAGAGGTTACTGGCTCAAATCCCATTGTGAGGTTGATGTTGTGTCCACAAGCAAGACACTTTGACCTCACTGCTTAGTATAAGTTCAACCAAGGAAGATGGCCTGACAAGACTGAAAAATTGTTGACTGGGACATAAAGCACCAACTCCAACAACATAGATTAGAATGCCTAATTTCAGGATAAAAAACCTCAGGAACTCAAATCATAGAACAATGAACCAACCTACATATAGTATCATGCCCAAGCCAGGATACATTCTGCTACCTGGGTGTCATGCTTTCTGCTGGCGGAGGCTGTGAACCTGGCAGTCACAGTATGAAAACCGCCTGGAAGAAGTTCAGGGAGCTACTGCCATTTCTCACATCCCGTCACAGGGTTGTGGAAATAGCAAAATTTTATACCTGCCTAGAGGGACAAGTAAATGGCCATAATGTACATTTGTACTTGTCCACAGAACAGACAATGCACGAAAAAAAAACTCAGGTTAGCCCTTACTTTGCTGATACCAGGACAAGTAAATAAAAACTTTCAACTTGGGTCCAGGTTGGACAAGTTGGGCATGGTATTTCCACACCCCTGTCCTGCCACAAGACATGTGGCAATGTGTACAGCTCTTAAGTTTTGAGTGCCATGCTCCATGACAGTGAAATTTG
Source organism: Loripinus fragilis (assembly GCA_964019695.1). Lineage (NCBI taxonomy): Eukaryota > Metazoa > Mollusca > Bivalvia > Lucinida > Lucinidae > Loripinus > Loripinus fragilis. The sequence continues at coordinate 44,447,774 of OZ026528.1, forward strand.
GCCATTGACCATGCCGAACCTTCAGCGCAAGGACAAGGCCATGATAAGACAGATCTGCAATATCAAGCCAGAGGATGTGGCCACAGTAAGGTCAAGAGAACTACTGGCACATGCCCCACTATAATCATTGTCTTCAGTCATCACATTCTTCTAGTCTGCCAAGATCTTCTTGTAGTGGTCTGCATGTCTCTGACAGTGGAGTAGACTGTATTAAAGTCATCAGCAAACTAATTTTACAGTCTGGTATTAGAACTTATTTGCTGAGAAGGTTGTTGTTGAACAGGTGGAACAGTAGCGGATTGACCACCGAGGCTTGGGGAACGCTGCTGATCATCAGTACACTTTCAGATTCTAAATAATCTTTTGAGATCTGTAAGAACAATGTTATAAACTTATCAATAATTCAGCTGTGTCGGTGTTCTCTGATGCCATAGAGGTGGAGCTTCCGTAGAAGTTGCTTGTTCTGAACAAGGTCAGTCGAGGATCCCCATATATCTGTTTGGTCACTTCTGTCCAGTGAAGATGCCAAGTAGTTGATCAAGGTCAACTGTATTTCAGAACTTCTCCTGGCCTGGATACCATGCTGGCAGTCAGAGAGAATTTGATGATGGTTCACATGTTTCATTACACTACTGACGATGAAATGTTCAAACATCTTGCAGCAGAGGCAGGTCCATGAGACTGGGCAATAATTGGCTGGCCCTTCTTGAAGACTGCAGAGATGTCAGCTGACTTCCAGTCCTCTGGGACAATTCCTGTCTGTAAAGTCCTGTTAAAGACGATGGTCAGGATAGGGGCTAGTTCCTCTGAGCATTCCTTTAAGTTTTGGGCTGGTATCGTATCAGGTCGTGTAATTTTCCGTTGATTGCTTTTCTGCAGCAGTTTTTTGATTCCAATGTTCTGTGACAGTAAAGTTATAATCCATGTCGGGTAAGGAGTCCTGTCTGGGTCTAGAGGAGTGCTTGAACTTTGGCCCTCTCGGGTGTAAACAGAAAGATATGGGTGATTGAGTATATTGGCATTGTCTTTAGGTTAAACAATCGTCCATTATCTTTATGTGGAGCAATATGTGATGGAGGCTTAATAAAAGCCCAGATCTTTTCTGTTTAGGTTGGCACACACTGTCTTGATTGCCAACCTCCATTATGTTGTTCACATTGAACCAGAATATATGAACCAGAATATATGACTGACACTCTGATTTCTAAAGGGTATGCTTGCATTCTCTATATTTTCAGACATATGTCTCATTCTTGGTCTTCGTTGAAAAAACATTGAAATTCAGTATCAAGGCCTTCACGACTGCCATCAATGCCATGATAGGCAGTCCAGCTTCCGTCCCCAGTGTAACAAGCCACGGTTGTATATAGTTTAACTGTAAAAATTGGAACCTTTTACTGTACATATTTCTTGAGAGGTGATCGACTTGTCCTGACATCACCGTGGTCAAAGTTACATTCCAGTATTTGATTTCTGACCTGTATCTGGAAGATGAGCTTTCTGCAAACTGGTCTCTTCAGGGGTCCCTTGATTTACCGGAAAGACTCGAATTACCGGAAAGACCACCGAAATACCGGAAAGACCAAAGAATAATAGCGAATTAAAATATGATATCCACTTAGTGTATGCTAAGTAAATTAAACTGTAATGGGCGAAAAACGTTTTGTATGTTTAATCCCTTATTAAAGGACCCTTGTTAACACCTATAACTAACAATCCAATCAACATACATAATTAGTAAAGGTGAACATATCAGCATGTGAATAATTGACACTGCATTATTTCAAACTTATTGAATGACTTGTTTGCTAAGATATGGCTTTGTAATTTTGAAATAAACTTATGAAATTATAAACAGCATATACTGTTTTAATAAATAAAAGTTTTCGCTGAAGCACCAATCAATATTTCCCTATTATTCTTTGGTCTTTCCGGTATTTCGGCGGTCTTTCCGGTAATTTGAGTCTTTCCGGTAAATCTAGGTACCGTCTCTTCAGACATACTGGGCAATGGTGTATTAAGTGGTGTTCCTGGTAGATTACTGCCCCCCCCCCCCCCCCCCCAAAGAAAATACAACAATACGATGATTAAAAGCAATAAGGGGAAACTGACATGACCTGGCCTTACTTACCTATTGTCCGAATTACCTTGAGATTCTGACCATACTTATCAACAGTAAAAAAATACTGTGCAGAACTGAAAAGAACCAAAAAATCACAGGCTAACCTGCCTAGTTCCCATACGTTTACTTTCTCTACAGTATACAGTACTTATTCCATACACCGGTTGATCGTTATCTCTATGACAGACAGAACAATTTCATTTCCGCGTGCCTAAGGCTGTACAAAAACTGAAGAAGACCCGTTTCGTCAAACTAAGGGCGCAGCCATTTTGTCCATAAGATAGTCACATGACCCATTCCGTATTTCTCCGGAAAATAACGATCCTTATCCAAAACGTTCCCAAGTCAAAAACCCTAAAATTAGTAAAAACGTCCCCATGGTCCAAAAAGTAATCGCACTGTCCGTCCGTCCGTCCGTTCGTCCGTCAGTCCGTCCGTCAGTCCGTCCGTCCCGCTTTCGTGTCCGGTCTATATCTCCTATATTCTTTGAGATAGGAATTCCAAATTTGGTGTGTGGATACATCTTGGGATGGCGGAGTGTCGCGTACCATTTTTGGGTCACTGTGACCTTGACCTTGACCTCTGACCTAGTTTTTAGAATAATCGTGTCCGGAGCATATCTCTTATATTATTTGAGGTAGGAATCTGTGGATGCATCTTGGGATGACGAAGTGTCGCGTACCATAATTGGGTCACTGTGACCTTGAACTTGACCTCTGACCTAGTTTCTTGAAACTGCATTGAGTCTGGTGCACATCTCCTATATTCTTTGAGATAGGAATTCCAAATTTGGTGTGTAAATGCATCTTGGGATGAGAGGGTGTCACATACCATTTTTGGGTCACTGTGACCTTGACCTCTGACCTAGTTTTACTGTCCGTCCCTCTTTCGTGTCCGGTCCATATCTCTTATATTCTTTGAGGTAGGAATGCCAAATTTGGTGTGTGGGTATATCTTGGGATGGCGGAGTGTCGCATACCATTTTTGGGTCACTGTGACCTTGACCTCTGACCTAATTTTTAGAATAATCGTGTCTGGAGCATATCTCTTATATTATTTGAGGTAGGATTCTCAAATTTGCTGTGTGGATGCATCTTGGGATGACGAAGTGTCGCGTAGCATAATTGGGTCACTATGACCTTGAACTTGACCTCTGACCTAGTTTCTAGAGACTGCATTGAGTCTGGTGCATATCTCCTATATTCTTTGAGATTGGAATTCCAAATTTGATGTGTAAATGTATCTTGGGATGACGGGGTGTCACATACCATTTTTGGGTCACTGTGACCTTGACCTCTGACCTAGTTTTAAGAATTATTGTGTCCAGAGCATATCTCTTATATTCTTTGAGTTAGGAATTCCAAATTTGGTGTGTGGATGCATCTTGGGATAGCGGAGTGTCATGTACCATTTTTTGGTCACTGTGACCTTGACTTCTGACCTAGTTTTTAGAATAATCATGTCCAGAGCATATCTCTTTTATTATTTGAGGTAGGAATCTCAAATTTGGTGTGTGGATGCATCTTGGAATGACAAAGTGTCGCATACCATAATTAAGTCACTGTGACCTTGAACTTGACCTCTGACCTAGTTTCTAGAAACTGGTGCATATCTCCTATATTCTTTGAAATAGGAATTCCAAATTTGATATGTAAATGCATCTTGGGATGCCGGAGTGTCACAAACCATTTTGGGTCACATTGACCTTGACCTCTGACCTAGTTTTAAGAATTATTGTGTCCAAGGCATATCTCCTATATTATTTGGTGTAGGAATCCCAAATTCAGGGTGGTGATTCCTCTTTGGATGGCGGAGTGGTGCATACCATTTTGAGTCACTTTGACCTTGACATTGACTTCTGGCCTAATTTCTAGGTTTTTCATGCTATATTACAGCTAACTTTCCTCAAATGTGTCTTATGCTAGACCAATTCCTTTGGGGGCATTCGTCACGTGTTTGTGACATTTCTTGTTTTCGAATGTTATTATATTGAACCATTAGTGGTTTCTTTTATTTCATAGTGATATAAAACTTAGGTTTGTTCAAATAATAATCAAATTGATGTTGAAGACTATGAGAAATATATGAAGATGCATGCATTTATGACCCAATAGCTACGTTCGTGTTCAGTGACCTATAGGTCACTGGTTCGTTCGTCTGAAAATAAATTTGATTATAGTAATGGGTATCTTTGATAATATAATCCGCCATTTAACACCCAGTCGTGTAAGAAAGTATAGTGCCTTTGAAGTGCCGTTGTCAAGGTATAAAATTGTGGTTTAACAGATATGCTCCATTAGTACACAACCGAGTAGATCTACTATTGTGTAAGTTTGTCATTGAGTGTGATTCTGTGGTGAGCACGCGCATGCACACCGTATCGTGCGATATCTGTGAGAGATGGCAAAATTGAAGATGTGGGAAAGGTAAGTTATTTTGTTTTCTAACTTCATTTATGCCCATTTTTATGTTAATTAGCATTCTCACTAAGAATCATGCAGATGGTGATAAGTAACTTCAGAGAAATCAATAATTTTTACATCCATTTAATCAGACTTGCTGAAAAACTTTCACAAAACAAAGCATACCCCTTTTCTGACATGGAACCCGGAAATTAAGATTTCTTGGAGATAGGGAAATATGAAATTGACTTTTTTTCAGGCTGGCTTTCCAAGGCGGTACTTCTTTTGTGGATCTTTTTTCTGTCTTGTGTTGCTTTGCCTTTGTGAGCGTCTGTTTATATGTGCATTGTGGTCATCTGCTGGGAAAGGGCTGACCTCTTGGCTCTCGTTTGTGGTGTCCATCTGTGAGTTTGTGACTTTCTCATTGGTATCCTGGGTCAGGTGTGGTACTTAATTGTATCGATTCCTGATCTTTGCACCCTTACTTACGTTTGTGATATGAGCCACGACATGAGATTTCCAACAATGTGGTATATGCGACCAGCAAAGCCTTAGATCAGCCTGCGCATATGCGCAGTCTGATCAAAGCCTTTGCTAGTCGCTTGATTATCTTATGAGTGTTAAGCTACTGAGTGAAAACCATTTGGAGTTTCTAATCTTAAAAGGAGGCTGCACAGGTTCGTCTAAGTCTACACTTGTCAAAACGCCACATTGTTGGAAATCACATATTGCGGCTCATTAGAGTTTTCTTCTGATTACATTTTACTGCTAGCTCTGTTTAGAGGACCACATTAGTTGCATTTAAAATTTTAGTGGAAAACGAAACATGTCGTTTGTATTGTGTCGCCTAGCAACAAACGTGTCACAATAGAAACGAATTTTCAGAACACTAAAAATTAAACATTTTCAAATCTAAATATCTTTTTACAGCAAAGGTGTATATGAATGAAACACTCATATAAAGTGCCTAAATAACCCATGCCAGATTTACAAATGTCACTGCGATTTCAAAACAAATTATCTTGCTTCTGCAAACAGAAATATGGATAATGTATACACATTCTGGGAAGTCCACATCTGTTTAACAAAAACGAAAAATTGAAAGTAATGCAATTAATTGAATATAAATTACCATGGCAACCAAACCATCAAATAGTCAGTGATTTTACAATAAGAGCATATTCTAAGCAAAATATCTCCCTTAAAATGGATCAAATTGGTTATATATGCACATATAATGTAACCAGCACCTCATTATCAACACCAAAATCAAACTTAGTCTGTAATTGTTCTATGTTTTGTTGTACGTTACTTTATGTCCATTCTAGTATTGCAATCATCTTGATGGGGAAGAGAGAGCTGATTGCTTTGCTTAATTTGTCTTCCTGGTGTCTTGTGATGGTTGAGCGGCTTTTCCTCGCTGTGTCACGGGGTTGTCGGCAGTTTGTGATTGTGGTATTGTTCTGATCATACTCACTTACTATATTACAAATGAATTATCCAAATTCGTATTTTCATGGCAACCTAAACAACATTCCATCAACCAGTTCACAAAAAAGGGCATATCCCACGAAAAGGGCATATTCAAAGCAAATTATATCCTTCCAGCGTATGGATAATGTAATCAACATATTTTAGATAACCCACATCTGTTATACAAAAAAAAATAGTTTTGAATACTCCAGACGAGGGTAAAAATTTTCTTTGTTTCAACATGGTGTGTTAATTTGATTAGAGTGTTTCTCCATGATGATACATTGCATTAGTTAGAAGACTTCAATGCGAGCTGAACATTTCTTGTACTTTGACAACAGCAGAATCTAGGGCGAAGATTTGGTACCAGTAAAATGCATTTAAGCCCCCCCCCCTCCCCCCCCCCCCCCGGTGGCTTAGGCTGCTGTCCATCCTAAGGCGGTGGTTCTGTTGTTGTTGACTTTTTGTTTATTGTTACTCCCCTTGTGGGAATCTGTAATTGTTCTATGTTTTGTTGTCAGTTACTTTATGTCCAATCTAGTATTGCAATCATCTTGATGGGGAAGAGAGAGCTGGTTGCTTTGCTTTATTTGTCTTCCTGATGTCTCGTGATGGTTGAATTGCTCTTCCTCGCGATGTCATGGGGTTGTCTGCGGTTTGTGATTGTGGTATTTCCTGATCATACTCACTAACTATTTAAAAAAAATATATAAACATTTTAGATTAACAAACATGATTGTGCTTAAAATTTCTGGATACGTCCACAATCACTCCAAAACAATAAATGTTCCGTTCTCTCAGTTTATTGCTCGTTTCCATGGTAACCAGCAAAGAAGAATTTGGCTTAACATGGCAAAAAAAACTGTGAAAATACAGTTTTTGCACCTTCACTTATCCAATAACACACCAATTTTGATTCTGATCTTTATATGCTGAGGCATTATAGCTAAAAGGAAGTCGATTAGAAATACATTTACACAATATTATTTCGTGCATGCCCAGACCCAGTATCACTTTTGGTCATAACCATGGAAACAATAACTGTACCATACAGAAAAATAAAAACTAGTTTTGGCTTCGAAGCTATACAATCCTTTTAAATTAGTTTATCCAAAAATTGTTATAAAATTTTATACTCAACCATCTTTATGCACATCAAATTATGCAATATATAAACTAGGTGGAAAAATTCTAACCACTTTAAAATGTAATTAATTGAATTTCCATTCTGCAAAAGGCCTGTGATTGTTTCCATAGCTATAACCAGAAGCAGTTAAAAATAGTAAGTGAGTATGATCAGGAAATACCACAATCACAAACCGCAGACAACCCTGTGACACTGCGAGGAAGAGCCGTTCAACCATCACGAGACACCAGGAAGACAAATTAAGCAAAGCAACCAGCTCTCTCTTCCCCATCAAGATGATTGCAATACTAGAAGGGACACAAAGTAACGTACAGCAAAACATAGAACAATTACAGACTCCCACAATGAGAGTAACAATTAACAAGAACTCAACAACAACAAAACCTGATTCATGTATTTTTCAAGTCGTCGCTTCAGTGCTATATAGTGTTCTATCTACCATTGCACAAGTTTTGAGAAAAATGAGTTTGAAAATTTTAGTATCCTGATTTTTGATGCCTCATTCATCACAGACATTTGAATCATACCAGAGGGTTAAAATATATGCACAAAGTGTAGATGACCTTGGTTTGAGGAAATGTTTACGGTAATATGGAATTTATGGGCATTTTACAGTTTGCAGATAGAACATTTACCCTAAAAATCACCTCCTGCGTTCAGTGCTATAGTGTTCTATATTTTCATATAGCTTATTATTCCGTTTATGGAGTCAATTTGTACACTATTCTGAACAGAAATGATAATTTGTACCTAAAAGTAGCAGATTAAGTCATTTGTTTGGCATAACAGTAACAAAACACACGGATAAAGCAATTAAATTTTATGTAAGGGAGGTAATCTGTTGCTACAGCTATTTTTTCTGTCAATGAGATCAATTTGTATAATATTGTAGACTGAACTGATTATTTGGACCTAAAAATAGCAGATTTGACCATTGATTTGTAATAACACCGACCAATTACTTCAATTAAAGCAGTTTAAGTATGTGTAAGGGAGGTAATCTGTTTCTACAGCTTATTATTCTGTCCATGGATCAATTTGCATATTTTTTTTGGACTGAATGACTTTCTGTAGATTGAACAGTGTGGCACTGAACTCACCCAGTCACGTGACATAATCACCATTAGCCATTGGATGAAAATCACTTAGAACACTATAGCACTGAACGAAATTGACCTTTGTAGATAGAACAGAAAAGCACAGCGATTTTAAGCTTTCTGGGAGGAGATAGGCAAATGAAACCTTTACCAGTAGATAGAACATTCAATCCCTTTTTCCAACGGTATGCATAACTCATTTTTGACCAAAATATCACATAGAACACTATATAGCACTGAAGCGACGATGTTATGAAACTAAAAGGTCCCAATTACGTTTTGGCAGTATTCAAATATGTCAACATCACCGCCACTATTTTGGATACTTGCTTAAATTATTAAAATAAGCTTTTGTTATATATATGATTACCCCACCCACTTTAAAGGCCTGTAATTGTTACAAAATAGATACTGAACAGCAGTCGGTAACATGTCTGGCAACAGATGCGAGTCTGACTGCAGATACAGGGGTTGCGAGTTCGATCCCGGTCCGGTCCCATACTTTCGTGGAGATTGATCATGAAATAATTTCTACAGTCATTCACCTCCCTTCCGCTGAATCATTCAAGAAGGGCTGTTTGCAGTTACAAGCGACAGTATGTGCACAAAGTACTGGTTAACTGCTTGTTTTATGGTGTACCGAAAGGAGCAAAAAGATGAATTATAGTATGTACCATAATCAATTATGGCAAATATCATAATTAATTATGGTATATGACATAACTAATTATGTCATATACCATAATTAATTATAGTATATGCCATAATTAATTATGGTATATACCATAATTCATCTTTTTGCTCCTTTTGGTACACCATATTGTTTAAGCTTGCCCAGGAAAAAGTGTGGTTCAGTGAACTGACTGTCCCGCCATGACCATAGCTGTTGACTTGGGACGTAAAGCAACAAAACAAACTAAACTTATTAGGTTTTCTTATCATATTGATAATGTCGATATGACTCAACTCAATTCTTCTTTTAGCTCATTGAAAACATATCCTTATTAGCTGCAACAATTTCAACACTTTAAGACACAATAAATTTCCAGTTCCACTTTGCTACAGGCATGTGCTTGTTTCCTTGGTTACGGCCAGAAAAAAGTATACATCCACATATATTTTTAGAAATTATTTTATCATAGAAATTATCTGGACCTCAACGAGAAGACCTGTCTTCAGGGTTTCCGACCATGCAAGACTCAAACCAACCTACTCAGTTACAGAGATTAGCTAGATGCTGAAATTTTGCGTGTAGCAAATGAATCAATTATACTTTCCTATGCCAACAACAAAGGCGCTGATCAGACTGCGTGGATGTGTAGGCTGGTCTGCATATTTGATGTTCGCATGCAGGTACGTCAGGTTTTTGCTCGACACGGTCCATAAGTATGGTTTCTAGTCAACTCGTACCTTAGTCAACTCGTACCTAAGTCAACTCGTACCCATTTTTGGTCAACTCGTACCTAACCTTTGGTCAACTCGTACCTACCCCAAGTCAACGTGTACCTGAGTCAAAAAACGGGACAGGGTAGAGCATGATAGACGGAGAGTTTGGTAAGTCTATGTCCTAACAAGCCTTTCCCAACACTAAAACATCAAAATTTACTATCTGTGCTGAGGTTAGGTTCGGGCCAGCGTATTCAAAGATTCCAACTCTTATGCCTATGGGGCGGCGTTCTGGGAGCTTGTTCAATCATACATATTCATCACAATTTAGTATTTGCGATCGGACGAGGTTCAGGCCAGCTGTGGCAAGTTCTCTTACCTTTTTCCTATGGGTCGATGTTCGAAACAGCCTGCTTTAACGACCAAATCAACACAATTTTGCTATCTGCACTAAGGAGATATTCGGCCAGGTTGTTCAAATATTTAAAAAAAACAATAAATCACGAAATGTAAGGCTGCGATTAGGGGAGTTTCGGATCTGCCTGTTCCAATATCCTAGACCTTTATATAATGACGGCTTGCAGGGTCTTCGCTGCTCGTGTACACAAAGATTTGAATTTCGGACATAGGTCTGTTATGATAGCATGCAGTGTTTTTTTTTTCAACTAGCACTACAATTTTAGTAGATATTTTGAATAACCAATTTCAAATAAGTCAGCAGACGACAAAACAAAATGCAAATTTGGAGTCATTTAAGTGGCAAGTAGCGAAGGCTCAGATGAGACTGCATGATGAGAGACTCACCTGGACTTTCTAAATGAGAGAACCAAACCCTCTGACGTGAGCTGGGTTTATTTTTAAAATGTAAACCAGAAAGATTTCATGTTTTTACATTGCAATTCCGAATTTTCTTTAATAAGATTGTACTATTTTTTTAATCATTCAAGTTTTAAACTGTCAGACAATGTTAATTAATTAATACAATCACATATTCATCATTGTACTGTTTTTCACACCCTACCAATCACCAGCACGTGGCTGTAAAGCGGCTTTATGTACACAAAATCCGCGTCACGAGAAAACATATATTCAGGGGTTAGCTACCCCATTAGGACACACCCAGCATGCTCAGTTACAAAGGCTAGGTTCAATTTGAATATTGCGCATAGCAAGTTCAGCTATTAAAGTTTTTGAGATTGAATAACAAATGCGCTGATCAGACTGTTCGGATGCTCTGATCGGTCTATCTCATCGAGTCTGTACCTTTATTGTTTGCATGCAACAAAACCAGATTTTATGAGTTCGATGGGACCAGTGCTATTTGAGATGATAAGTTTGCAATTTGCTTTCCTTGTAAGTTAACACTAAAAGAGGTGGCTGCGTAGTTGCCACTAATTTTTGATGTCCATTCAGCTACACTTTCATACTAAGACGACGCTACCAGAGGCTAACATTTAACCAGTGATAGTTGTTTAACGGTTATCCCTGCTATTACAAAACAGCTCGTAAATACGCAGTGACCTATAAGGTCACTGAAATACGTCAAGACCAGTGGCAGTCCGGCTGCCACCAAGATGAGTTTAAGTTACACTTATTTCTTTTACAATGTAGAGCCTAGCTATTTCTTCATCTACTGTAATTTGTAATCTTGAGCGAGCAACACCTGGGCAGTATACTGTATTACCCATTAGTAACTGAACGCTCCTTTTGAGTGCAGAATTCGCCTAAGTCGTAACAAAACTAACAATTTTGCTTTTGTCATGAGTAACGTACTTAGACAACGGCATAAAACTCTTTCATACCCTGTTATAAATAAACTAAGGTACGAGTTGACTTAGGTACGAGTTGACTAAGGTACGAGTTGACTTAGGTACGAGTTAACCAGTTACCATTAGTATGATAACGTCCATTAAGACCATCCGATTATGAAATTAATCAAGCAGGTGTCATTATAATTTTTCAATGTTTTCACACCTTCGCTAGGTCGGTCTATGGATGACACGCGCAACCAACGGTATTGATAATTGCATCAAGTCAAGTCAAGTCAAGTATGCTTTATTTAGGCATAAACAAATACATGTTTCTCGCCCTCACATGGGCGACATGGCATCTGAGAAATGTATAAATTCTAAGGCATGATCATCAAATTATATTCTCAAATTTATTTTCCACCAGACGTGTACACTTATATTTTGTGGTGTATCGATAGGGCGCCAATCGGAGTAGTCTGAAGGCTAATCCAAGAAGTGCCCTCCCGTCCCATTGCTCATCAATTCCAACGTTTATACTACTCCATTTCTCTGCCCCAGTCATTCATCATTCTTTAAATTATAATTATAAAATTCGCGTGGCCCGGGAATCCTGTGCAATATCCGAGATCAATTAATAAAGTTATTTGTATTTTACCTGCATGATATGGTGTTTACCTTCAGCTATTACAATGAATTGACCAATCACTCTGCGTCACAGATGAATGACATTTGGGGCAGAGATCGGGTGTACTACAAATCATTCAATCAGTGGATATTCTAGAGGTGTTATTCTGTTATCGAGGGATGTAAAAATATTTTCTTTTATGGTACATATACCGGTATACCACCACGTGTTTTGGGCGCTCAAAAGAACCGTCTCAATGAGACGGTTCTTTTGAGTACCCGGAACATGCGTTCTACTTGATAAATATTTTTTTACGCGCTCTTAACCCGTAATAGTGTCCTCTTTGTGGGACGTATTCAAACAGTGCATACCCAGAACAGACGCCGCAGAACACAGCGTCTGTTCAGGGCCTCCATTGTATCCATTTAATCAAATTTTTCACGTACAAATGCAACTTTTTGCATACACGTCAGGTTTTGGATAATAACTTAGCAAATCTAAATATCCCAACAATATATTTACAAATGTGTGTTTACATGCATTCTTTAGTATTACACTCGTGTGATCGCATGCTGTTTTTAAGAGTGTTTTGAATTTATGCAGACTAGGCCATCTACAGTAGTAAGCAGGCAGGCAGTTTGTTCTAATTTGTCTGTAATAAGGGCATACCATCAAAAAATGATATTCATCTTCGACTATCCCCATATTACAATGCACACATATTCTTTCATTTCTATCTATATTTCTGTATCTGCCTTCTTCAATAGCCAATCTGTGTGCAGAACACCTAAACTTTGTTAATTCGATCCTGTGTCTACTTTTGGTAACACATCCAAGATATTTTTCCAAACCAACCTGGCTTTTAATCATATTATAATATAATAACTTGTGCGACTGATTAAGCTCAGCATACCAACTTTGGTAATACTGGTCATAAACACGCTCAATGACTAAATTTAATTGCAAGCTCGTTATATCGCTGTTATTCCAGAGGTAACTAAACCCCAAATCATCTAATAATTGTTTGACTTTCAAACCCCAACATCCATCAAAGCCATTAGTTACCTGTTCTTGCAAGGCTTTGTATACCAAAGTATTCGGATTTTTGATGTTTTTAAACCAAAATTTTAAAATTCTTTCTTTTCTTACAACATGTAAGGGTACCCTACCAAGTTCGCCATAAACAGCGTTGGTGCATGTCTGGGGTTTAACAGCCAGGATTTGTTTAAGAAATTTTAAATGAACACGCTCTTTATCTGGTGCAGCGTGGAATCCCCACACCTCACATCCATAGCATAAAATTGGAAGTATCATGGAATCAAACAATTTAAGCTTTTCTTGAATGTCAAGAGATACAGCATCAAATAGAGAGTTTAAGGAGAACAGTGCTTTCATAGCTTGTTCAGATAATGACTTTTGTGCCTGAAAGTCTTTGCCATTTGCAGATAAGGTCACCCCTAGGTATGTAAATTTATTAGTCTTGCTTAAGCTCTCGTTGTTATAATATACTTCAAAATTATCGGGCCTATTTCCAACCTTGAATGCAACTGCCACTGTTTTGTCAACGTTAACTGTTACATTCCATTTTTCACAATACATACTTAGCTTATCTAATAATATTTGTAGCCCTTCAACAGTGTAGGAAAATAAAACAGTATCATCTGCAAATAATAACAAAAATATCTGTAATTCTTCTAAACTAACAACCTCAACAGATTCATCCTTTAAATATTCAGACATGTCATTAATAAACAGTATAAACAGTAATGGAGATAACGGTTCCCCCTGCTTAACCCCCATATAACTATCAAAATATTCTGTTAGTGAGCCATTGACCTTTATACAAGTTTTAACAGATTTGTACATATCTTGTAAGATACATATAAATTTACTTGAAACTCCAGATAATAACAATTTATACCAAATACCATTTCTGTAGACTAAATCAAATGCCTTTTTAAAATCAATAAAGGCGCAATAAAGTTTTTTTTTCTCTTTTCTAATAACCTTATTAATAATAGGGCCATCAACTAATGGTGAAAAAAGAGGTAAAATGTAAAATGTGCCGACTCGAGAAAAAAGGGACACGGTGGAAAGCATACTCGGCCTAAAAAGTGGTCGACGCACGCCGGACCTGCCGGACCGGCGACGACGGCCTTGCTGCCACACATGACGCAGTTACACCTGGGGCCCACCCACTTGCAGATCAGACCTTTAAACTCCCGGAAGTTCTTTGCTGTTCTGAGCGCATTGGGCAAGCTGTTCCACACACGGCCAGACTCGGATAGTAGGGTAGGGTACAGGTCTCTAATATTATTCTATTCTGTTCTCCTTTCCCGTTTCCGTATAAAGTCGATAAAGTACGGTGATTGTCAGCCATTATTGTTTTTGTCAAAAAACATCCGAGTGAACTTCCTGGAAAAAATGAATATTTTATGGTGATTTTTTCTATTCTATTTTCCAGTTTATTACTCAGTGTATTCTCCGAGTGTTATTCTTGTGTATTTGTTATAAAATGGAAGGCAGATGTCTCTTACTTGCGCGACATTTGAGAAAATATTGCAAAATACCACAGGCCACACACAAAAGTGATAAACAAAATTGATTTATGACAAATCACAATTTTTTCTTCGCATTTCAGATAGCACATAGACTTAAGGGAAAACGTTTTCTCAGTTTAACATGGGTAGTCGTAGAAATGAAATTACTGACTACCTATTGTTTGGCAGGTCAAATTGGCAATTTTGAAATTTGGGACTGGAGAAACTACGAAAAAATCCACCGCGAACAAATAGAGTTGGTTGGTTGGTTGTATTTTGGAATCCATGTACATTGTTGTCTTATTCTTATGACATTATTCTCAACCATAGGACAGGATATTTTAATTCAATTTACCCGGCCGGTTTTTTGTTGATTCTATGTCTATTTCTGTATAAAGCCTTAAGGCCATTAGGTCTAAGATTAGGGTGGCAAAACACGGACCGTCATGGACTCACGGACTGGTTACGGACTACCATAAAACCACGGACCAAAGTACAAAACACGGACCAAAGTACAAAACACGGTCTAACGGACCAATATTTACGGACTGATCTGACAAAACACGGATGGTCACGGACTACGGACTACTTCCGTGACAGAACAATAACGGAACATGGCGTTGTAACGTCACGTCGTTATGGATACTTACATTTCAACCATGAAAGTTCATAGCAATTAGCTAATCTGAAAATACTGACTCTTGAGCCTGTTATGGGCGGGTGCCAGGAGCCGCTCACTATACAGATGGTAGAAAAAAGAATAATTGGTGGAAGTTTTGACAATGGATGGGTTAGTGACACAATGATAGACGCAACCCAGGCTGTATTAAGACAGCAGTTTCCCCACGATGAGGGTATGCAGTCAGTAATTTATGCTGCGAAACCCGAGTTTCAATCTATATCTGGAAGATTTGTGACACCTAAAATTTTAAATATTTTTTGGGGGTGCTTGATATTCTTGATTTTTTGGGGGGAGTGAATGGTAGATGCTGGGCCTGAGCCTACGTATGAAGAAAAAATGATGTTTTCTGATATTTTCATACATACGTTGGCTTGGGTCATTTTTGGGGGGTTCAAAATTTTGAATTTCAATTTTTTGGGGGCTTTTCAGCAAAAACGATTTTTTGGGGATGAAGGTTTTGTGGATATTTTTGGGGGTCATCACAAAATTGGACTATATTTAGGGGTTATTTCTATGCATTTTAAAATTTTAAATATTTTTTGGGGGTGCTTGATATTCTTGATTTTTTGGAGGGAGTGAATGGTAGATGCTGGGCCCGAGCCTACGTATGAAGAAAAAATGAGTGTACCCCCATCCCATCCTAGGTCTATGTTATTGCAAATATGGTAAGCATACTGCATGGAATAGATCCTAGTAGTGTAAGCTTTAACGTGTCTGTCATGTGGTGACATCTTCAACAAGGACTCGAAAATAAGGAAATCACTGCTTTCCCCATAGAAAACTGTATTTTGTAAAAAAAAAAAAAAAAAGAGTCTGTGTTAAAAGTTACAGGCATTCCAATATTTTGTTCATGTTGCATGCCAGAGCACGGCTTCATGTTTACATGTTTACATGTACAGAATCACTGAGCACCCAAACTCAACGCCAAATTCGATAGTAAAGAATAAAAAATTGCCTGGATTGTAGATCTTAAATGAGATACTTCTTTGTTGTATTTTCATTTTTTTAACAGACCATTATATTCACGGACCAACGTCAAACTATATCCACGGACCATTCCATTCATGGTCCATTCCATTCACGGACCATTTACAGACCGGTGTTATGGACCTATAATCTACACACTAACATCACATACCGCTAATATGCCCATCAAATGTTAACAATTTCCATTCACAGACCATTCCATACACGGACCATCCCATTCAGGGACCATTCCATACACGGACCATTCGGTTCACGGACCATTTACAGACCAATTTCACGGGCCTATAGCCCATGTAACCTATATAGACTAACGTCACATACCACTAACGTGTCCATCAAATGCAAACAGTCACGGACTAAATCTGATTTTGGGTTCATTACGGACCATTAGGGTTAATAAAACAATCAACAATCTAAATAAAACTTTATTCTTTACCAATTTCTCTATTGGTCCGTGAGTCCGTGACTGGTCCGTGTTTTGTCAATGGGCTAAGATTAGGCCTAAGAATGGATTTTCTGTTATGTCCCATTCTTAGGCCTAATATTTTGGGTCACATTTTGTTCAAATAGGAACACTCTAATATTTGACTCAAACTCTTATAAAAAGACCAATTTGTCTGGTGTAAAAATTGTTGTAATAGTAAGTCCCTTACCTCTAGTTGATGCTCACACAAAAATATGTCCAAAATATTGAAAATCCACTTTTGTAGAAGCAAATAATGATTTGTTTACAAAAAAGTCTCCAAAACACATATGTTCAACACAATGACATCACAGTTTTATGAATGGCTGAGTTCTTCCATGAAAAAAGCATGCAGTGACCATTGGCTGTTTGGGTCACATGTTAAAATCTGCTGAGTTGGCATGTGACATGTGACAGGTAAAACAGCCAATGGTCACTGCATGCTTTTTCATGGAGGACCTCACCCATTCATAAAACTGTGATGTCATTGTGTTGAACATATGTGTTTTGGAGACTTTTTTGTAAACAAATCATTATTTGCTTCTACAAAAGTGGATTTTCAATATTTTGGACATATTTTTGTGTGAGCATCAACTAGAGGTAAGGGACTTACCATTACAACAATTTTTACACCAGACAAATTGGTCTTTTTATAAGAGTTTGAGTCAAATGTTAGAGTGTTCCTATTTGAACAAGATGTGACCCAAAATATTAGGCCTAAGAATGGGACATAACAGAAAATCCATTCTTAGGCCTAATCTTAGACCTATAAGGCCATATAAACGCACTGGTATCTTCGTAAGGTCAATAATGTTGACACTTGTATTATCTCGCGGTATTTGGTGGTGCGCGCTATTAACATGAAGCTCGTGTGGTGAAACGTTTAGTTTCTACCACAAAGTTCTCTAACTCACACAATATGAATGTTCTCCATTCTTTGTATTCATCATCTGTCTTGACATCTAAAAGTAGGTTTAAATCCAAATGAATGATGCCACAGGTTTGAAACAACTTCCTCCTCAAATTTTCTCTTTCATTTTCATATAGGGTTCAACATTCCAACAAGTAATGGCTTATCGATTCAATTTGTCCACATTGACACTTGTTGCTATCAACAATGTTAATTTTGTGTAAATATTGGTTTAGCCTGGCATATCCTGTTCTCAGCTGGATGACTGTAATTTCTCCTTTTGTTGATTCAAATTTGTGATACTGACTGAGACCTACTTGATTTCTAAAATTGAATAAATGCCTGCCCTTTTCTGATTTCTCCCACATATCTTGCCATTTCATTTTCCCTGATTCTCTTGCTGCTGTCTTAACATCACCCATTGTTACAATTGGTGGCAGCTCCATCTTCTCTTTAGCCTCTTCTGCAGCTTCTTTGGCCATCTGATCTGCATATTCATTCCCTTTTATGTTTGAATGACCAGGTGACCAAGATATTTCTACTTGGATTCCAGAAGTTTCTAACCTTTGAATATCTGACTTCACCTCCTGTATACTTGCCCTATGCATTTAAGCCTCCCATCCAAGAGATAAATGACCAATTGCACACTGGCTGTCCGAGAAAATATGTACTTTCTTCACATTATTCAATTCTCTTTTTTCTGCTTGATTTTGAATTTCATTTACAGGGTTTGCGCTAGGATTTATTTTTCTTTCGCCACCATTTTCGCCAATCAGATTTTTTTTGTGCCATTTTATCGAACTTAGAGCCAGATTTTGGCCAATTTTTTGACAAAAAAGAGCCGGGTTTGGGGCTATTTTTAGCAAAAAAATGTCTTCTGTCTTTAACCCCTTTAATTCTGGTGGATTATTGTACACACATTGATAAAATAACTAAGGAATAGTCCATTTTGTATTTAAAGGCTTAAAAGCGGTTGACAGTCTTTAAATTGATGTATATTTGTACCTGGAGATTGTTGATTTTTTCTTAACAAACAGAGCAAACACTGATGAAATGCTGTTTGGGAATTCACTGCTTGCCAAAGTACTTGCTTTGCATGCAAGTATTCATAATAAATAGGATTAACCAACATTGTACTTTAATGGTGTCAAGCAAAAATAATACACAGGGTTGATAATGATCTGACATTCTATGTAATTGACAATCTTTCCATAGAGTATATATGGAAAACCTCCATTCAGGATTGAAAACCTGAACGTGAGACAAGTTATTTTTCAACACAACAAAACACCTGTAATAATTAATAAAATATGTATGACGCCAATTTCAAATAATATGACTTTTTTCTTTCGATTTTTTTGGTATTTGATTTTAGTGATTAAAAATTTGCAATCAATGTTATTCTCGCTTGAATATAAAATTATAAAAGATCATATAATACTTTGATTAAAATGTTTAAATTGGGAAATTATGTGTTAAATAGAACGAATAACTGCATTGCCAAAGTAGTTTGCTAAATATTGTAACAAGGGAGCTAATTCAAAAATATTAGGGGAGAGCACAATTGCATAATTTTTACCTCGGAATACAGGCCCGAATTTTTCTGACAAAACAAATTTAAATCAAGTGAGCCATAACATCATCTACCTTTTAAATTTAAGGTTTCTGTTTAGAAATGATAGGTTCAGATATCTGAAACTGTCGAGAAATACACTCTGAACAGCGTGTGTAGTTGCTGTCTTGAAAAGAGAAGCAATGCTACTGTCGGCATTTGCGAGATGCGCGGATCCTTTCGCATGCCTGGTAATGTCTAGTGAGCGATGCTGTCAGATGAAAGAATGGCACAGTGAACACCATGCAAATCTCTCTCCTTTCTCACAACGCTTGATGGAAAGCTCGAAGCAATATATCTATCTTCTTAAGAGTGGAAAGTGAGCTTGAAAGTGACACTTGATTTTTTCTTCTTCGTGGACGTCGATATAGCGGTCTTTTCAACATGTTCTAAGTTACGAATTCAGAAAGCTATGTAATGACTATTATTATTGACCACAAAAAGCAAAGATGTCATGGTGATGGTGCAGTTTATTTCATGCACAGCATGGCACCATGTATATTAATGTCTGTAATTATGACCGTTGCCGATCGCCGTAGGTTATCAGCGCGGTGTCCAGGTTTGACTCGATCAGCTACTGAATTGTGTGGTCGATAATTGAGGTATTAATTGACAATTAAGATACACATTGATGACCATTAAGCGGCACGAGGCAATGACTGTAGCCGGAGGTGACGATTCCGACGCCAGACAAAAATTTTCACTTGCGATTTTTCTTTCGCCAATAGTTGTCGCCAAATTAATATTTTTTGCGCCAAATTTATTATTTCTTCGCATTTTGCGACAATGGCGATCGGTAGCGCGAACCCTGATTTATGACCATTTTTATTGCTATCAGTTCTCCCAGAAGTATTGATCCACATGAAGTTACAGGTTGCTTATGTATGGTTGGGTCTGTGTATCCAGGCATATATATGCAGGCTCCTGCCCCACAAGGGCCAGGATTTCCTAAGCAGGAGCCATCGGTGAATGCAATAAATGTGTTTTCATCACACCCTTCAATTATTTTTTCAATTATTTCTCTAGACTGAGCTTCTTGATTTTAGTTCTTGATTTGGATGATCCGAGGTTTTGCCAGTACTCTGGCTGTCTTTTACTGGGTTGTAATGTTTCGGAAAAAGTGAATTCTTTTTCAAGACCAAGGGACTTAAACTTTCTTAATCATGACATAAAAATTGACTGATGTGCATATTAATTACTTGTATTATTTTGAAATTGCCTACATATACATATGTATTTTTCTATTTTGATTTCACTCTGTATGCCAAGTGCAGGGAGACATTTTAACTGAAATAAAGTATTTAGATGTTCTCATGTAAAGGTGAAAATTATGAGAGAACTGACAGCGGCTGGTTTAATACACAGGAGCTTGACGTTGCTTTTTTCTATACTTGTATATCCTTTACGAAGTAAAGGAGAGGAAGGTCACTCCGCTGCTGCACAAATTGTTTCTGGGTGAATTTCACCGTTATTATTCAGGTTACAATCTCGTGCGTATACCCTTTGAAAATTGAATAAACAATTGCATGCTCTATCCTCCGCCCTTTATCAATAGTTTGCCACATTCACGGTTTTATTGTCATTTTGTTTTTTCTGTGAAGTCTGATTGTATTCGTGTGATGGGTGCACGGCCATCTTTGTTTCTTTGTGTGCATGTATCGAAGCAAATGTATAGTGTCATTTGATTGATCAAGATGATGAGAACATTCTGTCATCATGTACTGACCAATCAGATGACACTATACATTTTCTTCGATACATGCACACAAAGAAACAAAGATGGCTGTGCACTCATCACACGAATAAAATCAGATTTCACAGAAAAAACACGGTGCGTATAATAACAGGAATGGATGGGAACGCATAGGAATGGACCGGAACGCACCGGAATGGGCCTCCATAACCGGAATGGATATCAAAATTAATTTGTTTTATGCAAATAAATTTTATTATTTTACCATAATTTATCTTGGAATTTCAGTTTCTAATGATATTTCACCTTTTGAAGTGCATTTGAGCACCGTCAGTGGTTTGTTACATGGTTGACGTGTGCCCATTTAAATTGCGTCATTTCATATTGAAGATGCACATTCTATAGAAATAAGTGCCCAGAAATAAGTCTGGTCTAATGGCAGCTGTGTACATTATAGTCCCCATACCAATGCTCACATGATTGTGCCTGGTCTTTACAAATAGCAAAGCATATGCCAAGATATAAGAGCTGTTCTATGAGAATCATCTGGTAGCCCCACATAAATAACCCATATGGGACCAATATATGCATGTTTGCTGGTACAGCATTTCGTTATTTGAGTGCTTTGACAATCACTGCATCCAAAAAGATTTTTCTACAATAGAAATATGCACATACTATGAAAAAGGGGTGCAGTGATCTTTATTGCATACATTCATACTTTATAGGTGACTGGTGTAAGTAAGCCTTAAGTAGTAAGGTACTTGAATAGCAGGGTAAGATAGAAAATATTTTGGAAAACATTTTTTGCATTTAAACTGTCTGGGCACCGAAGATATTTGATATATTACATTACTTTACCAAAATTTCTTGTACATGTATTTTAGGGTGAATTTTGAGGTCCGTTCCGGTTATGGAGGTCCATTCTGGTGCGTTCCGGTCCATTCCGGTTAGTAAACGCACCCGAAAAAACAAAATTATAATAAAACCGTGAATGTGGCAAACTGCTGATATAGGGAGGAAGATAAAGCAAGCAATTTATTAAGGTAAAGGGTATACGCACAAGATTGTAACCTGAATAATAACGGTGCAATTCACCCAGAAACAATTTGTGCAGCAGCGGAGTGACCGTCCTTCCTTTTACTTCGTAAAGGGTATACAAGTATAGAAAATAAAATCAACGTCAAGCTCCTGTGGTTTAATAGAACCCTAGCTACAAGACACAGTATATCTGGCCAGTTAAAAACTTATGTTTTCTGTGTCAATAATCTTTTCATGCATGTCCTAATAATAGTTATAGGTCATCTTAAAAAGAAATGCATGGAAAATCAAGCAATCCTCTTGTTTTTCTTTAAATGAACAAATTAAATGATAATTAACCCAAACATAATACATTGAACCGCAGCATGTGTCAGCCTTTTCCGATGAAAGAAAACAAGTTTTTGCTTTTTCAAAGCAATGTTATTTTTGTGGTACTATTGAATAGGAGGAAAGTGATTCTAACATCAGCTTATCACTGATTTATAAGTAAACCCCATAATCTAGAACACCTTTATTGTCAGGGCTTCATGTGCACCTCATTTTCTAGTCTCACTGAGTCAGAAATTACTCCGTTTTTTTTAACCTGTTATGAAACTAAATGTTTTAAAAAAGACTGTCTGAATCAAACCGAAATTACGGTAAATGTTCTAAAATTTCGAACACTCTAAAATTACGAACACCTAAAATTTTCGCCGAAAATAATTTTTAAAACATCCTAAAAAATCGAACACTGCCCTTTTTCGGAAAAGTGAATTTCTAAAATTACGAACACACGTTTTTTCGGCGGAAAATCGATGTCCGTTTATCTGTTCGTCCCATCTGTGTTCGGTATACTTCTACCGTACAGCACCTGAGCGGTAGCGGTATTTGGAAGGTTCCATGGTATAGTGATTGCCGTGGACGTTTGCAACATAAGGGGTCAATCGGTTTCGTACAAAATGCAGAGAAAATCATGCAAGTCGCATGTTTGTTTGTTTTTTCTCACGGAGACATCCAATGCGGAAAATAAAGCCACCGTATATTTAATATTTACCGACATGCCTGCAAGAACTCACATGTGGTCATCATCTTTTTTTATTCGCGGTACATTACCGTTAACTTCAGGTTGAAATATGTGTGATTCTCAGGTTCCCTCCTGTCCCTTTTAAGTATTTTAAAGGATTTCCCAGTTCCGCAATATGCCCAAGTCGCGTGCGACACGGATCTCACTTCTATCATTTTATGCATGTGCTCTTTTCTTGAACACAGCTCGGACCCCAGCATGAAATCATCTTGCGCGGAGCCCCATATGAGCTGGTAAAGACCCTGCTGGTACTTATGACGGATGTGATCAGCGAAGGCTCAGGAGAGCATGTGTGTTTGCACAATCTCGTCAGGGTCTCGCTCACTAACAAAGTTTAAAGTGGATGAAGACTCTAGCCAAATAAAAATTATAGAGTCTTTAAAATACTTGTTGGCGGTTTTCTAAGTACATGTAATAATGGCCATCAAAAACATCAAATTCCTCAAAATGGAACATTTTAACATACTGGAAATGTTTAACAAACTGTTGAGCCGATCTCGGCGTGTCTGTTTCGTTTGTCCTCATGAAACTGCACATGGAAGGTCCTACGAGTGCATTACCGGTATTATGTACGCACAAACATATATACATACACCAAGAAATAAATTGATTGTAGCATGATTCTGCATCCTGAATTTAATATTTACATATTTATGATATAAGCCAGTTCATGAGATTATGCGAGCATCAAAGGCTCAGACGAGCCTGCGCATCCGTGGAAAATCGCCAGCGCCTTAACTGCCCACATACACATAGAAAGAATGTAGATGAAGGTGCATGCCTTAATTAGGGGAAATATAGCCCCACTAAGTGGCTGTGAATTTAAAAGCCCTTTAGATGATCGCGACATCTCGGAATTCGCTTTATTTACCAAAATTACCGCACGTCTGTAGATGTATGTACCCCGACTTTGTTACATGCGAAGATCAGCCTGCGCACCGCACAGTCTTATCAGCTACTTTGTTTCTAGAACAAAACATTAAACATTTTCTCGGGCCAGATCTGGGCCCAAACTGTCTGCTAAATTAGTTTGTCACAGGCTCTTTGGGGCGGCCTCCCAGGTCCCACCCTGGGTCCGGCACTGCTAATAGAATCAGCCGCTGACAAAGGGACAGGGTAATGGTTCACGGACATGTTTGAGATCAAAGAAGCCGACTATCAGACCACATGTTGTTGTTGTTTTAAGACTCGGGTAGCACGCGGTGCATGGCTTTGACGCGCGAAAGCGGACTTAGCACACAAAACATGATTGCCTAGCTGTGTCTCCGTTTGCATGAAAACAAGGACAATTTCAATGAACTCGAGCATGAAACGGCGCATTGCATGCATGAAAAACTAGATTTGTGGTACTTGTCTGAATTTGTCCTTTTCTTTGAGATATTAATGTACCCAGCGTATCGTATACGTACATCGGCTGGAAGCCAATATATATCATAAATTGAGCCGCAAGATATGATTTCTGTGGCATTTTGATGAGTCAGGGCTGGACCCAGAGGGGGTGTTTACGGGGGGGGGGGGGGGGGGGGGGGGGGGCACTTCAAGCTTCACTGTGAGTGTAGACTCAGACGAGCCTGTGCAGCCTTTTAAGCTTACAAACTCCAAACGATGTTCAGCCAGTAGCTTAACTTTCATAGAATATTCAAGCGACTAGCAAAGACTCTGATCAGACTGTGCATATGCGCAGGCTGATCTGAGGCTTTGCTGGTCCCACATACCACATTGTTGGAAATCTCATGTCACGGCTTATAAATTTATTACTGTTCTTCATTTTTCTCATATGCTACCTGCGTGTAGCCTGAGAATGTTCTCTCAATAAAGTTTTGTACTTGTACTTGTACTACTATTATATTCTTTCGAGGCATCGGACACATAGTCGGACGTTCGCTTACATGATTGATTCTTGGTATGCCTGTTTGCCCTTGATTTGGGTTGCCAAGACGTCGGATATCTTCTGGATCCAAACTATCTGCAAAGTTTGAAAGCAGGTGGTAGAGAGAGAGAGAGAGAGAGAGAGAGAGAGAGAGAGAGAGAGAGAGAGAGAGAGAGAGAGAGAGAGACTCAAGCGCGTGCATACGGTATCGGTGCTGAAAATGATACTTGGAGATGCTTCTCGTGCGCATCGGCTTTTGCACGACAAAGTCGGATATTCGACAGCATTGATGCTTAGCATGCTTTCTATCGCATGCAATTTGTTTACATTGACGAAACATTCTTTCCTTAATTCCATTCGGATCTGATCTCCGAACTCTGACTACGTTTTTTATCTTCTTTTTTAAGGGAGAGAGGATCCAAATATCACTAAAAGCGGGCCATCATCGGCCCGCCAGCGAAACGCCTTTAAATGGCGTTTAACTGGCGTGCCGATGATGGCCCAATGTTGAATGCTGGCTTGGTAGTTTTGAGAATTTCAGGGGATCCGGTCCAGTAATGCTAAGAAATTTCCCCCTCTGGATCCGCGCATGGGACCGGACAATGTATACACTCAAACCCCATTTTATCGTTCGCATCGGCTTTTGTACGACACTTTGCATACTTTCTATTGCACATGAACACTTTTTTCTAATTGACGAAACATTCTTTCCTGAATTCCATTCGGGTTTTTGCAAATGTAAATGGAGAGAGAAAGAGAGAGAGACTGGTACATGCACATTATTTCGGGGAAAATCAAAGTGCATCGACAGATCGACAAGTAGAGAGAGAGAGAGATATGTGTTCTTTTTGAATTTCGTCATTTTTAAACTCTGAGAACTCGTCTACGTATTTCAAAGTTTCGTGTATATCTTTGCAAAAAATTCTGATCGACGAGATGTCCTTGAGTGACTGTATGGCATTTACGCAGATGGAGAGCAAGCGAAAGCGTGTTGGTTTTCTGAAGGAGCGATTCATCGGTAGTCCGAGGTTAAATACGTGGACTTTTACGACATGTAAGTAAATTGAGTGACATAACATGCATGTGCCTGGCTCTCGACTTGGCAATTACCGCACGCGCTGGATCAGTCCGCAAGAATTTAGCGGCGGTTGAAAAGAAAAATGAGTAGATAGGGCAGAATCATATCGCCGTGTTTTCAACACATTTCTACCACATTTTTACATGCATACATAACGTTTTTGCTCAAGATAAAGACCAAATTCTAAAATTACGAACACTAGCACTTTTTCTGAAACGTAATTTCTAAAATTACGAACAGCGGAAAAAATAATTATTTTTTAGTGTTCGAAATTTTAGAACATTTACCGTAATCAAATAGAGAGGTCTGCATAGCGATCCGTATTGGATCGAGGCTTGAGTGTATCATTGCAGCTGCATGTTGCTAAATTGGCAATCCGCAGGTGATTGTACCTTTGCATAGCACAGCTAAATTTACAGAGAAAACAATCTAAAAATTTGGCCAATCTTCTAGCGAGGTTCTAAGTTTGTGAACTGTAGGGGATTTCTGACTTTTTTGCATGATCTCATTTCTTTATTAATCCAAAATGGTTTTGGTTAAAAATATTTCCATTATTTTCATTGGATGATTTATTATTAATACAGGCCCCCTAGTGGAACCTTTAAAACCTTTAGAAACCTTTAATTTGGTTGCAATCCTTTAAAACCTTTAATTTGGCTGAAAAACCTTTAATAACCTTTATTTTGATTAATAAACCTTTAAATTTTGCAAGTCTTAGATCAGTTTGAACATAAGAAATAGATTACAAGTAGTATCTGTGACAACTTATGCTGTTCATAAAGCTGTATTCAGCCTTAGACCATTGTGTCTATATCTACCTCTTGCACCAGGGTGACTCTTATAATTAGTTTTTCTGATGCTACAGAAGAGGCAGCAATAAAAAAGAGTCAGGTAAGGTAAATTTAAAAGCTTTTCGGATGATTTCTTACTTTACATCCATGCTAAACAGCTGCTGTAATGTCGGAATGACTAATTGATCCTAACCACCCTTTTCCTAGGCTGGCTTAACCCATATACATTTACAAGTACTCAGTGCTCATCTTTCACTAGTAAGGCTAACTGACAACTAGTGAAAGAATGTGCCCGACCTAGGAATAAAACCAGCAAAACTCCAGACATTAGGTTGGACACCCTTCCAACTGCAATAACTGTGCCAACAAATATTAATGGATAGCATCTATTGGGTTTTTTGTCTTCTGAATAATGTCCTGATTTTCTAATGTCATTGTCTAAGGTTGTCAAATCTAAAAAAGTGTTATATTATACAATTATTGACTTATGTTGAGGTAGACATGGAGTGTTATTGAACAGTAAACGTCATATTGACCGACGCGGAGCGGAGGTCAATATGATTAAGTTTACTGTTCAACAACACTCCATGTCTACCGAAACATAAGTCAACAATTGTTTTATTATATAACAAATGTATGTTATGCATTCCCTGCCATTTTAGACCATTTAAACGTTGACGTTACGGCTGGATCATGTGAAATTGCTTAACGTTCTGACGTCACTTCCCATTAGCCAGTCAATATTACCTCGGGCCGCGTGCTTTGCAACGTCACGTCCGGCAAACCATGCAATATGTAGTTTTATTGACTCGAGTAGATATGCATCTGGGCCAATCAGAATATGTTTATTTATAGATTATATAATAATAATGGATAGCATCTATTGGGTTTATTGTCTTCTGAATAATGTCCTGATTTTCTAATGACATTGTCTAAGGTTGTCAAATCTAAAAAAGTGTTGTATCAACACCCCAAGACTAATACTGACAATATGCATATATGTCTAAATTTTTAATTTAAACAAGAGCATACAATAAATGGGAGCAATAATAATCATTATTGAAGGTGAAATTGTCCTTACAAAATGACCAGAGATGGCTTCTCCTGCTTTCTTTGTTTTCAAAATTTTTCGGGGGGAGGACCCCACACCCCCCTTTCAGATTAGTAAATAAGATGTAATTAATTTTTAAATTCGCACTGCTCAACACAAGAATCTAGTTTAATGTGAGGTTTTTATCTTGGGAGAAAACGACAAGAGTAATTTTGTATTGATTTGTGATGAATTGGCCAAACATTAATGGGCTAAAGGATTTGCTGCACCCCTTTCATACCTTCATCTATCATAGCATGGATTTGAAGATCAGGATCCGATAAAAATACTAGAAAATTTAATGGTAATTTGCTCTTTATTTTTGTTAGAATTTCCATGAAACAACCTTTATTTTGCCTAAAATAGCCTTTACAAAAAACCTTTATTTTCATGAGAGTCTGCTAGGGAGCCTGTTAATATTTAAATGAGGGTACTGTCAAAGGAAAAAGCATTGCTGACTTGTCTGGAAATTTCACCTATTTGTAATTTGATAGTTTTTAGTTGTTGCACTGTATTTTTAAGTCAATAAACTCGAAATCTGAAAGCTTAAACATGTTAAAGGGTTTATTGAATGACATACATGTCTTTTAGTAAAATAAAACATTATTTCAGTGAAATATCAAGGAGAAATATGGATTTAAAGTTGACCGATCTTGCAACAAACAAAAGCTTTGCACAACCAACGTCAGATAATCAGTTAATTAACTAGTGAATGCACAGAACAGACTGTGCAAATGCACAGTCTGATCTGAGCCTTCGTTGTCTGATAGTTTGCAGAGTTCAATTTGAACCTACGCATGTACTAGTATATACATGTAATGCCGACATGGACCTGAACTGATTCTGCGCCTGTCTTAAGTTTCTTTAATATACATGTACATGAAAGCCGTTATTAAAAATATGGATGCTTCAGGACTTTAGTTAAGAGTGCGTAACAGAAAAATAATTGTCTTATTCCTCAACCAAAACGTATGTTGTGGGTACTAAAAGAACAGTCTCAATGAGACGGTTCTTTTGAACACCCAAAACATATGCTAAAATTTATGGGTAAGAAAATATTTACAATTTTACGCTGAAAATTTTGGTTTATCTTAACCTGTGATGCTTTACTCATGGTAAATGTAACTGACTGGTCTGTGATTGTGGCATTCCTGATCATACCCAAACGCATTTGTCACTATGTCCAGCGGTCAGAAACTCGACCAGTCAATATGCATTACTGGTTTTAAACTGTCATTACTGGGCGGTTGGTGGTTGATTGAAAAAAAACATGGTCGGTGTCAAGATACATGTACTTAGCATTAGTTGTCCCATTTACTGGACTCTATAAAAAGACTTAAAATAGTTTCAATATAAAGTAATACAAGCTTAATTGAAAATTTGTTTCATGAGTTGCTGTTGCTTAAAAATAAGTATTAATAATTAATAAGCAGTAAAACAAACAAAAAAAAAATTCAATAGTTTTAGATCTTCAGTCTGAATCAAACTGAATCATTTATTACCACAACTTTCAGTTCAGACTAAAGACTTATTTTCTAGTAACCCTTAAAAAGTAGTAAAGCAAATTTGAGTAATAAAAATAAATAATCTTTCATAGTCATAAAGTTTAAAACAAATTTAACACAGTGACAAATTATATAAAAAAAAGTTTAAAAAAATTAATCAATACTTCATTGTTCAAATTAATCATCAAAGAGGTCATCATTTGTGGATTTTCTTTGTCATTATAAATGCTAGCTATTTTTGTACATCATGTACTACCCAAATATCGTGTTAGCTCAAATGTTTATGCATATTGGATTCTTTTCAGTCCAAGATGAAAAAACGTGATAGTGAGGTGATCTCAACAACATCTAGCACATCAAAAGGCTCAGACAGACGCAAAAACAGATTTTCTCTGCGGAGGATATTTAATACAGCAAATACAGGGCGTACAAAGTCTCGGATCAGTTTGAACTCAACTTCATCAGCTCAGTCTGACTATGGATTCCTTGCACCACCTGCTGGCCGAGGCAGTCCAACTGGGGCCACTGCTGCCCCTCCATCATCCCCCACATCTCAGGCCGGAGCTTTACAGGTGACGCCAGCCACTCCAGCTCGCTTGAAACGATCAGATTCAGGTACACAGCAGGAATGCCCACTGTGTCTAACGGAATGGCCTATAGATAGTTTTCCCGAAATCTCAACATGTGACCACCGATCTTGCCTTACCTGCCTTCAGATGTATCTACGAATTGAGATTACGGAAAGTCGTATAAATATAGCATGTCCCGAATGCTCGGAGAAATTCCATCCAAACGATATCAAGTCCATACTACAAGATGAGGTGCTTATGCAAAAATATGAAGATTTTATGGTGCGAAGAGTGCTGGTAGCTGATCCTGATGCCAGATGGTGCCCTGCTCCAGATTGTGGGTAAGTTTGATAAGGCCAAAATGAAATATACATGAATGTGTGGTTCCTGTTTCATACCAACAAAATTTAGGGTAGATAGGTACTAGGTAGGGAAATTATTAAATTTTGTTGTAACATTTAACAAAGAAAATAGTGATAAAAACTGAAAAAGTGACCATTTTAGGTATTTTTCTTTAAAGACCATTTTAATGTTTAGGGTAGGGTAAAAAAATAGGGTAGGTAGGGAAACAGGAACCATGCATGTAGTTCATTTAAGCCTAAGTAAAATAGGTAAATAATTAAAATAAATTAGTGTAAACATTCTGTGAATACTGAGTATAGATGAAATTTAGGTTCACGGGATCAGTAATTCCCAATTTCATAGTAAAGCTCTACGTTTTAGTGAACATTTAATGAAAATCCGACCGAATATAGCAAATTTACAGATGCTTGCATTCACATGAATTGATGCAAATATAAAGGCCAATGAAACATGTTAACCCATTAAGCACCACCTATATTTGCAGCAGACGACAGTTTAGAATTTTGCTGCTTTTCCAGGGGTGTGGAAATAGTAAAATATTCTACTTGTCCAGGAACAAGTAAATGGCCATAATGTACTTGTCCAAGGAAAATTTTGCTTGTCCTACAGTGCAGATTAGCTTATACCTTTCTGTGCTTAAACAATTTACACTTTCAAAAACAGTATGAAACCATGCAGATATCAACTCTCTTTTTAAACAATGTAGCTCCAGATCAGCTGGCTTCCAAAGAAGCCAGCTGATCAGGATTCACACTGTTTTCAATGCAACATGTAAACTCATAATAATCAATAAAAATATGAAATACAAAGGATCATTGACACTTGCTATGGGTAAATGCCTATGGTTTTCAGTAAAAATAAAAGTTTGTCAATCGTCCCTATCTTCACCTTAATACAATATGCTATTAGAATTGCTGAAAATAATTCAAATCCAGCTCATGATGTAACTTTTCAGCCGAAATACACAGATATATATGAAAGCAAACCAAATTTTATTAAATCCTTTGGCGTCAGAACTTTACCAGTCCTGGAATCTACAAACATAAACTTTAAAAACATAGATAAAACTTTTACACCAAATGTTCCAGCATGGTGTATAAATAAACCAAAACTTCTTTTCGATTTACACTCTGGTAAGAAAACAGAAACAAGTCCTATTATCATGAAATCTAATTTCCAAGAGCTAAAATCACATTACATGGACTATAAGCACATTTATACAGATGGTTCAAAGGACGATATGAAAGTAGGATGCGCAGTAGTATCTGATGACTTCTCTAAAACTATGCGAATTCCAGATGGGTCTTCAATTTTTACAGCAGAAGCAAAAGCTATTGATTTAGCATTAGATCTTATTGCCGACTGTGAAACTTCTTACAAATTTATTATATTTTCAGACTCCCTTTCAGTTTTAAAATCTTTAGATCATACATCTTCAAAAAATCCCCAAATTCAAAAACTACTTGAAAAACATCATGAATTATCAGAATTTAATGAAATAGTTTACTGTTGGATCCCTAGCCACATTGGCATTGCTGGCAATGAAAGTGTGGATCAAAAAGCAAAAGATTCATTGAATTTACACCCAACAAACTTTTCAATACCTTATGCAAACTTTAAATCTTTTATTAATAGGTACATTTTAAACAAATGGCAAATTTTATGGAATAACAGTGTTGGTAATAAACTCTTTGAGATTAAACCTGTCATTGGACAATCTCAACCAGTAGTACGAAATGTCAGACAGGAGGAAGTCGTCCTTGCTCGTCTACGTATTGGTCATACAAGGATCACACACTCTTATCTTTTAAAACGAGAGGAGCCACCGTATTGTTTTGGATGTGATACAGTCTTTACAGTCCGCCATTTTCTACTTGAATGTGGTGATTTTTCCCATATAAGAAACAAATGCTTTCATGTTGATACAATCAAACAATTGTTTAATGATGTACCTATTGATAATGTCTTTTTATTCTTAAAAGAGATTAATCTTTTTAACAAATTGTAGCTATTATTTTCCTTTGAACTGTTTACTTATTTAAACTTACTTTCATCATATCATTTTCTTTTTTACAGGAGAAGATCATGTATAGTCATCTGATTAGCCTATGTTGTTGTCAGATATTGTACATGATCTTCGCTGTAAAATGATTACTATTTTATCGTCTTTGCTATACTCATATGTTTTATGTGTCAAATTGTTAATATTTTAGCTTATCTATTATAGTTTTAATGTTCAGTAATACTTCTCTTACCTAACCTTGATGACGCTAATGACCCAAACGGGTTGATGCGTCGTTAAACTCCAACTCATCATCATCATCATCACCTTAAAGCTACCCTGCCCTGAGTACTTTATGGCTGTGAAATCCGTTCTCCATATTAAATGCTTCAAAGATGTAAAATTTTGGGTAGAACAATCAGTTTTACATTATAATATATAGAAATCCGAAAACATTTTTTAAAATATCATTCCCCCCCGTGTGCCAGCACAAGCTTTGGCATGTATATGTGTTACCGTATTTTACACATTGCATGGAAGTGGCTTGCTGGCACACGGGGGGGAAAGATGTTCAGCAGCCCAAAAACCCGGGGCCTAGGCTAAGCCCATAAAATGCCTTTTCTACCAAATAAGAAATTACTGACAGTAATGAAGTTCTCTAGAACCAACCTCCTAAATTGCTTTGTATTCTGTGCTAGTTTAATATAACGTACTTAAAGATTAAAAGTAGAATTAGCAAGGTTTAATGCATTTTTTCATAAGAAAAAATCTCACTGTTATTAAATAACACATTCTTTTGCAAACGTCCTGTACTTATCTATTTGCATGCTAGGGAATTGTTCATGTTTTTATTTTCGTCTGCTGACTTTCATCAAAATTAAGTTTTCAAAAATAAACCACCCAGGACCACCATCGGAGTATCAAACAGATTGGATCCAGATCAAGACCGACATTCTGTTGGTCTTCATTTGGGTCTAAAACTGTTTGCAAAAGGCTATTGGCAGACAACAAAATTATCCACTGGCATGCAAAGAGTTATAACAGGTAAATACTTCAGTGTTCAATATATTGTCTCATATAGGGATATACATGTATATATATACCATAAATATTCGGACACTTTAAATACATTTAACATGCTATGCCCTCTAAACAAAGCAAAAGTATTATTCAAAGGATCTAGTTAGAACCAGTTTTACTTTCCAATGCTAAATGGGACACTTTCTTTCCTTCAAAAATATTTATTTCTTTTGTTGAGCTTTCATTTTTGTATTATTTACGGTATATGTAATAAAAAATGTACAGGTAACTTCTAAATTCTAAATATTTTATTACAAAACATATTTTGTTTTTAAAACAATTTCATCAATTATCGTGATCCGTTGATACTCTGCATATGGTATTTTCAATAGATATCACCATGCCTACCAAATAAATCAAGAAAACGTGCAGAAATCACTCTTTAAAGCGATTTTTATTTTCATGAAATTTCAGACCCCCTCCCCTTTCTATCGCCATAACTCTCGAGTGCGTAGGAATTTTGAAAATATATTGCTAGCTTGCTCTTGCCATTAGATACACCTATTGCACTGATACTACATGCACCACACTACATATGTAGAAGCTCAAAAGCAGCGTTCTGGGAATCAGAAAAGTAGGCGTATAAGGCCCAAACCGTCAATGATCCTTTTTATTAACTTTATACAAATTTTGCACTTGTCCAAGGACAAGTAAATTGAGATTTTCAACTTGTCCTGAATGAAATGGGACCAGGTCGGACAAGTCGGGCATGGGATTTCCACAGCCATGGCTTTTCAAATATAACAAATAAGGCATGATGTTTCATAAGAATCGTCTGCTGGCAGACGATTCTTACGAAATATCGTACCTTATTTTTGCCAAAAACTAGGAAAGATGTCGCAAAATTTGTTGTCTGCTGCAGTTGTGATTGACGCTTTAAGGGTTCAGCTTCACACTGATAATTTATGGTTTTGAACCAATTTAGAATGAGTGTGTAGTTCTTAATTTCTTTTAGACTTAGTAAAGTTTTCCCAGTTTAAATGACTCAAATGCCAAATGCTATTTCCCCAAATGCAACAAGCCCCTGGCACTGACTTCAAAAAGTTTGGAAAATCCCTGAATACAAAAGATTAGGCCAAAAGAAAAGTATGTCTTGTTTCGGGTTACGCCTCCAAAATTTTTAGGGTCGGTAGATTGGCTAACTTTTTTTATAAAAAAACCTTTTTTGTATGGAATAGTATAAAAATCATTTTAAAAGTCTAAAAATAAAAACAAATCCCAAAAGGCTTATAAAAATGTTAGAGTAGGCCCAAAAATATAAGGGTCAGTATGGTAACCAGTAGACTAGCCACTAGCCTGATATCACTAGCCTGATATCATATGTTTTTCAATAAATAATAATTTTATTTTAAATTAAAAATATCTTTACTCTCCTTCTCACCTCTATGATAGCAATATTTGTGACTAGGTGAAGATATCTGATGTAAAAGAGAGGAGATGAGACCAGCTATATGAGATCAAATAATACTGTATGAAAAGTAAAGTAAAATTGACAAAAACATCAAGGTCTAGGAGCTAGACTAGGTAACCAGAAACAAGACATTTTCTTTTTTGCCTTAGTGTAAGTAGGACTTTGTATAAAGTTAACTCCAATCTGGCGGAAGGATTCGGACATCACAAATCCTTATTAAGTTGTGTATCCTGATCATCAATTATCAGGTGGCCTGCAAAGCTACATGTATTAGCACCTCATTCCATCTGTACTCAATTGACTGTTTAACTCTTCGACTGCTACATGTAATCATGACTGCAGCAGACGACAAATTTTGCAACATCTTTCCTTATTTTCGAAAGAAATAAGGAATGATATTTCATGAGAATCGTCTGATTTTCACAAAATATCATGCCTTATTTGTTATTTTTGAAAAAGCAGCAAAATTAAAATTGTCGTCTGCTGCAAATTATAGGTGGCGCTTTATGGGTTAACTCTTCAGCTGCAAATCATGACTAAAGATAGTCTGATGTATTGCCTGCTAGTCCATTTAAAAGATCTCTGTAGCAAACAGTGTGGACCCAGATCAGACTGCTCCTGTACACATATAGGAGCAGTCTGATCTGTGTTGACACTGTTTGTCTGAATGCCGAAATTAGTCCCTGACGTAAGCATTTACATGCAGCAGATTACCAGCAGACAACATTTTCAAATGCATTTTTTCCGTAGCAGGCAAAGAGTTAATGTTGATCATCAAAAGGTGAGCAGTTTTTCTGTGAATTCAAAGACAGAGCTACAGATAAGCTTTTAGGTCAATTGGGTACATTTATTAACCTCACCTGATTATAAATCATCAATTGCATATTTTCAAAAACAATTACGTATTTAATTGTTTTTAGCCCACATAGTAACAGTTTTTGTGAATACACATATTGTCCACTGTGTTTTTGATTGAATGAAAGTAAGTAAGGGTGCAAAGATCAGGAATCAATACAATCAAGTACCACACCTGACCCAGGATACCAATGGGAAAGTGACAAACTCACAGTTAGACACCACAAAGGAGAGCCAAGAGGTCAGCCCTTTCCCAGCAGGTGACCACAAAGCACATATAAACAGACGCGCATAAAGACATAGCAAATACAACCCAGAAAAAAACATAAAAGATCCACAAAAGAAGTACCACCTTGGAACGGTCAGTAAAAGCTCTCAACACGGAAAAAATGACTTTGTTGCATGCAAACAATGATGGTGCAGACCAGCCTGAACATCCGCAAGAACGTAGTCTGATCAGCGTCTTTGTTATTTCTCTCTTGAAAGAATAGTAGTCAGCCTTGTTCTATGCAAAATGTCAATTGTCTAGCTAGACGCTGCAGCTGAGCAGACTGGTTTGAGTCTTTCTTTGTCGGAAACCCATAAGACACGTTCAAGACAGGTTTTGTTGTGTTGAGACATAAAACTTAACATCAGTCCTATTAAGATTTGAATACAAATGTTAAATACCTCTCATCATCTCTTAAATTGGAAATGGACACGTCCAATCGATAAAACCAAATAAAAAAACTACCTGTGTTTATGGTAACCTGACCCTACCTAAATTTACTGTTTTCTGAAAAAAAAAATATAATTTTATGCATTTTGAAAGGCATAAAATTTTATATTTTTTTCCAGAAAGAAATAATTAAAAAAAATGTGTCCCTACCCTACCTAAAATTTTCAGAACTGTTACCTGAAACACACTTATTTTTTATTTGGCCTGAGGGTGGGAAATTCTATAAATAGGCTAAACAGGAACTAAGCTAGGGGGCGACTAGGGCAAAATGGTCACCATAGGAGCCGAAAACGCCCTAAATGGGACCCAGGGAGAAGTGGGAGTGACTTTTTCATTTTGTTACCACACAAACACAAGCTGTGGTGACAATCTACTACCACTGCATCATATTTCTGCTTCCATTTAATGGATAATCAATAGTATGGGTATTAGCTAATTTGCTTCTAAACGGACACAAAATGTCGTAATTATATGCTATAACATCTCCCTATTGGGCTGTCACTTCTACCTAATATCACTGAAGGGAGAAGTCACTTCCCCCTACTGTCAGGGCCCAGCTTGAACCCTGGTTAAGGGTAAATTCTTGTATTTGTTGCAGGTATGCTGTGATAGCGAAGGAATGTGCAGGCTGTCCCAAGATCAAATGTGAGCGACCGGGCTGTGATACGTTTTTCTGCTACCACTGTAAACAGTACTGGCATCCCAACAAGACATGTGACACTGCGCGTGCAGAGAGAGGACTCATGGACCGCTCTGGATCAGTAACATACAGTCACGATGCAGATTCGACGAGTAAGTACAGTGGACTATGGTTACATCAAAGACCAGGTCCTGAGGTTATAAATCTTTTTTTTTCAACTGAGCATGAAAGGGGCGCGTGCATTAAGTGGCTAATTTGGCCCCCTTTGGAGCCAAAAATTGATAATTGCTTTTCACAAATTTCTTTTGATTGGTTTATTAGAAGAATGGCTGAAGTGTAAAATTTTGGCATTCATTTTCATTTTACTGTTGCTCTGGTAACAAAATGGCAGACAAAATAGGCATAAAATAGAGAAATTGCCTTATTCAGTGTTCCCATTCACGTAGAATTGTGCGTGAATCACGTGGAAATGGTAAAAATCACGCATATATTTTGAGGCAATAACGTGAATTCACGCGCGTTTTTATTTCTAAAAAATCTAGGATTTCATCATTTTTTGTTCATTGTTATGTAAACTTGGTTTTGTTTGGGAGTTTGAATGACGCTTTGGCCGTTTTTAGTTACATTTTCAAAAGCATTTACGGTGCGCGCCAACTGTCTGTTTATTCGTTGCTAAGCGGTCTGGTACCCAGCTATCTGGCTAGGAAAGCGTCATATCAGCCGCGATAGCGGTAACCAGTATCGGGAATAAAAACCAGCACGCTGGCGAACTCCCCAACAGCATTAAAAAGCTGAAAAATTGTCTCGGTATGTCAATTGAGGCGAAATACGTTCATTCCATATTGGTTCTTTCCGTTAATATCGGCAAACATTACCGATGGTAAATAAACCACCATATTGACTATTTTCAGACTAGGAATCAGCAAATAATGTGAAAATGGTAATGTGTTAACAGTGGTCCGTGTTAAAGCAATCATTCAGGAATGTTGTTTTTAGTTTTATTTCATTTCCAAGTCATACCCTCAAATTTCACTTCATACCCTCAAATATCATACACAGGGGGTATAAAAACCCCCAATTTAAAATTTTTGTGGGAACACTGCATATTTGACCAAATTTAGGGCTTTTAGAGACTGACTTTTTAAGAATTAGACATCAGCACAGCTAAATACCAAAAAATCCCATTAATATGTTGTGTGCCATAATAATTCTCATCATCTGTTAAAATATCTTTTTGGTATTTGCTTGTGCTCTATGTTAATTGCTCTGTCAAACGCCTCAAATTTGCTCCAAAATTGTCAATTTCCTATTTTCAGCCTATTTTGGCGGCCATTTTTGTTACCATAGCAACAGTAAAAGTCAAACTAATATCAGACTTAAACACTTTGGCCATTGTTTTAATAAACTAATAAGAAGAATTTGGTGAAAAGCGAATTTCACTTTTTGGCCTCATAGGGGGGGCCAAAATAGCCTCTTAATGCACATATAGTGTAAGCCGCTGTGTAATCCCGTGGGAAATTTTGGGTAAAAGTGTCAAACATATATTTTCTTGTAGAGAAATGTATTCTGTTAATGAAAAAAGATGTTTCCAATTTTTTCTTGCTGTTTTAATATCACAGTGACCTCACAAAGTGACATAGCCATTTTTGGTTTATTTAAGGCTTGAAAGTCTAATACTATATATTCCAGCAGGAAAATGTGCTATTTGATCAGCTGTGATAATATTACTGTCAACATGTTGTTTACAGAAAATAAACACCAATTCAGAATTATATACAGGTTACATTAACGTCAAAATGACGCCAACATAGGAAAAATGACGCCAGAACTCAATTAGACTTACTGTGAAAATGACAGCTCAAAAGACTGATCCTGCCCCTCAGATTGATTTTACAGACATAGTAGTAGCGTGTATCTTATTTTTTAAACTCTTTCACACATTTTGAATGATGAATAAATCTCTGAAAAACTTAAGTGCACCAAATGACCTTTGAAGTTTTCTTAGTTATTTGGATTTAAACAATGCTAAACTTCCACAGAAAGACTTAACTTCAAAAGTAGCTGCTTACCCATATCAACTATCTTACATAAACAAATACTGCACATTTGGCCATTAATACATTGCAGTGAACGATTATGAGAGCAAATAGTGAGAACAATTATGAAGACAATATTGAGAATAGATATGAGAACAATTATGAGACAAAAATTATGACCGCAATGGGTATAAAGTGATGGAATTTATTAAGCAAAATCAGTACAATTTATTTGATGATATTCATAATGATGTATAAAAAGTATACAATGCTGTATATATTGTATGGAAGGAAGACCTGTAAGCAAAAACTATTTTGTTGAATGCGACGACATCTTCAAAAATACACAAAAATAGCACACAAAGATACTATATCTTAATAAACAAGCACTGCAACATTGAGGGAGCACAGTGGCTCAGTGGTAGAGTGCTTGACTCGAGACCGAGGGGCTGCGGGTTCGAGCCTCACCGGCGTCACTGCGTTGTGGTCCTTGAGCAAGACACATTTATCCTAGCTTAGTACTGGCTCAACCCAGGAAGACCTGCTCCTGTTTAACTGAAATATTGTTGATGGGACGAAAAAAATCAAATCAAACAAAACTGCAACATTGATAACATAAATTCTTTTAATCCTCGTTGTCAGATTCATCGGAGTCAGCATCTTGAATGCCTTCAATTTCTGAATTAAAATATGGTATCTGAAGAATTTTGACAATCATCAGAACAGCCGCAGAGTTCTGTGCATTTCATATTAGCATGCATGCAACTGCATTTTGAACTCGCCCATTTTGAGGCTTTGCATGAGCATTTTATAAGCATGAGAACAGATAGTGGTGCAGGGAGACCAGATGATCTTACAGGCACAATTCTGTCGTTATCAAGAGCCCACCCATAATTTGTTGGCGGCGGTAGTTCTTGGCATGGTTCATCAGCTTTCACCCAGATCATAGTAATGAAGTGAGCCCTGCCAATGTGCTGACGAAGAGTTACCAGAGTAGGTGGAAGTTTTTCTCACTCTTAGTGCTTTTGAGAAAATAGGTACCATCTACATTTTGGTATGTTCACAATATTTGATCCTTTTGGGCAATACAGGCAGCAAATATATGTTTTCTAAAGCAGCAACAGTTTCACTTGATGGTAGTACAACTCCTCTACCTAGATCCCCAAATGCTTCTAATACGTCTGAAGAAGCAGACATGAAAGTTTGAAAACATTTTTTTCTTTGTCTTACCAGCAAAACGACCAGATGTATCAGCACCAGTAAATGCATGAAACCCCAGGAGACCATCTGCTTTTTCTTTGCCTAGGGTGTTGTAAAAAGCCTTCAAAGGTATTTGTCGCCGTGTTTGTCCACGTCCTGTTATGAAGACATTGCTTGGGCACAGCTGTGGGTATTTGTTTAGTAACTGTAGAAACACATATGTATCATGAGAAAATACATGCATGCAGACTATCTTCGTGTCTGTGAGAATTACTTGCATCTAATGCATGAAGCAAAATTAATGTGTCTGTTTCTTCATGATCATGCTTACATCTTCTGAGAAGTCTGCAAAATTGCTTTCAGCAACTGTGTCATGGACTAGAACAAAACGTGTGATAGGTTTCTTTTGGAAATGACAAAGGGCTTTCTCTGAAAGATATGTTGTCAATTCAGCCTTAGTATTGGTGTGGGATAAAAACTATTTGAGGGGTACAATGGCAATGCTTGTATCATCCCTGACACGATACTTGATTTTGTTGCCAGCGGTTCGCTTCTCTCTTGTTTTCTCTTTCAAAGACGAGGTTAAATATCTGTCAAAAATAAGTCTAACCTCAGAGCATGACCAAGCTTCTCTATCAAGTCTTCTGATATATGCATCTGCAAAATCTTGACAGGTCTTAATGCTAGTTTCATCTTTCTTTTGGATGGCATTTACTAAAGCCATCCCATCTATTATCAGCACTTTGTAACTTTCATCCCCATCATCAATATTCACTATTGCACCAAAAACGACGGGCGCTTCTACTTCTGCCTCTTGTCCTTCCAGCAGATTCTGTTCTTCATTTGGCAAGTCTTCCAATGCATGGAGGATACTTGCTTTGTCATATGCAAGACGCACCTCACCATCAGCTGAAAAAAGAGATCTTGGCACAGCTGAGAACTCATATTGCCCAATTGCTTCTTTCATATCTATTACAGGTCTGCTTCTCATGATGATGAGAAATCGTGCAAGCAGATTTCTTTCTTCATGCAATTCAGTGACCTTATCTCCAATCTTTGTTTTCACTAGCTTTGAACTATTTCTAAGCAACTTTAGGGACAACTTTTTCATTGGGTCCCAGAAGAATTTTGCATTTGTGCTTATACGTTCATTTACAAACTGTTCAAATGATTCTTGTCCAATATGATCTCTGTTCAAGATAATGTCTTTAACTTCATCCCTCATTACTAATTTTGTCATCAGATTAACAATTTCTTTTTGTTGCTCTGTAAACGGGTTGCCTTGTGACAGGATGATCTTTTGCATTTTTCTAGCATTTTGAAATATCCTGTTCCTTGCAGTTTCAACGAGGCCATGGTGCTTAGTACGCTGTTGTTTGATACTGACCCCATTTAACTCCCCAAACTCATTTACAAGTCTAGCCAGCTCTGGTGCAATAAGGAAAAAAATGTCAAGAGTTGCCTCCTTCTGTGTGATACCTGTAATTCCTCCGATAACTTTCATTGTTCGATTCATTCTTTTGTTCAATACCGTTATCTGGACCTATTGAGCAGAAAGGAATATTGCTCTTTGTCACACAGAAATCACCATCTTCCAATGCTTGCCATGTACAAGGATCAGAACTTTCTAATCCACACATTTCTGCACAGTCTTGCATAGTTCAAATGATCATGTGCAAAAAATACTTACATAGCTCCTCCTGTGCAGCAAGATGCAATCGCCATTATCTCTGCCTAGATGCTCTTATGTGTCTGAGAACACACTCAAATTGGTTCATGTAGTTCCTGAGAAAGGAGTGCATACCACTCAGATGCTCATCAGCATTATTTATATTAGTCAGGAAGCCAATTTGCTCAATTGCGGCTACCATCTTAACATGAGCTTCCTTGATCTGCATTGGTTCTTGTATATTCTTTACGCTGACATTAACATCTGAGGCTGCTTTTTCGATCTCTGTTTTGCCATCAAAACCATTGTCCAACAAAGCAGGTATCAACAGACTGTACAATGTGATCAAAGTAACCATATGGGCTTCCATGGCTCAATACAGATGTTTACCTTCAATTATTTGTCTGACAGTTGTTGGCGAATACATTCCTGCTTCAACACAGAGCTGATCGATACCGCTACATTCTATATACCTTCCTATGGCTTTTAATGCGCTAAAAATTGTATGCGGTTCACCAATTCGTAATACAAACTTTCCAGTCATATCTTGTTTCAACATAAGCTTCTGGGCTTTCTCATATAGCTGTAAATCTAGAGTTATTACAGTTGGCTTGTCCTCTCCAACTACCATTACACTTATATTTTGTGCTCTCTTTAAAGCAGTGTATAATCCAGGCCGATATGTTGGTGAGTGGCTGATCAAAGGGGGAACAACAGCTACATTTGTTTTTGTTCCTGTTGTATTATTTAAGGAGTTATAAGCATTCCATGTTGGAATGCACTCCGAAAATCCACCTTCGTGTGATCTACCTTATGTTTCAAGGTCATCAGTTTCAGTTCCGATAATAATGCTACTTGAAGTACCTAATTCTGTCTCTGGTTCTGAAGAATGCACTACTAAATGAACAGCCATGTTAGCACATATGCTGGGCTATCAACTCTGATGCAACTAGCTATTGCCCATGCTAAGTCCAATATACAGTTTACTTCACTGATACCATGACGACGTTGCACTGTATATTGCTGTGTTGGTTCAAACTTCAGTTTTGGTGTCTGGCAGGGTAACAATGTGAAGGGAATTGGATCTATTAGTGACTGCTTCGTTCCAATTTTTTTCAGCTTCTTAGGGGAGACCATTCTATTTTCTGTTTCTATTTCTTTTTGATACATAACAATTGCTGTACCATGTAGTGTATCCTTACCAGTAGGCGTGTCTTCAAGGAAGTCTACATTATCTATTGCAAAAAACACTGACTTGTTTTCGACAACAAATGGCGGTATGTAAAGGCCATTACACTCATTCAATCTTTTTATCACAGCATGGTCTAGTTGTGCTTCTAGTCTCAGGACTCTAGAGTACCTCTGTCCTATACATAGCCGTGAAGCAATATCAACTAGTGACTTCTTCCTGGTCTGTAGGTGCAACAGAAGAGATACACCCAGCGGAAAGGCTGTTTCATTTGTTGGTTTGAATTTGTCATCAACTTTTGGTGAAACATAATTGACCTGTCTGTTTGATTTAAATGCGCTTATAATATGCTGAGATATGTTGGAAGCACTTTTATGCAGAACAGTTTGCTTTCTATCTGTTT
Source organism: Loripinus fragilis (assembly GCA_964019695.1). NCBI lineage: Eukaryota > Metazoa > Mollusca > Bivalvia > Lucinida > Lucinidae > Loripinus > Loripinus fragilis. Next base: position 44,491,237 of record OZ026528.1, read on the forward strand.
GAACAGCAGAATGCAAACCTTCAATAATCCATTTGATGAACGTGTATAGCCTCTGTGGGACAGCATAATCAGCAAAGGATCCCTGAAATGTCCATGGTTCACTTGATGCTGTTTCCTTTCGAATTATTGATGAACGTTTCATTAATATTGTCAGGTCTGAAGTATCATCTTTCAATCTTTCAGCAATATCAATGCATACACCAAGGGTGGATTTGGAACAAATTTTGTCAGACTCGTTTTGACGCTTGGGTTTGACAAACTCTATGCCAGAAATATGTTTCTGAAGCAATGGCTTTAAATGACGTTTGTAATCTACTGTTGTTTGTGTTTCAATGAGATTTTCTTCCAGAATGTTTAGATATGTCATATTTATAATGTTCGTATCTAAAACAATTGATGATGGATCACTTAAAGCATTCCTAACGACATTGATGGTCTCAACATCTGCTATCTCATGCCCTAAATGCCCACTATCTCTACTTACCATGTTTTCTTCTGCAATTGTTTGATGAGTATTTCAACTCTCCACAGGCATCCCAAATGATATTTCATATCTTGAGCAAATGCATCTTAAGGATGAGTCAAAAGACTACCAATTCTCACTTTCAACGTTAGATCTGTTGATGTTTCAACAGCAGTTTTCACCCTACTCCCCTTATTAGATGAGATGGTCTCATGCAAATTCTGCTTAGATGTTTCTTGACAAAAAATGCACAAGTCCTTGTTCAGCGGTGAAATTGAAGACATATGAACCTTTTCTTGAGATGTTGATGGCATTGGTTCTTGTTCAGTGGCTGGTCGTCCAACACGTGGCTTCTTGGAAGCAATTTGACAAGGTCCTGATGATTTTTCAAATATGTCTTTTGCTCTCTCTAAATGTGCAACAGTTGTAAGCTTCTGGTAGCAGTCCCTGTGATATACGGCCAAATTTGCAGCCAGGTTACAGCTGAAAAGTCCTTTGATCTGTCATTAATATCAGAGTAAAGAAGGTCACCATATTCAACCCTTTGTTGACCAGACGTAAGTATGTTAACATAAGATTTCATTTGTGGCCTTTTGGTAAGGAGTTCTTTGCGGACAACTTGACAAATAATACAACAACTGTATTTGTTTTCTTGTCGTTTTCTCTTTGTCGGTTGTAATGCTGCCATTTTTGCAAATTAGCTACAGTGAAGCAGATCTAGGGACAAAAAAACAGATAACTATGCAGATGGTAAACTAATGGTTACATAATGAAGGTCTGTATATCAATGAAAGATATACGCTTACTATGTACATTTTTATTATTGCGTAGAACGAATTGACAAATAAGAATTGCAATAACAAACTTTAAAAATGATTAATTTTTGTAATCACTGAACAATGCTTTTTTTTAATAAATGGCAGACAAGAGCAAAGTGGTCTTTACTGTCAGAACTGTTTACAGTTCACCGTTATGTGGTACGTCATCAGCTAGAAAACACACCACACCAAATAAGGAAACAAAATACTTTGCTTCATCACCTCGAAAAACACATCGCACCTAGTGAAGAAAAAAAAATCGCACCTAGTGAAGAAAAACACATCGTACTTAGTGAAGAAAAACCCTATCTCCTTTACCCAACAATTGCAAGCAAAGACTGAGTTCAGTAACGGCCGATTCTGATCAGAATTTGCACTGTGCGCTGTATGGGTAGATGCGTATGTTACGTCTTCACATGGACATCGAAGACTGATCTGACTTGTCGTATGTCGAGGCTGATCTGAGTTTTCGCTGGATGTAAAAGCAAAATCGCTGCATCTCCATTTTATTGTAAACTATAAAACCGCCTCTTTGCCATACAAGTACATTTATCAGGACCTAGATAAGCATGTGTAATAAAACTTAATTATCTTATTTATTGACCAAATTATATGCTGTGCGTCCTAAAAAGACTATCTGAACAAACCTGTTCTTTTGAGCACCTTAAACATATACTATGTGCAATATTTTTGCTTTTGCTGCACACTGACGTCAACTTGACGTCAATTTGACATTAAACTTAAATCTAAATTGAATTAAATTTTCATTTTGGTCATCCTCTAGACGTTTTTAACTTCTTTAACGCAACAAATATCACATATATGCGATGAAATCTGGTGTACATGACACTATCACATATTAACTACTTGAATGTGTGAAAGACGGTACCCCATTATGTGACGTCACTGTGACGTTAATACTGCATGAAAAATTTAGAAACATCGTTTTCCTTAAGCTACAGATATTTTTCTAGTTGAAAATCGACATGAATCACTTTTACCCAAAAATTCCCACGGGAGCCCAAATTTCGACACAGCGGCCTACACTAATAGCTCTTTATCCTGCTCATAAATGTTAAAATGCCAACAATTGTTGGCATTTTAACATTTATGAGCAGGATAAGTACATGTACAACATCTGAGTGTTAAGCAGGAAAAAAATCATTATTTTTCAGTATTTTAGTACTTTCTAGATGAACAGTTAAAATTTCATGATCATTTGAGTTGAGCATAAAAAAGTTTTATAACCTCAGGTTCTGAGTTTTCACATCAAGTTAGCCTAACAGCACTCTTGAGCTACAATGAGTTGGTTTCCAAATAAAATTGACAAAATGCAGGCCTCCAGATAAGAGTGCGCATTGGAAAAATATTTTCTTTATTTCTCATCCAAAACATATGTTGTGGGTTCTCAAAAGAAGCGTCTCAATGAGACGGTTCTTTTAAGCACCCAAAACACATGTTTAAATTGATGGGTAAGAAAATACAATTTTACGCTAATAAAATTTCCTTATCTAGGTCTATGAAAATGATTAAAAAGCCTGCTGTGTCCTTTGCTCCTTACAAATTCAGTTAATTCAGTCCATTGCCCAAAGTGATAATTTCATTATTTACTTCTAAAAGATACATGTACATTAAAACCTGTGTAAAGCAGCCACTCAAAAATAGACAAAATGAAGATCTTAATGACAAATGGTAGCTTAATGTACATGTAGGACAAAAATATTGCAGAATGCTCCCCTTGGAGCATTCTGCAATACTTTTGACCTGCATTAAGCGATAATTGGTCTTGAAAACCAATTTTTGGTCTTTTTGAGAGTGGCCGTTTTACACAGGTTTTACTGTATGTTGTATGAACATAAGAGAACTATTTTGCCAAGTTGGTTCTTTTATTTTGGTAGGAAATAAGAAAAACAATCAGAAACATGCCCTTTAATGTAAATCTATTGTATCCTTTAATTGATTAGTCTTGAGCAGGTACTTGGAGGTGTCAGTCATCATCATCATCATAATCAGATTATTTGATTAACGTGCAGGTGCAGGGGCATCATCCACATCAGTGGACCCCTTTCCAGGTTACTGGCTAGCTGCATGCATAGCAGATCTCACACCTGATCTCCAGGTGCTCCTTTCTTGAGGGTCAACTGTGGTGAGCTTCCACTCACGGCAGTCTTTCTCTGCCAGTTTCTTCCATGTTTGCTTGGGCCTCCCTGCCACCCCCCCGCTTGCCGTCAATCTGCATATCATATGCTGTTGTGATTGCACCACTCGAACGCTCCGCATGCCCAAACCAGCGAAGCATTTTCTCTCTCAAAATGAGGTCGAGAGAGTTGATAGAGATTTCAATTTATATACCCAGTAGATATAAGGATAGGGAACTCTGGACATATGTGCAGACTGAGGGAATAAACTAGGGGCAACTAGGGCAAAATGGATGCCCTAGGGGCCGAAAGTTCGCCCTAAATGGGACCCAGGGAGAAGTGGGAGTCTCCCTAAAAAAATATATTTTTTTTAGGGAGACTCACTTCTATTTTATCACTACAAACACAAGCTGTGATGACTATCTACTACCACTGCATCATATTTTTCTTTCCATTAAATGGCAATAGTATACATGTGTAATGCTTCTAAACTGATACAAAATGCTGTAATTTTGCGCTATAACTTCTCCCTATCTTACTGTCACTTCTTCCTAATTTTCCTGGAGAGAGAAGTTCTCCCAACTGTCAGGGCCCAGCTTGAACCATGACTGACTTGCCTAAATCTTGGCTGCTCGTTGATCCATGGGATGAGTACCAAAATCATGCGCACTGGCCCATATGTTTTAGTTAAATACAGATAACCCCACAGGCCTTTAGTTAAGAGTGCGTAACAAAAAAATAATTTTCTTATTTCTCAACCGAAACATATGTTGTAGGAACTCAAAAGAACCGTCTCAATGGGGCATTTTTTTAGCACCCTAAAATATGTTAAAACTGATGGTTAAGAAAATATTGACAATTTTAGGCTCGGAATTTTTGTTTATCTAAACCTCTGCCCTGTCTTATCTTGACGTGTATATTGTTTTATTTTTCAGAAGATTTCATCAAGCCTTGTCCACGTTGTTCGGCATTTATTATGAAGATGAATGATGGTTCGTGTAATCACATGACATGTCCTGTATGTGGTGCTGAGTTCTGTTGGCTCTGTATGAAAGAAATCTCGGACTTACATTACTTAAGGTAAGTACTTCTTTTAGCCTGTATATCGTCAGTCAGGAGTCAAAACCTCGTAACTGTGATTTTTACCAAAACAACTTTTTGCCAATGCAGGAATACCAAATGCATGGCACACATTCTGTCAAATTCACGTAGCTCTAGACCAATTAGAACCACCTTAAAAAGCATCAATCATGCTTCAAAATATTGTATCTATGAAAAATTCCATTATTTTGGTGCTCATTTTACTGAGATGCAAGGTTTTGCCATGAAAAAGATGCTCAAAATGTAGTAACTGGATGGTCTTTCACGATAAAATTGTCAAAATGACATTACTCAAGTGAAACTCTTCATAATGACCGTGAAATCTGTATTGGAAGTTCAAAACACCACTCACAGTGAATTTGGATGTTACTAGATATAATCCTGTCTGACTTTCAGTAATATAGGACACTCTTAGCAAAAGTTATTCAGTTTTTTGTCTCCTGAAAAATGTAAAAATCAAAGATACAAGTTTTTGACTCCCGACCGACGATATATCTAGTGTCCATTTTGTGTGACATATGCGAACAGAGCAGACTCAGATCAGACATTACAGAGCACGGCATCTGATCATGGTCTTCAATGTTTGCTTACAGAATGTTCTATTAAAATTTGAATAAACATGAAAAATACCACCCAACAACCCTTAAAATGGAAATGGACTGGTCAAACTGAGAAACGTAGGAAATTCCATTTGGCTAAAATGGGTTAATATATGGGCCAGCCAATGTGATTTGGAACAGTTTTATAACGTAACTCATAACAGAACATTAAATATCCGACATAAATTTGATGGGAATGTATCTGTTTCTATTAAATTCCCATTCACATATTAGGGAAGTCAATGAAGGGTGAACTCAAAATTTAGATCTATTACCCCACTGGAAAGCTTGGCATGCATATTTGAAGAAGGTCCTCTTATATTTATATGTGACAAGTATCATTGTCTTATGCTCAGAATATTTGTTCTCTCTCTACATGTAATTCACACAAGGTCGTGTGGCGCAGTCGGTAACGTGTCTGACAACAGATGCTAGTTTGAGTCACGAGTTTGATCCCGTCCCGGTCCCATACATTAGTGGGGATTGATCATGAAATAATGTCTACAGTCATTCTCCTCCCTTCCGCTGAATCATTCAAAAAGGTTTGTTGTCAGTTATAAGTGAAAGTATGTGCACGAAGTACTGGTTAACTGCTTGGTTAGGTTAGGGGAACTGACCGTCCCGCCATGACTATAGCTGTTGACTTGGGACGTAACAAACAAAACAATAAGCATCACAAACAAGAGCCACCGGTCAGCCCTTTCCCTTCAGCTGACCACAAGGCAGCAACGAACAGACGCGAAAGCATGACATACACAAGACATGAATAACACAAATGATCCACAAAAGAAGTACCGCCTTGGAATGTTCAGTAAAAATATTATACTGGAGGGCATTAACCGGTTTCATGGCGCACCAACCTCACCCTTAGTTCAGATGTGTATCAAGACACATAGAGGTTTGGTTTGTTTTAAGCGACCATTTAAAAATAGACAAAACAAAGGTCTTGAAAATGATAAAAAACTTTTTTTGAAGATTGGGATTTTTTTTCAAAATTGGGATCAAAGTCACCTAAATTCCATTGGGAATGGGTAACACAAAAAAAAAATCCCTGCATGATTAAAACGTGTTTAAAGGTAATGAAGGTCAATATTTGTTGTTGAGTTTTTTTGGTCATTCTTAAATTATTGTTTTGCCATTATTTTTCAGCCCTTCTGGTTGTACATTCTGGGGTAAGAAGCCGTGGAGTCGTAAGAAGAAGATTCTATGGCAGTTAGGGACGTTGGTGGGCGCACCTGTTGGCATCACACTGGTGGCTGGTATAGCTATACCTGCTATGATTATAGGAATACCTGTGTGGGTGGGCAGAAAAGTAAGTATTGTTCTACAGTAAAACCTGTGTAAAACAACCACTCTCAAAAAGACAGAAAATTGGTTTTCAAGACCAATTATCTTCATTAAGCTACCATTAGTCATTAAGATCTATGTATTGTATATTTTTGAATGGCCGTTAAACACAGGTTTTACTGTATTTAAAATTTTTGTAATATTCAAATAAATTATATTTTTTGGGGATGTCTGGCAAATCACTTTTGAATTGAGTAAAGATTTTTTACAGTTTTTGTGTGATCCACTGCAATTTACAATTAGATAAGGTTCACTGCATTGGGCCAGTTAAGGAAAAATAATTTGCGTAAAATTGCGATTATTTTCATATCCATCCGTTTAAACATGTATGTGTTTTGGGTGCTCAAAAGAACCGTCTCATCGAGACGGTTCTTTTGAGTACCCACAACATATGTCTTGGTTGAGAAATAAGAAAAATAATTTTCAGTTACCAGTGATTTTATTTGTGGTTTTGGGAAGCTACCTTTTCCTTCACATTTGGGAAAATATATCATAAAAATTCGGAAAAAAAGTACTAAAATATATGAAATAGGGAAAATAAAGGCCATTTTTGGATTGGGAATGACTCGCATATAAGGCGGTAAAAACGGCCAAATAAAATCACTGGTTACGCACTCTTATCTGGGGATCTGTTTATGGGTTTGAGTGAATAATCTGTTATTAGGAACACCATTTGCCATCACAAGGGTGGCTGTTTTTTTATACCGAGGGATGTAAAATGCGGCACCTGATCAGGGTCTCCATTGTTTGCTTGCAGAATGTTCTATTAACATTAGAATAAAAATGAAAAATACCATGTAACAACCCTTAAAAAAAGAAATGGACTAGTCCAATTGATAAGAGTTGGAATTCCATTTGGCTTAAATGGGTTTAAGTGTAATCGCTGTGAGTTGGAAGTATCTCTATCTTTTTGAATTCATCTGGTTATTGTTGCCCTATAATATAGGCCTCGACATGAGAAAACCTGTATTCGGGGGTTCTGACAAAGCGAGGCTAAAATCCTCATCTATAGAGACTAGCTAGAAAATTGAAATTATGTTTGTAACAAGTCTAGATATGGTACTTTCTAAAAAGTGAATAACAAAGGTGCTGATCAGTCATTTGCCCAGGCTGGTCTGTGCCTTTGTTGTTTGCAAACACCGAAGACAGGTTTTGTCACGTTGAGGCCCATATAAAGTGAGCTTTTAGTTTCGTTTCAAATTCTTCTGTACTATATAACCTTATATTTTGAGTCTAAAAATAAAAATGTTTCTCCTTGAAAACATCAAACTGTTTTATACCACCTTTACCAACTTTAGCATGAAATATCTCGTGATATGCAAGGTCTACACTGATGTGGGTGGTATAAAATAGTTATACCATGTTTGTCCACCTGTACGTAAGATAATTCACTCGCTAAAGCTCGTGGATTATCTCCACGTACAGGCGGACAACCCATGGTATAACTATTACATATATCATTGGAAAGAGGTGACGTGTTCAGGTACAAGTTCACAGTTTTATTGGAAAACCTGTTATTGCCGTTCCAAAAATATATCCAATGAAAAGCAAATGAATATGACCAGGAAATGCCACAATCACAGACCACAGATCTTTCTAATCAATTAATTTTGTTGACTCTAAATATAAAATGTTTCTCCCTGAATTTTATCAAAATGTTGTTTATCATATGACGTCGCGTCTGGGAGTGAAATAACGCCATGCAATAAAATCTGTAAACCACTGGTGGTTTATTGATTTACGGGAAACGTTATGACGTCCATAGCAACGTTGCGCACATAATGACAAAATTATAACGTTTTTACGCCAGAAATGAGATTTCAAAGTATTTGTCATATGATAAATAGAATCTAACATTCATGCTCTTGTATAATTGAATTTATTTAACTTGTTTCAAAAAAGAGATAAAATGCTCGGCAAGCCTCGCATTTTATCTCTTTTCCCCAGCTCGTTTAATTAATTCAATAAAACATGAGCACTCATGTAAGATCCTCTATATATCATTGGCAAGTGATGTTGTGTACAGGTACAAGTTCACAGTTTTATTGGAAATCCTGTTATTATCTTTCCAAAAATATATCCAACCAAAAAGCAAATGAGTATGAACATAACAGACCATAAACCTTTCTGTTTCAATTATTTTTGTTGACTCTAAATATAAAATGTTTCTCCCAGAAAACATCAAAATGTTATATAGAGGATCTTACATGAGTGCTTATGTTTTATTGAATTTATTAAACAAGTTGAGAAAAAGAGATAAAATGCGAGGCTTGCCGAGCATTTAATCTCTTTTTCGCAACAAGTTTAATAAATTCAATAATACAAGAGCAGGAATGTTAGATTCTTTTTGTCATATGACATTAAGACTACTTTGAAGTCTCATTTCTGACGTAAAAATGTCATAATTTTGTTATTATGTACGCAACATTGTTATGGATGTCATAACATTTCCCCAAAAGCTATAAACCACTAATGGTTTATTGATTTTATTGCATGGCGTTATTTCACTCCCAGACGCGACGTCATGTGATAAATATCATGGCAACTAGCGTTGCCGTCAGGTTCATGTTCATGGTGATATTAGAAAGCTTGAAACGGAAAGTAAAACAAAGTCGGTGGTTTCCGAATGTTTCCGCAAGCTACACTATTGATACACCGGAGACTAACATGTGTTTCATATCTAACTGGTCTATATTTAGAATGCGGTTACGAAGATTTGCGATGCCTCCATAATAAAAAGAACATGCCGGAAGGGAAACCAATTCGGATTTCCTCTACCTTTTCTCAAACGTGTAAACAAGAAACGAAATATAACATTTCAGACATTACGCTCTGAAAAAAACATTAATTGTGTAATGCTTATTTTGATTTTCGTACATGATACGCACAGGAGTAAATGCGTATCCTGCCAAATATTTTGGTTATTACGCGGTACGCAGGCTTATCTAAAGCTCTGCATAATTTAACCATTAGCATAATTATAAAGTTCCAAGTTTACAGGCTGTTTTAAGCTACAAAGCTGGCTCCTCCCCACTACTGATAGAAAATATCAAATTATGTATCAAATATCAATCATTTTGTTTCTATACAGATATCATATACTGACGGACAAAAGAAACGCTACAGACTTTAACTGTTCAAGAAATTTAATCCATCTTTTTTATTTCAAAACAAATTTCATTATTTTGAAAAGTGATTATTCTTTGATAAGCATCATCGATTGAAACCAGATCTCACCTTCTGTTTCTGAATGGAAACGTTCAACGTCACTCTACCCTAATTACACTTTTCACAAGAATCAGTATCTGGTAAAAGCACCCCGGTTATTGATCACTGCCACACATCGACGTAGCATAGAGGCTATAAGTCTGTTAATTGACACTTGTGGAATATGCTGCCACTCTTCCATCAAAGCAGCACGTAACTGATCTAACGTCTGGGGCTGCTGTTGATGTTTACGAACCCTTCTATCCAGCTGGTCCCATAAGTGCTCTATTGGCGACAGATCTGGCGTTAAAGCCGGCCAGGGTAACACATCAATGTTATTTCGCCTCAGAGAGTCCATATTGTCCCTTGCAACGTGTGGACGGGCATTATCCTGCTGAAAAGTACCACCATTTGCTCTGATGAATGGAACAACATGACGTGCCAGAATTTCTTGACGGTATTTCTGAGCATTTAAAGTTCCGTTAACGAACACAAGATCTGTCCTCCGATGTGCCGTGATCCCTGCCCACACCATCAAACTGCCACCGCCATAATGATCATGTCGCAAAACGCAGTTTTCACGGAACCTCTCCCCACGTCTGCGAAACACCCTCACACGGCCATCATCAGGTCGTAGCAAAAATCTGGACTCATCTGTGAATAGGACACATCCCCATCGTTGAATTGTCCATCTCAACTGCCTACTAGCCCATTCTAAACGTTGACGTAAGTGACGCTGTGTCAGATGAGGACCACGGTATGGCCTCTGTGGACGTATGCCAACGGCAGCAAGTCGACGTAAAACTGTTCTGGAACTTATTCGACGACGTAAAGGCAGATCAGCAGCAATAGAAACAGCACTTGCGAACCGATTCCGCAAGTTACGTAATCAAATGTAGCGATCTTGGACATGTGACGTAACTTGTGGCCTCCCAGATCTTGGTCTGTCGTCGGTGCTTTGGGTTCTTCTTAACCGGCCTACCAGCCTATTTATCGTGGTTCGGTGCACACCAAAGCGTCTGGCTACCTCAACTTAGGATAGCCCAGCATCAAGCATACCAATGGCTCGCTCCCTGTTGACTTTGTCGAGACATGGCATGTAAGCAAAATTCAATAACTTTAATGTAATGTGTTTTTCTAAACAATGATATGGTGTAGATTGCATGCATATCGCAAAAATCGGATTTTGCTTTTATCGTGCAACTTAAATCACGAAAGTCCTGTTTTTGGACAAGATCGTGTACCATGCTTTGGTGTATGTGTACATGAATTTATCCACCTGTGTTGGCATTGTTTATGCGGGGGGACATTTGGGGAAACATGAAAAAACTGCATTATTCTTTACTTTTTAAAAAAAATAATATTTAAAGGGTGTAGCGTTTCTTTTGTCAGTCAGTATATGTATTGTAATAATGGCCAACATGCAGCACTATAATTTGGTAACAAGAGTGTTCTTTTCATGGAATGGGTATTAAACGTATCAAAGTGCATATTAACCCTTTGTATACGGGAAAGCCCTTAACCGGTCCTTATACAAATAGTGCAGACCCAGATGAAATGCCGCATAATGCTGCATTTCACCAGGGTCATCACTGTTTGTTAAGGTAGAACAGATTTTCAGACCAAAAATACAATTTTTATGCCTCCGCCATGACAATGGTTGGGGCATTAAGTGTTACCCCTGTCCGTACATACTTACGTACATACGTACGTACGTCTGTCCAAACGACGTCCGCTCTCTAACTCGAATACTTTTGATCAGAAATTTATGAAACTGGTCACATTGTTAAGTACCATGATGTCTTCTTCAAGTTCGATAATGGTCCATATCGCACCATGCCTTCAGTAGTTATGTCCCTTTGTTTATGAAAATTCACCATTTGAAACGATGTCCGCTCTCTAAGTCAAATACTTTTAATCAGAATTTTATGAAACTTGGTCACATTGTTTAGTACCATGATGTCTTCTTCAAGTTCGATAAAGGTCCATATGGCACCATGTTTTCAGTAGTTATGGCTACTTGTTTATGAAAATTCACCATTTGAAACGACGTCCGCTCTCTAAGTCGAATAGTTTTGATCAGAATTTTATGAAACGTGGTCACATTTTTAAGTACCATGGTGTCTTTTTCATGTTCCATAATGGTCCATATCGCACCATGCTTTCAGTAGTTATGGTCCTTTCACTTGTTTATGAAAATTCACCATTTGAAACGATGTCCGCTCTCTTAGTCAAATAATTTTATCAGAATTTTATGAAACTTGGTCACATTGTTTAGTACCATGATGTCTTCTTCAAGTTCTATAACGATCCATATCGCACCATGCTTTCAGCAGTTATGGCCCTTTGTTTATAAAAATTCACCGTTTTAATTGATGTCTGCTCTCTAAGGTGAATAGTTTGGATCAGAATTTTATGAAACTTGGTCACATTGTTTAGTACCTAGATGTCTTCTTCAAGTTTAATAATGGTCTATATGGCACCATACTTTAAGGATTTATTGCCCTTAGTTTATGAAAAATTGTCGGTTGAAACGACGTCTGCTCTCTAAGATGAATAGTTTTGATTATAATTCTATGAAACTTGGTCACATTATTAAGTACCATAATGTCTTCAAATTTCAGAATGGCCCATACCACATCATGCCTTCAGGAGTTATTGCCCTTTGTTAATGACAATTCCCTATTTATGCAAATATGGCAATAGCGGGGGCATCTGTGTCCTTTGGACACATTTCTTGTTTTATATGATAACCTGACACCCTTTGATATGTACAATGGACTATCTCAAGTTTATTGTATCAAACCAGAATGAAGAATCCATTAGTAAGCAAAGTGTTGATATGTAGATTAAGTGATTAGTTTTGTATCCCACATTATTTTTTCAGATTCATTCCAAGTATGAGACGTCTTCACGTCATAAAAGAAATCTGGCTATAACTGGAGGCGTAGCGGCGTCCATTCTGGTTGCTCCAGTCATCGCTGGTCTGGCTGTGGGTGAGTACAATAATCATTATTCTCAGTGCTCAGGGACAGCTTCAGTATTTTAGGGATTGTAATGTGAAGTAAGCTTAGTTACCCGGGCTGATCCTGCTCGAGATTCCAATCCTATAACAGCCCACTTAATTGAACCCATAATGGCCCTTGCGTGTACCCATAACAGCCTGGGTCAGTGTTTAAGCGACGCCAATCACATCATTTTGACTTAACGGTATAACATGAAATTCAAAGTTTAAAACAAGGCCAGATTCCATTATGTTTTGGTTGAGAAGTAAGAAAAATAATTTTACCGTTACACAATCTCAGCTGGAAGCCTTAGATGGTAAAGTGTATCTCATAAACAATGTATAAATATACTGAACCACACTTCTAACGCAAAATCAGACTAAACCTTAAATATTCCAATTATTATTTCATCCATTGTAACGCAATTTTATCAAAAAATAAAACATTTATTTATGAAAATGAAAGTAGGACTTTATCAGTAAATCATTCCCTTTGAATCATAAATTGATTGGCTGAGTGTCTGCCACAACCTGTGAACGGTACAATAAGCTGGGTAAGACCTCCTTTTTATTTAAATTCATACTCCTGAAACATTTTGCGTTGGAAGTGTTGGTCAGTATATTATTAAATGTGTCGTGTGATCCAAGCTTTCATATACATGTATATATGAAAAAAAACTTTGTAAAAGTAAATGTCAGGGGTTCTCCTAGGCTGTGCATTTGGGGCCGAATTCAGGGCAGGCCCCTTCCCAATTAGTAAATATGCTATTAAAAATTTTCCCAAATTTTGAATAAATTTCCCATTTTCCTGCAATAATGTGAGTCCAAACTCGACTTTTGATTTGTCAAGCCAGTTGTGCCTGCTTTTGCCAATGTCAGCAGGGTAGATCCCGATTAAAATAATTCTGTTTCAAATATTAAGTGTAATTTGTTGAGATAAAATTGACTTCTTAAAAATTCAGTTTTGGTAAGTTATGATTTGTATTACAATGTATCCCAAAATCATTGGCCTGGTTCAAAAGTGAAAGAAAATCCTTGAAATAAAATGTATTATGTTTCAGGTATCGGTGTACCCATTCTTCTAGGTTATGTCTATGGTGTGGTTCCTATATCTCTATGTCGTAGTGGAGGATGTGGTATAACTAAATGTATTGTTTGTGTTTCAGGTATCGGTGTACCCATTCTTCTAGGTTATGTCTATGGTGTGGTTCCTATATCTCTATGTCGTAGTGGAGGATGTGGTATAACCACTGATGGGGGTGGGGTTAGGTTCGAGTTTGAAGAGAATGAAACCGGCATTCCATCAGGAATGTACCCTTGTAAGTAATTTGTTATGCCTATAGGCACAACGATTTTATACTAATTTTCCAGTACTAAAGTCTCCATTATCTCAGTCTAGCATTTCTGAAGTAGACTTTTAACACTTATATCAGTATTTTTCATTAACATAAAGTCCTTGAAAAATGTTGGAGAGGCTTTTAGAAGTCCTTGAAAATTCCTTGAATTTTACTCATACTTGCCTCTACGAACCCTGATGTATTATACATATAAAATAAAGTTTAAACTAAGCTCAACAAGAAATATTATCATGGGTGGAAAAGCATCTTCATTGGGGCTAGATGCTTATACCTTCAGCCCTATTACACTCAGAGTGCAATAGGGTTAAGTGCCAGAAATAAATAACTTGGATGGGAAATCATGTGCTAACAAAATAGTCCTAAAGCAGTCTGATCAGGGACTACTGTAACTAATTATTCATTGATACTAGGATGATCAACTTGAAGATTCTGTTTTAGAAATTTTGCACATACAGTAAAGCCTGTGTAAAACGGCCACTCAAAAATAGACAAAACAAAGATCTTAATGACAAATGGTAACTTAATGAGGGTCAAAAGTATAGCAGAATGCTCCCCTTGGAGCATTCTGCAATACTTTTGACCTGCATTAAGGGATAATCGGTTTTGAAAACCAATTTTAGGTCTTATTGAGAGTTGCCGTTTTACACAGGTTTTACTGTAAAATATAATAACTATTTACCTGCTAGTGACAATCAGATCAGGCCCATCAAAACTTCAGGCCTGATGTGGATCAAAACTGTTTGATACTGATGGTGTCCCTGAAAGATTTTTTAAAAGCAAAAATAAGCATGCAAAGTGTTAAGTAAATGAGATTCTGTATTTTTCAGCCACAGATACTCAAAGTGTGGGCACAGGTCACCATGTTCCTAATCCAAGTATAGCACCATCAATAGGTGAGGCGTCTGTCGGGATGACCAACAGTATATATAGTGCTAGCGGCAGTAACATGGACAGAGTTGGCATCATCCCCGAGAGTGACCGTGACTCGGCTAGTAACAGAGCTATAGCTGGTGCCAGTCTCAATGGGAGTATGTCGGGGAGTACATATGCAGCGGTGATAGGGTTACATACCAAGTAAGTACCAGCTACCCCTGGCAGCTCACCTTGCCCCCCCACATCTCCCCCCATCCCCCTCAGCTAGTAACAGGGCTATTGCTGGTGCCAGTCTCAATGAGGGTATGTCTGGGAGTACATATGCAGCGGTGTTAGAGTTACATACCAAGTAAATACCAGCTATCCCTGGCAGTTCACTTTGCACTCCCCCCATCCCCCTCAGCTAGTAACAGAGCTATTGCTGGTGTCAGTCTCAATGGGAGTATGTCTGGGAGTACATACGCAGCGGTGATAGGGTTACATACCAAGTAAGTACCAGCTACCCCTGGCAGTACACTTTGCCCTCCCCCCATCCCCCTCAGCTAGTAACAGAGCTATTGCTGGTGTCAGTCTCAATGGGAGTATGTCTGGGAGTACATACGCAGCGGTGATAGGGTTACATACCAAGTAAGTACCAGCTACCCCTGGCAGTTCACTTTGCCCTCCCCCCATCCCCCTCAGCTAGTAACAGAGCTATTGCTGGTGTCAGTCTCAATGGGAGTATGTCTGGGAGTATATACACAGTGGTGATAGGGTTTCATACCAAGTAAGTACCAGCTACCCCTGGCAGTTCACTTTGCCCTCCCCCCATCCCCCTCAGCTAGTAACAGAGCTATTGCTGGTGCCAGTCTCAATGGGAGTATGTCTGGGAGTACATACGCAGCGGTGATAGGGTTACATACCAAGTAAGTACCAGCTACCCCTGGCAGTTCACTTTGCCCTCCCCCCATCCCCCTCAGCTAGTAACAGAGCTATTGCTGGTGTCAGTCTCAATGGGAGTATGTCTGGGAGTACATACGCAGCGGTGATAGGGTTACATACCAAGTAAGTACCAGCTACCCCTGGCAGTTCACCTTGCCCTCCATCTCCCCACCCCCTCAGCTAGTAACAGAGCTATTGCTGGTGTCAGTCTCAATGGGAGTATGTCTGGGAGTACATACGCAGCAGTGATAGGGTTACATACCAAGTAAGTACCAGCTACCCCTGGCAGTTCACCTTGCCCTCCCCCCATCCCCCTCAGCTAGTAAGAGAGCTATTGCTGGTGTCAGTCTCAATGGGAGTATGTCTGGGAGTACATACGCAGCGGTGAAAGGGTTACATACCAAGTAAGTACCAGCTACCCCTGGCAGTTCACTTTGCCCTCCCCCCATCCCCCTCAGCTAGTAACAGAGCTATTGCTGGTGCCAGTCTCAATGGGAGTATGTCTGGGAGTACATACGCAGCGGTGAAAGGGTTACATACCAAGTAAGTACCAGCTACCCCTGGCAGTTCACTTTGCCCTCCCCCCATCCCCCTCAGCTAGTAACAGAGCTATTGCTGGTGCCAGTCTCAATGGGAGTATGTCTGGGAGTACATACGCAACGGTGATAGGGTTACATACCAAGTAAGTACCAGCTTCCCCTGGCAGTTCACTTTGCCCTCCCCCCACCCCCCTCAGCTAGTAACAGAGCTATTGCTGGTGCCAGTCTCAATGGGAGTATGTCTGGGAGTACATACGCAGCGGTGATAGGGCTACATACCAAGTAAGTACTAGCTACCCCTGGCAGTTCACTTTGCCCTCCCCCCCTCCCCCTCAGCTAGTAACAGAGCTATTGCTGGTGTCAGTCTCAATGGGAGTATGTCTGGGAGTACATATGCAGCGGTGATAGAGTTACATACCAAGTAAATACCAGCTATCCCTGGCAGTTCACTTTGCACTCCCCCCATCCCTCTCAGCTAGTAACAGAGCTATTGCTGGTGTCAGTCTCAATGGGAGTATGTCTGGGAGTACATATGCAGCGGTGATAGAGTTACATACCAAGTAAGTACCAGCTACCCCTGGCAGTTCACTTTGCCCTCCCCCCATCCCCCTCAGCTAGTAACAGAGCTATTGCTGGTGCCAGTCTCAATGGGAGTATGTCTGGGAGTACATACGCAGCGGTGATAGGGTTACATACCAAGTAAGTACCAGCTACCCCTGGCAGTTCACTTTGCCCTCCCGCCATCCCCCTCAGCTAGTAACAGAGCTATTGCTGGTGTCAGTCTCAATGGGAGTATGTCTGGGAGTATATACACAGTGGTGATAGGGTTTCATACCAAGTAAGTACCAGCTACCCCTGGCAGTTCACTTTGCCCTCCCCCCATCCCCCTCAGCTAGTAACAGAGCTATTGCTGGTGTCAGTCTCAATGGGAGTATGTCTGGGAGTATATACACAGTGGTGATAGGGTTTCATACCAAGTAAGTACCAGCTACCCCTGGCAGTTCACTTTGCCCTCCCCCCACCCCCTCAGCTAGTAACAGAGCTATTGCTGGTGTCAGTCTCAATGGGAGTATGTCTGGGAGTACATACGCAGCGGTGAAAGGGTTACATACCAAGTAAGTACCAGCTACCCCTGGCAGTTCACTTTGCCCTCCCCCCATCCCCCTCAGCTAGTAACAGAGCTATTGCTGGTGTCAGTCTCAATGGGAGTATGTCTGGGAGTACATACGCAGCGGTGATAGGGTTACATACCAAGTAAGTACCAGCTACCCCTGGCAGTTCACTTTGCCCTCCCCCCCATCCCCCTCAGCTAGTAACAGAGCTATTGCTGGTGCCAGTCTCAATGGGAGTATGTCTGGGAGTACATACGCAGCGGTGATAGGGTTACATACCAAGTAAGTACTAGCTACCCCTGGCAGTTCACTTTGCCCTCCCATCTCCCCACCCCCTCAGCTAGTAACAGAGCTATTGCTGGTGTCAGTCTCAATGGGAGTATGTCTGGGAGTACATACACAGCGGTGAAAGGGTTACATACCAAGTAAGTACCAGCTACCCCTGGCAGTTCACTTTGCCCTCCCCCAATCCCCCTCAGCTAGTAACAGAGCTATTGCTGGTGTCAGTCTCAATGGGAGTATGTCTGGGAGTACATACGCAGCGGTGATAGGGTTACATACCAAGTAAGTACCAGCTACCCCTGGCAGTTCACTTTGCCCTCCCCCCATCCCCCTCAGCTAGTAACAGAGCTATTGCTGGTGTCAGTCTCAATGGGAGTATATCTGGGAGTACATACGCAGCGGTGATAGGGTTACATACCAAGTAAGTACCAGCTACCCCTGGCAGTTCACTTTGCCCTCCCCCCATCCCCCTCAGCTAGTAACAGAGCTATTGCTGGTGTCAGTCTCAATGGGAGTATGTCTGGGAGAACATACCAGGTGTGATAGGGTTACATACCAAGTAAGTACCAGCTACCCCTGGCAGTTCACTTTGCCCTCCCCCATCCCCCTCAGCTAGTGACAGAGCTATTGCTGGTGTCAGTCTCAATGGGAGTATGTCTGGGAGTACATACGCAGCGGTGATAGGGTTACATACCAAGTAAGTACCAGCTACCCCTGGCAGTTCACTTTGCCCTCCACCCATCCCCCTCAGCTAGTAACAGAGCTATTGCTGGTGTCAGTCTCAATGGGAGTATGTCCGGGAGTACATACGCAGCGGTGATAGGGTTACATACCAAGTAAGTACCAGCTACCCCTGGCAGTTCACTTTGCGCTCCCCCCATCCCCCTCAGCTAGTAACAGAGCTATTGCTGGTGTCAGTCTCAATGGGAGTATGTCTGGGAGTACATATGCAGCGGTGATAGGGTTACATACCAGGTAAGTACCAGCTACCCCTGGCAGTACACTTTGCCCTCCCCCCATCCCCCTCAGCTAGTAACAGAGCTATTGCTTGTGTCAGTCTCAATGGGAGTATGTCTGGGAGTACATACGCAGCGGTGATAGGGTTACATACCAAGTAAGTACCAGCTACCCCTAGCAGTTCACTTTGCCCTCCCCCCATCCCCCTCAGCTAGTAACAGAGCTATTGCTGGTGCCAGTCTCAATGGGAGTATGTCTGGGAGTAATATGCAGCGGTGATAGGGTTACATACCAAGTAAGTACCAGCTACCCCTGGCAGTTCACTTTGCCCTCCCCCCCATCCCCCTCAGCTAGTAACAGAGCTATTGCTGGTGTCAGTCTCAATGGGAGTATGTCTGGGAGTACATACGCAGCGGTGATAGGGTTACATACCAAGTAAGTACCAGCTACCCCTGGCAGTTCACCTTGCCCCCCATCTCCCCACCCCCTCAGCTAGTAACAGAGCTATTGCTGGTGTCAGTCTCAATGGGAGTATGTCTGGGAGTACATACGCAGCAGTGATAGGGTTACATACCAAGTAAGTACCAGCTACCCCTGGCAGTTCACCTTGCCCTCCCCCCATCCCCCTCAGCTAGTAAGAGAGCTATTGCTGGTGTCAGTCTCAATGGGAGTATGTCTGGGAGTACATACGCAGCGGTGAAAGGGTTACATACCAAGTAAGTACCAGCTACCCCTGGCAGTTCACTTTGCCCTCCCCCCATCCCCCTCAGCTAGTAACAGAGCTATTGCTGGTGCCAGTCTCAATGGGAGTATGTCTGGGAGTACATACGCAGCGGTGATAGGGTTACATACCAAGTAAGTACCAGCTACCCCTGGCAGTACACTTTGCCCTCCCCCCATCCCCCTCAGCTAGTAACAGAGCTATTGCTTGTGTCAGTCTCAATGGGAGTATGTCTGGGAGTACACGGACCGACTTTGGTACGAAATTAATATACCCTATTTTTCTTACGAAAAAGCGGGTATAAAAAAAATTACATACCTACTATATTTCTATTTTTCAGAAAAAGCTAACGTTATGAGAGCGGTACGGCGCAAAAATTAGACTTTCAATATTTTTGGGCTAATTAAACAAATGAAACTACGTTCTTTTAATGTTAAAAGATGAAATGACAGTTACTAGTATCGTAAAATGGATTTCGTGTAAAATTGTTTTAGTAATATCACAAAGTCAAGCTCATTTTCATCAATTTACCAGAACACATGCTATTTTTCTGTTAGTTATTTTGATGTTAAATATGATATCTTGTATTAAATCTTAAAAGATCTGGCTTGTTTGTGTGCTTAACATATCTAAACTAATTATATAGTCATTACTTGAACCAGGAAGGCTTACTCAACAAATAGATGACAATATTTGTTACCATTTAAGCTTATATACAAAGAGCAGATTCAAAACATTTGACCACCCCTCTTTGAAAATACAGCAAAATAATTTGCCACGTGCTCCGCATACGCTGAGACACCCTCAAGTAAAGGTTCATAACTTTGTTATGTAAACTGTGATTTCATCCATATTTGTAGAAAATGTGTCTTAGATGTATATAAACATATCATACACATTTCATAGAATTCCTGATACACAGTCTCATTTTAAAACAAAAGTCCACGATTTATTGGGACAACCCTCGTACATGCTCATATTATACTGTTTGCCAAAGTACACATTTAGGAATCACTAGTGTACAAAGGGTTTATCGAGCATCTTTACTGATAAGTCATAGAGTAGTTCAAAAACTTTTGTTGGCAGAATATTGATAGTCACAATATGGTTCGATATGTGTTTGGTATTTATATGAACACTCTGACAGCAATATCAGCATTCAGTTATTAAGCAAAACTTTTGATCATAAAATTGTGATTTTCCCATACTCTGTCAATTCAAAAATTTTTTGGGTGGCTAAAAGAACCATCTCATTGAGTGCCAATTTTATTTTATTTTTCTCATGGTTCATATTTTCTATCCTACAGATTGGAAGTTCAAGCCGAGATGTCTGGAAGTCACAGTAAAAGAGCCAGCTTCAGCAGTGAGTCGGCCTCCGCTAACTTCAGCATCGGCGAGAAATCTCTTGGTGAAAAATCTGTGATTGGAGATGACTGCAGTACCAAAGCACTTGCTGGATCAATTGTTAATTACAAGTAAGCAGAAAATAGTGTATAATTGAAATTTAAGGCTCTTTATTTCTTAGCCAAAACATATGTTGTGGGTACTCAAAAGAACCGTCTCAATGAGACTGTACTTTTAACCACCCAAAACATATGTTATAAGTGATAAATAAGAAAAAAATCACAATTTTACGCTAAAAAACAAAGAACAAGTGAGTTGTATCATACCATTATACCAGTAGATTAGTGTCTGTTTATTATAGCAACACCAATTATTTCTCGCCACATATTAAGTAGTTTATGTTATTAATGAAGTGATTTTGTATTGGCCCAGTTACAGGTCCTCGGTCAGCTGTATTGGCTTCTGGGCTTTTGGCCTCATGCTAATACAGCTGACCTCAAACATTTACTGAGACCTATACTGGGCCAGTATAAAGTCACTTGATTATAGATGACATTTTTTAGAGGATCTTACATGAGTGCTCATGTTTTATTGAATTTATTAAATGAGGAAAAGAGATAAAAATGTGAGGCTTTTTGAGCATTTTATCTATTTCGCAATGAGTTTTATAAATTCAATAATACAGGAGCACGAATGTTAGAATCTATTTATCATATGACATTAAAATTATTTTGTAATCGCATTTTGGGCGTGAAAACGTCAACATTTTACCATCTTTTTTGGGCTTTGTTGGGGTAGTGAAGTCTAAGGCCCCCAGATAACAGTGTGTAACTAAAAAAAAAATATTTTTCAACCAAAATATATGTTGCTAGTACTCAAAAGAACTATCTCAATGAGAGGGTTCTTTTGAGTACCCAAAACACATGTTTAAACTGATAGATGAGAAAAAAAATTACAAATTACTCTCAATTTTTGCATAACTGGACCTTAGAATTCCTATCAGTAAACATTATAACCATTAATGTCATATTTGCTTTGTTTTTTAGGCTAGAGACTGGTTCTATAGCAGCATCTGAGGTTCAAGTAGACCTGATTTCAAATCATTCCATAAGTTCTCCCTCCGACAATGACACAGCCCGTTCAAAAGATGCTGACACCCTGTCTGTCAATCATGACGATAAGAAACGAACAGCCTCTTGTCCAGGTTCCCCGGTATCTGGCTGTGGCAGTATCTGCGGTGTCGAAGATGGGAAACCGTTCAACATCCGGTGTAAACGTTGTCGTCGACTGGCCCGACAAATGGCGGACAAGTCTGTGACAGAGCATATGAATGTTCACTTCTCTGACCAAGTCAGTCTACAGAGTTTCCAGGCAGAAGACCTCGTCTTAGACCTTCCAATGGGTAAACAAGGCATTGACTCACTCTCGGAGAAATGTAGCGAAGCCCTAGAACTCAGTGAAGTGGAGCAAGATATTGAAAAACTAAATGCCAACCTTGCTTCAGGTATCAGCAAGGATAACTCTGATGAACCAGCTGTTCTGTTGACGGAGGTGGAAAGTGATAGGCCTAGGTGTGCGTTTTACAAGGACGGGAAGGATGGTGCTACGGAGCGGGGATCATCTCCAGCATGTCTGCAAGAAGACTATGATAAGTCTGGGTCAGACAAGGATAACACTCGAGATTCGGCGTGTGTCATGCGGGAATTCAAATGTGAGAAGTCGCCCATGATTAAATGCCCTAGTGAAAAAAGTCATAAACGGAAGACTGAAATGGCAGAAAGTAAAAGGACAAGGCATAGAAGTTGTGAATTAGCTTTAGAAAATGGACGTATATCTCCCAGCACGGTTGGCGATGCTGAAAGTTCAAAGTAGATTTACCGTTGTAACTCTTTGCCTGCTAGCGGCAACTTTTGTATCTGCTGATAGCCTTTGCAACAGTTTGGACCCAGATCAGGCCAGACAGAGTGTCTGGCCTGGTCAGGATCCAAACTTTTTGACACTTTGTTTGAAACTGATATTTTCTAGGAAGATTTATTTGAAAATGTTAATTAAATAAAAAATCATCAGACAACAAAACACGCCATGCAAAATTTGCCAGCATGCAAAAAGAGTTAATTCTGATAATATAGCCTTAGTTACATAAGATTATTGTCCAGATGACAGCATAGACTAAGAAAAGCAAAGTATTTGAGCATGAAGTTACGAATATTGTCTTATCCAACGAGAAAATAATTCATACTTATCTGTAGGCCTGTAATACAATATTTACAGCGGTGTAAAATTCCACTCGCCCGCTCGCATTTACGAGTAAAATGTTATGCAGGGCGAGTTTTGACTATATGTGTAGTACTTTCTAATTTACAGCATCTCAAAGAAAAATTCGGGACATGAAGGGCGAGTAACTTAGTTGGAAATTTTACACCCCTGATTTACCCTATATATTTCAACACATTAAAGGGACAAATATTTTAGCAATAATACTGGAACCACTCATTATGACTCTCTCCAGGGGTCATACTGGGCAGATCAAAAGGACAGCCATAATGAGGTGATTATGACTTCCTTACTGGGGCAATAAAGTGGTCCCATAAAGGGAATAGGTATTTTATGATAAAATATTGATCTTTATCTTAGTGAATGAAATTGTGTTGCATACAGGTAAGTCCCCTCTTGAGGCCCCATTAATTTTGTGAGATACAGAAACTGTCCCTTATCAGTTAATCCTTTAATGATCTCTATTGGACAGTAATCTTTGTCTTTAACTCCTTACTCCATAGGCTATTTTTAGATCATGACATCATTTTCTATTTTTAGACAACATTGAAAAAAAATCAAGTAAAATTTAAGTGAAGTTTTGAATACTTTTGAAATTATGGAAAATCAATTTTCCATAATATTTTCAAATACATAGTATTTTAAAGGTGTCAAAAGGCGGCTGACGCTATCATGGAGTAAACATAAAGCATGAAAAATTACCCAAAATGTATAGTAAACAGAGTGCTGCAAACATTGGAAACCCAAATAAATTGCCTAAGAATATGACAAAGCATTTCATCATGTGCACTGTATGACTGTATGCTATGTAGGGGGTGACTATTGTGTCCAAAAATTACTATTGCAATAGTATTGGCATTGCAGGAATTGCCATTGCAATACTATTACTATTGTGAAGTACCATTGCAATACTATTGGCTCAGTGGTAGAGTGCTTGACTCGAGACCGAAGGGCCGCGGGTTCGAGCCTCACCGGCGTCACTGCGTTGTGGTCCTTGAGCAAGACACATTTATCCTAGCTTAGTACTGGTTCAACCCAGGAAGACCCGTCCCGCATAACTGAAAGATTGTTGAGTGGACGTAAAGAATCAAATCAAACAAACAAACAAACAAACAATTGTCTTAAACATGTATGCTTGTTTAAAGGAGGAAATTAAGATAATGATGCACAGGTTTAGATAAACAAAAACTTTCAGTGTAAAATTGTCAATATTTTCTAACCCATCAATTTTAACATATGTTTTGGGTGCTCAAAAGAACCGTCTCATTTGAGTACCCACAACATATGTTTTGGTTGAGAAATAAGAAAAGTAAATTATCATTACGCTCTCTTAACTAAAGTCCTGATGGTGGGACTTTTCTGTATGGAGGGGTACTAGTTTTGTAGTGAACCAACAGAAAAATATCAGAATGTTGTCAAAGTCCACCTCTCTTGCTGAGATGCATTGGATGCAAAAACATGTACCCTCCTGCCATTTAACTTTATTTTTGTGCCTAAATCGTGAAATTTTGAGTGAAATTCCCTAGGTTTAAAAACTATTGACACTATTGCGATAGTGAAAAGACTATTGCACATACTATTGACATTGCAACTTTCCTAAGGATATACAGGGTAGTAATATTGCGTAGGTTACTATTGCGATATATCGATAGTCTGTTGTATTGTTACATCCCTAATGCTGAAGGACTTTAGTTAAGAGTGCGTAACGAAAATTTAATTTTCTTATTTCTCAACTAAAACATATGTTGTGGGTACTCAAAAGAGTCGTCTCAATGAGACCCTTTTGAGCACCCAAAACATATGCTAAAATTGGTGGGTAAGAAAATATTTACAATTTTACACTCAAAATTTTTGTTTATCTAAACCTGTGTGCTATGTCAAAAAAAATCCTTAGGGCCAAATTACAATATATTGCAGAAATTACTACCTGTGACCCTAAAATTTACAATAGACTATCAGGCAAGATGGAAGAGTCAATTAGTGATAAAAGGGTTAAAACATGTCATCTATGTGTTGTACATGTGGTTTTGATATATTGTCCATATTTTGTTTCAACATTGTAACATTTTGATACAATGTAAAAAAGTAGTGATAGCATTGGTCCAGACAAACACAATGTTTTAGTGTAAATTGTGAATATTTTCTTCTTAAGTCCAGGCCCCAAGGTTATAAAACTTTTTTCATGCTGAACTCAACTGAGCATAAAATTTTTCCTGCTTATAAACGTTAAATGTCAACAATTGTTGGCATTTTAACAATTATAAGTTGGATAATTACAGCATCCGAGTTTTGAGGCAAGAAAAAGTTTAATTTTCAGCATTTTATTGTTTATGAGCAAATGAAATTTCATGCTGAGTTGAACTTGAGCATGAAAAAAGTTTTATAACCTTGAAGCCAGATTGCACAGGTGTCATATTCTGTACACTTCTTGCAGTTGTAACCCTTTATAGATATTCATTAGAATAGCAAATGAGCCATGGCATGAGATTTCCAAAAATGTGGCATTTTGACATGTGTAGACTTGGACGAGCCTCTGCAGCCTCATTTTAAGCTTAGAAACTCCAATTGGTGTTCAGTCAGTAGCTTTAACAATCATAGAATACTCAAGCGACTAGCAAAGGCCCTGATCAGTCTGCGCGTATGCGCAGGCTGATCTGAGGCTTTGCTGGTGGCACATACCACATTGTTGGAAATCTCATGCACTGGCTCAAATGAGTTTGAAAATAAATAGGTGGTATTCTAATTAAAGTTTGATGCCATTTTGAAGACAATTACATAAAGATTTAGGCCAAAGGCACATTTTCCTTCAATATTGCATTTTTCTGCAATGAAGTTACAATTTTTAGTATGACCTTAAAAATAGTGCTTTTTTGTGGGCCATAGAGTCATTTTGGTTTTGCATGCAAACCAGATTCTTTCAAATACCTTCAAGGATGAGCAGACAATACTTCCAATAGATTGGTAACAGCTATTCCATAGGGCCAGTTAAGCAAAACATTTCAGTGTCAAATTGTGATTAATTTCTTATCCATCAGTTTAAACATATGTTTTGGGTGCTAAAAAGAACCGTCTCATTGAGATGGTTCTTTTGAGTACCCACAGCATATGTTTTGATTGAGAAATAAGAAAACATTTTTCAGTTACACACTCTTAACTGGGGGCATGAGCTATTATAATCTAGTTCATGTAATATAGAGGTTCATATTTGGTAACATTATAATGGTTTTACTTTTTGAAAGGTTAACCCTTATTCTGCCAATATTTTATTGTCCTGGAACTGACGTCCCCTGTAATATGTCGGTTGCATATAATCAAATGCACTTCAGACTACTTCTATTGTATAAGCAAACACTATGAACCCTGATCAGTCTGATCTGGGTCCATATTGTTTGAAATATGAGCCGCGACATGAGATTTCCAACAATGTGGTATGTGAGACCAGCAATGGCTCAGACAAACAGCGCATACGTGCAGTCTAATCAGAGCCTTTGCTATTTGCTTGAATATTCAACGAATATTAAGCTACTGACCAAACAGCATTTGGAGTTTCTAAGCATAAAAGGGGCTACAAAGGCGCGTTTGAGTCTATGCATGTCAAAATGCCACTTTTTTTGGAAATCACATGTCGCGGCTCATATAGGTTATAAAAGTACTTCAGTAGACGACAATTGGAGTAAATGGCGGGAATAGGGTTGACTTCATAGTTAAATAACTTGTGTTACCTGCAAAGAAATACTCTACAGACACTCAGACATAGATGATATACTGTATGTACAAGTGACTTTGCGATAAAAGAAATTGAGTGTTTGTCATCATTTTAGTGTTTTTTTAGATTATGTTGTTATTTTCACATACAGTAAAACCTGTGTAAAATGGCCACTCAAAAATAGATAAAACAAAGATAAAAGACAAATGGTAGCTTAATGAAGGTTGAAAGTATTGCAGAGTGCTCCCCTTGGAGCACTCTGCAATTCTTTTGACCTGCATTAAGCGATAATTGGTCTTGAAAACCAATTTTCGGTCTTTTTGAGAGTGGTCGTTTTACACAGGTTTACTGTACAATGTACATTTCCTGTTAGAACTTTCTGTCATGTCTTTTTCTTTTCTTCAAATGTTGTGATATGCCTGTCAGAGTAAAATATAGTCCTTTGTACTTCACTCTCTATTTCCGCTGCATACGAAGTATGCATTCACTGCATACAAAGTATGCATCCACTGCATACAAAGTATGCCAAGCAATGTTTATTATAGGATTGTATTATAGTGTTGAGAATTGTTAACTCCATCGAATGCCGGCCCCCAATGATAACTTACCTTTCCAATAACCACTCCCACTTTAACCATTTGTCTACAAGTGTCGTCTGCTGATAATCTTTGCAAACAGTTTGGACACAGATCGGGCCCAGCAAAATGTCGGGCCTGAACTAGATCCAAACTGTTCAACACTCTTATAGTATTCCTGAAAGAATTTTTCGTAAAAGAAGATTTTGCAAACACTACGAACCCTGATCAGACATATAGGTGATCAAAGTACTTCAGGGAACGACAATTGGAGTAAATGGTGGGAAAATGCATGAAAAATTACCCAGCATGCAAAGAGTTAAGTCCACTAACTGTAAGGTAAACCTTGGATTTATTGTGGGAGATTGAAAATGTGTGATTTTGTTTATGGGACTATGTCGCATAATAAGTCGTTGTTGCATTGGTCGGTTATACACTTTTCAGGTGACTTTTGAGTGACATTCTGGGTGTTGTGAACTTTGGTAGCCTATACTACAAATAATATGAACCTAGATCAGACTGCTCCAAATTTGGAGAAATCTGATCAGGGTTCAAAGTGTTTGATTCCTTGGTAAAGATATTCTGGAGAGCATTGCCATTTGAATACACAAGGCAGATGTACAGTAAAACTTTTAAAACGGCCTCTCTCAAAAAGAGAAAAAATTGGTTTTCAAGACCAATTATCGCTTAATGCAGGTCAAAGTATTGCAGAATGCTCTAATGCAATAATCAGGTCAAAAGTATTGCAGAATGCTTTCGACCTTCTTTGAGCTACCAATTGTTATTAAGATGAATAAGATCTTTGTTTTGTCTATTTTTGAGTGTCTGTTTTACACAGGCTTTACTGTAACTAGAAATGTGTCAAAATATGTTGATGTGACATGGTTGACCTGCTTGATATAACCTACTGTAGTTTTACCTTTTTTGTTCTGGATAACAGTAAACAGGTTCTTTGGCAAAACATGAAATGCCACATAAGAGTCTGCTCTGTTAGCTAAGAAAAAATCAATCTCCAGGGACAAATAATCATAATTTAGAAATTTTGACCTGTGACCCTAAAAACACAAAATGGACTCTCCCATTCTTATTGTATCAATAAGTTTTTTAAAAATCCATCAGAATGAAAATGTTTAAGCACCAATGGGGACTCAGCAGACAATGGGCTCCACCTAAAGTTTTCAGCAGACAACATTTTGAAGTTTCTATTTTTAGCAACTAAATAAGCCTTGATATTTTAAACTCAATGGAGATTCCATGAAATTAATTGTCTGCTGTGCTGAGTGCAGTCGCTTAGTTTGTTTGTTTGATGCTTAACGACGCATCAACCCTTGTGGGTCATTAGCACAAGATAGTATTAAACATGATTTGGATGGAAAAGTAAAAATTTGTAATATATATAGTTAACAGGGATGAGAATCTTCCTCTTTTCAGAGGATTTCTTCTTTTTTGACCAAAATTTGCTGGAATAAATTGTTTCAGATTTGACCCAATATGTTCAAATCTGTTGCATTTTGAAGGGGGTATAGGGGGACTCCTCTTTTTTGATAGGAATTCCTCTTTTTTGAAAAAATCCTGTTCTCATCCCTGAGTTAATGATGTCAATGAACGGTGGCTTAGTTGATAGAGCGTTAGACTCGGGATTGATGGGTTGCTGGTTTGAGCCTCACCTCTGACGGAGCCATTGTGTTGTCATTGAGCCAGACACTTAATCCGCTGCTAAGTACTGGTTCAAGCCAGGAAGAACCATCCGACATATGACTGAAAAATTGTTGACTGGGATGTAAAGAATCAAACCAAACAAACACAAATTGTCTGCAGCAGTTGTGATTTGGGCTAAAAGGCTGAAAAAAAGTTTATGCTGCTCAGTTTACAAGTTTTTTGTTGTTATTTTATCAAATTGGAAGTTTCATCTCAGTTTAATCATCTAGACATAATCATTTAACCCTTTGTAGTCGGGAAACCCCTGAACGAGTACTTTTGCAAACAGTGAAGACTGATTAAATGCAGCATAATGCTGCATTTCATCAGAGTCTTCAATGTTTGTAAAGGTAAAAAAGATCTTCAGAAAAAAGAATAGAATTTTTAGGACAATTTAATCTCACACCCCTAGATATGTACAATGAACATCCCAAGTTTATTGTATCAAACCAGATGGAAGAATCCATTAGTATATAATGGGTTAATCAATTTGAGCAAGAACATGAGATTTTGTACTTATTACAAAGGGAAAGCTCAGATGAGCCTTTACTTCGGAAGTCTCAAGATGAGCTTTCCTGCTTCGATTAGACTTTGTTTGGATTTAAAGAAAATACAGCCAACCCTCTTAACAATGAACCGTCTCCAAATAATTTGACCTTAAACTGAATTTCTGTTGTAATGAATTCAGATTCAAGCTAAACTGGTGCATTTGTGCAAACACGATTGACGTTGTAAAGAATTTTGCTGTTATAAAGAATGTCATTATAAAGTGTTTTAACTGTACAAGATATACATTTGAGGCACTTAACCTACATTGTGAGAACCTTTACACTGGAGAAGGCTAAATGGAATACAGAGTCTAGACATTTGGCCCCACTGGATAGCTGTGTAGACAGTAAAACCTGTGTAAAGCAGCCACTCAAAATAGACAAAACAAAGATCTTAATGACAAATGGTAGCGTAATGAAGGTCAAAAGTATTGCAGGAGCATTCTGCAAAACTTTTGACCTGCATTAAGCGATAATTGGTATTGAAACCAATTTTTGGTCTTTTTGAGAGTGGACATTTTACACAGGTTTTACTGTACATGTTTCAAGAATTACTTTACCTTTTTCTCGCTAGCGGTGACTTTTGTTGTCTGCTGATCACCTTTGCAAACACTTTTGACTAGATCAGGCCGGACAAAATGTGGGGCCTCATCTAGACCCAAACCCTTTTACACTCTGATGGTATTCCAGACAGAATTTTTTTTTAAATGAATCAGCAGACGACAAAATCATCATGCAAATTTGCCTAGCATGCAGAGTTAGTTTGTGCTTGGTTTATTTCTTTTCTTTTACACATCTTTATTTGATATTGAAAAGCACATCATTTTTGATTTATAACTTATTATATACAAACTCCAAAAGTGCATCATTTTTTGAGTTTATTAATATACCGACTCCAAAAGTGCTTTATTTTGTAAAATGTCTGATTATTTCGTATAATATATACTTGTATATTATTAGTTAAATGTAAATAATGTCTTTTCATGTACCATTACAATTTTCATCAGTTTATTTTAGGTGTCTGCTTTAAGTATGTAACAGTTTTTGTGTGTTTGCCAGCGTCCTCCCATGCATCTATAAGTAAGTTTGCAGTTAAAAAGATGAGCTGTTAGGGTTCGCACATGCTTGAAAAGTACTTGAATATAGAGAGTTTCTTGAAAAGTCCTTGAAAATTAATTATGCCTTGAAAAGTACTGGAAAATCACTCAAAGGCCTTGAAAAGTCCTTGAATTCTTTTATTTTCTGTATGAATTAACACTGTTGATAGAGATCTAAATCAGTATAAAATTGCTACACCAAATAAAGGCACAACAATTTTATACCAATTTTCTAGTACTAATTTCTGCATTGTCTCATTCTAGCATTTCGGAAGTAGAATTTAACACTTAAATCAGGATTTTTCATAAACTTTCAGTCCTTGAAAATTGTAGGATAGTCTTTAGAAGTCCTTGAAAAGTCCTTGATTTTTACTCAAACGTGCCTGTATGAACCCTGGCTATGTAGTATATGTTTGATAGAAACAGATTATCAAACTTATTCGTAATGAATAAAAAAACTTGGGCCTTGTGGTTTGCGAACAACAAAAGCGCAGACCAGCCTGTGCATACGCGCAGTCTGATCAGCGCCTTTGTTATTCGCTGATTGGAAAGTGTCATATCTAGACTTTCACTCAATGTAATTCTCTGTCTGAAAGAAAAATATCTACACTTTCTGACATGCAAAATTTAATTATTCTCGCTAGTCTCTTCAGCTAAGTTGGCTGGTTTGAGCATTACCTGGTCATAAGCCCCAAAGGCAGGTTTTCTCGCGATGAGGTGCCCTTTATTATAAATCAATAGTAAAATAATGCTGAAAGAGCAGTCTGAATAGGCCTACTCCGGCTAGAGCTGATAAGCCATGTGAAAAAGGTAAACAATCTCGCCTGCGGTACAAATTTTTCCAGCTGCAGAGCCAATATACACTAGCTGACATGGGGTTAGATTAAGGTTAATTGATAAAATTACATATTTTGACCCATTTTTAGGGTGAAAGTGCAATATATTTTCCCACATATTAACATTCTTTCATCAGTAGTTTAACTCTTCGCATGCTGGGTAATGTTTATGCCTTTGTTGTCGTCTGCTGACTTCTTTCAAATTTAATATTTTTTTTTAAAAAAAATCAGGAACCAAATCAAAGTGTCAAACGGGCAAACAGGGTGGATTAGACCAGGACCGAGATTCTGTCGGTCCTGATCTGGGTCCAAACTGTTTGCAAACGTTATCAGCAGACGACAAAAGTTGCCGCTGGCAAGGAAATAGTTGCATTTGCAATTGAGGTACAAAAATGTTTTCCTTGGAACATGTAATAGTGACAGTCAGTCATAAGCCAAAAATGCAGAGAGGTTGTTTCTATCCATTTCCTAAACCCAGTGTAGACTTCGATAGACACAAGGCATGGATAAACTCATAAAGGCATGTGAAAGACCCCATGAATAACTGAATGAGGTGATAGGTCATCATCATTTTGGTGTGCTCAAATAATGTTAAGCATTTTAATATTTAAACCCTTAATGCATTTTCTGAATTTACTTTTATATCCTAAAATGTTGTCTGCTCTATACGTCTGCTGCATATATCCAAGCGCACTTCAGACTAGTTTTTATTGGAAGCCCATGTTGTGCTACCTAAGAATAGATAGGGGGAATAACTGACACAATATGGCACCAAATGTTTATTAAATGAATAAACAAATAAAATAAGTAAATAAATCAGCCAGTCAGACTGCCACATGTATCTAATCTGATTGTTATTGAGCAGCCAGGCT
Source organism: Loripinus fragilis (assembly GCA_964019695.1). NCBI lineage: Eukaryota > Metazoa > Mollusca > Bivalvia > Lucinida > Lucinidae > Loripinus > Loripinus fragilis. The sequence continues at coordinate 44,523,627 of OZ026528.1, forward strand.
CCAGCGAGACTGTGTCAATGTGCATTGTCCTCTGAGCCTTCACTGATTTCCTTTGTGAAAAGTACCAAAAATCTTATTCACCGATCAAATAGATAAGTGAACACACATACAACTGTTTATTTAGCAACTATCACTGTAGAAGACATGGCTGAACAAAATTTATTGTTGTCTGACTGGACATTTCTTCCACCCTTGGTCAAGTGACTTTTCTATATTGTCACCTGTTGGCATTTTTGATATCTATAACTATCTGATTCTAGGTTATTTCAGTGTTGTTAAGTTAACATAGTTCGCACACACTCATCAATGTTCACTAAATATTACTTTTCTTTCTTTCTTTCAAAACCTGCTGCAAATCTTTATCATTCTTGCTCTGAAAATTATTACACCCCATCTTCACTAATTAACCTTAAAATTTACAGTTTATTCAATGATTACACATCAAGGTCAGACTATTTCTATAGAGAATACACTGTGATTACCTAGCAAACTGGAGAGTTTGTACCGCAGCAGCTGATTTTGTAATATAATACACCAGCTGGAAGCACTGCCGGATAAGCCCTATTCAGGGTTAACAGTGGTTGACATTTCAGCACAACATTTTACATTTCTAAGCACGTTAAAGAATTGCATGCTTTTAGTTTTAGGTCAAGTAAGGTGAGAAATTAAGGTGTTTGGGGAAATGCGTTAACAGGTTTCTCAATCATATATGAGGAGTGGACAGGTAGAGAGCTTGATCCAAGATCACGTGGTCCCTGGTTTGCACTGTGATCACTCCTTGGGCAAGTCACTTTATCCTCTGCAGCACTCGTTGAACACAGGAGTGCAGTGGCTTAGTGGAAGAGTGCTTGACTCAAATCAAGGGGTTGTGGGTTCAAGCCTCACTGGAGGCACTGTTTAGTACTGGTTGAACCCAGGAAGACCCATCCCAACATGACTGCAAAATTGTTGATAGGGATATAAAGAATAAAAAATCAAGACAAAACATACTCATTCCACCCACTAAACATCCTGACAAAACTGAAAAATTGTTGACTGGATTGTAAGGCATCAACGCAAACAAAATGATCATATCATATAAACAAGAAATGTCACAAACACGTGACAAATGCCCCCAAAGGAATTGGTCTAGCATAAGACACATTTGAGGAAAGAAAGCTGTAATATAGCATGAAAAACCTAGAAATGAGGCCAGAAGTCAATGTCAAGGTCAAAGTGACTCAAAATGGTATGCACCACTCCGCCATCCCAAGAGGAATCACCACCCCATATTGGGATTCCTACATCAAACAATATAGGAGATATGCTCTAGACACAATAATTCTTGAAAACTAGGTCAGAGGTCAAGGTCACAGTGACCCAAAAATGGTTTGTGACACTCAGGCATCCCAAGATGCATTTACATAACAAATTTGGAATTCCTGTTTCAAAAAATATAGGAGATATGCACCAGTCGCTAGAGACTAGGTCAGAGGTCAAGTTCAAGGTCACAGTGACTATATTATGATAAGCGACACTTCGTCATCCCAAGATGCATCCACACACCAAATTTGAGATTCTGCCTCAAATAATATAAGAGATATGCTCTGGACATGATTATTCTAAAAAACTAGGTCAGAGGTCAAGGTCACAGTGACCCAAAAATGGTACATGACACTCCGCTATCCCAAGATGCATCCATACACCAAAATTGGAATTCCTAACTCAAAGAATATATGAGATATACTCCGGACACAATAATTCTTAATACTAGGTCAGAGGTCAAGGTCACAGTGACCCAAAAATGGTATGCGACACCCTGTCATCCCAAGATGTATTTACATACCAAAGTTGGAATTCTTATCTCAAAGAATATAGGAGATATGCACCAGACTCAATGTAGTTTCTAGAAACTAGGTCAGATGTCAAGTTCAAGGTCACAGTGACCCAATTATGGTACGTGACACTTCGTCATCCCAAGATGCATCCACACACCAAATTTGAGTTTCCTACCTCAAATAATATAAGAGATATGCTCCGGATATGATTATTCTAAAAACTAGGTCAGAGGTCAAGGTCAAGGTGACCCGAAAATGGTACGCGACACTCCGCCATCCCAAGATGTATCCACTCACCAAATTTGGAATTCCTACCCCAAAGAATATAGGAGACACGAAAGCGGGACGGACGGACAGACAGTGCGATTACTATATGCCGCCCAAAGTTCCTTTGGGGGCATAAAAATCTGCTTTTGTTGTATCTAAGAAGTCTCTAACCAGCCTGCGCATCTACAAAGTCTGGGGATTGCTATCATTATTAGCTGTCTGAAAAGAATAATGTGTATAAATGGCAATTTGAAAATATCTAGCCAGCCTTTCTCTGACCCTAAACAGTTGAGCCATTTAAGCCTAATGCCCTTTTTATAGGACATTGGCAAACAGTGCAGAACCAGATCAGACACCGCATAATGCAGTGTCTGATCAGGTTCTGCATTGTTTGCTTACAGAATAACCTTTTAAGATCTGTATGAAATTGGATCTAACTACCCAACAGCCCTTAAATTCAAAATGGATTTGTCCAGTTGATAATGGTGGGAAGTTCCATTAAGCATACATGGGTTAATTTGAGTCTTGTGGGAGACAGATTTTCTTACAAGGTGACGTGAGGCCTTGATATGGTAGACATGGTCAATTTTATCTCTTTTGATGCAGAATCCAGCTCCAATTTGCCTAGCATTATTTGGATAATATGTAGATGATGCTTCAAATTTAGCAACATTGTCAGAAAGCTGGCTTCGAGACTGTTGAAAATTGCCATGGGAGTCTGGTGGCACATGTACTGATTACTGTATATGTTCTAAAATTTTGAACACTTTCTTTTTCTGTTCCCAAATAGAATGTTGCTTATAAGGGCTTAAATTCACAAAATGCCTGTCAGAATATGAAACAGAGAAGACCCTGATCAGACTGCTTCTTTGGATCAGACTGCTTCTTCTGCACTGTTTGTTTAGGCCTTTTTGGCTGGCAAGAAGTTTTCAAGATTTTGACACAGCTACCCTTTGTATATGGGAAACCCCTAAATGAGTTCTTTTACAAACAGTGAAGACCCAGATGAAATGCCACATTTTCATCAGGGTCTACACTGTTTGTAAGGCTAAACGGTAGAAGATATCTTCAGGCAAAAGAATACAAGATTTTTTTTTTGAAACATATAACCTGACACCCCTAGATATGTACAATGGACTATCCCAAGTTAATTGTATCAGACCAGGGGGAAGAATCCATTAGTATACACAGGGTTAAGATCCTATTCTGAACAGGCAAAGCAGTCAAGCTAGTCAGTGGTGTAATTTCAAAGATTAATGGAAGAAAAATTGGGTGGATCCAGCCAGCTCTATTATCTGGGTCTACGTAATTTTCAGATGGCATATCATTTTGAAAAACTAATGCACATAGTGTGATTATTGGGATAAGTATGGTAATTAAAAATTTTAGCTAGCAATAAAGATGAGCCAGCTGATGTGAGTTTGGTATCAATCCAGAGAACACCAGCTAAGAATCAGATGAGCTTGCCAGAGCCTCAAACCTTTCCTTCATTAATATTCATGCTAGGCTCCACCCATTATGAATAATTATATTGATAAACTTTCATGTTGGTACATAGAACAAAGCAATTACTTGTCAGGTCAACTAGTGTAGGATCAGATATATCATATTTCCATTAGCAAACAGAGTAGGCCGTGATCAGGCAGCTCTTACAAGAGCTGCCTGATCTGGGTCCGCTTTGTTTTCAAAAGCGTTAAAAGGCATCTCTATGAGGTAAAGGGTTAACTGCTAGCGATCACAAAGTGTAGAAGTAGATGAGGGTTAGTAGGTCCATTGGATAGATGTGCATGCATCGCAGGAAACACAATTTTTCTACATAAAATAGTAAATATTTTCTTAACTATCAGTTTTAACATCTGTTTTGGGTGCTCAAAAGAATCGTCTCATTGAGACGGTTCTTTTGAGTACCCCAACATATGTTTAGGTTGAGAAAGAAGAAAAATATTTTTTTTGTATGCCTACTTAACTAAAGGTCCTGCATGCATGCTTTAACCCTTGTCATGCTGAATAGTTTACATACTACACTCCTACCCAATATTTAGCAAGTTAACTTTCAGCTTTCCAGTTGTAAGCATGTATTTTCAATCAGGGTTGAAAATTTTGTGGATTCTGATCAGATGGCTTCATTAGAAGCCATCTGATCTAGATCTACAATGTTTTCAAAAAGGATAAATCTGGGTTCAGCAGGACAAGGTTTAAGTTTATTACACATCATGACAGGTGATAAGTACCATTTTCACACCGAATAGGCGACAATCTTTTTGACAATCGATGAACCCGGATCAAAAAGTCGCTAGAAATGGTGTTTGTCGCCAGTCTGGCAATAAAAAACTCTGTTTCTATCAATTTTTGATCTACATTCGTCAATACTATTTAAGTTTTCAATTGCCGCCTATCTGGTTTGATTATCACATATTTGGTACAGTATTTGCCGCCTATCTGGTTTGATTATCACATATTTGGTACAGTATTTGCCGCGATAACCAAAGTATAGATATGGGACAAGTTCTTTCCCACCAACTGGTTATCTGCCCTCCAGGCTGATAACGGAAAGTCATGTACTTTGAACAGAGGGAAATTGTCATGCCCAACTCAAAGTGTTGTTTGAACACTAGATGACGTCTGATATAAACAAGTGGCCTGATGAAATGCAAAGTTTAAGTCAGTCCTCTGTTTTACTTACATTTTTGTATGTCTTACACATAAAACTGGTGAATTGGAATATGTGATAAACGGATTATAACACAGGGTTTTTGGTTACAGCCCTCAGGATCACTTGAGTCTTGGGTTGATACTTCGGGGGATAACCAGAACTCTGTGATCATCTCTAATTATCACATAGGCATGAGCTAGGATAATCCCTAATAGCCCAAATTTATCATTTTTAAAAAATAATATATGGAAGTGACGACCATCTTGTTTACAAATAATTGTGATACAGTAAAACCTGTGTAAAACGGCCATTCAAAAATAGACAAAACAAAGATCTTAATGACAAATGGTAGCTTAATGAAGGTCGAAAGTATTGCAGAATGCTACCCTTGGAGTATTCTGCAATACTTTTGACCTGCACTAAGAGATAATTGGTCTTGGAAAACAATTTTCCGTCTTTTGGAGAGTGGCTGTTTTACACAGGTTTTACTGTAGTTCCTATTTGCGTGAAAGGTTTATGTAAGTTAAAAGGGATGAGAAGATTATGCTATATCTCAAATACATTTCCATTTTCCGGTGTCTTGTATAAATATGCATGCTCGTTTTAACTATAGTTGGCTCTCATTAACTTAACGAGACCCAGAATTTTCACTTTCAATTATTGGCAGTTTTTACCCTTGTTTTGCTGAATATTTTTAGGTACTACACTCCTCCCCAAATTTTTATCCAGTTTATCTGCAGCATTCCCGCTATCAGCATTTACAAGCAGAATGGAAAATACTGTGGACCCTGATGGGATGACTTCATCAGAAGCCAGCTGATCAGGATCTACAGTGTTTTCAAAAAGGGATAAATCTGGGTTGAGCAGGACAAGGATAAAAAGGAATACAGTTAAACCTGTGTAAAACAGCAACTCTCAAAGACCGAAAACGGGTTTTCAAGACCAAGGGGAGCATTCTGCAAAACTTTCGACCTACATTAAGCTACCATTTGACATTAAGACCCTTGTTTTGTCTATTTTTGACTGGCCGTTTTACACAGGTTTTACTGTAATTGATATGGTATCTGCCCTATAGAGCTTGCAGCTCTATCAAATCCATTATATATGTATTTAAGCATTCAAGTATTAGTTTTTATATGGGACTAAGTCTTATATTGTATGTTGCTCCATCTTGGTGATATGTTCTTCCGAGGACAGTGTACATTTTCAAGCCTCCGTATAAGACTAATGTAGTAGAAAATTATTTTTCTTATTTCTCAACCAAAACATATGTTGTGGGTACTCAAAAGAACCATCTCAATGAGATGGTTCTTTTGAGCACCCAAAACACAGGTTTAAACTGATGAAAAAGAAATTAATCGCAATTTTAAAAACTAAACATTTTGCGTATCTGTACCTTTACATTGTATCTCAAACTATTTCCACCATAGAAAGTTATCTGATTTTGAGTTAGTGAGAGTCAATTGAATTGTAAGCTCATTGTGTTAACTATCATGTGTAGAAAGTTGTGTACATTCAGTTCTTGTGATATTATTATTTAAGCAGATTCTGTAACTTTTGATGTGCAATTATCTGTTCAGTTATATTTGTACAGGTTTTCTTTCTGTGGTTTATTTTAATAAAGCTTGTCCTCAATACACCACTGTTTCTTGTTATTATATCCGCAGGCCTTCAGATAAGAGTGTGTGATTTAAAATTGTAACATACCTATAGAAACTTGACGCGTTTCAATCGCTGACAATTGTGCATTTCATCTATATTTAATGTGTTGCAATGCGACTGATCGTTGATCAATCACTGGCCGGGGGCTTCATTCCCATAAATACATGGCAACAGAGGGCTTCATTGCCATTTTAGCCCGGTGGCGGTGTGCTGGAAAGGAAGGCCACTGTATGAACTAATACATGGCATTTTGAGGTGACGGGTCATGAATAATTTATGGTGTACAAACTATTGTGTACAAACTAATACAAGATTTACTGTATATAACAATGACAATGACCATATAATAGTCTTTTCCATATAAACTTTTGCTGTTCGGGCTGCAACACATTATCACATGAGGACTTGGCAAATGTTTATACACAGAAAATAATTTTTTATCCTCTTATTAAATTTCTTTTTTCAGAACCATAATATATGTTGTAGGCTCTAAACAGAACTATCTCAATGAGCAAAACAAATGTGTAAACTGATGGGTAAGAAAATATGCACAATTTTTCGTCTAAAATTTGTGTTCATCCGGACCTATGATCCACATACTTTTGCTCAACTCGAGACCAAGGGGTTGCAGGTTCGAGCCTCACCTGGTTCATTGGGTTGTGTCCTTGAGCAAGATACATTGATCCTAGCTTAGTGCTGATTCAACCCAAGAAGACCCGTTCCGATGCAACTGAAAAATTGTTGACTGGGACGTAAAGAATAAAAAAATTCCACTAACTAGGAGAAAGTCTCCAAAATTGGAGAATGGATTTTCCTATCTTTATCAATTGGACGAGCCCATTGCCAATTCAAGGGTTGTTGGGTAGTATTTTTGACTTTCTGATTTTTGATAGAACAATCTGTAAGCAAACAGTGGAGATCCTGATCAGATGCTGCAGTCTGATCTGGGTCTGCACTGTTTGCCTATGTCCCATTCTTTAAGTTTGTTAAACATTTGTCAGTGATGCAGGTGTTGGAGCATGTTTACACCGGATAGGTCGCAATCAAAAACATTATTACTATGGACTAACGCAGATCAAAAATCATTAGAAACAAAAAGTTTTTGATTGCCATTTGTCGGGTGACAAATGCCAATCAAAAACTCTGTTTCTAGCAATTTTTTTATCCTCGTTTGTTGATTGTTAAGAGCGTTTTCAATTGTCGCCTATCCAGTGTGATGTTACTGAGGGTCAGATCAGGTAGAATTTGGATCAATGAGATTTAGTTTGGTTTTATGCTGAGCAGAGTACTGTTGACATGGGTGAAAGTTTTCAGGATTATTCCTGAATTCAGGATTTTAAGGTTGACTTTCATAGAAAGTCAGCCTCAAAATGCTGAATTAGGGAGATTAAAATAGCTTCTATGATTAATTTTCAGGTTATCTAAACACAATTAACCATATAAACATGAAACTATATGCATTTTTGTAGACATCCTGCAAGTTTAAAAATTAAAATTTCTAAAGTTCATAATTTTGGAAATTTTGATTTTTCTCCCATGGTGACATGATATTCTTCCTACGTCAGATGCAGGAGATGTACCGAGCTGCAAACAAGCCACTCTAAAGTGCAACAGCTCGCGTGCCCCCTAGCACCAACTGAAGTGGTATTCTGCTTTCTCCCTGAACCTGATATTCCTAAAGGACCAAAATATGAAAAAAATATCACTATACAATGTATTAATGTATGGGGACTGGGAGAAATTCTACACAAAAAGTAAAGGAGCAAAAGATCAACAACAAAAACTCCAAATCTATATCTTTTATATCAATGATTATATTCTAAATTTAAGGGTGTTGATTATGTTTATCCTTTACCTCATTTTAACGCTTTTGCAAAAAGAGCAGACCCAGATTAGGCAGCTCTTACAAGAGCTGCCTGATCAGTCTACTCTGTTTGCTTATGGAAATATATCTGATCGTATGCTAGTGGACCTGACAAATAATTTCTTTGTTCTATGTACCAACATGAAAGTATAATTATTCATAGTGAGTGGAGCCTAGCATAAATATTCATGAAGGAAATGGTTAACCCTTTTCCTGCCAATAATGTTTGTCCTGAAAACGTCCATTTAGTATGTCTGCTGCATATATTCAAATGCACTCTGGAATGTTTTGTTTTTAATTTGGAAGCAAACAATATGGAGTTACAGATTACACAATCCAGACACCCCCTAAGCATTTTGGATGGCAAAAATGTCTAAGTTCAACAATCCTCCAAAAATAAAAAAATATTTATCAAATGTGCACAAAATAGGAGGTGCACATCTTCAATGTATGAACAATCATTATGGAAAGTTTGAATAGAAAGGAATGAAAACTGTTGGGAGTTACAGATAACACAAACCAGACACCATCGAAGCATTTTGGACAGAAAAAACGTCTTAAGTTCAACATCCCCAAAAAATGAGGAAATATTCATGAAATGAGCACAAAATAAAAGGTGCACATCTTCATTGTGTGAACAATCATTATACAAAGTTTGAATATAAAGGAATGAAAACTTTTGGAGTTACAGATAACACAAACTGGCCAACCCAAACGAGTTGCGGATGGATGGACAGTGCCTGGATGTCACTGTTAGACGGGCTGAGTGGACCCACTACTAGACCTGCATTTTGACAAGGCGACGCTAATAAAAATTACAATGTTTCCCTGTAGAGACAATCCAATCAGTCACAAATTCTTGAATTCAGGTATTATCATGAAAACTTTCACCTAAGCAAAAAAAAAAAAAATTTGCAAATTTCATTCAACAAATATCACAGACATAATAAAGAGCTATGACATGTGATTACCAACAATGTGGCATTTTGACAAGTGTAGACTCAGACGAGCCTGTGCAGCCTCCTTTTAAGCTTAGAAACTCCAAATGATGTTCGGTCAGTAGCTTAACAGTGACAGAGTATTCAAGCAGCTAGCAAAGGCTCTGATCAGTCTGCGCCTATGCCAAGGCTGATCTGAGCCTTTGCCTGTTGCACATACCACATTGTTGGAAATTTCATGTTGCGGCTCATATATAGATCACGGGTATGAATTTCTAAATCATGATGTAGACTTTTGAACTTTTCATCACTGTAAACATGTTTATCTGGAACATGGATGAACGATAATCATATTCCCACAACTTCAGTACTACATCTGTTCCTTAAGTCGGAGATACTGAAATGAAATAAAAGATTGTCAACAGATAAAGACCAGGATCAGCCTGTGCAATCTGCATCATCCAGTACTCAGGCATTTGTCTTTAGTTAAGAGTGTGTACCAAAAAATTAATTTTCTTATTTCTCAACCAAAACATATGGTGTGGGTACTCATCAGAACCGTCTCAGAGACCGTTCTGTTGAGCACACAAAACATGTGTTAAAACTGATGGGTAAGATTTTATTTAGAATTTCATGCTCAAAAATTATGTTAATCTAAACCTAGTATGAGTAATGTATGAGTATTGTCCATGCTCTCAATGGGTAACACAGCTAGGGAATCATTAAACCTTTTCCCGCAATTCACGACAAATGTCATTCACTCTCTTATCGGCTTTTGTGCTTTGATAGCCTACAGATCTATTGCAAACAATATGAGCATTATGGAACCAGATCACTGAGATCAAACAGCTCCCTTAGAAGCAGTGTGATTAGGGTTCATAATGTTTGCTTCCACGTTAAAAAAGATTTGGAGTGCATTTGAATACATATATGTGCAGCAAATGTAGTAAGTAGGCAATATTTTCAAGACAAAAATATTGGCAGTATAAGCACGAATGTAAATAACAAATAGTTAGAAACAGAGTTTTTGACTGTCATTTGTCGCCCGAGACTGTCATTTGTCGCCCGACTGGCGACAAATGGCAATCAAAACACTGTTTCTAGCGATTTTTGATCCGTGTCATTGATTGTTAAGAGCATTTTTGATTGCTGCCTATCAGGTGTGATAAGGGTTAATATCTTAATGCGGATTCCAAGGCCCAGTCTGATCTGAGTCTTCCATGGATACACATGACATTTTGTTAGGTTTGTCATGTTCCATTGGAATATGATCTACCAGTAAAATTATATGCTAGGTATTTTGGCATGCTTTCTTGTCTTCTACCGGTACTGATACCATCAGAGTGTCAAACTTGTTTGCATTGGTTATAGACAGATGACACTAGCAGACAAAAAGTCAAAGCCTTTCTTTACTGACAGAACCATCCATTCTGATTGTCAATGAGCTAGGTTCACAAATACATGGAATATGTAAATTGGCCCTGTACATGGGTGAAAGTTCAAAATTTCCAAAATCCTGAACTTAAGAATTTCAAATTTTTAAACCTGCTAGATGCCTACAAAAATGAATAATTTCATGTTTAAAAGGTTAATTGTGTTTAGATAATCTAAAAATTAATCAGAGAAGCTACTATGATCTCCCTAATTAAGCATTTAGAGGCTGACTTTCTATGGAAAGTCAGACTCAAAATCCTGAATTCAGGATTAATCCTGAAAACTTTCACCCATGCCTATAAAATGTTACTTTTCAAACACCTATTTGCATTTTGTCAAAGAAACCTTAATTTGCTTAACTACAGGGTTTTACAGGACGCAATATCCTGCGTCTTATACGCATAAATTATTAGGTAGGACCCGTCAATTCACCTTACCTGCGTCCGCTCGGACGCAGATGTGTTTGTTGTGCCTTTCATTAAAATCCCAAATTCCAAAGTTATTTCGTAACGATTCGGGTTTTCCCATATTTACAGGCTATCTATAAATAAATAGGACAGGACTGCTGCACTGACCTCGTAGGTAAACGAGAAGTGAAAACATCCGTGCAAACATCGGCCGTGAAAAAAAGTCGTAAAATACCATGCTTTCTCTCAGGTCCGCTCTGCTAAAAAGCATGGAAAACGTATGCCGATTTGTCCATCACTGACTTTGTGTATTGATTTTTTCATAGTGTGAATTATCACTGACAACTCAGCCGACCACTCAAGCGTGAAGGGCAATTATCTTGACAGTTTTCTTTCTTTTGTATATGCCAAATTACGTAACATTTTCACTTGGAAAGGCTCAAGTCGGCAAAGATAAAGGGATACCAGAGACTTCAGATAAGTGGAGACTTGTAGACAGAGAGATAGAATACAATGACAGCAAGATCATGTGTATTTCAAATTTACCAACCAAATTTCTCAGAATGGAAAGCAAGTAGCAGTCTGATCATTGACTGTTTTTGTGGGGGTTTTTTATATCTCAATTAGAGAACAGTCTGATCAGAGACTGTTTTTTTTTTCTGTCTTCTGGATGCAGCAATCGATCACTTTTCCCTATTTTCTCAAACTTCTCCCTATTTGTACTGGAGGGGACTTCTCCCCAAAATTTAAGGGCTAGCTTGGTCCCTGCATATTATAGGGACAAGTTCAGCTTTTGTAAAAAAAGCGTATATGATTGTGTTTCACTGATGGTAATATGTGGCCCTCAAAAATTTCAAATGGCCCCCCAAAATATCGGAAGGGGGCCAAACATGGCCCTCAAAATTACTGACCTGGGGACAACACTGAGCCTTCACGAAAGGATGTACTGCCTTCCAAAATTCGAAGCTTATATAAAAAGATGGGACCCCCAATTTCAATGATGGGATCCCCATCATATTCAAAGTTGAGTCCCAAGGACCCCCAAACATTCTACATGGTGTAAAACCCTGTTAACTATTTACAAAGTTTTAAGGAGTGTGTTCTATATTTACATTCATACCATAAATTCATCAAAATTGACTAATAGGTACCGAGGTATGATTCCGGATGGGCGGAATGTATGGACAGATGAAAACCAAAACTATATTGCTCCAACTTCGCCGGGGGATAATCTAAGGCCCAATAAAATTATTTCAAACCATTTGTGCGTGCTTATGCCAACTTGAATTCAAGTCAATAAAACCAAAATGCATATGCAAATAAAATGTATAATATGTTACCTGCGAAACAAATGCACTTCACAATTATAGCTATAATGAACTATAACATTTTTACTTTCAAACACAGATCAAAGGTCAAAGTCATATATTTCGGGATATTTGAAAAGCTATTTTGACAAGGTATATGCATTAAAAAATCAAAGCTCTCTGTGCAGTCTTTTGAATGTTATGACCAATGTTAAAGTTTGATGCACACATGCTTACACGGACCAAAAGCAATATGCTCATGATCTCCGATACTGTGGGGCATAAAAAGCTACTTATGCACTCATCTCCAGGGGATAAAAATTCCACTCGTCCGCTCGTAACTACGAGTGAAATCTAGAAAGGACAAGTAATTCTTCCCAGAAGGACGAGTGCTTTGGGAAGAATTACTTGAGGAAGTCATATTGCATATTACTCCCTTATGTTCTTTATTGCACTTTCAAAGGATGAGTGCATGTGTTTGCAGGAAGAGTCAGTAAAAATTGTAAGTCACTTGTCCTGCAGGTCAAGTGCAATATTGAAATGTTTTTGTCCCCTGATCTCTAAAATCAGCCAGTAGGAAGTTACAAATTGTAATGTTTTTCTTGGCTATAGACTTACATTCTTTCTACTGTGAATGGCTTGTTGAACCCACAATAATTCCATGGCAATATTCTTGCGTAGATTCTTCAGTTGATCAGGATCATTAGGTAAAGTGGATGGAAGATCAACATTATGAGAATCTGTAATAAAGTGGTACAGTCATAGGTCTTGATTTTGAGTGTAAAATTGTGAGTATTTTCTTATCCATTAGTTTTAACATCTGTTTTTGGTGCTCAAAAGAACCGTCTCATTGAGACGGTTCCTTTGAGTACCCACAACATATGTTTTGGTTAAAAAATAAGAAAAAATATTTTTTAATTACAGACTTTTTCTGGAGTGTCATGGGTGTACATGTACATTGTAGATAGGCAAGTAAAGTTACTTTTGTTTCAGTTAATGCTTTACATCCCAGTCAACAATGTTTCAGTCATGTCACTGACAGGTTGTTTTACTGTGTTGAATCAGTCACTTAAATCATTGAGAATGAGTGCTTTGCTCACTGATACAAAACTGCACCAATGTTGGAATTTGAACTTGCATGAGTCTGGCACTCATCCAGCTGAACTTTGGTGTTCCCTTTCCTAATTAATAGAACCACATGAGAGTCCTAAGAAATTTTAAAATTCATTGCTAAAGTCAAACCCTGCTCTACATAGCCATGTCTGTGTGCTTCATATGAACTTTGAATTCTTTTTGTGGATTGTGTTGTTACTATTGAAAAAAAAAATCAAGAGAAATTATAAGAAAAAGGTGAACTTTTGTACACCCTGTATTCAAATTACCTTTATAATAGGTCTGTCTAATTTATCAAATCATTGCCAAATCAACTGTTTACGACTTGATGTACTTAAAGAGAAATGTAGGAGGACCCTTGGTTTCCTTTATACAAGGACATGAGTCCCCAAGAAACATTATAATTCATTGCTTTAAAGGTGAAACCCTGCTCTATACACAGTATACAGCCATGTCTGTGCTTCGTATGAAGGTTGAATTCATTTTGTGAATCGTGTTATATTGAAAATGTTCAAGAGAAATTATACGAAAAAGGTGAACTTTTGTCACACTGTGTTCAAATTACCTTTATAATGGGTCTGTCCAATTTGTCAAATCATTGCCAAATCAGCAGTTTGTGTTCTTAAAGAGAAATGAGCCAAAAATTCAAGATTTCTAAATATGGAATATGCCTTTAAAGGTGAACTGTACGATAATGGAATAGTTTTCCAAAGAAATTATTGGAAAGTCACTTCTATGGATAATGAGTTTGGAAATGTTTTATTTTTTGTCAAGTTCAAATCAGAGTGCCTTTACAGTAGGTCTTTTAGGTAGGGAGCAGCTGTGGTGTAGTGGATAAACTGCTTGCCTTGTAAACCGGGGGTCGCAGGTTTGATTCCCTGCTTCACCAGTCTGTCGGATGAGACTTTAAGCTGTGGCCCCGTCTCCATATGACCTTAGCTGTTGGTGGGACATTAAACACAAACACAACAACAACAGTAGGTCTTTTCCGATTTGCACTATCAACATTCCTTTACAGTCAGTCTTTTCTGATTTGCACTTAGTGCAAATCAGAAAAGACCTATTGTAAAGGCTAGAATTAACTTGCCTTTAAATTAGCTTTTGTCGAGAAATACAGGATTTCAAGAACTCACCTCTCACAGAATTCATACTGTCCCAAACAGATGTGACATTAGTCAGAGAAGAACTGTCATGACTGGTTAGCCTATATTTATCCAATCTTTTACTTCTGGGTGCTGGACTGGTTTCACTTTTTATCACTTTCGAATATGGCACATGACCGGGACCAGAAACAACAACATCAGAGTCAATTTCTGTAACAACCTCAACTTCAGAGTCTTTTCTTCCTTTATGAGTAGATGATACTGACCGGGCAGAACTTTTCTGTGATTTATATGATCTAGAAGATAGTCTGCCCGATAATTTCTCAGATGTTTCACTATATTGATCAACGTCTTTTCTGAGAGTCAAATCATCATCAGGGAATTGCAATCTTTCAGTTTCATCAGGTAATGTTTGCATAGTACCTTGTTCTCTATCATGATCAGATCTGTCACTGTCTAAATGTAGATGCAGGTCATTTTCACTGTCAACTTTTTCAATTTTATCAGTATTGATCTCTCCATTTATATTTAACTCAGAAGTTATCAGTTCTAAATTTTCTTGGCTATTTCCCAATTTGGAACCCTCAATACTTACATGAGAGTGCTCAACATTGTTCTGTGCAAGAATTTGTTCATCTTGTCTGATTTCTATGAAACTTGTTTGTGTTTCAACAGAATACAACATAGACTCCAGGATGTCTTTTTCTTTTGCTTCTTCTAATTTTACCTCAGATTCAGTCTGAATATTAACAGACTGGTGACTTAGAGAATTAGAGGATGAAACATTAAGAGAATGATCTTCACTTCTGGGAGTTACATTTTTATAAGTGGCTTGGCTCCTAGGAGTAGCGTTATCTAATTTCTCTGTGTCTAACCAACTGTCCCTTGAACTTGGTGAAGCACAGTTGGGCTCAATCCTGGGTTTTGAAACCTCAATACTTTCTAATCTTTCTTCCCTCTGGCTTTCCAACTTTTTCACTTGAGATTTGGTAAGGATCTGAAATTACAATTTTTTAATAATTCAATAGGCCTACATGTTTCATGACAAATCGCATACTAATTTAAGCCTTCTTTTGCACTTATTTTATTTCCAAATACTAAAAAATTCGGAAGGAGCTTTGGTTCTCTCAGTTTAATAGGCAGGCACCTTCGTCCTGGCTCCTAGATTCTAATATGGACCCAGATCAGACGGTTTCATTTAGAAGTCTTATCAGGGTCCAAAATGTTTTTGCCATAACTAAATAAAAAAGTCTGGAGTGTGAAGGCTTTGGTAGGTGTGTTGAAATGGAGGGTAGCCATAGTACCTATGCGATAAGAAGCGAACGCTCACGGACTAACCAATTTTGATAGAAGAAGGAAATTATATGAAATCTCCCGTATCGAGCCTATTAATTGTTGCTAACTTTGATTACGTAATATATTAAATATAGCCATTGGGGGGACAGTCAACAATATCTTAACACATACTGTTTACACCTTACATAAAATAAACTTTAAACATATAATTTGACAAGCTTAAATTATTCAATATTGGCAGGAGATTATTTATCAACTGACAGATTTATAACTGTGTTATGTAGTTATACCATAATCAATTTTAATTTATGTGTATTAAAAATAGTAAGTGAGTATGATCAGGAAATACCACAATAACAAACTGCAGACAAACCCATGGCACAGCGAGGAAGAGCCACACAACAATCACAAGACACCAGGAAAACAAACTAAGCAAAGCAACCAGCTCTCTCTTCCCCATCAAGATGATTGCAAAACTAGAATGGACATAAAGTAACGTACAACAAAACATAGAATAATTACAGACTCCCACATTGGGAGTAACAATAAACAACAAGTCAACAACAACAGAACCACCACGGACAGCAGCACAAGCAAACCTATTCCTTTATTTATCAACCCTGGGCTACAAATGGTAACTAAAGATACTGGCTCTTTTTTTTCGGGAATCATTGTGCCAAGCTTGTAATTGAATTAAAAGATAGCAGTCAACAAACATGTATCTACAAAATCTGTGACAAAGGCCACCACAGACTCATTTTGGAACAAAAGACCCTTAAAATCAACAGAGTGACAGCCCAATTCCCTATATTTACATTTGTTAGGAAACCAAGATAAAAATAGAAGGGCCCTGTAAGAATATAGGTGATCAAGCAACAATTTCGCAAACTTACATTATAAGGTAGGATCATTTTTCTCAATTTTTGCAGTGGGTGTTTATTAGGCTTTAAATTTTCCAAAAAATGCCCAATGTGACGTCAATATCAAGGGTAGGTGTTTAGGGGACAAGGTAAAGTGCGAGTCGCGAGTTGCGAGTTGCAAGTTGCGAGTTGCGAGTTGCAAACTGTTGGATTCAAAATCTGAAAACTTATATCACAACATTTTGTTGGATTCAAAATCTGAAAACTTATATCACAACGTTTTGTTGTGAGTCCATTTATAAGAAAAACTAAGGTATTCAGATACTGAATAAGTTGGCATCTTAGTTCATGATGGCATTGCACAATGGGTGTCTAAATGATTACTTCTAGTGGCTATTAGGTCATGACCTTGCTTTAATATCCCTTTAATACTGGAAAGAACAGCTGTTGGGAAGTGTCATCACAGTCATGCCCCCTTATATACTAATTGATTCTTGTGGCTTAATGCAATAACGTATCCAACTTATCATCAGGGTCTTCAATGTTTGCCAAAGTACACATTTTGGAGTCACTAGTATAAGACGGGTAATCCCCAAACACTGTAAAAAGTGTAATTATATATCAATTTTGATGGCTGCTGGGCTGCCACTTATCTTGATGAGCTCTTTCAACAGCTTTTAAATGTTCTATTTGATTGGGACAAGGTAAAGTGCGAGTTGCGAGTTGCAAGTTGCGAGTTGCGAGTTGCAAAAGCTAACTTTATATCACAACATTTACTTACAATCATTTTTAACACTTAAAAATGCTTTTTAGTTACATGATATATCTTATTGTACAGCTCTTTTAGATTGTCCCAACACAGCAGTTGGGCTGTACATTAAATGCCATACTGGGGTATCTAAAATTGGGCATATCTTACAAGAATAAATACTGTTTTTCAGATGATCCAGATTGCAATTTTTTAATGTGCACAATGGGTCTCTTAAACATGCTAAATGATAGCATCAACAGGCATTTTACTGGTCTATTTGGTTATGACACTGCTTTGACTCTTCGCATGCAGGATAACCTTTTTCATGCTTTTGGTGTCGTCTGCTTGCTTTTTTCAAAATAACCTTAAAAAATCTTTCAGGAACATTATTAGAATGTCAAATGATTAGGATCCAGATCAGGACCGATGTTCTGATGGTGCTTAACTGGGCCAGACTGTTTGCAAAGGTTATAAGCAGACAGCAAAAGTCGCCATTAGCAGGCAAAAGGTTAATTGCAGTATTATGTAAGTGAGTCCAGTTGGAAGACAAATCAGGGTCAGTGTTTAACACTAACAGACATGAAACCCCATTTTAGAAACCTCAATGACCATTAATTTCTGACACAAACTCCCATGGGACATCTGGGCAGAAGTATCTCTCATAAGCACAGACATTAATGATTGCTGGGCATTGAACTTAATTTACCTTTCAACTTGCATGCTCCCATTTCCATAAGATCCCAAGCTATTTTAACATTAAAGATCTGTTTTTAAAATTGTTAAAGCTAGATATCTTAAGTTTATATATTGCAACTTGCAAACCTTGAAGGTGTTATTTCCAACTCGCAACTTGCAGATTACTCAGACTCGGTGTTTAGATGTGTAATAGGTTGCAGAATCTCACTGCAACTTAGACAGAATATCTAGGGTATCTACTCTAGGGTGTTACTGACCTGTGGTTTACAGAAGTTGTCTTTCCAGAATACATCAGTATCAGAATCTCCCTGTAACTCAGACAGAATTTCCCTGTAAACATCTTGCAGTTCTTTTAATTGTTTCCTCACCAGCACACCACGCACCAAAGCCTGAAAAAAATATACATGTAATAAAGTTCACCAGTTTTCGGTACTCATTGCATGCTCATAACTGTTACATTCAACCTTATAAGCACACATGTTCTAACAGGTACATATTGAGCTCTTTTTGAGTTGTGAATCAATTAACTTTTGATTGCCAGCCAGTCCTGTTTGTTTGGTTTGATTAATTACGTCACAATCAACATTTTTTTAGTCCTGTCGGGATGGGTCTTTCTGAGTTTTTAACCAGTACATGTACTAAGCAGAGGATGCTCACCAACAAAATGCAGTGCCTCAGATGAGGCTCGAACCTGCAACCCCTGGATCTCGAGTCAAGCTCTCTACCACTGAGCCAGAGCCCTTCTACCAGCCAGTCCTGTAATTAATCTATCTTCATTCCAATGGATTTATTATTTTAATGAGAAACAATGCAGATCTTGATCAGCTGGCTTCATCTTGTTAAGAAGATATTACTAAAGCCAATAAGGGTTTATGTACAACCAACAGCTTTGTCAGTCTTCCAAAATTCAAAAATTGGAATTCACTTGTTCAGTCATCCGGGTATTTTAGACTTTAAGTAATTTCACGCTGATGAGCTCTGCTAAATAACTCGGTGACAATAATGCCAGACGCTTATTAAAAAACGACCAAAATTTGAATCTCTAATCAATAATATATCCATAAATATGACTGATTATTTTATAAGCACTTACTATAATGCTGAAAATTTCAAAACAAAAGTTTCAGTAGTTTTAAAGGTATTGTGCAATGTGAGATAAAAATTTACTAAATAGAGGATCTTACATGAAAGTTCATGTTTTATTGATTTTATTAAACACGTTAGGAAAAAGAGATAAAATGCAAGGCTTGCGAAGCCTTTTATTTCGCAGCAAGTTTAATAAGTTCAATAATACAAGAGCATGAATGTTAGATTCTATTTTAATAGCATATGACATATCTTGCGTAAAAATGTGATTATTTTGTCATTGTGTACGCAACATTGTTATGGACATCATAATGTTTCCTGAATATCTGTAAACCATTAGTGGTTTATAGATTTTATTGCATTCATGATGTTATATCACTCCAAGATGCGACGTCATTTGATAAACCACGTTAAAAATGACAAGGGAGAATTACCTGTGTATTCACTGACTGCGTAAAGCGCCCCAATCATCCAGATCAGGGTGTGATCAGGGTGAATAATAGTATAATACTACAGTCAAACCTCTTTATAACGTCATTTTTTATAACAGAATATTCACTATCCTACATAAATTTGCAGGGAATGGATCTATTTCCATTAAAATTCCCTCTTTATAACAGAATATTCACCTAACGACACCGACAGTAAGTTCTGGGAACAGATAAACATTTTCTATTGGAAATATATTCATTATAACAGAATTCTTACGATGTGTCAGTCAATTTGGTGATCATGATATTGTCTTTTAAACCAAAAGGTTTCTGTCACATTTGATAAGAGGGAAACTTTTGTAATTTTTATGCAATATGAAATTTAACTGATGTATACACTTGGAATAATAGCATTTAAATTCATATGTACAATATTTTCTTTTATCAAATGAATGTGTTGTGGAAACCAGGTACTGAACCGCATTTCGTTATAACAGCAAATTCACTTTAACGTCAAAGATAGCTTGGAACAAACATGGTCGTTATAATGAGGGTTGACTGTATTACTATTGTGGTGGCATTAAAATTATGGGTGCCACAGGTACATGTATATAAGACACATATACAGCCTTGCTGTATGAGCTAGCTTTTCAGAGAAGTGTAGCGTGTCTTGACGAAGTTGCAAAGTTAAGAAACAGAGAGCTCAGTTAGTAGCTGGACGGGTGACCCAGACATTGGACTTTTTGGAGCAGGGGCGGCTAGGTAGTTGCGCTCATGCTGGGTACCATCAGTACTGCAATGGTGTCGGTAGTGTTTGACAAGCTCATGAAGGGACAACTCTGACTCTTAAAAGAAAAATGAGTGAGTGGTGTGGTGGCAATGAGTGCCAGATATATAAGACACATGTTGTATGAGCTAGCTTTTACAGTGACACGTAGCTTGTTTGGACAATGTTGCGAAGTTAAGCAACAGGGAGCTCAGTTAGTAGCTGGATGGGTGACCCAGTCATGAAAGCAGGGGCAACTAGGTAGCTGCCCTCATGCAGGGTACCGTCAGTACTTCAATGGTGTCAGAAGTGTTTGTCAAGCTCATGTAGGAACATTAACTCTGACTCCTAAAAGAAAAAAGGAGGGAGTGGTTTGGCACAGGTATACAAGACACAAATGAGTTAGCTTTTACAGTGATGCATAGTGTGTCTGGACGAGTTGTGAAGTTAAGCAACAAAGAGCTTGGTTAGTTACTGGATGGGTGACCCAGGCATTGGAGCCGGTTGCGCTCATGCTGGGTACCCTCAGTTCTAAACTATAATCATTTTCTAATCACATTAAGAAGATAGCTATTAGCTGGCAGGAATAAAACATTCAATGTCCTATAGACGAGTCCAAACACTACGTCACAAATCAATATCATCCGGAACACTACGGTTTTTATCCGAAAGCTGGAAAATACTCTGGTTGGCAGTAAACTGTTGTTTACCTGTATTTGATACGGAAACGACACATGTTTTATAGCGATTTAAAACAAATTTATTTCATAAAAATCGATCATTGACCTATCAAATGATGTGATTTTACACATATTTTATCGCCATTTAACAAAAATATCGCAGATTGAAATGGCCGTCATCGGACCAAAACTCCGGAGCAGGGACCCGTCAAAAACAGATAAAAACAAATAAAATTAACTATTTTTTTCGCTAAAAAATTATTGTAAATCAATGTTCGATACTTATTCTACATACATGTATCTAAATCAAAACCTAGAGCTAAAATATCGTTTAAGACTCTTTTTTCTCCCGTAAATGTTGGCTTAGCTCAATGGACATTGCATTGAGCGGAAGGTATTTTGCCAACCAAAAAAGTGCCTGCGACGGTTCAGTTGTTTATCTTTTGAGCTCCATAAAAATAAAAGTTCAAATTTGTCTTAAAAATCACCAAAGACATATTTTTCTGTAAATTTTGATGGAAATTGTTCATTTAAGTGTTGGAGACATCTTGTGAAAGTTTGAATCGATTTGATGAAGGCATTTCTGAAATATCAAGAAAAAGATTTTTGACAGCAGATTTGACAGTTGGAAATCACCTGACCCTGTGAAATTGCAAACAGTGATATCAAAAATCACCCATTGAAGAAGCTTGAAGGTTAAGGACGGAATGGCTGTACAGTAGGAAAAGAAGAATCTATTTCATTGTTTTTCCAGAAATTGAGGTAGGATCGATTTATTTTGTTGTTTGGCTCACATAGCAACGGTTTCTAGAAGAGAAAAACAATCAAA
This sequence comes from Loripinus fragilis, assembly GCA_964019695.1. Taxonomy (NCBI): domain Eukaryota; kingdom Metazoa; phylum Mollusca; class Bivalvia; order Lucinida; family Lucinidae; genus Loripinus; species Loripinus fragilis. Next base: position 44,545,587 of record OZ026528.1, read on the forward strand.
CTTTCTGAGAAAACCCTACACTGGAAAAGGAAATAAAACCCACTTCAATGTCTGGAAATTGTGCATTTGTGTTTTGCTAGCATGATTTAAAACAAAGAAGCACAAGAAATGCGTAGAAGCAAACGTGTAGTTGAACAGGTGCTGAAAAAACGTGACACAGCAATTATTCAGGAAAGAACAACACTAGCAGAAACAGATTCAGTCAAAGATAAGAGCTTACAGAAAGAGGAGGCTTATGTTTGTTCAGGTTGCAAATTACCTAGTCCAAGAATCAAACGATTTGTTGAGGAGCCACGGATTCAATGTGATGTATATAATGGTTGGTGGCACTTGGAATGTGCCTGCTTAACTCCTGAAAGTGGCAAGTTGATAAATAAGAAAAAAATATATTTCCCATGTGCATTTTGTGTCTTAGAATCACTGAACACTAGACCATTGGTAGATACATGTAGTCAAACAAAAGAAAAACCCATTTCAAAGCAGCCAAAAATTAGAATCGCAGAAACAACAATTACAACAAACCAAATTATTACAGGCTAAAACTAAAAGTGATAAAAAGGTTACATTTGGTGAACAAGTAATCATTATATCCTTCTGGTGTTAGTGACTCGCGGAAAATAAATGAGAAGTTGAATAGTAGCTGTTTAAATACAGATTAAGTTGAATTTGCTTACCCATTTGCACAAGGAGGTGTAGCAGTGCATTTTAAGGATCCTATCCTTACCAAGCAGAGGAAGCAATAAATAACTGGCCAGGCAAAGTATTCGGAGAAAAGGAAAGTGTTCATCGCCCAAGAGGTAATAGTGGATCCAAAGTCGGTTTTGCAAAGAATGTGGATCCCAGATATTCTAAACAGCAGGGCTTCAGATTTTTTTCAAGATTGGTGGGCCAAAGTGACCCATGGAGCAAAAAAATGGTGGGTCATTTTCTGAAATGATGGGCCCAAGCATATCAAACTTACCACAGTTGACATTTGGGTAGTACATTGTATACTTTACCTATACACTGACACAGACATTTGTATGCATATGTGTATATTGACTGCTGATTAAATTAAGTGGCCAATCAAAAAAGAAGACCAATTATCGCTTAATACAGGTATACTTTCGACCTTCATTAAGCTACCATTTGTTATTAAGATCTTTCCTTTGTCTTTTTTGAGTGGCTGCTTAAGACATGTTTTACTGTATTGACTACCTACATGTACTTTCTGTTTTGTACAGTTCATAGACTCTCTGTAAGATGAATATTTTTATTAAAGTGAGTTTTTTTCACAACTGAAAAGGATGGGTCCACTGGGCCCACTACCTTGAATAGTGATGGGCCATATTTTGAAATAATGGGTCAATTACCTGCGCCCACCATAAATCTGAAGGCCAAATTTTGCAGATATTAAAGGATAAGGGATGTACAGTAAGTGATGTAAAGAGACTGTTTCATAGAAATACAGGTAGGCCTATGCCAGTGGTGAAAATCTTCCATGAATCACGTGACGATTTGGTGGATACTAAAAATACAGAACTGGGATTAAAGTTTAATGGTAAACAAACATATGTGTAGTCCGAGAGAAGAAGGAAAGTAGTGGGATGCAGAGCTCTCGGAAACGCAGAATTACGCGTATTGGTACGCACGTTTTTCCCCTGGGACGCATGATTTTCGCTAGGCGGGAGTCCCGCGTACGCATGTTTTTTTAGTCGGAACGAGCTAAAAATCCAGTAGCTGCGAGATAAAAACACACCGGGAGATCATAAGCCCTTTGATATTATCGATCGCGACACGCTTTCCTGTCTCTGTTGACCAATCGTAAGACTCGGACTGCAGTGTAGCAATTTATGACAGGTGATTGACAGGATTACCGATGCGGGACAGTGTGATTATTACGAGGTGATTATTAAAGCAATTAAGCAAGGATTATCGGGATTTACCGTTAATTAAAGGGAGAAAAACTAATAGGGTATTGTAAACAACATCGGACTACCGACTTCCGAATTCGACTGATTAGGGATGAAAGAGAAAACATATTTAATTGCACTCGTTTGCGATTTGAGCAACATAAAAATAAATGAGAAAAAAAAAACAATAATTTTACTGATTTGCATTTCTTCTTTCGTTCATTGCTACGGCAAACAAGAGTCTGAGAATTGTTTGAAGAAAAAAAACGGTACAGCGGTAAGCCGTATATGGTAACGTCCGACTGAGAAAAAGTCCAAATGAAGCTACACTACAAGCCGTGCGATGAAATTTTTTCATCGGTTCAAGACGAGTGTCTAGATTAATAAACTTTCAGCAAGTAAAATCGTTCATTCTAAATCATGGAAGCCATGTTAAATGACTAAGTAATGTCAGTCTATTCATTGCAATCGCCGTGGACACTAGCGAGATGCGTTTTTTAGAAGAAAAAACACTTCCATTTGCATAAGATTATACAAAACAGAGGACTGCTGTCTGTCTGTTCGTCTGTCTGTCTGTCTATCTGTCTATCCATCTGTCTGTCTGCCTGCCTGTCTGTCTGTCTTGTTTATGAATAAAACAAGTACCAACAGTTAAATCTTTTATTTTGATAAGGCCAAACAAAAAAATGTGTGTTCAGGTTACATGAAAAAATATAGTACCAAAATATTTTGTTTTGTTAAGTAGGAACAATCAATTAATGCTTAAAGGGTTAAAATCAGTTGATCTAAAAATTATTTAAATGTATCACTTACGGCTAAAATGGAAAAGATATACGGTATGCACAAATTGGTGGGACTCCAACTTTTTTTGAGTAGGACTCCCAATTTTTCCAGTGGGACTCCTACTTTTTGCCAGATGGGAGTCCTGAACTCCTGTTTTCAAAATCCTAGTGAGAGCTCTGGGATGTTTTAATTGCATGCGTTTTGGCCACATTGGCTCTACATGTTTGTTACTTCAGCATTGTGAGAACTGCGGGGAGGAACACTCAGCAACTAATTGTTCTTACAGTCCAAAATGCTTCAATTGTGGAGGATCACATAAAGCTTCATCAAGCAAATGTACAGTGTATCAGACAAAGCTTCGAGATATCCAAGTTCAAGACATTGTATAAATTCAAAGTAACCCTTTCACTAAACTGTCAATTTTATAACAAAAACAATAAGATTACCAAAAACTGATTTATACAGCTGAACCAGACACACAAGCTTTTAACAAAACGTACCTGAGTGATTTTACTAGGAGAGACTATATTACCGGGAATTAACATACCTGAGAGATACTTTTGCTAAATGACCAATAACAACAACAACAACCACAATAAAAAGTCACGTGGTCAAAATTGTTATCACATGGTCAATAAGCCCGGATGAAAACAATAACATCGGACTGGTCTATACAGAGTGAGAAACAGTGAGATGAAAAGCCTGATCCGAAATTAGGAATGCCTCGAAATTAGGATATCCCATACTTTGAAAACATTTAGGTCATATATATAAAGCTCACGCAACAAAAGACTCAAATGCACTTCGGTATATTAGTCGGATACTTATAACAGACTAAATCAAGAAAAGTTTTTTGAACCTGGATCTTAATAACACTGAAAATGTCATTTTCGTTCAAGTAAGTTGCAAATTTATCTCCGCTGGTCGCCATGTTTCAACACACACGAGATTCAGGAATTTGATTGGATAGTAAATTTTGTTACTAGCCTTATAAACGCTCGTGCCAATATTAGCTCGTGTTCTACCCTACCCTACCCTACCACACACCACACCAGGAATCGAGACAACTCCGCGACAGAACAATTCGTCGACCCATTTTTTGAGACAACTCATCGACAGATCGTGAGACAACTCGTTGACACATTATGAGACAACTCGTCGACACTTTTGTTCACTGATACTTATAATCAGGTGCAATTAGGGATAATAATATAATGTAGATTTAATGCAGTCAACGAGCAACATTTCTGCATATGACTGCTTGGATGCTTCTGTATATTGCTGGGTGATGAAATGTGTCATATTTATACCTACGAAAATTGGAGTGGGTTGATAACAGGATAAAACTTGCTTCACTTCATGCAAGTTTGGGTGGGGATTGTCTCTGTCTCTCTCTCTCTCTCTCTCTCTCTCTCTGTTTGTCTATCTCTAGGGGTTCAGACAGGACTGAATGTGTTGACTGGACATTAAGCGTTGACACAATCAAGACATTAAAAGGAAGCCATATAGGCTATTCATAATTGTTTTTACAGAAGCAATATAGAAGATAATCAAATTCAAACAAACAAACACTAAATATCGCGCAAGTAGATCTATCAGTTTATACAGTATATTTTTGTTTCTTTTGACTCTGAACAAAAGTGTCGACGAGTTGTCTCATAAGGTGTCAACGGGATGTCTCATGATCTGTCGACGAGTTGTCTCAAAATGTGTCTACGAGTTATCTTCTTCCCCAGCACCACACCACATCACACCACACCCTGGCTATTCCCAAGTGTGAGTCCGCCCGTCGGATACCGGATCCTGATTAATCTACACTCACCACGTGAAGACCCTCCAAGACTACCAGAATAACCTTCACAAGCTCACAGACTGGAAACAAATGTAGGGTATGATATTTTACCCTGACAAATGTAACACCCTGCAAGTCACAAGTTCTAGAAATCCGCTGACGTTCAAGTACAGTCTCAAAGATCACCGGGACTTAGAGGCTGTCAGGGAGCCGGACAAAACATCCCGGGACAAAACATCCCATGCCATTTTTTACACCCCGGACAAAACATCCCACAAAGATTTGCCACCCCGGACAAAACATCCCACGCTGTTTTTGTCACCCCGGACATAACATCCCATGCCATATTTGTCACCTGGACATAACATCCCATGCCATTTTTGCCACCCCGGACAAAACAACCCATACTCAGACTGCTTCTTCAGGGTAAGTCACATTTGTGACCTTCATCAACTATGACATGTACTAGCAGTGAATGCCCTAGTATGACTGTCCAAATGATATAAACTAGAATAAATTGATTGAAAGGCAGTTTCACAATGTAAATAGAATTTAATTAAAAGATAATTATATCTTCTTGTGACAAACATCTAAATTTGTGTGTTAAGAAGCCAATTACATCTTAAAAGAAATCATTTACAGTTTGGGTCAAACAAACTATTATAATTGGGAAACATATGTCTAATTAGTCTAATTATCTATCTACCTTTGATCTCCAATCATTTCAATAGGTATGGTACATTAAGAATATCAATAATAATAACAATTAACTAAATGGGATGTTTTATGCAATTTCATAGGCTTTAAACAGAGTATGGGATGTTTTGTCCGGGGTGACAGAAGTAGCATGGGATGTTTTGTCCGCGGCGGCAAAAATGGCATGGGATGTTTTGTCCGGGGTGACAAAAACTGCATGGGATGTTTTGTCCGGGGTGGCAAATTGATGCGGGATGTTTTGTCCAGGGTGGCAAAAAATGGCTTGGGATGTTTTGTCCCGGGATGTTTTGTCCTACATTCAGGCTGTCAACACTCATGCCCTCTAGCACCGGCTTGAGCAGTATTAAGAGAAGACATGATATTAGTCTGTAGAGAATTATAAAGATTAGAAAAAAAGATTGTTCCTAAGACAGACCCATGTGGTACTGACATTGGATCGAGGATACTTTCTGATTGCGCACAGAGAGTGCGGGCGGTCTCTTTTGTCCCATAGTAATGTAGTTTGTATAATAGCCTTTCTCTATGTAATACTTTGTCAACAGCCTTTCAGAAGTGCTCGGAGATTAGATCATTCTTTTTATGTCCGCGGTTCACCGTACTATCAAGGCTACTGATGATATTGTGCACATATTGCACCAGCTGTCTTTCGCAAGACTATGACTTGGGAAACCATGTTGACAGTCAGCTAGTATGCCATCTAGGGCCAGGTGTTTTTTGATATTGTTAACTAAATGTGCTCTATGGTGATGCGACTGTAAACACATATTTTCTTAAGTAATTTGATAAGATCAAAAAGGAAAAGAGCATGCTCAGGAAATACCGCATCACACACTGCAGACCAACCTACGGCGTCATGAGGAAAAGCCACAGAAGACAAACAGCTTCAATACACCAGGAAGACAATCAAAGTAAAGCAACCAGGCCTCTCTTCCTCGCATTATTAAAGCAAGGACCAAACACAAATACCTCATTAATAATGAGAGGAACATTAAATAATGAATCAACAAAAAATAATCACAGAGGCCTAAGCCACTGGGGCTGGTGCCATATCTTCGCCCTAGATTCTGTAGTTTGTTAACACAAACAATGTTTAGTTCACGTGGTGGATTCCTATCTAATGCAACGCATCATCATAGAGAAACAAAATAACCAAATTAACACAAGGTGATGAAACAAAGAAAATGGGCGCACGACTCACAGGTAGTCAGAGCTAAAGAAAACTTCAAGTTGAGCGATCGTGGGCCCAACCAAAGACAAGCATCAGGCACAAACATCAACCGTTAAATATTGTAAACATGTTTCCAAACGTTATCTCTCGCTACCTTCCTTAGGTGTGCCATGAACCTTTTCAAAAGCTTCTTGGCATCAGGATCCTTTGACTTTAGAACACAAAAGTAAAGCTAAAATAATCGCTTGTTTAAAAGCCGTTTGGTCTTTGTATCGGTCCAAATCACAATCGTTTTGGATATGATCATTTTTTGTGACAATAAACCTTACAGCTGCCTCTACTAGCTTTGTCCCACAATATGTCACCTGTTTAAAGTAAGAGTGCTTAAATGTGGACATTCGACCATTCCTGCACGCTTGAAAGTTTTTGCGTGATGTCTGTTCTATTCGTTTAGCTTTTACCTTTTTTTTAGACCAATGGAATTTTCCATAAAGCTACTTACAACGAAGTTAGGATTTGAGGGGTCACATTCACATGTTATAATTTCCAAATAATATTGTTTTCTTTCTCTGAAGATCGAGTTTGTCTTAGCAAAAAGTGCAGACCCTTATAACACCTGTTGGCAAGGTACATGTTAAGGGCTTTCTGGTTTATTGTCATACATGTATTCTACACAGACACTGTGGCGATCCAATGTTTGTGTATCGTGTGCATCCCCTTTTCTTTATGCGCACTGGTGATTGAATGTTAATGGAAAGGTCAAGGGGTGGGGAATATTAACTATTTGTAATGTGCTCACCTATGATACTCAAAAGCTGTTGATGAGTCTGCCTGTTTGTAACGCTTGGGATACTTGCATTTTGTTCATGCTACATCACGACAGTAAAAAGTCACCCCACCACCCATCCCCCAAATAGGGTATGGGCTTTTCTGCTTGACAGGATTCTGGCCAATGATTTATTGAATAAATTAAGATATTCATTATTAATCGTGTTAGGTTGTCGATTGAATTATCCAAGATATAATGTCATGCATCCAATTAAGCTTGATTTCCACCAAACTCTTTCACAGTTGGTGTTCAGTTGCGGGGTTTCTGTGCAGAATAGGCATCACTTAAAACTTATAAAGACACTTAAATGTGCACGTGCATCGCTTACTCTGTATTTCCGAACTACGCCACCTTTACCCGAATATTTGTTTATGGCGTTATACATTGTTGAAGACACACCGACAGTCTTCATGGTAACAAGTTACTGTCTTTATATGGTACCAGTCATTCTTTTCAACTATCCGCAGACAGTTATGTCTGTATATGAATAATCTCTATTGGAATGGATTATCTTTCAAGAAGACCGAGTCTATAGCTTAGAACGTTTGGAAACCAATTGGCAAATGAACTTCGGCGTTGCAAATTGCCATTCGATGACAGTGACTCGGCATCAGTATTACATGAAGATCAAATGAATCATGCTCAGTCAACTAAATACCTACTAGGTACATGTACATTTATTGGCCTCACTGATGACTGAAAACATTGATTTGGGTCAACACATTACTGTTGCACACGTCTCTTGATTTTCTTAGCAGGAATTTGGATTTTGCACCTGAGTGTATTAAGCAAATTGCATACAGCCTAAGCTGGAGTGTGCAACATTTATTAAAAATCCTTAATCTAAAACAAGAGCATATGATCAGAAAATGCCACAATCACAGACCAAACCACGGCACCGCCGCGAGGAAGAGACACGTGGCACAGACAGTCACATAATTAAAGTAAAGCAACCAGCTCTGTTGAACCGTAAATTTCACACTTCGTAAATTTCACACCGTGAAGAATTTGTATCAATTCCTCAATTGGTACCGATTCGTCACGGATGTCATACCAACATTTCTCATGTGTGAGAGAAATACGCACGTAGTCAGATTTTATGTAGCAATCATGCTTATTCCTCACATCGATAAATTACCACCAAAGCTGCTGCATTTTGCGTCCGATTCAAATTATTCACACACATAACATAGTTGGTAGATGCAGACAACTAATTGAGATTCTTCACATGTGTGAGGAATTGGTACCGGTTCCTAACATGTGTGAAGTATTGGTACCGATTCTTCTCGTGTGTGAGGAATAGGTACCGATTTCACTCATGTGTGATGAATTGGTACCAATTACTCACATGTAAGAGGAATTAGTACCAATTGTTCACATGCAAGAGGAATTGGTGCCATTTTTTCACATACGTAAGAGGAAGTGGTACAATTTCTTCACAACCCTAAAACAGGTCACAGGTTTGACGAATACTTACTTACAAGTTCTTTACACGTCAGAAATTATCAACATGTGAGGAATTGGTACAATTTCTTCACGCCCCTAAAAACAGGTCACAGGTTTGACGAATACTTACAAATTCTTTACACGTCAGAAATTATCATCGAATTTTGAGGTTTGTTTTCGTCAAGAAACACCACTCTTTCAGATTTTTATGGTTACGCATCAGTGTCTGGTTGAAAAACAAATAAAAAAATCTGAAAGAGCGGTATTTCGTGACGAAAACAAACCTCAACATTGTTTATAACTGTATTTTAGTGCATTTCGATCGCATATGATCATTCATATGATTTTATATTTAGTCAGGGGCGATCGGACTCCCGTGCGAATTTGATGCCGATTTATGGTGACCTATACCAAAGCAAACTTTAGGGGATAACAAATGAAAATCACCTGGTCACTCATCTGGGTTTCACGTCTGGACGTCATTATGACGTCATCAAAATAGCGTATATTGTATCAGTGCAATTTAAACGGTATGTCCATTGTAGTATATGGGTATCAGGACTTTCTTGCATATTGTGTGCCAATTTCAGTCGAAATGCACCAAATTTAATCTTAGGGGTAAATAATTAAAATTAACATGTCGCCCATATTGTCTTCGCATCAGAACAAAAAGATGACGTCATTGAAATGGCGCCTAATATGTAAATTCCACATATATATGCATTTTGTCCATTTCCAACGCTTGGAAATATTCCTTTAATGAACTGGTAGACTTATCATGACTGAATGCAAACTCTTTTAAATCGTAACATACAAAATATATTCAGATAGGGTGAAGTCAGTTCGAGGGTGAGACGTAAATGCCGTCACGATTTACGAATAAAAAGACAGTGGAGTGAATGAAAAACAAACAGTGTTTTTGATAATAAACGGAGTAAATTTAATCTCTTATATATATATATACGGAGGGATATAGTGAATCAACTGAGCCGAACCCACGACCTCGGCAACACCGCCTAGCAATATACCAGACACCGACGCTACCAACTGCGTCACTGAGACATCCCCAAAAAGGATGTTCAGGAAGCGCTGATATTGACGACGACTGATGCAGTACACGTCGTATATTTGTTTTTTTTAATGGTTGGCATCTATTTCGTTCGCAAGTGAAAGCCTGATGGATCCAAGGATGCAAGTGAAATTAGATAAATATCAGAAGTGCGGAAATATAATTTCACAAACATCATTGCTTTCGAGCTACACAGGATCAGAAACTGATGCAGATTCAGACATATATATTATATAAATATAGATGTACTACGACCTCTGACCAATGACCTTTGGGTCTTTCTATTTCAAACGATTGATGCAGAATACGTAAAATGAGCCAGTCCGGCTAGAACATATGTGCATGTCAAAGCTTTTATAGTAAATGTAAATAAATGCCTGAAACCCTTTTTTCTAGAACAACATATCAATATAGTAAATAGGCACGCTTCAAAGCTTTCGGTTTATCTGTAGCTGCTTATCCTACATCCAAATAAAAGATAGTAATAATCATTTGCATACACTATCAACCAAACTCATTATAGTCCGATTTTGACCACTGAAGGATCAAAAGTTAGAAGAGTCTACTTAGTAGTTCATGATATGGAAATAAGGATAAACCCCTCTACAAGTTACCCATTGTACTTCGATAGCAGGAGCAATAGAAAACTGTTACAATCGGATTTATCTTTCGCATGCTACTAGGTAGAATCGTCTTCAAAGGTCAAAATCGGACAATAAGCCATTCTTGTTGATAGGGCTAAAGAAATATCTGAATCCACATGGAAATAGTTCTTCAAAAGTCATAAGCATATTGATCACTGGCAATAGTTTACACGAGTCCTCTTCTGCTCCACAGCAACACAAATCAGTACAATATAAATAGTTTGCATTGTACTTACACCGAGATGTTTCACATACAGACATGCTGCAACTAAATTTTATCAGCTGCAGAGGGGTTTCGGGGGCAGGAGGCAACATGCGCGGATCCAGAAATTTTTGTCAGTTTTATTTAGTCCTCAGCCTATTTTACAGTTTAAAGAGGGGTTCTAATGGTTTTATTGCTGAGAAAACTATACTTCTACTTTACAAAGGATCCAGAGGCGGTCCATTATTTTCCGGTGGGGGGTGTCCAACTTTTTCCGGGGGGGGGGGGGGGGGTCCAAATGCTAATTTCTATAGAAACTCATATACGTACTTGTTATTTTCCAGGGGGAGTTTCCGGACCCCCTCTGGACCCGCACATGGGCAATGTTATCAAACCGGGACATATTTGTCACAGTCCGGCCTCTAACTATAATTGTCAGTCATTGATTTGTCAGTATTACTGGCAGGTGAGGTTTTCCAAATGATTCACTGATACTGCGCACGTTTGACACCTTCGAGAAACACAGCTCATAGTAGTGGTAGCTCTTGCAATTCAATTTTTTTCTCCAAAACATTCACCACCTCAACGCAGTGAGTCGAACAATATCGGTGACTGGCTAATGCAAAGTAAGAAAGACGGCAAAGATCAGGAATCGATACAATCAAGTACCACACCTGACCCAGGATACCAATGGGAAAGTAACAAACTCACAGTTAGACATCACAAACGAGAGCCAAGAGGTCAGGACAATTAACAAATATATTACTCTAGTGCATCCGCCACAGTGCTTTCTAAGGGCACTGAGCCGAGGTGAAAGAATGCTTCGTGGATAGAGTCTCCAGCATAGCTAAATGCCTGCCAATATGATTCCTTGCTCTTTCCTGACATTGAACTAGTTAATACCAGCACCTGAAAGTGCATGGAATTCGATCAGAGCGCTGGTTGTGGCATCATGGCACATTGACATCTTTAATAAGTGTCCTGATCTTAGAAACTTGATGATATATGAGCAAAACTGTTTAAGAAAATGTAAATTATCAACACTCTGCAATTGTTTTTATGTGTTTTATTTAAGCGGCGAAAGCAAAATTTGCTCCTCTACAAAACTGGGGGTAGGGTTGTGCATTAGCTCATATAAGACAAAATATTTAAGATAGAAAAGCAAACTTTGGTTTTGTAATCGTCAATTGAGTATATGTTTGTTAAACCTAATCTAAAACGGTTTAAAACCAACTCAGAGCAGTCGTTAAACTAAATGACTATAGCCAAAATTACCACTTTTAAATTATAATTTTCTTATTCTCAAATTGATAAAATAACATATGTAACAAGCTGATACAGGCTAACACCCATGCTTACAGTGTGCAAACATCTCCTATTCGATGTACCTTGAATCGGTACATACGATAGAATATGTCTAAAAGGGTTTGGGATGGAGCAGGTCATTACTCAGCTTGCAGTCAAAATCTTGTTTGATGATTATTCTGGTTTTTATGATATGAGGAGGACAACTATTTTACCAGAGAAGCAGAAATAATAATCGATATTGTACATGTATATGACTTGGATAAGGATTGATTTAGAATATTTACATAAGAAAGGGACATTTACTAAATTGTGCTGTTTAAATGTGAAAAGATTATTTCCTATGTTCCTCTAGGATGCATCTTTATTTTAGAATTATTCATATTAAGAAATATTGAAAACAAATATTCATAACATCTGTAACAAAGGTAAAGGGGCTTAATAATCATCAATACCTAAGATTTAGGCTCCAGAGGCTAGAGACTTTAGCTAGGAAAATATGCGAAATATATTCATTTTTTCCCTGAAATATCATTTCTTACATCAAGTCAATGTCCTTGCTCATTTATTATGTCATGTAACATATGTTACAGCCTTTAAGAAGTGCTTCAATCTTGTTGTTTAACCTGCAAAATCTATAATTCTTTATAATATGAGCAAGACAATCCCAAAAATGCAAGATATCCAACAGCAGCAAATATGTTTATATATTTTTACTTAAATGATGCCTACCAAGTTCGGCTCCTTAAAATTGGGCGTAGCCTTTGGGTTGTTTTTATAATTGCTCGTATAAGACACTTTATTTAAAGAATAAAAGCAAACTTTGGATTTTCTCTAACCCAAAGGAGTTTGTAAGTATAAAATAATCAAAACATTTTGGAAAATGCATATATCAGCTCAAAAGTAAATGATATTCGTCACAATTTTCATATTTAAAGGGTAATCTAATTAAAGTAACGCACATAACACCACAGGAAGCTGTAATTTTGCTCCAAAAGATTTTATATGTAGCTAAAGTAGTCATGATGCAGACCATATGAGTAATTTAAATAATTAGCCTTCTTTCTGTAGCTCAAACTTTTAATTTTCTTTTTTTTCTAAATTTAATATGGTAACATATGTAACAGGCTCTCAGAGACTAACGCCCCGGCGAACATAGTGCATACATCTATTAAAAGACGCAGCTTGAAATTCTCTTTTAAATAGGATAAGTTTGTGAAATTCCCGAGGTGGAGCAATAACATATTCAGCCATCAGTCTAAAGGTGGCCCTATAAGCTGGGTATTTATAGGAAATCTACGGTATTTTGCATATGCCAAATATAGTTATCGAGAAATAATTCATTGTCAAAGTCAGGTAAAGCATTGATGTAACCATCATATGACTAAAATATTTGATATTATGTTAAAAAAACGTTCGTGTTGGATAAACATGACCATACCAACACAAACCATAGCTTTTATTAACGAGCAGTTTCTCATTATGGTCGCCATATTTATGACGTCATAACTAGCCTCAGACGCGGTTTTGAGATGGGTGATCACCTTTAAATCAAAGGTAAGACTCCATTGAAGGTTTTGATATAGGTCACCATAAATCGGCACACAATTCGCACGGGACCTATTTTTTGTCCCTAAGGGCCCGACTAATTCGTGCAAAAATATTGTTATTACATATAGTTTGCTATTCGGCATTTTTTCCAGAATTTGTAGCGCCAAGTTTGGGAAAAGTAAGTCGGTATGGGCCCATGTAACAGACTGAATGCGTTATCTTGACTATGGAGTGCGAAAAAATGTCAAATTATGCTATTAAATTTTCTTATCAGTTTTTATTATCTGATGCTCAACCAGATTTTTCCGGGACTTTCTACCAAGATTTTTTCGCATATTGCACAAGCTCGATGAAAATAACCATCTGAATTCCATTTGCCGATCTCAATCTTGACCAGACCTGTATATATCACCTTCGAGCACATCATAAAATTGAATACACAACCCAATATAACACGAATTTCTACACGTTTATATCTGCTTTTGGTACACCTTACTCACGCAAAAAGTAAATCTGACAAAAGGAGAAAATTCTCTGACATCCTATTTACACCATAAACGTAGGGACCCGTAAGAGCTTGCATGACATTCCCCGATTTTTGATTCTCTTCCTAGGACAAGAAATATTAATTATAATATACAGAACATGCAACATTTGTTTACTATTTTAGCTCCTTGAAATCTCAACCGGGAGACAATCGAATTGTTTTTCTCGCTCAACCAGCGGCTGAGCTCTCGCTCAACCAGCGGCTGAGCATCTGACCGTTTGGTAGGCGTGCCAAAGCAGTATCCCATCTAGCAGCAAAGGTTCTCAAAAACTCTTATCACTGTCCGCTGAAACTTCAATGCCTAAGCTTTCTGATCATGATATTTGCAGCATTCAGCTGTCTTATATTCTTACATAGTAGGTTTTTTTTTATTGTTTTTCATTGACACAGGACAGATGTCCTCCATATTGTTGGGTAAATGTCAATCTATTTTCTGATTGGTAGAATTTACTTCAACCAGGTCCGCAGTAAATTTTAATGGAAGACATTTGTAAAAACATTTTCTGGGTCACCTGAAAACAATAAAAAATGCCTTTTGTGCTTTCCTGTCACACTTGCGGGATATGTACAGATTACAGTATGAAACCTGTGCAAACTGTTATTAGCTATCATTTCTGTTCGTACGACCAGCGGATTACCGTTTTAGCTTTAAATTCATTCCGAACAGTGTGCAGGGGTCAGATACTTTTAAAAAGAAAGAGCACCACGGTGGATCTTGTGGAAGTGAACCATTGGGGACTGATCTCTACGGGTCAGCAAAGCTCATTGAGCATGTCTTCGTTTGCCCAGCGGGTGGCTTTTTCTGTACGGACTGTATCAGTTTTTAGCCAGACTCCGTCGTTCTAAGTACAAATGAAAGGGCTAGGATTTACCACAGACGCTGTTCACAATAAATTTGATAATAAATATAGAGGGATAAAGTAATCTGGAATATTTGACGGCTGTGCTCCTTCAGATGTTTCCCCCATGATTATTTGGTACAAACTAATACTTTTACTTCCTGCTAAATGCAATAAGCCAGTTTCAAGGAGTAGCAAACACAAAACTCATCATACATGGATTGGTTAAGCTGCGTCTCGTAAGAACGGAATGTGAGACGGAGAAGAATCGACAATATCGTCCGGAATCAGACCTCCAGCCAACAGTGACAGTGATGTCATGTTTTGTTTACAACGTTATCATGGACTTATGATCGATAGATCACTTGTATATTAATCATATCCACAGAAAGGATTATTACTCAAATGATCTATCGATTCGCGTTGAACAAACTAAAATTTTACTTAACAATTGTAAACAAAATATTACGTCACTGTAACTCTTGGCTGGCAGGACAGTAGCATTGAACACCGAAAACTACATGTAAGCTCACAACGTAGAATAGGTACCAAACATGTATCTCGGGATCAAATAAATAAATAAAAAACCATCAACAAACAAACAAATTATGCATATCTTGAATTATCTTTTGGCCACGACTAAAGCACATGCAACGTTTCAAAAGATCTGTATAAAACTGTAGGTCTGGAGTAGTTATATGCACATGGTTCCCATCTGTATAATATAGACAATGAAAGCACCGAAGATCGAAAAAATGTCTGAAAAAGTGAGAAAAATAATCTCAAGATTATATAAGAAACGCATGCATGACCATGCACATCTTCAGACAATGGAAAAAAAAGTTTAAAAAAGATCGGTGTAAAACCTGAGAAGGAGGAAGCGGAGGAGTTGCGCTGGCACGGTATCTCTTGAAAGCATTCACGTGGAAATACACTCAATGTTCATAAGCTTGAATAGTAGCAACATTAATACATGTATGAGGATTGCATAATAATCACAGGTACATCTTCAGACCATGACTAAAGCACATGCAAAGTTTCGAAAAGATCGGTATTCTGCAAAGTTTCGAAAAGATCTGTTTAAAACTGCAGGAGTTAAGTTGCGTACACAATATAATCCCTGTAGGGACGCCACAGGCACTTTTTTGTGTTGGTGGGAGCTGACTGGGTGATGGAATTGGGCTCAGCCTCCAGTTATTGAAATGGATGATGGAACTGATTTGATTTGAAATTATAAAAAAGTCTAACATTTGAATAAGTCATAACATACACCTAAACTCATGAACATGATGAATGCCGCAGTTTTATTGGCATATATGGGTTAAGCCAAGATCGTTAGATAAGCACTACAACTTGATTTAAGTATTTTAAATGTATTTGTGACCTTGATATGTAATTTTAATTGTATTTGATTGACTAGATACTGTATAGTTTACGTCAAATAAATAATCTGTTCTGTTCTGTTCTAACGAGGTGTGGAAGGGGGTGCTAAGCATCACGCATCATAGATCACGAACCACGCAGCATGGGAAGTCGAATGGTACATCATGTATGTCCACCCCATAAAAGGCGAGAAATATGCATGTAGCAATTATTCTTTGAAAATAGAATTAGTAATAAACACACTGGTATATTGATCGAAATACAGTGAACATGTGGAAGCGGTCCATTATCGGCCCACGAGCGAAACGCATTGCAAATGGCGTCTCGCTGGTGGGCCGATAGTGGCCAGAGGCAGTAAGCTGGCAGGGTAGTGATCCTTTTCCAGCGATTTTGTCCTATGTACTTTCTTAGATTAACTTTTGATGGAGCGTTTTATCTGGCAATTTGATTCCTTTCGCCCTGTCATTGTTACCAATATTAACACGCACGACAGAAAACGGATCCAAACTGTATATCTGAACAAGAAATTCCGGTATGACCATGTGTTTCCTACCAATTCCTCCCGGTCCATGCGATCAAATTTGTCCGTTTGGCTTTTATATGTTCTTAAAGACAGCGAAGACACAGACCAGATTGTCTGGTTGCTACAGCGGAGCAGAACCAACGCTATCCAGTGCCCATTAAGGTATCATTTTCACGACACAGACTTTATTTATTTTCTCGTGCCATTCCGTTTGATTACGGATGACTTTTTCAACCAAACTCTGATTTATTAACAATCTTGTTCCCGCACCTATGTACAGGAATGAGAGAAAAACACAAACATGGAACTATTGGCACGCTCTGCCATCCAGGAATCACACCAGCCTCCAGGAAGTACACCATTCTGTGCTTTTGACGTAATGATATTTTGTTTTATAGAGGTTTTTTCGTCTGATATTTGCCTCGAAATAGCAGGTACGAACATAGAAGGAAGCGTTCAGTATACTCTAGGAAGGTCCCTTCACATCGTTTTACCCTAAATAGAATTAACTCAGTCGATGCAGAATTAATGTATGACAATATTTGCCCCATGATTGGGTAGGAATGTGGTACAGGGCAGAATTGAAAGTTTCAGCGTGGAATAACTAGCTTGAGTTCTCGAGGAATTGTGGATATGATTTTGAAAAAAAAAAAATAGTGAATAGGTACATGTAATTCTGTAGCAAAAAGGATCAGAGCAAAATGAATTAATAGTAATGGTTTGTGAATGTTATCATTTTTTAAACTAATAAAACTACAGTTAAATGTACAAAATATACACTGCTCAAAATATTTAAAGGAACACCTGATAATTTTCCATAGGTGATAATGTTTACCCCTGTACATTTCACTAGACAACAAGGTAGAACCCCAATTTCTTTTGCTATATTTGTAAAGAGAGTCAAAGTATTGGATCAAAAAATGGACAAACAATCGCTGCTCAAGTTCAAATTTTGTATTTTTTTCTTCTTAAAAAATGCGATTTTTTCTGGAATTTTTGGATTTTTTTAATAGCGTAACCTAATGATTTCTGCAAAATTAAAGGACTATTGAATGTACAGAATTGATGGTGTTGCGGTGTTTGATTGAACAAATTGTCTTTAAATTTGATTTTGAAAAGTGGTATTTTTAACAAAATTCCATTTTTACATAAAACGTTCCATGGAGATTTCTGGAAAGGGATTACTCCATTTTCTTCAAGAAACATAATGCTCAATCGGAATCAAACTAATTACAGGACAAACATGTTTTTGTCTTTTTAACCAACCCTTGCTATGAGTCGGACTATGAGTGCATTAGTATTGTGATCAATGGCAAAACACGCAGTGTTCCTGTAAATATTTTGAGTGTACAACATGCACAGATGTCATAATTTGTGTATTTTCTGCGATTGCTTTTCCCCATCTTTTCTGATTGGCTCATTTAAACAATAGCGCTTGCTTGGTTTATTTAAACATTTAGAGCACGTATAAAATTCAGGCATCATTTCCCTTTTTTACTGTTGCTATTGTAACAGAAAATGGCTGCAGCCGAGAAAGGCTAAAATACTGAGAGAAGTTGTCATTCTTAAGAATTAGATTCCTGTATCTCACACAGAGGTAATATATAAAACGTTACAAAATGTTTTATTTTAGACGTTTCTATGGCAACCAAAGTGAAAACCGATCAGAAAAATTTATAAATTATCACATTTTTAGAACAAAAAAGGTCTTCAAATATACATCGTTTCAAATAATTTCATATAAAATGTCAAGCGTTAATGTTCACTTGTATACGAGGGCTGTTCAAATATGAATGCAAGTAGCTTCATAACTTTCTTCACATATATGGTACGACAAAATGGTAAACGTTTCTATAATGACTATATGCTACCTTTAAACTGGCACCAGACCTTAAGCAAAACACAGTATACGTATCGAGTTATAGCCATTTAAATAAGGGTCATGTTAGTATACTAACAAACTCAATTCTTCGAACGTATACCAGTGATATAGACGAGTGTATAATTCTTCGATCAACAGATGAAAATTCTTGATTTTTTAAGGAAGTATCCCCATATTCTTATATAATGATTCTGTGAAGTTGCGAAAATCCGACATGCTTTTGTTGAATTACAACGAATCATTTTCACTAAAGTCTCCTTATGTTTGCAAATAAATGGTAAACAAAACAACACCTTTCAGTTTTCAGTTAAGCTTATCTCTAAAAAGTGCACGAAGCAACATTTAAACTAGTTTTGGCTCAAAGACAATATGTTGATCGCTCGCACTGAGTTGTTAAATGTCCATGGCAGTAAAACTTGTTTTTATAGCTGTTATTTCATTTCATTGTAACAAATATGAAAGAAGACACTGTCAATTCCAATGCGATGTATATGGTTGACATAGAAAATCTGTATGCCAGTAGAAATGATATGCTTATGAGCATATTTTAAGATTTATTTTACTACAAATTATCTCCAGTTACAAATTGTAAATAGATTCAAATGGGGAAAAATGGAAATTAATCATTAGAATAGGGATATTTACGGCATATTTAAGGTTGGGAACATGGTTTATTATAATATGCAATCTATACAGTTATTTTCTGCAATTTCGTAAAACAATGTAACGTAAGTAACTCCGACGAGCAGAAATACATATAACAGATGTCTGCAATTGATGTTTATCTCTAGCTAAATCATGACAAACTCAAATAATTCCATTAATACTATAGTAAACTATTCTATTACTCTTGTATTATGTATTATGTTATAGAAAACTTACTTTAACGTGTGTTTCTATAGCCCCAAGACATTTCCCAGACTGATAATAGTAACCAAGTTTCTCTTCCTGTGGCTGGGGATCATGGTTCATTCTTATATGCAAACTATAAAGTCATTATCTGCAATTTCGTATACAATGTAACACATGTAACGCTGATGAGCGGTAAAACATCTCACAGATGTCTACAATTAATGTTTATGACTAGATAAAAACATTTAAACCTCAAATAAATTCATTGATACTATTATAAAATATATTATTAGTCTTGTATTTTGTGTACTGCTATTTTTAATTTTTGTGGGGGTAACGTTGATTACAGGCCATTTACAAAAAATGACCACAGAAGACGTTGTAAAACATGGGTTTCTAAGGTCCCAGACATGTCCCTGACTGAAAATAGTAACCAACTTTTTCTTCCTGGGGGAGCGCAGTGGCTCAGTGGTAGAGTGCTTGACTCGAGACCGAAGGGCCGCGATTTCGAGCCTCACTGGTGTCACTGCATTGTGGTCCTTGAGCAAGACACATTTATCCTAGCTTAGTACTGGTTCAACCCAGGAAGACCCGTCCCTGCATAACTGAAAGATTGTTGATGGGAGGTAAAGAATCAAATCCAATCAAAAATCTTCCTGGGGGTGCAACAAACTCGCAAAGTAGCCCATATATCTCAGTTTGACCCATACACTAGTTCATTTGTTTGCATTATTTCAGCATTTTAATCTCACGCTACATCGCAATTAAAACTTTTAAATGCTCGTTTTGTTGTTTAACGATAATTGTTTCGTCACATCTTCAGGAGTTTCTGAATAATTGATTTGAAGACACCAAAAACATTATGTGCCAGCACACGAGATTTCGGTACTTATCCTATATTCGTTAACCCTTTGTATTTTGGTGGACTTTCCCATACATATTGATATCATAAGTATGGGACTGCCCATTGTGTTCTAAGAGGGTGAACAGGTAGAATTTTCTACATTATGATGTATTTCTTTCCCTGAATGTTGTTTTAAACAGCACAAACAGTGTAGGCCCTGATGAAATGCAGCATTATGCTGCATTTCATCTGGGTCTTCACTGTTTGCCAAAGCACCCGTTTAGAGGTTTCCAGTATATAAAGGGTTAATTCATGGTAAAACATGAGTGTACAGCTACACAGTGGGTTTCAAGACAAAATATTTGGTCTGAGCCTTCATCATCTTTCAAATTTTTGTATGCGGGCAAGCCAAGGCTCTGACGAGACTGTACGGGATTCGCATGCTCCTCTGAGCTATGAATGCACACCTGATACAGTCGAATCTCGTAAATTCGAAGTCCTAGAGACTAGAAGTTTTATTCCGAAGTATCAAAAGTTCGAATTATAGGGAGGTAGACATAAGAACATATACCCCCACCCCCCCAAAAGGATATTATTAGTTTTTTCTCTATCAAACATAATTTTTATGTTTGTGTGCGAAAAAGAAACTCTCAGCGAGACGTTTCCTTTACGCACACAAATCATTATGTGTTTTTTATAAATAGTATATAAAATTGTTCATAAATAGGCCTTATTCTCTGAATCCATTGTTTCCAAAATTTATATCGAATAAGCGAGTATTTCAAAAAATCATAGTTCGAATTTTCGACGTTTTACTACATATGTAACACAATCTCATTTGCTGGCAAAATACTGATACTACCGGTGAAGTAAAAAAAGCATAAAGAATTAAAAGCGGACATGTGAGAAAATGATCAAATGCCCAGACTGATCTGCGTCTTCCATGTCTTTTTATTGCTACAGGTGCAATTCTTTATCTATTGAAGCAAGCTGTTCGACATTCGTCTGTGATCTTCGGCTGACGCGAAAATTCATTTCTGGTGATGCGACATGTATGGCAATAATTGGCAGAAAATTTTGGCAAATTTTGAATAAATCTCCTGGGAATGTGTTGTGGTAATTCGTTTTCACACATAAACCGACTCTTAACGAAATTTCTAAGTTATTTCCAATAAAAATGTATGAAAAAATATTATTTTATTGGGAAGTGTCTAGTTATATAACACGTTTTCTGTCGGCAAAAGCTATCTGAAGTAATTTACAAATTATTTAGATTTGCAGACACGAACTATAAAAGTACCACTCCGCCAAACACTTTTATGGATAAATATTATACAATAAGGGGATATAACTCTTCTACTTCATCTACATTTATTCGCTGTTTATCTGCGGTTTAACCCAATATAAGCCAAGCGACCTGGGACAAAATCAAGAACAGACACCGCAGAACGAGGCGTCTGATCAGGGTCTCCACTATTTGCTTACAGGATGTTCTTTTAGAATTTGAAAGAAAATGAAAAATACCACCCAACAACCCTATAAACGGAAATGGACTCGTTCAATTGATAAGAGGGGGAATTCCATTCAGCACAAATGGGTTCACGTCGCTTTCAACAATTTTTCAGTCATTTCACTACAGTCAGTGATCTTATCACAAGGTTCCTGTGTATGCTTCTTTGAGGTTCTTCGTTTATACTTACATTCGTCAGTAACTGGCAATTGCCTTACTTGAATTAAAAGAAAGAGAGAATAAGAAAAGGATGTGGACAGATCGGCCTGACAGTCCCCCCTGATCCTGATTCAAAAAGGGTTGTTGTCATTTACAAGCGAAAGTATGTGCACGAAGTACTGGTTAACGGCTTGGTCAAGCTTGCCCAGGAAAAAGTGTGGTTAGATAAACTGACCGTCTTGACATGACCATAGCTGTTGAGTGAGATGTAAAGAATCAAATTTAAAAACAAATTAAGATATTTGGATGTTATCTAAAACATCAATAATATCAATTTTGACAATATGACCATATTGCCAAAAATAATTATACTTAAGGAATAAAGAAACGCAACAGAAACTTCAAGTCACTGTAAGCATACAATGTGATGCAAGTTTCTAGTGCAAATGATATGCATCCATAGGAGCAGTATGTGCCCGTCAATTTACAGCAGGTTCAACGAAATTATCGATTACGTAATCATTTTGGTATGCGCGTAACCAGCCTGGCCCCACGTAGTAAACTGCTGAAACAATAAAAGCTAAGTTTGAATCAACCATCGGTTTATTGTTTTAAAAAGTCTTGGCTTGGATTGCGGATCAAAAAAATGATCAAATAGCGACGTTTCTCTAGGATTCTGAAACGGCTTAACGTCATTAACGTCAACTTTGAATACTGCGTGAAACGCGTAAACTTTCTTTTCTGCTTGGGAATTTTTCATTACATGGACGTTTTGTTCAAGAATTATGACTTGAGATCTTCAGACGTCAAAAAACCTCAATTCTGACGTCAAAGTTCGACATCCTTCGTTTTAATGGGTCCATGATGTTTATGTGTTTATCTAATGATAAAAAGGTCCAGTGACAAAGATTAGGTTACAGTTAACACGTTTGGTGTTCACTCTCAGCATGTAATCAGATGTTTTCTGTTGCATTATGCCGTGTTTTGTTTGGCTAACGTCAATATAAACACCTTACCAGCGTATTTCTACGGTATCTGAAAAGTCAGTTTTTCCAAAGAAAGCATGCATTGATGTCTCTAGGTTTATCTTATCCCGTATATTCACCAGCGACCCAAACCCGACGGCTCTAAGTGACGTTTATCGTATATTTACTACCATTGGGCATCTTGCCATTCAAGTAGCGTGTTTTGACGCAATATTTGACTGCATTACGAATATGATTGGACGTTTGTTTAATTTGCACATTGTCAAGTCGACGCCAAATAACAAAACATGGAAAAGACGGGGTTTCTTGATTTTTATTCTAACGTTAACGTCACATTTTACGGTTTCATATGTTTCATCTTGTAGCGTAAAATGTAGCGTTAAAATGTCGTTTTGATATTTCATCACATGCTATAAATACTCGATAAGAAATTTTCGAAAGATATTTCACCAAACCGTCATTTAAACATACAAAAATTATATTTTTGTCTGTTGCGTTTCTTTAATCCTTAAGTATATTATTTATGTTTAAAATATCATCAAATACTTACCCTTCAGAGCATTTGTCCATTTCTAATGATATTGTTCCTACCAAAACTTAGAATTGTCAATTTCCCATTTTAGATGGTGCTTGTCTTGGCTCTAAATCCTATAGAGTTTATATTTCTCAACTCACCCAATATGCAAGAGAATTTAGCCATGTTGCTGACTTCAACACTCGCAATAAAGTGTTAAACTTTTTTGACAATGCTATTGATATCAACATTTGTTCAGTCATTTCACTACAGTGATCTTATCACAAGGTTCCTGTGTATGCATCTTAGAGTTTCTTAGTGTATTCGTGCATTCGCCAGTAACTGACAATCGCCTTACTTGAAGGAAGCGAGAGAATAATAGAAGGGTCTGACATGGTAACTCAAGTTTAAAGTCACAAAATATTGTCGAGAAAATAAAACTCAGACAAGCCTGCGCAAATACGCAGCATTGCAAGAGTTATGGTTTCTCGCATTTACAACACATGAGTAGTAATGGGTGGCCACCCCATTACTACTCGCATGAATGTAGATGAAGACTGACCAAAATGTAGACAGCCAGCTTCAATGGGCGTTAACCTTTACTCCACGGGTTATTTTTAGATAATGACATCATTTTCTATTTTTAGACAACATTGGAAAAATTAAGTAAAGTTTTGAATACTTTTGAAAATATAATGGAAAATATTTCCAAAATATAATCCAAAATATTTCCAAATATACAGTCAGACATAAGTTAAGCATCACAGAACATTTTTACAGAGACGTTTCTGGTGTGCAAATTTCTTCAGAAGAGCAACAAATCTGATATATTTTGTTACCCTAGTCTTTCCTTGGTCTGCCAAACATATCAGAATGGAATTTGGTCATTTTGCTAAAGTTATTTGGTGTCCTTTACACACCAACCCTTATTTTGGGGGTATACCCTATAAAGTGTCACAGCTTAACTCAAAGTGCTTACTTTGAATTCAGATAAACGCAGAAATAAACTAGACATATTTTTTAAACTAGTGCCAAACTGATTCTGTCGAACTCAATGTTTCATATCATTTATACACAGTTATAAAGATGGTGAATCGCGTGTTTATGGTTTTTGCATTATCACTAAATAACATATAATTCTTAACACATCTATAACTTTTATTCCTTTAGAGATATGAATTTGAAATTTTCAGACATAATTTGTCTTAGATATTGTAACAATATGACACTAATATTTTACATGTCTAATTAATTTGAAAATACCATAATGGGGTAGAAAGTAGGGACATTTTTAGGGGTAAGTGTGCATTTCCCATGCCTTTTTGTTTCCCTTAATGATAATAAAATAAAAAATTGCTGTAAATTGTCACAACTTTATCTCTTTTCATAAATAAAACAAAATATTCATGACTGGAAAGCATTTTTTTATAGGATACTATTTAAGCGATGCTTAACTTATGTCTGACTGTATACTTAGTATTTCAAAGGAGTCCAAATGCGTAATCATGGAGTAAAATTTTTGCGCGTATGCGATAAGTATCAAAATTATTTGTGCTGACCCAAATAAACTATCAGTTATCATGGTAATGGGACGCATACATGTAGAGCCTAAAGAATCTATAAACAAGTGTGAACAGTTTATATCTTACTTGTTGATTTCGTGAGGGAACGCTACAATGAACAAACGAGTTGCTTTTAAATTTGCATGACAGTAGCACCTATTTATTTGGGCCTCGAGGTTATTAAAACATTTGCCATGCTCAATTCCGCTAAGCATAAAAAATGAACTACTCATAAAAACTAAAATACTGAAAAATAGTATTTTTCCTGCTTAAAACACACAGATGTCATCTTGTGTTTATCATGCTAATTCAAAAAAATAGCTAACTTATAGCATACTTATAAATGCCGGAATTAAGTCCATGCTTAGTTCAGTTGAGCATGAAACAAGTTTTATTATCTCTAGGCCTGGGTTACTGCTATAGGGTAACTACTAACCCTTTTTAAAAACAAAACATGACTGTGTTTCCGATCGCAAAAACGACGTTTTCGATCGCAAAATACACATTTTGTCGATCGATTACGTTATATTTACGTTCCATATCATTTTGACGATCGAAAACTTTGTTTTTGGCGATCGGAAACGATTTTGTAAAGGTAAATCAGTGTGTCCGCGATTGCAGTCGTAAACCCTGTGAGGACGTTAACTAATTTCACCGAAGTGTCACTAAAGACGAGAGACGCAACAGTGATGAAATTAAACGTATATTTAGCAATTAAGATGATTTTAAAATTGTGATAATTAATACCAGGCAATTGCAACACACTTTATAATTAGGATGGGCGTTTCATTTTGGCATTATTGGCTACAATCAATACAGCGGTGTGATCTTATCACTGCAGACATAAACATTACAAGAGAAAATGAAGATGAGAGTCATAGACAATAATATCCGCACTTGTAAATATAAGATGATATGAGCCACTATAAGAGCGTTTTGGTTCTTATCGCTTATGCGAAACAGCCTCCTTTAGTGGTTTAAATTTTGGTCTGATACTCCATCTACATACATTCGTTGTGTATGCAGGCATCGAAGGCTCAGACGAGTTTGCGAAGAATCGCCTGAGCCATCGTTGCTCAACAAGGCGATATAAATACCAAAATATTATGTGCTTGCTAAATTATTATTAATGAAGAGAGAGAGAGAGAGAGAGAGAGAGAGAGAGAGAGAGAGAGAGAGAGAGAGAGAGAGAGAAATGGTGTACAATAAAAGCACCAGGAGCTTTTTCACTGTATTGTGCCTTTCCACTGTTTCGTTCGTTTATGGATAATATAAAGATGTAAAAAAAGAGTTTCTTGGAATTTCAGAGAAAAAGTATTCAGAATGGATTATACATGTTTACATAAGGAGATATATGAACATATCAATGAACACTTGAAAATACTCGTGTGCTAGAAATAAGTTGTGCCTATTCATAGCATGATAGTAGTGGAATAAAATAGGTGACGAAATTTAAATATGTCAGAACATGAGATTTTTGTACCTTTCGTATTGGCGAGCAACAAAGGTCCAGACGAGCCTGCGCTTCAGCGCAAAACACAAAAGGAAGTTAAAATTTAGACCAAATACCCAACTGGAAACGTTAGTATATGCAATTTAAGAGATAGTGCGCATAAATGATGAGTACCTCAAACGCATGTACTGTCCTAAATATAGAGAGTATGTGATAGAGTTTGCAATAACATTTTGAGGAGACTGAGAAGGATAATCAAAATGAGTGACGGAGCTATAGGTGTTCTTTTGCAAATAGAGTCTCGTTCTTCAGGGTTTGCAATACGGTATTCTACTCGATATAACTTTCTACTAGCCTGCTCAGAGACTAGCTAAAATGATGCAATTATAGTTGAAGCAAATTTTAAATTAGCTAGCATACTTTCAAGGAAGCGAGTAAAATGTTTGGTCAGTCTGCATAGATAAATTTGCACGCTGGATTGTGCCATTATTGTAAGAATGCAACAGAATCAGAATTGCTTGAAATGAAGCTCAAATTTATATGGCTAGAAAACAATGATGTTTAATTTTAGGTCTAATTTTGTATAGTTGATCTCGTCACTTCCATCTGAATTCCAAATAAATGGGTAACCAGGAAAGCGGTTAACTAACTAACATTTAACCCTTTGTATTCTGATGGGTTCTTCCGCCTGATGTGATACGATAAACTTGGGATATTCCATTGTATACATCCAGGGGTGCCAGTTTGAAATTTTCAAAAAATATTGTATTCGTTTGTCTGAAGATCTTTTTTTACTTTATAGATTACATGCGGGTTTTGCTCCTGCTTGTGTCTCCAAAATGAACTGAAGATTCAGAGCAGTCTATTCTTGAATCACCCGTCTGAAATTATGCTTAACAGTAATATTGATATACAGAAAACCCTGTCTTAAGTGGCCACTCAAAAGGCCTAAAATGTTTTAAGACCGATAATTGCTTCATGCAGGTTAAAAGTATTACAGAATGCTCCGGAGCATTCTGTAAACTTTTGACCTACACTAAGCTACCACTTGTCTTTAAGACCTTTGTTTTCACTATTTTTGAGTGACCGCTAAAGACAGGTTTACAGTATCCTGAAACTGTCTGATGAAGTCGAAAATATATATTCAAATGTCCGCAATGAGACCATAGTGGGTGTCTTGCCATCACCATTCCAACCATTCAACCTGATAGACGAGCACTAAATGTTGATTTTTTTCACAATCTGTCCTGACACACAATTTTTACTGACTGATTTGGGATCTTCGATTATAGAGTACAATGAAAGTAAACCTATAACACCAGCCTCAGCCAGGCCTCCATCTAAGAATGCGTAATTAAAATCTATTGTTGTTATTTATCATATATTTTCTATGCTTTGGGTATTCAAAAGAACCGTCTCCATGAGACGGTTCTTTTGAACACCCAAAACACAGGTTTTAATAATACATAAGAAAAAAATGACAATTTTACGCTCAGAAAATCTCTTTTCTGGACCTATGCTCAGTTTACTTTCATTTTTCACGATGTGTCTATTTTGTCTGATTTAATTTCCCTACTGGCCCTGATTGACATTGTTTCTTTTTTCTAGCGAGTCATTTGTTTGTTTATACTTTCATGAAGCCAGCTATGCTACAATGTGATATTGCATAGTTATTTGACACACTTAGAAATGTATTTTAATTTTGGTCAAAATATTTATTAGTATGTCTAGGATTTTTTCTCACAAAATAAGTTTTGTACAATTTTAAGAGTGTATATACAAATGTTCTCTCTTGTAGGCGGGACGAGTCGAATAGGAGTTTCCACCTACAAGAGGGAATATTTGTATATTCACCAGTATTTGTACAAATAAAATACTTGTATCATAGCCAATAAAATAACCATCCTTTAATTTATTCATCAGATATTCAAGTCAATTATAACCCCTGACACGGTCTTGTCGAAATGAATTAACATCATGATCAAATAAACTTTACTGGATGACCAACATCAAGTCTGGCTAAGACATACTATGGACCAATATCAGTATCAAACCCTAAATCAGAATTTGACTGTATAGAGTGGTTTAGAGTGTATAGAGTATATAGAGTATCGTTTATGGTATTTATCTATATATCCTGGCTGTTGGAGACTATTGGGTTCAGACTTTTGGGAACTTGTCCCTTCGAATAAGCTGTACGCTTATATTGAAAAGGAGGTTATCAAGGACCACTGTCAATTTTGATGCGAAAAAGCACAAAATGTGGGTTTGGGTATATAGTATATGTGCTACTTTGTATTTCTCTATGACTGTGTAGTGAAAAACCAGATTCTCGGAAAAAAGTAATGGAGTATGACAAATGAGCCAGTGCATGAGATTTCCAACAATTAGGTATGTGCGACCAGCAAAGCCTCAGATCAGCCTGCGCAGTCTGACCAGAGCCTTTGCTAGTCGCTTGAGTATTCTATGATTGTTAAGCTACGTACTGAACACCATTTGGAGTTTCTAAACTTAAGAGGAGGCTGCAGAGGCTTGTCCAAGTCTACACATGTCAAAATGCCGCATTGTTGGAAATCTCATGCCACGGCTCAAATCATTTCTGTAGAAGAAACTGTGCTTTTAAAATGCATGGCAGTTTAATGTGATTTATGTTCTAAAATGCAACACTGTTCAAGGTATAAGGTTATACAGATTTTCATTGTTTCGCAGTTATGCCGCTTGAATGGTTTTATTTGATATTTAAAAGTGTTCAACAGCGTGTTATATACAAAATATAAAATGTGTGAAGCTTTGGACATGTTTCAAATACTTTGCACAATTCCTTCGATTGTGACAGAATGATAGCGCTATCATCTTTTTAGAGCAATTTATTTTTAAAGCATGTTCAAAGAAGTAGTATCGTCCACCTGGATTTCTATCCGTCATGTGTCTTGGTTTGAACTTATGTGTAATTATGAACTGGGATTTCATCCGCCATGTGGCTAGATTTGAACTTCTCTGCAATCTTACGCTGGATTTCTATCTGTCATGTGGCTAGGTTTGAACTTCTATGCAATTATGCACTGGATTTCCTTTCATCATGTGCCTAGGTTTGAACTTGTATGTAATTATGCACTGGATTTCCTTCCATCATGTGGCTAGATTTGAACTTGTATGTAACTATGCACTGGATTTCCATCTGTAATGTGGCTAGGTTTGAACTTCTATGCAATTATGCCTTGGATTTGCATTCCAGCGATATGACTTCTTGAACACTGTATTTTCATTGCAGTAAAATGAAAGTTTTGACGGGAAAGGTGGTCCACACTTTGAATCTTTTGATACAGTTTTCCAGCTTAACCAAGAAGGGCAAGTCTCCATATGTTTATCAACTCTTAAATATGTTACTGCTTTCTTGCTAACAAATTTATTTACTGTTCTGTGAGATAATTTAACATTGTGTATATTTTTACCTCACCGGCCTCGGATGGTTAATTGTATATATCAAGAGCTTGGGCTTTTGTACTTGCAGTACTTTTCTATAATAATGGCACGACGTATTCCATCTACTGCTGATGTCAATAAAGCTAAACCTATTGCTGAGGTCAGAAAAGATAAACTCATGACTGCAGTCAGTTAAGATAAACCTATGGCTGAAGTCAGTAAAGATAAATCTATGGCTGAAGTATGTAAAGACAAACCTACGACTGAAGTCAGTAAAGACAGACCTATGGCTGAAATCAGCAATGATGGACATATGGCTGAAATCAGTGAAGATAAACATATAACTGAAATCAGTGAAGATATCCCTATGACTGAACTCAGTAAAGATAAACATATGGCTGAAGTAAGTAAAAATAAACAGGAAACTAAAGGCAAATCAGATACATTTGAAGAATCTGAAGCCAAAAAGTCTAAAAACTCAGCTCCAAAGTTAATTACAACCAATAATGATTTCAAAGTGAGTACTTTATCTGTTACCAACGAACTTGTTAAAGGGTTTGGAGGAAACATTTGGAACGACACATTTTCTGAAAAAAGGCATTCATTTGATGTTACCAAACTAAGGGCTATAAATGCTGATGCTGGAGGCGGTGATAAAACACATCTCCGTATATCAGCTTCAAAATCTGTAGAGGATGTGCGAAACAGGTGTAAACATAAGCAGACATGTAGCAGACGTTTTGGTGCCACATCACAGGATCTAAGTCCACATGGTCCTGCAAAGAAAGGTCACTCCAGTGAATTGAAATGTACTCTTGCTCGTGTTCTTGGAAAGACTGTTCCTGATCACATTCGAAGTTTTATGGATTTATTTTCGAAAGATGAAGAAGCTGGATCAATTGGCAAAGATAAACAGAAAAGCTGGAGGAGATCTGCACAACGAAGACCAAGGTATAAGGTAAATATATAGCAACATCTTTATAAGAGTTAATGGTTACAGTCTATGAGAATTATGCATATATGTAACAGCAATCTTTAACTTATTGCCTGCTAGTGATTACTTTTGTCATTTGCTGATAAGGCCTAGTAAAAAAATAAGTACGTTCGGGTAGCAGGTCTAAATATTTAAGGTAGGGTAGGCGTACAAACTTTCTTTTAATTTTTATCTGGCAAAAACATAATTTTAAGCATTTTGAAAGTCAGAGCACTTGCACGCCGGAGGGTCTGACTTCAGACTCTATGATGGTTCCGACTTAAAGACTTATCTATTGATGAGATGGTAGGTGCCTGATGCTTTGGCTGTTTGTCGGGCCTACAGGGGTTTACCTGTTGGATTTCTTTTGCTCCGGTATTCAGTTTTATTTACTGTTTAGTCCTTATCTTTGCTTTATCTCCTTGTTATATCTTGATTTATATGTTTTAGGAGATGATGCATTGATAAGTTAGGGATTTCATGCAAACCAAATATCTATGTGTCTTGGTCCACATCTGAGTTAAGGGTGAGGTTGGCGCCGTTAAACCGGTTTAAGCCCTCCATTAAAATATTTTACTGACCGTTCCAAGGCGGTACTTTTTTGTGGATCTTTCATGTTTTTGTTCTGTCTTGTGTTTGCTATGTCTTTGTGCGCGTCTGACTATATGTGCTTTGTGGTCACCTGCCTGGAAAGGGCTGACCTCTTGGCTCTCGTTTGTGGTGTCTAACTGTCAGTTTGTCACTTTCTCATTGGTATCCTGGGTCAGGTGTGGTACTTGATTGTATCGATTCCTGATCTCTGCACCCTTACTTACTTGGAAAAAATGCTAGGTTTGACCAGTAAATTCAGGTAGTGTCGGATTACCCTAAACACAGGTATTTTTTTATTTGGCCTAACTTTCAGTTTGCAAAATAATCATGTTATGTTTTGTCGCTCCTGTTCTATGTCCAAACTGCTGGACTCTCTTGTGATATTACTGAAAGTTTTTTTAGAAAGTTAATTTTGAAAAACAATCAGCAAAACATGCAAAATATGTCGGCATGCAAATAGTTAAACGCGCATACACATTGATTCCATCGGCAATTTGTATAGTTTTACCGTTGTATACTGCATATTCTGTTTATGTCAGTAGGCAATGCTCTGATGAACCTGCGTTGATACACAGGCCCGTCTGAGCATTAGCTAGTCACCTAGAATGCGATTGGTAAATATATCAACATGCTTTATTACGTGATTGCCTGGTACAATATTTATATCAGCTAATAGCGTTTCTTAACCAGCCATAAAGTAAAATATAAATCACTTGAAGAAGTTGATCTGTTTGCAACAGTAGCAGGATATATCTGCGAAATTCCCTAGATGGATGGTGGAGAGATGGAGCAGGACCTTTATTACCTTGAAGTCTTTACCAAACAGCTACTATTAATCAACATGTACAATTCTAACCATATCCAAAGATTTTGCTGCATAAACGTAATTTCATTCGCATTATTTTACAATATGTGCTTTCTTCCACCACAGGAGCAAGAGAAAGGTATTAGCAGATATGAGCCTGTAACAATCTATACAAAATTGAGGAAGAATCAATGGACGCTGACAGTGGTAAGTCGATTTTCTCACACATCCTTAACTCATGTAACAATCTATACAAAACTGAGGAAGGATTAATGGACGCTAACAGTGGTAAGTCAGTTTTCT
This sequence comes from Loripinus fragilis, assembly GCA_964019695.1. Lineage (NCBI taxonomy): Eukaryota > Metazoa > Mollusca > Bivalvia > Lucinida > Lucinidae > Loripinus > Loripinus fragilis. The sequence continues at coordinate 44,578,134 of OZ026528.1, forward strand.
CACGTATCCCTTACTCCTGCAACAATCTATACAAAACTGAGGAAGAATCAATGGACTCTGAGAGTGGTAAGTTGGGTTTCTCAAATATTCCTTACTCCTGTAACAATCTATACAAAACTGAGAAAAAATCAAAGGACGCAGACAGTAGACAGAGGTAAGTTAGTTTTCTCACACATCCCTTATTCCTTTAACAATCTACACAAAACTGAGAGAGTATCAATGGACTCTGAGAGTGGTAAGTTGGTTTTCTCACACATCCCTTACTCCTGTAACAATCTATAGTATCAATGGACGCTAACAGTGTTAAATTGGCCCTTACTCCTTACTAGACTTTTCAGCAATTTAAACAATTAGTGTTACTTTACACAAACTTTGATGGCAGCTGAACTTTCAATGATCTTGGTATAAATTTTCAACTGCCTTAAAAGCTATTTTCTGTTCGTTTGTATTGATTCAGAGAGTAACCACAGTAATAACAAGATGAAATATTTAACATTTACCACTGGAGAAAAGTTGGTCTCAAGTTTTAAGGAGGAATGTAAGTGTAAGCTAACACGAAACGAGGTGGCAAGCTGCCACCTGTTTTGGTTTTAACTTACGCGTACTTTATTTCAGTGATATAAGCAAATATTAAATGCTTGGAATTGTAATTATTGTCTTACCCGTTAGCTTTTAAAGGGTTTAGGTGCTAAAGGAACCTTCACAACGTTTATGCCCAGGTCACACATTCACGGATCACCTCGCCGGTTCCACTACGGATCAAATCTCACGGATGACCCCGGAAATGCCATTTTCCGTAGTCAGATATGGATGCAGAACGGTATGGCTACGGGTTTTGACGTATCTACCAAGGATAAGAGAGAAAAGAAGCCTTTTGCTGACATGATTGATAGGGTTTGTTACGGTCTAGTACGGAACGCCACGGTTTAATACGAGAACGACACGGCTAAATACGGAAGGACACGTGTCAAGGCGTGTGCAGTGCGGATGAAGAACGGTTTGCTACGGTGCAAGTAAGGGTTAGTACGGATAAGAAGGGTCTGAAACGGGCTAATACGAACCGCCACAGACTTAAACCCGATAACGAGTCCGTACATACAAAACTGCCTTCAGGGGTTGAAAATTCAGGTGAGTGATCCAGGGTAACGTGACCCTCTTGTTTTATAACTTTTACTGAATGTAGAAACAGAATTTGGTTCTTCTCAAAGTCTTTGGCGATTTGGACAAATTGTGTAAAGAGATGATTGTGATTATAATATGTCCGTGTTTGGTGGTAGTCAGATAAGGACCTGATCAGACTGCATCATATAATCTGCTTGAGCCGAGTCTGAACCGTTCCATTTCAGTCACAAATAGTATTGATTCAGGGGGTATTCTCGAGTTTTCTTGCTGCATAGTATCGGCTCTAGCATCTACTGTTTACCCTAAATTACTATTAAGTCCTTCAGGCATACGCCAAAAATATTTGTTATTTTAGCATATCCTAAAACATTATTCCAATTCAGAATCTTTTGAAAATGCATCCGATTCGTCCTTTCCCTTGCAAGTGGCGATTTTTGTCACCTGCTGTCATCGATTTTAAATAGTAACTTGGGACCCTGATAAGGTCTGACAAAATGACAGGCCTGCTCTGGATCCAAACTGTTTGACACTGGTGGAATTCCTGAAAGATTTGTTTTAAAATTAGGCTTTTTAAAAAAATCAGCAGGCAACAAAAAAGGGACTCAAATCACCCAGAATGCAAAAAACAAAAAAAATAAATTAAAAAAAAAAATAAGCACAATGCTAGTTCAGACTATGTGACCCTAAAATAGCCTACAAATACTTTGATTATTTCAAAGATCGTATCTAAAAGGAACACACTTACTGGAAGTGTGTAGATAGGAAATGCAAGGGATGTTTGACCATAAATAAGGGAAACTGAACATAATCTTCATGGGCCAAACCAACCAGATCTAGTGTCTATGACAAGAATAAAGGACGCTGCATCTTTGGAACCACCATCACGTCTGTTTAATCAAAAACTACAGGATGAGTGCACCAATGAAAGTGCTGGTTATTTACCTCAGCTTGCAACCGTTAAGGGTTTTTGTCACTAGCCTTCGTAGATCACTTGTCTTTCCTAACAATGTGTAAACACAATTTAGACGAAAAAAATTTAGATGAAAAAATAGACATTTTAGACGAATTAAGACACCTTTCGACGAAATTTAGACAAAATGTCGTATTCGACGAAATGCCTTTTAGACGAAATGTCCTTTAGACGAACTAGGTTTAGACGAAATGTCATGGATCCCATCAATGACCCCGGAAATGCCATTTTCCGTAGTCAGATACGGATGCAGAACGGTATGGGGTCATACCTGTCTTCAGAAATAGAAAAATCAGGTTTTCTCGCGTCGAGGTCGATGTATACCCTCGTGGAGGTACTTTTAAACATATTGCAGAATGGGGAATATCAAAGCAGAGAGTAGTATTACGTATGTGTCAGCACATGGAAGTGTGGTTCTTAACCCTTTATGTTCTAATGGATTATCTCATACAGATTGATAGAATTAAGATGGAATTGTTCATTGTATATCTCTTTAATATGAGATCACAGGGCAAATATTACAATTTTTATGTACATAAAGATTTTTTTACCTTAACAAACAGTTCATATCCTAATGAAATGCAGCATTTGGCGGTATTGCATCTGGGTCTTCGCTGTTTGTCAAAGTTCTCATTAAGGAGTCAAATGGTTAAAAACCGATGTACAGCTATTTATTGTAGCCCTCGACGGGAAGGGAAAGAGAAGCACTATATAAGCTACATGCTACCGTTCTTATCCTCATCTTATTGTTTCAAGTTGTATTTACCATGTATAAATGAATTTGAATAAAATATGTTTAAACCAAGGGCAAACAGGATACCTATGTCTGGCAAGACCAAACTGAATCTCCTAGGCTGGCTAATTCGATATAAACCGTCCTGGACCGTACTCATGCCGTATTTTACCTTGGTATTACGTAGCAAACCGTTAACTACCTTAAGAAATCTTGCTAATCCCTACCTATCCGTAATGCAACTTATTGAGATCGTACCGTTCCGTAACAAATTCGTACCAAACCTTAGCCAATACGTGGTGTTACCGTAATATTTCGTATTTAAACCGTAGAAATCCTTGGCGACTTTGGGACTACGAATTAGTAAGGACTAGTACGGTTTAAATACGGACTTAAGCGGATCAGTACGTTCTAACACGGTTTAGTAAGGATGTGCTACGGTTGTTTGATCCGTGGTCACGGTCCGATACGGATTGCCACGAATGATGCCGGATCGTATCCCTGGCTAATCCGGCGTCCTATCCGTGAATGTGACACCTGGGCATTAGAATAACCCAGTCATCCATCCTTCACCATATATCCTATAGTAAATAATCTTCCCTTCTATCGTTCCCCCTTCGTCCTTAGCCTGTCTTGCACGCGACACACCAGCATGATCTGAGAACATGTACACTCTCAAACATCTACGTTCTCAATGTAACTGCTTAGATGAAACCATAATTCCTAGCTGCTTGCATTTCTCAATTCAAAACATTGAACAGTCACGTGGTCTAGGCCGCGCTTCTAGGCTAGGGTGAGTAACGTCAACGTCAACCAATAACTTTCTTTGTTTATCAAAATTTGTGTGACGCCATTCACGTATCGCCAGACGTTATGTAGTCTGGTTCCCTCCCCTAGATCTACCTATCTAGGGTCAGGTTTAGGCTCATCCAGACGGTCAACATCTAAATTGTGTAAAATGACGTGGGTGATCGAGCTGATGATTCATGAAAGCTTAGGATACTATAAAATCAACCAAATTTGTGGAAGGAATCTAGTATCTCGATGTGTATTTGTTGTTTCGCAAACTTCGTTTTGCTTTTGTGAATAAAATTTACAAAATATTGTACCCAGCAAGAGGCAAACGACTTAGAACATATTCAAAATTAAGCTGTCCGAATTGTTACGGGAGCAACCAAACTTGCATCAATTCAATCTCTTTTTTCTGACACAGGATGGGAAAGTCTCACATCGAGAAGAGAAAAGCACAAACTGATCCTCTTTTATAAGATGATTTATTCTCTGGCACCTGAATACCTCTCCTCATATGTACTACCAACTGTTGGTAATATAAGTCAATATAATTTGCGTAACGAGACGAACCTTCAGACAATGCCTGCAAGATACCATCAATACTACAACTCATTTCTCCCTTCAACCACGTGCATTTAGAGCAATCTTCCAGACGATACTATGAACTCTCTATCTGTTGAATCCTTTAAACATATACTCAACAACAACATTATTAAACCACCACCTTACTACTTTTCTGATTCACGATTAGGACAAATATACCATGCCCGCATACGATTGAACTGTAGCTCACTGAGGTATCATCTTTTCCAGAAAAATATCATTGACAATCCTGTGTGTGAACACAGGAGCTTGAAGTTCGGTCCTTATATCACCCATATAGTCTCAAAACCTAAAGCTCACGGTGTCATTACTACGTAATGACATTATGAGCTTTTGGTTTTGAGTCTATAGTGGTGATTTGAGGATCGAACTTCAAGCTCCTGTGGTGTGAATGTGGTGAGATTGAAAATACTTCACACTTTTTTCTTACACTGCAATCTCTACGGACAATTAAGGCATGATTTGCTAGATAGAGTCTCGACCTACTGTCAACCAACAGTCAATAATTTCTTATATGGTAATACTGATCTGACAGATGTTAAAAATGCAGAACTCTTTTCAGCGGTGCAACATTACATATTTAAATCAAAACGTTTATGCTAAAGAATATAGGTACACATTTGAAAGTTCTAACACTATTGGCACACATAATTAATGCAAAACCTGATCTGATACTTATTTGCGGGAAAACATAAGTCCAATAGTATTTTATTCAGACTTTTAATTGTTCTGGATGAATCTAGTCCAACAACAAACAAGTGAAATAATGACTTTACATTCCATTCCCCGTGGAGCCCCCAAAAGCCAACCACTATCCCTATCGCTAAACAGGTACAAAGTGCGACCATTATTCTTCTACTTAAATGACAATTACGACATGATAGTACACATATTAGTAATGTGAACTCTTGGGATACAGATTCAAATAAGTCATTTGACTTTCTTCTGAATCCCATTTGTATAGTGGTTGTATTGTAATCGTATTCTGTGTTGCTTTGTATACTTGTCGTACATTATACAAATACCAACCAACAGGTTGCATCCCATGCACAGCTGAAACGTAACAGGCCATCTCATTGGTCGATCAATAAACTACATGTAGTCACAGCCAATGATATATTAGGGGATACATGTTGTCGAATTGAGACGATAACAGGTCAACAGCCGTAAGACGTTATGTACACTGGATGTTCAAACATCTCCGTTCATTTTTCAAGGATAACCAGCGGATTTTGGTGGAAGATAATTAAGTATATTTGATTGATAATATAAAATGTAAATATAAGCATTGAAATTCAGATTTGTAGCTTACATTGGATGATTCAAAACATTAGCTTTTTGATGTCTTCGAGAAGCCCTTTAAACGTCACAGACATTAAAAAAGCCTAATGTTTTGCATCATCCAGTGAAAGCTAAGAATCTGCATTTCAACCCTTAATTGTTGTTTAAATACATGTATCCCAAATGTTAAAACTGTTATGGAGCAAACAAGCTTACATCAATGGACGGACGAACAGGCGCCGGTTGATCACAAAACCATTGCTCTTGTCGGTCGGGATTTCTTTTTATAAAAGACTTATTGAACAACAATTGAGCTAACTACAATGTAGTGTAGGGGATTTTGTTTTAAATGTGTCACGGTAAAACACAACAATCAAATTTAATTCTGCCATCTTTAACATTTATTCATATCATGGCTGCTGAAATCAATAGGCCACACGTCTACGTCAAGTTATCATAGGTAAACTCAGTGTTCAAGTTCCCTAAAGCCTAAACAAAACCTTTGTTTCTAGTTCCTTTCAGTATCTATGTGATAAATACATTGGAAGCACCATGGGATTTTGGTACATATCGCATTATGCTCAGACTATAGCCTCCGAGCAGCACGCATACTATAAGTATGGAAATAGACAAAAGTTGACCTATATCACAACTGGATGGAAATCTGCGCTAATGTAAGCCATGCAGATTTAAAGAATCACTTGACGCCTTTGGGCTAAAATACAAATACACCTTAACAAGAACAGCTCAACTATATATGGGCATTGTCGCAAGGAAATCTGATTTTGTTGCATGCGAACATCAAATGCGCAGAGCAGCCTGCATACCAACACAGGCTGATCAGCGCATTTGTTATTCGCTTTTTGGACAGCAATACGACTCCACTTGCAACAAACAAAATTTCAATACTCTAGCTAGTCTCTGTAGCTAAGCAGGCTAGTTCGAGCCTTACATTGTCGAAAACCTTGAATACAGGGACTCTCGTGACGAGACCCACTTATCACACCGGATAGGCGGCAATCGAAAACGTTAATACCATCGACGAACGTGGATCATAGTAGTTAGAAACAGTTTTCGGTTGCCAAATGGCAATCGAAAACATTGTTTCTAGCGATTTTTTTTATCCGCGTTCGTCGATTGTTAAAGGTGTTTTCGATTGCCGCCTATCCGGTGTGATTATATCCATATTGATACTCTGAGCACGCTGATCTTGGCTATCGATAAGCCTTCTCTTCTGGTCCCCGTCTTAACGTAATCAGAGCTTTATTGATCTGATTTTTCTCTGGAGAAACTATCTTGTCAAGTATTCTTCCTTACACGGGAACCAATAAAGTGGTTTCATTGAGTGAAGCTGCAGTCTGTTATTTGATTACGGTGAAACGGAGTTAAGGTTCGGATAATTTTGGGAATTACATTGTTCTAAGTATATTTTTCTTGAACATCATCCATAGCTTGTTAAGACCAGACCTTTTGGCAATTTTGCTATTGGCGATGCATTGTGAACATTTTGCAAGGTCTGAGGAGAGCTCTAAAACGATTGATAAGTTAATGGGTCCCTTATGCTTAGCGTCCCATCAAAGGAACGTTTGCAAACAATTTGCACAATCAGGCATATCAGAAGGCACTAAACGCAGCGTCTAGTTAAGCTTTGCAGAATTTCGACAGTTCTGTAAAATATGATTAAAATGAAATCTATCTGGCACCACTGTAATGCGAGGTTGATATATCGCTATATATATATGTTGATATAGAAGAGTCATTAGGCATAAATGATTTAACCCTTTCCCGCCATTCACGACTTTTGTCGTCTGCCTCCTTGTATGCTTATGTTCTTAGGCAGCCTATATTGCAATCAATATGGACCCAGATCAGACTGCTCCTAAGAGAGCAGTCTGATCTGGGTTCATAGTGTTTGCATCCATGGTCAAAAGTATTCTGAAAAGCAGCAGGGGTAAAAAGCAGATGCTATTTTCAGGATAAAATATTAACATCCAGCAGCCGCGTCCCCATTTTGCATACCAGTGGCTGGACAATGTTAAAATAAATAAGTTTGAAAATTTGTTCCAAATAAACCGTGTTGATCTAGAGTTATGAGTAATTTCAATAACTGACCACGACCCGCCGGACTGATACTCGACAAAGCCTCGTCCATCAAAAAAGGCTGTTTCGCATGCCAGTGATCGCATGCCAATTTGATCAAAGTTCAAGAGTTATGATTCGTTTCACTAACTGCTAACGGACAGACTGACGAACGGACGGACTAACATAGTGGTTTTAGTGCACACATACCGCTCATGCAATTGCCAGAAGCATTTAAAGCAAAATTTATCTTTTTCTTGAAAAGTCTGGTCGGTGCATACATGTAAAATACCAGCAAAGCGACACCTTTGAACAATTTGTTTTCGCTGAAGCCGTATTATTTCATTGTTGTATAAAAGCTGAATATATATGAAAAATGGGGGTACTGGACCAGACAAAAGTGTAATCAAGAATGCTCAGGCCCTCTGGCAGGGTTTTGATAACTAAAATAGCAATGCTTATAACAAAAATAACAATGCTATAAGCCAATAGCATTGTTAATTTTTGTTATAAGCATTACTATTTTAGCTATCTAAACCCTGCCAGAGGGCCTGCGAATTCTGGACCACACTTTTCTGGTCCATGACCCTCATTTTTTAAATATATGCTGACATGATCTGCATGAAAGAAAGCACATGCCATGTGATGTTTATAAACAATTTTAGTTAAGTAAAGATACACCATGTTTAATCCGCTGTACGTGGATGTAATCCACGAGCTTTAGCTTTAGAAGGACAAACCATTGTACATCTTTATTTGTTTGATTTTGTTTGATTTGATTCTTAACGTCCCATCAACAGTCTCTCAGTTATAAAGGGACGGGTCTTCCTGGGTTGAACCAGTACTAAGCTAGGATTAATGTTCTTGCTCAAGGACACAACGCAGTGACGCCGGTGAGGCTCGAACCCGCGGCCCCTCGGTCTCGAGTCAAGCACTCTACCACTGAGCCACTGCGCTCCCTTTTGTACATCTTTAACTATTCTATACCACCTACAGCAGTGTATATCTTGCATATTACGAGCGATTTCATGGTAAAGGTGGTATATAATCAAGCAAAAACACGAGAAGCAACAAAAACATTTCCTACGGTCGAGTTTAAAATTTGATCTCTACAGCACGAAGGTTCTTCGGTAGGTTTAAGAATTCCTGTAAGGCAATATGATGGGACATATAAAATTGATATAAAAATATGCATTTAATATTCCTCGTATGCTTTTAATATTACTAAGAAAACTTCCCGGGTTAGCGCTTGAAATAGTCGTGCGTAAGGAAAAACATCTTATTTCTCAACAAAAACATATGTTGTGGGTACTCAAAAGAACCGTCTCAATGAGACGGTTCTTTTGAGAACCAACAACATATGTAAAAATTGATGGGTATTTTTTTACAATTTTACTCTCAAATATTTTGTTTATCTAAACCTATTAACATTACATAGATTTACAAGTTTACAGAGTACAGTTCTATAACTGTAATCATATTTCTAATAACAATACGTACTGGTTAATATTCTGTGAGAAACAACAAATTAAACGTTGTGAATCTTTAAAATCGATTTTATATGTTCATTTCACAAATACTCGCATTGTTTATGATGATTCACTCTGAAAGACCAAGCGCGCCATATCACGAGAAAAACCGTGTGCTAATACAGCTACAAACTGCCGGACTTTTAGATTTAGCAGACATAGATATTACTTAAACCCTTGTAAAAGGCATGCTGTGGTGCTGATTTGAAGCGTTGTTGACTTCGTAAAATTCACACTGTAAAGGATTGGTACTAATATACCAATACGTCACGTATTTCGTACCAATATCTCACACGTTGTGAGAAATATGCACTAAGTAAGTACGGGTGCAAAGATCAGGAATCGATACCATCAAGTACCACACCTGACCCAGGATACCAATGGGAAAGTGACAAACTCACAGTCAGACATCACAAACGAGAGCCAAGAGGTCAGCCCTTTCCCAGCAGGTGACCGCATGGCATACACAAACGGACGCGCACAAAGGCTTAACAAATACAAGACAGAAAAAACATAAAAGATCCACAAAAGAAGTGCCGCCTTGGAACGGTCAGTAAAATATTTTACTGGAGACTTAAACCGGTTTAACGGTGCACCAACCTCACCCTTAGTTCAGATGTGGATCAAGAAACATAGATGTTTGGTTTGCATGAAAGACCCATAACTTATCATTACATCAGACGGGTTTACATTAACCAATTTGCATAAAATGTTAAGAATGAAAACCAAGTAAATATCCGTTCTTCGTGAAGGTTTTGGGATACCACTAGGGCCTCTTGAAGTAAAATGTTACTTGATGATTGAATGTGGTATCAGTATTTAAAAGCCTGTAGCATACATGAAATTCCAACTGGGAAACGCCCAAGTTCCCATTTTACAGCTAAATATACCGCCCTTTTATTAACTCCCATAAGAAACTTACACAAATTTAACACGCACATTTTCAGTATCTTGAGAGTCTAGGAACTTTGGGATTCCATCAATATTTTGAAAGATCTTTGTGTTTCCATCAAATGCGCTCCAAATCTCTGAGCCATAACATAAAATAGGCCTTATCATCTGATCGAACGGTTTAAATCCTAGCCCTGGCTTTATATATTCCTTAACATATATGGTAAAATTTGAGCACAAATTTCACCCCAAAAGTTAACGAAATTGACCGTACGTAAATGTCACATTTGCCAAAAGGGACGCATTTATACAAATTCTTCACATGGTGTGGAATTTACGAAGTGCGAAATTTGCGGTTTAACGTTTAGACGAACCGTACTGCTACTCAGTGTAAGTGTTCAACGAATAAAACCATTCACACATGTTGAATATATTTGAGAGAGAGAGAGAGAGAGAGAGAGAGAGAGAGAGAGAGAGAGAGAGAGAGAGAGAGAGAGAGAGAGTCTTGGAGTTGAAAGTTTACTGTATTACATGCTTACATGTATATGTATTCGCGCATTTGATTGCACTGTATCATCTAAAATGAAAAAATATCACGCAACACACGGACCAAATTATTTTGTTTTGTTTCGCTGAAAACCAAAGTTGGGTGTCGATTTTATTCAGCGCTAAACGGATTTCTATTCCTTTACCTTCTTTCTAACTGATAATCATAAAACATATATCTTTTTATTTTATTATCGTCGAGTCGGACGAAATCATGATGCCCATTTTCACCTTTTAGTTAATATGAGTGCGTAACGAAAATATAAACTTCTTATTTCTCAACCAAAACACATGTTGTGGGTACTCAAAAGAACCATATCAATGAGACGGTTCTTTTAAGCATCCAAAACAGATGTTAAAGCTGATGGGTTAGAAAATATTAACACTTTTACGCTAAAAAATTCTGCTTATCTAAACCTATACAATAGAGAATGTTGTATGCTTTTAATAAGTCAAAGTTTCCTATTTGTATCCTAACAATGCAGGGCCTTCGATTTTCGCAAACGTCACAGTTTTATACGCATGCCAACAAACGATTAAGGAACACATCTCGTTTACGAAGCATTAACTATTTCCATGCTGGGACGTTCAAGTCTAATGCTATTTTGTATCCCGCTGATTTGTTTTGAAAAAAAAAAAACATTTTCAAAAAATTATTTTAGGATCGTCAAACTGTTTGGATCAGGCCAGAAGTCAGCAGTCGAAACTCGCATGCAAAGCCAATAATGGAATTTTATATTAGAGCATTCGCAGCAAATTTGTCAAATATTTCTCGTAATGTGAAACAAATTGCAATTAAAACGGGAGCACGTGACTGCTTTAGGAAGCATTGAGCTGCAATGAAATAGTTTATTCCTAGCAAGTTGGAGTGGAAATTTTATTGTGCGAAAATAAAATGGATATTTTGTTATGTAGGGCAAATACAGAGAGAGAGAGAGAGAGAGAGAGAGAGAGAGAGAGAGAGAGAGAGGGGGGGGGGGGTAATTGAAATGATTTAAATTTTTCTTCAATATTACAAGGGCCAATTTATGAATTTGTGAAAAACTCGTTTGTCAATGACAATTAGCAGTTCAAATACAGTAAAACCTGTCTTAAGCGGCCACTTAAAAATAAACAAAAATAAAGGTCTTAATGGAAAATAGTAGCTTACTAAAGGTTTAAAGTATTTCAGAATGCTCCCGGTATTTTGCAATAATTTTGACCTGCATTAAAGCTGCATAATCTGTAACTTTTGATATTTTCATTTTAAAAATAATGTTTCTATTTTTCAAGAACACAGTAAAAATACTAAAATTCAGGTATACATTTTATCTTTTTCGTAATAATTAACAAATTATTAGTGCCAAAACAACAGCATTTATGTTAAAAATTAACTGTCTAGAATTATTGGAGGGACGCAATTAATTACAAACAAGAGAAAATACACCTGTTTAAATAAGATAATTCACTTTTTCATGCAGTTTTCAGCTGTAGAAACTAGATTTATTGTGAAAACATAACTTTATTCTACTTTTGCAAATGATTTAAAAAGAAAATATTTTTTTTTCTTCAAAAAATGTTCATAGTTACAGAGTATGCAGCTTTAAGCGATAATCGGTATTGATAGGGGACGTTGCGTACTCTAATAAACTTTAATTAAGATGTGATTTCAATAAAACGGTAGTTTACTAATAAACATATAATTTACTCTAATAAACGTGCATCTGCGGGAAATCTTACATGCACTCGGTCTGCCCCTCTGTCTGTCCGCATGTGTGTCAAATAAACAAAGGTCAAAGACCGAGTCTGTTACTACACTCCTTTATCAACAGTGGTTCAAATGATTTCAAACAAAATTTGTTGGTGATGTTTGTTGTATTTATTGTTACATGTGGTATCCTGGGATTTGATTGTATCCTTTCCTGATCTTTGCCTCCTTTCTTACTTTTATACCTCTTTATATCAAAGTTGAAACAATACGGTTTCTTGTTGAACGTTCCTGTATTTCCTGCAATTTTACTTCATTATTTAACAACAACAACAACAACAACAACAACAACAACAACAACAACAACAACAACAACAACAACAACAACAACACCCGGCTCTCTTAATTATATGTAGCTCATTTTAGTAATGTCTTAGCTTTAGCATAAGAAACCGAGATACATAAATTTATGTTGTGCTTCTGTAGTTTGGCTATTTGCAGTATCATCTGTCAAATGTTGTAGCACCTAGGCTACAAATGTACTTTGCATAAGATGTATTAAGTAAACAAAATCTTAGCCAGAATCCTAAGACCAGTTCCTATCACAAACGATATCAACTAATTTACGTGTGGTGTTCCTAGCATACTATAGTCTGTAATGCATACAGACGACGTTGACTTGACACAATGGCGGGCATCATTTCCACGATAAAATGGTTTTTACCATTATAATATATAAACTATTGGAGGATTTTCAGATTTTAATAGCTGAACTGTTGCTGGAAGCATACAACATACATGTATAATTGCACCTTTTATGTGAATGGAATATCTTGCAATGCATAACGTGCAATGCATGCTAGTGCAATAAACAAGTTATTGTATGATTTTGCGTTTGTGCGGGCGATAATCCACTGGATTAAGCCCGTGGATTATCTTCCCGTACAGACGCATAAACCATACACTAACTTCTGCAAGCTACAACACGTACGTAGCCATTAGACTCCATTGCTATTACTATTAGTCCTCTACCGGTTTCACCGGACGAGACTATAGGCTAACCCAACGTCAGTCCGCGGACCGTACGTCCGTCGGAACCTGATCCTGCGATGATTATATGGTGACAAAAATCGTGGCAACATTGGCAAAGGAAATTGTTAAATTTCAAAAAGTTTATAAAAAAGTTTATAGCCTATAAAAATGTCGTTAAAATAGATACCAAATACCTACTGTTCGAGCTATCGACTAGCGGGTTAGAAGCGTTATTTCCGTTTAACGTGCTTCACAATTGACTCGTCTATCTTTTGGTCCGTATAAGGTCAAAATGTACCTATACATGTATTCAGAGACATGTGTAGCGTTCTCGTGCATAACTTAGCGAGCGCTCTGGCGACTGGGTCTAAACTTATGGTCTATGCTTCACGTAACGGATTGGCTAACATTTTTAGACTGATTACCACTTATTTATTACTCCGAGAACTGCAAATGATTTTTTCAAAACGAATATTAGAAATTATCTCTGGACAAGTATATTATTCTGATAATTGCAACTGCATTAGACTGCGTACAGTCATACGGGATGCCTTGTTGACCGCAAATTTCACACTTCGTATTTCACACTGTGAAAGCACGTGAAAAAATGGTACCAATACGTCACATATCAGTAGGAACGCAAAGAGCGTATTTTGAGTTAAAGTATTTTAAATTTGAAAAAATGCGCGACGCAAAATATTCCCTCAAAATGGCGGCCGAAAAATGGCGCCAAATATTCCCTTTTTTAAACGCTCTTTATTCTTAATTTGTAATTAATGACAGTGTATTCTCGCTATATATTTAGATTCTGCAACTTTTAATCGCCAATTTCCTTTTTTGAAAATATTTAATGATATATTGCTTTGCAACGAAATCAAGCTCTGAAATGCACCACCGCCAGGCGCTTAAAAACAGAAATGAAATATAAGCTCTGGCATATAATGGAACGTTTTTTGTCTCCAGAACCGATTTTGATGAAATAAATTAAAACATATTCACCTTTGCCCCGTCCATCTTTCAGCTGAGTATAAACGCGGGACAAAGCTCTAAAATGACGTAGTCACTAATCAAAGTTGTCCCATATTTACGTCACAATATTACGAGTAAACGTGTTGTAATCGATATGTTTTATCTATAAAAATGTGATTCTAAAGGAATAATGCCAATACATATTCTTCTGTAAAATGGCGAAGAACTGTGATGTTCAAATACCTTATCTCTGGGGCCTCAGAGGTGCATCCTAGGTATGCAGATTTCATTTTTAATTCGTTTCGTTCGCCTGAAAATGGCTTTCCCGTTACTTTGAAATGAGAAATCTTAAATGTTCCCTTCTTCCCGGGCTGCCGATTCTTCTGCCCTTTCGACTTTATTCGTTAGTCTTTAAATGTCATGCATGTGCAGATCCAGAGGGGGGGGGGGGGGGGTAGGGGGTCCGGACCCCATCCCTGGTAAATCACAAGTTCTATCAAATTCTATAGAAATTAACATTTGGACCCCCCCTCGTAAATAGTTGGACCCCTCCCCGCATCCCCGGAAAATTTTGGACTAAAAACCCCAAAACAAACATAAAAAAAACAAAGGCTGTTTTCTCGCCGTTGGGCTTGGACCCCCCCCCCCCCCTCTCTGACAAAAAAATCTGGATCTGCGCATGCATTGACCATTCAACAGCTCACCCCCGGGCTCACCCAATGTCAGAAGGAACTATATGGTTATGTCTGTACCTTGGCTGAATTATCCACTAACCACCGAGGCCCTCACGGTGGGGGGGGGGGGGGGAGGCTGAAATAAACTTGCTTGTTCCCCAAAAATCGACAATTTGTTTTCCTGGGTTCCATGTTCCCCAACATTTTCTTTGTTTGCTTGTTCCCCTCAAAAGTTGCACTTACCTCCTCTGTTCCCTTGAAATAAATGCCCCTTTACCCTGTTTCCAAAAACCCATGGAAGGCCTCACCAACTACTAACCTACACCCCAACCTCAATCCTCCTCTTGCTCTTATGTCTTCTTTTTTCCTAGCTGTTCCCCAATATTCTTTATTTTTGCAGGGATGATCCTGGATGGGCCTAATCCATTTTGTGAGAAAGTTTTATTGCTTTTAGAAAATGAACTTTACTTTTGGCTTGGCCCCATATAAATTTCTATTCAACTTTCATGTGATTTTTGCTCTAATGTGGTTATTAACTTAAGGATTCTTGGGCCCATCAAATTTTGCAAAGGGCCCATAAAATTTTAAAAGGCCCATTGAAATTTTGAAATTTGCATGACTTTGAATGGGATATATGGGTCATTGGCCCATTTTAAGGGCCCATCATCATTTTGGGCAAGGATTATCTCTGTTTTTGTTTACTAAACTTTATCTTTTTTGTGGGTAATTTTGGTATGGGTGTGCAAGCCAGTTTTTTCAGACCAACCCCAATCTGAATCATATGCAAAAATATCCCTTCATATACTTGATTTCACAGAAAGTTGACCCATTCATAAACTCCCCCCCCCCCAAAAAAAAGTTAATTTTATAAAAAGCCTAATAGCAGAGCTCACATTTTATTTAGGTGTACAAAACTAAGAAAATGGGAGCCAGTATACCCCTTATTTCAGATTCAGTGGGAACTTTGCTATTAAATATGAAATTAAAATACAACTTATTGATAAAAGCATCCCATTATGACCCAGACCCCAATTAATACATCATTAATATTGAATCATACAATATTCAACCTTCAAACTAGACCAAACCCTAAATAAGAGAAAAATGTTTTTGCTTTATTTTTATTTCATTTTATTTTTTTTAAAAAAATTAGGTGCTTGGGGCTTAGAACAAAGACAACTTTAGTAAGAAGACATAACTATTTCTTGGGGAAAGGGAAGCAGACTAATGTATGCAGGTAAACATTATGTAACATATCACAAACCCCACTGGCTGGGCCTCATTATTATCATTTTTGTGTAGACTGAGATTGCTTTCAATCTGGATAAAAAGTTAAAGAGGTTTAAGTATGTATTCCAAGTTGCAGCATACCAACCACTTTATATATGTAATAAGCAGACATGTTCTTATTATAAACCAACAATGATAAAGGATTCAAAATAAGAATTTTTAACTGTCTTACAGGAATCTTAGTCAGACTCCCAAACATTATTTGGCCTTGAACTTCAAAAACTGGATGACAGTATATATAAACACTGGTTTCAATTTTTAGAGATTAACTGATCTGATGATTGTTTACACAGAATAAAGTTCCTGTAAAATTTACAATTAATCAGAATGAAGCCAGCTGGTCTGGAACACCAACTTCCCTCATTTTTGAAATAGTTACTTCATTTGTACGAAAGTATGCTTATTATGAAGAATATGGTACTTTATACCTTAAGCTACTATAGCCCCCTCCCCACAGCATCTATCACCAATATTTATAAGAGACTTCAGGCCCCCAGATAAGAGTGGGTAACTGAAATTTATTTTCTTATTTCTCAACCAAAACATATGTTGTGGGTACTCAAAAGCACCGTCTCGATGAGACGGTCCTTTTGAGCACACAAAACACATGTTTAAACTGATGGATAACTGGCCCTATGAGAATATTAGATATCAAAATAACTTGTTTACTTTCAATTACTGCAAATTGCAGAATAAGTCTGTTATATCATTTTTAAGTCTGTTTTGTTATTTTTTTTTCAATGATCTGTTGGTTTTACACAGTGCTTATGAGAGTCAGAGACCCCCAAAATTGGTCATTGGAATCAAAAACTGATGCCAGCTAGTTATGGTCTCAAATTTGAAAAAGATCTAACCAGCTTTAACCTTTTACACCTTTGAAATATCATGTATTTGAAAATATTATGGAAAATGGAGCTTTTGCTGTTTTGGAGCAAATGCTCCATTTTCCACTATATTTTCAAATTCATGACTAATTAGCTTCAATTTTCTTGAATTTTTTCAATGTTGTCTAAAATAGAAAATAATGTCATGATCTAAATATAGCCTATGAAGTAAAGGATTAAACTGATAAAAAAGTAAACTGAGTTTGTTTTTGTCCAAAAAAAGGGTGTGTAACACATATTTTGAGTTAAACCAAACTCTAGGAAGAATATATTTGTAGATTTTTTCATTTAGGAGGTATTTTACAATAAAGACATGTATCTATTTAAATGAATGTAAGTATGCTTATTATGAAGGATACTTTATACCCCAAGCTTCTATAGCATTCCCTCCCCAAAGCACCTATCCCCAAGATAAGACTATTAATGTGTGATTGAATCATTTCTTAATCAAACATATATTGTGGGTACTCAAAAGAACCGTCCCAAAGAGCACACTCAACACAGTGTCATATGTTTATATGATATTTGGATCATATAACTTTTGTATTTGTTTGGGTCAGGTAAACACTAAAATATGATTAGGGCATGGGTATTCATCCTATTTAAAGAATCAGGCAGTAACTTGGACCAGAAAAATCTTTGTCTTGCAATGTAAATCTGTCCAGAGTATGTATAGTGATACAGATGTAATTGTTTTCTTGATATTTCTGATAAACTAAACAGGATTCTTTGGCACATTTTGAAGACCAATTTTGAGTCATGTTCCCAATTGCAAAAAAGTATGTTTTTTCCAATATTAAGGAGAATATTCACAATTTAAGAAACAAAAAAATGTCACTATTTTGTGACAATGTACCCCAATGAATAGTACCTGTTAAATTCATAATGTTGAAATGTTCTTATTAGCTAAGTTTTGTTTGATTTGATTATAATATATACTGTGAGTTTTCCCCAATTTGTATAAAACTATGTGAAAAATTCCCAATTCTGGGGATTGGGTCATGTTCCCTAAATAGAGAGAAAAAAACCTGGGTCACTTTTAATATAAGGACTGTAACAACGTTGTAGCTTACACATAACCTGTTCTGAAAATGAAATCAAATATGTTTTGGTATACTATTTTCATGTCGATTCAACGTCTGCGTTATTTGGGGGGGGGGGGGGGGGGTCCATCACTGAAGCCCTCCCAGGGGTTGGGGTACAGAGGGAAAAGAGCATTCATCTCAGGGTAACAGAAGAACAAAGGTCCCAATTAATTTTGAGGGGAAGGGGAACATTGGGGAACAGGGAAAATATGGGGAACAAGGGAACAGGTACCATCTTCCCTCCCTGGGAGGGCCTCATCAGTAGTTTGTAAAGTATTAATTAGTGCATAATTGGGTGTAAAATGGACTATTGCAAGTTTTATCAACCCCCATAGAAACAATCTGCGGTTTATATTTGAATAGTGCAAGACATTTCCTGATTGTAAGCAAGATTATTGAAAATCAATAAGACAACGGGAACGGCTTTCTATAACCGTGTGCACTAAAAAAAGATTGCTTACGTCATTTATTTATCGATGATGTCGTCATTAACCAGACGGTCAGGAAAGATAACGTTGTCATTGATTGAGAATATTAGTGAAACATGAATTTATCCGAGGTAAATAAGGCCTAGATATCCAATATATTAAATAGATCTATATTTTCATTTGAATTTTAATACATTTATTGTGGTCTAGATTGGTTTTGCGCGATATGAACTGGCTTTGCCAGTCGCACCCAATCCTCGTTTTCCGCCATCTTGGAAGTTTGACAGTTTGAAGACCGTATGACCTCTCGAAGATAATGGAACGAATTTTGTCTCCAGAACGAATTTCGATAAAAATTGGCACATTGGTAGTTAAAACCCTATATTTTTTCATGACATATATGCCACAGCGGGACCAAGTCGAAAAAATGAGAAATTTGATATCAAACGTGAACCATTTTTTACAGTCACATCCATCTTGCAAGTTTTCCGTTTCGCCCATCTCGTTGTTTAAGAGTGTTGTCATAGATTAAATATCATACGCTATGAGAAAACTTGAACAAACGACGAACACAAGTGGCCAATTTTTAACAGAATAAGATTTGGGACATTCGTGCAACAAGCGGTTAAATTTGGGGTGTCGTTCCTCGCTTCGCTGAGAAAGCCGAAAAATTCGAACGTTTTTGTTGCTATGCATGTTTGATAATATTCATACGCCTTCACTACGCGTCCCGACTGTATTACGTACCAATATCTCACACTTTGTGAAAAATACGCACGCAGTCAAATTTCATATAGCATATATGCGTATTCCTAAAAATGATAAAATACCCCCCCCCCAAAAAAAAAAAAAAAAAAAACAAATAAATAAAAAAATATTGCATTTTGCATACGATTTTTGTCACTGACATCTCTGGCGATTAAGTACCAGTTCTTCATAGTTATGTGTGATAATTTGGTACCAAGTTTTCACATGTGTGAGCATTTGGTACCAGTTCTTCAGACATTTCAGTTTTAATACAAATTTCTCATATGTGATGATTTGATACCAATTTTTCACGTGTGAGGATTTGGTACCGATTCTTCACATTTGTGAAAATTTGGTACCTATTTTTCACATAGTACTAGCTCTTTTTGTACCCCAAAAATTATCGAAATTGACCGTACGTAAACTTCACATTTGCCAAAAGTGAGGTAAAAGTGCCGATTCTTCAAACTGTGTGAAATTTAGGAAGTGTGAAATTTGCGATTCAACAATGCCTAAACACGCGGTATCTCACAAGGGTCTGATAAAAACAAACGCAATTGACGGAGGCACACACTACTTTGAAAACAAAATGAAGTAATGATCGCTCATAATTTCTGATGAATCGTTCAACTATTATTACATAAATGATTGGAAATAAGCGTTTATTTCACAATAAATATGACACAATAGAGATGAATTTTATTCATAGCGTACCGACTGTTACAACGGAATCAACGGACAATAATATGCACAACCCACGTTGAATGCCTGCTTATAAGAATGAAACTCTATGTATAGATATACAAAGTTAAACTGGCACTCATGAATATGCCGTATAAACTCGTATAACTCCGTAAAACTAATTTTAGATTTGCAAACATTATGAAAAGTATTGATTTCAGAGTGAAGTATTTTCTAATCCTGTATCCATCACTGTCCCGCTTAGACAGAGTGTATAGCTGTCAAGGTTGAGATAGTGGGTTCGAGTCTCACGACATACAATATTTTTTTTAAAAATATATTTATATTTTTTATCATAAATCAGGACTTGCACGATTTTTACAAAACTTACATGTAAAAGTAAATTAATAGAATTCATTTTAAAGCATTATATTAGTTAGAAACTATGATGTCTACTGAGAAATCTTTAATAAAACATTTAAAATCTAAAGACGAATTTCTCGTAGCTAATGTTTCAAACTACTTCGAGAAACACTCAGGGCGGGACAGCTCGTCATATATTCAACATACTTTTCTGGCAACTGGGGTCAGCAGAAGAACCGTTTTCCAAGTACGAAAAGAACTTCGAGAAACCGGTACACTTTCGTCGCCGCAACGTTCGAAACGGAGACAATACAAACCATTGGACGACCTTGATGTGGTTGTTATCAGAAACAATGTGCAGGAGTTTTACATCCACCGCCATCAGCTTCCGACCATAAATAATCTCTTATCAGTCTTGAAAACAGACATCATGTCAACTATCCATCAAAATTAAAATAAACAAGAAACAATATGATCATAACTCAAAAAGTATATACATTTAAAAATGATGCCTAAAATAACTATACCCAGTGGGAATCGAACCCTCGCAATCCGGAACATGGGTTAATCGTCTTACCACTACACCACTGCCTCAGCATTGTCAGATCACCTTGCTACAAGATACTTGTTCCATACATCAATCAATTAAAATAGCTAATACACACCGAACGTGACCGAATGATGTACCGAACATGACCGAATGATGTTGAAGATTAATGAGTGCCAGTTTAACTTTGTATATCTATATATTTAAATTGAAAACAATGTCTGGGTAACCGAACTGAGTGTTTCAACATAAATATGAAGGTGGACGGATAGCTGATCTCAAATAGGTTCCGTACGAAAGCGGGTTCTAATACATTTTAACATTATTGAGGCACATGTGGGTATGCAAAACAGTGACTAGGCTTTCCAAAAAAATGTTGGCAAAGCAGAGTCACTGTTTTGCATACCAATGTCTCGATAATGTTAAAATAAATGAGTTGCAAAATTTTATCCAAATATTTATTTTATTTATATCCCATAAAGTCAGATGCTTTAAAGAGTTATGAGAATTTTCACTTACTGCTAACGGGCAAATAGACGACGGACAGAGCCACATAGAGATTAAAGTGCAGCCGAAGGGTCGCGCACGAAAGCGGGCTCTAATACATTTTAACATTATCAAGACACAGGTATGCAAAACGGTGACTAGGCTTTTACCAAAAAAAAATTTCTTGGCGAAGCCTAGTCACTGTTTTGCATACCTGTGTCTCGATAATGTAAAAATAAATGGGTAACTATACAATGTATGCATAATTTCATCCAAATATCCCATAAGGTTCAAGAGTTATGAGGATATTCACTAGCTGCATACGGACGGACTCACATAGTGGTTATAGTGCAGACCTAAGGGTCCTGCAGTTTGCATACACAATAAATGAGAGACTGTACCATCCAGTGGCGAAACAAATATACCGTTAGAAAGATGAAGTATATAGTCAAATCTGTAGCTCCTATCTTATCGCGCACGCACTCTAAATGTCCATACATGTCGAATAACAAATAAGAAATCATGTAAGTGTAGCCAATGGCACATTTTTGTTTCGACTTTCTTTAATTTTGTAGAAATAAGGCTAAGTCTACGTGTCACAAATCGTTACTCAGCTTGATTGTCACGTGCCATATTTTGCTGCTGCTAAGTTCTATTAATATATATCCACGTATCAATGGATAGATAAACAACTTTGACATTGAAACTGTCCGAAGTTCTTCAAATTTGTGTTGTTTTTCAAAGTTACAATGTGACATAAAGTTATTCAAAAAACAAAACTAGTTAAAAATGAGACACTCGCACATTGGAACGAGGTCTACATTCTTTTCACCGACGGCAGTGAAGTCAAGCGAACATTCAAAGGTGTTGCCGTCGAAATCGTCGTCGGAAAAGTCAGATGCTTTAAAGAGACGACGCTGTTCGGAGCCATGCGTGGTTACCATGGCAACAAGAATTCGGAAACCCTCGCTCAAATCTCTCACATTGATGAAGAACGGATCTATAGATGTGCCATCGGTAAGTAGAAAAAAAAACTGTTCTCCTTTATGATGCCCCCTTTTTAAATATGATATTGAGAGCGTTTTTTGGCATTTGAGATTTTTATACTCAAGGTTCTAAAACTTTAGTTTGCAAAATGACATTGACTAAATAATAATAATAATAATAATAATAATAATAATAATAATAATAATAATAATAATACCTTGGTATAACCATCTCTGATAATATGGATTGGGGTCAACACATTTCAGAATTTTCTTCCAAATCAGAAAGTAAATTTTTTGATGACGTACTTAAATCTAAATGGCTGGAATGGGTAAAACCCAGGTCTAATGTAAATTTTCTGGTCTAAGAGGAGGCTAGACGCAAAGTACTCGTAATGCAGGGTTTCTATGAAACTGAAACATGTTGGAAACCATCATAATATAAGGGTATCTGACAGCCTGCATAGCGCATCACTCAATTCCCTATATAATTTAGCCTATTTTGTCTCTCAAATTGCATTTAATGTCTATGATTCCTTTACAAATGCCTAGCATTATTGCTAAATTTATCCAAGTCTGCCACACTGAAATGCAGTAAAGATTTTATAGAGGATCTTATATGAGTGCTCATGTTCTGTTGAATTTACTGAACGGAGTTTGGGAAAACAGATAAAATGCGAAAATTGCAGAGCATTTTATGGCCTTTCTGCAACGAGTTGAAGTTTTTCTGAATATTTTACCTGTTTTATCGTTAACATGTATAAGATAAGATAGTAGACCCGTTGGCCAGACAAGAGCTCGACTGATACGTAACCATGTCGAATGTGACGTCATTGTTACGTTTATGTGGTTGTGACTTTGATAGTGTTCCTGAAAGAATTTGTTTAAAAACGTTAATGTGGAACGAAGTCAGCAGAAGACAATAAAGGCATGAACAATCACCAAGCAAGCAAA
Organism: Loripinus fragilis; assembly: GCA_964019695.1. Lineage (NCBI taxonomy): Eukaryota > Metazoa > Mollusca > Bivalvia > Lucinida > Lucinidae > Loripinus > Loripinus fragilis. The sequence continues at coordinate 44,601,493 of OZ026528.1, forward strand.
AAGGCAAACAACGTAATTTATGACACCAATACCAGACACTAGTTGACGTTACACAATGTGACCCAGGTGGGCGGCACATGACATATTGTGCCGCTGATTATATTATCTGACAATAACGATGGGCGAGACATTAAATCATATTTTTATCATAAAGCTTACAGATAGGAAATTCATAAGTGCGCATCGTATCAAACAGACAAAGTAGATTTTAAAATAAAACTACGTTCAAATAGACATAAAACAAAAGAAGTATGTTTAACAAAAAATATCTTTAATAAAGATAATCGGGCTCTGAAAATAAAATGGAAATGATTTTGCTGACCCTTCCAGGGCAGTGCTTCTGTGTTGTTTGCTTCACGCTTGACTTTGCTAAACTGTCTTGATGTTCCTTACAGCCTTGTGGTTACCGACCGGGTAAGGATTGGCCTCTCTGCTCTCTTGTGAATAATGTGTCCTTGTGTGTTTTGTCACTTTCCCATATGGTGTCCCGTGTCAGAAGTAATACTTAATTGTATCGATTCCTGATCTTTGCTGTTTACTGTACAATCGTGTATTATGTCGTAGGATAAGAAATTGTTGCTTATTTAAAATGTAATAACCAAAGAAATTGAGGATAACATTTAACATTTTCATATATATGTTGTTGTGAAAATGTTTTGTCTTTGGAAATCTTATTGTTTGTTTGTTTGGTGCTTAACGACGCACCAACCCTTGTGGATCATTAGCGTCAGACGGTATTAAACTAAACATGATGTGGATGGAAAAAGTAAAAATTTGTAATGAGTTTGTATAATGATAATTAGTTACAATACGATTGTTGATAGGAGAGACCTCGTACAATATCTTACAGTTTCAAAGAGCTATTCAGATAACTGTACATGTTCTCTAACTGAACAAAACACAACAGTCAAGAATCTATATTATGATCTAATACAAATGTAAAACAAAACATGAGTTTAAAAATAGCAATTAATTGTTGTCTTAAAGATTTAATTGTCTTAAAATGTCATAATACTATCAATATGTATATCTTGAAATAATTCTTTCATGTTATCAACATGGAAGCAATTATTTCTTACTTGTGCAAAGTCGCCACATTCCAAAAGGAAGTGACGTACAGTAAATGGTGCGTCACAACCAACACATTGTGGCTGCTCTTGACCTTGCAGTAAGTATGAATGAGTGACTCTTGTATGAAATAAACGGAGTCGAGCTAAAATGCCTTCTTCTTATCTAATGTTTCGAACAACAGATTGGTGTTCACCAATAGTTGGTTTTATGTCAAGAAGTTTATTTCCAATGCTATTATTCCATGAAGTGTGCCATTCTTCCAAGATAAATTTATTGATAGATGGCTTGAAATTGGAAAATGGAATCTTAAGAGAAGTTGGTTCTTATAACTTAGACAAGAGGGCCATTGGCACTTACAGGAGAGTGCCTGTTAATAAGGGTATAGACGATTGTACTTTTACCCAAAACCAAGCTATGAAGTTTAATTGATAGGCAGTTGGCGGGGTCAAAGTGATTTCAAAGGCACAAAGGTAATTGGCTGTGAAGAGGGGCCACCAGTTAAATAAAGAGCTACGTGTATTAAGAGGCTATTTTGCCCCCCCCCCCCCCCCCCCCCCCTATGAGGCCAAAAATGAAATTTGCTTTTCACCAAATTCTTCTTATTGGTTTATTAGGAAAATGACCCAAGTGTATAAGTCTGATATTAGTTTGACTTTTTACCTTTGCTATGGTAACAAAAATGGCCGCCAAAATAGGCTGAAAATAGGAAATTGACCATTTTGGAGCAAAATTGAGACGTTCAACAGAGCAATTAACATAGAGCACAAGCAAATACCAAAAATATATTTTAACAGATGATGACACTTATCATCACACACAACATATTAAAGGGAATTTTTGGTATTTAGCTGTGCTAATAGCTAATTTTTTGAAAATTCGGTCTCTAAAAGCCTTAAATTTGGTCAAAAATGGCAATTTCTCTATTTTATGCCGATTTTGTCGGCCATTTTTGTTACCATAGCAACGATAAAATTTAAAGAAATGACCTAATTTCAGCTATTCTTCTAATAAACGAATCCAAAGAAGTTTGTGAAAAGCAAATTTCAGTTCTTTGCTCCTAAGGGGGCCATTTTAGCCCCTTAATGCACGTACCCCTTTTCCTTTTTAAAGGAGGGCTTGCCTAGTCTAAAAACAGCATGCGCACATTGTATGTTGACCACTTCCCAATTTGGTCATTTTTTTACACTGCACTAAAACCACGTCATAGACGAACATCAACAATAGTCATTGAGTCGGTCGGTAAGATACTCATCTGGCAAAAAAAAAACACAAACAGTTATCTATAGCGGCACCTAGCGCCATACACTGAAGGACTTTAAAACGCAGAAAATGAAATTAATAGAATTTACTTATTTATAATGTATGATTTTTTTGAATTTTTGCAACAATAAACATCAACATGCCAGCAAAACATGTTTTTAATTTCATGCCAAAATAATAAATAATGTTAGGACAACAGTTTATCGAATAGCAATACTCTTAGATTCTAAAGTTGCAAATTGGAAATTTGTCTAGAAATCAGACGTGATTTAAAGCATTTGTATTAAAATATTTTTGTTAAAAATCTGGATACAAATTACCCTCGAAGCCCTTTTATTTGTCTGGAATTTAGGATAGCCAGCCAGAACGCATATCGTCGATGCACATATCATTGATACACTCGACGTAAGTTGCTGTCTTAACATTGGGTCGTCATGTTTGGTTAACTAGACCTGCGTAGAATTTAACTGTCCCTGTAGCCTGATAACGATCTCTTTGGCGTTGTATAATTGATAGCCTTTCCCAAAGGCCTAGAACTTTTCAAACGGTCATTAAACATATTCCTCCTTTGTTGCTAGTCTATAGGCTGGTGCTAAGTTCTGATAATCATACAACTCCACTGAAGACAATTACATTTATAGACTACCCATGAACATAACCAATTGGAAAAGAAAAAATATTATTACAATATTTTACGGTTATTAATGACCACTTTTATTATCCAACTGGTAGCTATTCTATAGCCATGAACATAACCATTTGGAAAAGAAAAATAATATTACAATATTTTAAGTGAATTAATGTCCACTTTTATTATCAGACTGGTACTAGCTATTCTATATAGTTGACTGGTGGCAATTATAATGGTCCACTTCGAATCGAACTTTAGTTCCTACTTTTGTAACTAAAGTTCGATACAAACATCGATAGTCGCTACTACAGTGACGCCACGAACCTACTAGATCAACAGTGGGTCAGAACACCGTTACTCTAGTAGCTTGTCTGGTTCCTTCCTCTAGACCTATCTAGCAAGATGGGTTCAAGATTTATCAATAGTTTCAAAATGTTTTTATTTTACAAAATAAATCCTTTATGTGCTTTATTTGCAGCCCCCTTATTCGTTATTGTTAAATAGACTAGGCTGTGCAGTTTATACACACCATTTTTGTCTACGATGAAGAATTGAGGGGGCATACAGGGCAATTCACATCTAATTAAAAGGTTGCAACTGTAGCGGTTTGGGTGTAAACGTGCGCACGCATCTATTACACAAGAACTTTAGTAACAACTTTAGTTCAATTCAAAGTGGGCCAATATCATTCCAATCGCGCCAGATCGTTCATGTTCGGACAATCATGACATGGTTAATAAAGTAATAAAACTTAAGGAACAGTATTTTAAAAATGTTTATGTACAAGCTACATGTCAAAGAGACTAGAAGTGTATGCGACGCGACATGCCATGATCCCAAAATATATCCTCACATCAAATTTGGGTTCTTACCTCAAATTATATACAGATATGCTCTGGGCTCGACCTTGCTAGAACTGAAACCAGAGGTGAAGGTCACAGTGACCTGGAACCAGTTGGTGACTCGCCAGGGCCCAAGATAAAACTACATACCAAATATGGAACTGCTACCATAAATAATATAGGCGATCTGCTGTGAGTGCATTTTTTCAAGACCTGACTCCTGAGATTAAGGTCACAGTGGCTGAAAACAGTGAACGACATTCCATGGCCCAACATATATCCACAAATTAAATTTGGGGGTTAATATGTCAAATAATATGAGACATGCTCTAAACACTATGTTTTGCTTGCTGTCGGTGAGTTGTCTTGTTGGTGAATTGTTTTCGCTTACACACAACCGTTATGCTAACAGTATGTTATATAAATAGACAACCAGGTAGAGGGTATCACTATTCCAAATCAAATGCTTGCGGCGAGAGCGCTGCAAGCAAAAAGCGTTTATAGTAGCCAAAGACAATAGCAAACGATTTCACAGAATTCTCAACTGACAATTCGATTTCATTTTGTCATCTGCTGACTTCATTTCTGGCAATACTGTTTTCTGTAGCAGTGGGATTCTAAAGATTCAGATAAAATGATGTTTCGTAGTACCTTCAGGCGCTTATAGAGGCATTTTATACAATATGCACTCTAAAAGGGGTCTGTGAGTACTCCCTTATATGGATGGGGTCAGGGAGTCTTACGATGCAGAAAAGAGTGGACGGCAGAAACAGTGGTAGTTGCGTTTATGCGTAGATACGCAAAGTTTTGGCTATGTACCTTCTCACCTATATGCACTTGTATATGGTACCTTTTGTAAATATAAGGGGGTTTGTCTGAGATTGAACTCTCTGCACCTATATTTAGAAACTGGATTATTCTCGAAAGTTGAAGGTTTTCGAGTTTGTCGCATTGTATGCGGGCATTTGCCTGTATATAGCTAAGATTTTAATATGCGTGATGGGGCATTAGTCCATAACGATAGAGAAGTACATAAGTAAAAAAAAATGTTTTTTACAGGAGGCAGAATTGTCTCTATGTGTGTCCCCTCCAACACTGGGGAAAGATAGGCCGTAGAAGCCAGAAGTTCCGATAATCCAAGGGTGCATAAATAGTTTGTCCCCTTGGACCACTAGCAGAGTGGGGAACAGTTCTCCTAGCCAGACCAAGAGTCTTATGCCCAAGTCCAGTGCCGTGTTAGAATATCATATTGAAGATAACAAAAATGGACTGACCAAAGTGACAGGATAACGCGTATACCTATAAATAAAATGGACTGACCCAAGTGTCAGGATAACGCGTATACCTATAAGAAAACGGACGGACCCAAGTGTCAGGATAACGCGTATACCTATATATAAAACGGACTGACCCAAGTGTCAGGATAATGCGTATACCTATAATAAAATGGACTAACCCAAGTGTCAGAAGGTGCAGTCACCCCAAGATAAAGACGTAATCATCTGAAGAAGCTTCAGTGATATAATCAGGACTCATGACAAAGCTCTCACGTGAATTAATTAGTTGAGTTGTGTGTTAATTTTACGTTACTTATTTTGTCTAGTTGGCGTACGACTAAAACGGGCCACTCTAAGATCTCTTCCTTTGGAAACCATCTTGGAGTGGAAACTTGTTTTAGAAAGGGATAGCCAACTAGTCAAAAATAACAAAGTAGATATTGCCTTTGTATTATTCATGTGCTGTCGATGTTTTTTTCAAGTAATTAAAAGTTGTGAACTAGTTGCGTATATTATTTTTCCTAGGTGGTATTGTCAACGCAGAACAGGGGTCTTCCAATAAAATTTTCCCTCTTCCGTCTTGACTGTCTTCACGACGTAACAGGGAGTGAAGCCCTTGGGTGGAGAAATGGTTTCAAAGCATTTCACAGGACTAAACTGAGCTCTCAAGACACACAAGTAAACACTATTGGCTGCATTTTCTTTCAAAAACCAAATTAAATACCTTAAGACCCTATATTTGCGCAGAGTTGCACGCACATGCATATTGCCGTACACGCTTACCATTGAACTCCCGCATCCATATTGCCACTTGAAACAAAGCCTTCTTCCTGTTTCAAAGTCGGGCGAGTGGCCGAGTCCTGAGCGGACACAAATTCTCCACATGCGACCTTAGGCATCCTACTATGAATTTGACTTACACTTATTGTTGGCTTTAAAAATTTACTAGCAGGATAAATATATATTACTTGACTTTTCGCTTACTGTAAAGGCGGTGCCTCATGAATGCGTAATTAGGACTAGTCGACCTCAGGCATAGGTAAAAGCTGAAAAGGAGGCGTGGTTTTATTCAAAAGTAAATGTATCATCTTGTGCCACAACCTCAGTCATTATTTAGTCCTTAAAACGCCAGCAAAATGACTGCATCTGAAAATGTCTATTTAACATAAGCAGGGAGGCAAGCATTGTGGACCCAGATCAGACTGCTCCTACAGGAGCAGTCTGATCTGGGCTCACACTGTTTATCTATGAGGCTTAAAATAGTTTAGTGGACGACAAGAACATACATTTTGTGATTACGCGCTTTAAGGGTTAATAAATGTGAGTTCAGTGTATACGGTTAGGATTTTCATGAAATGCACGCACGTTTGCGCGACTCAAAAAGCTTATTAACTCTTTACCAAATTATAAATAAAACCTGATTTCCCTTCCTTAGCAGATGAAATAGCCGAACCACGCCCAGATATGAATATTAAAGTTGCCGCCTTTACAGTAAGCGAAAAGTCAAGTAATACAACATCTTATTGTTTCAGTAAGCAGGAAAAAATAGTTATTGTTCAGTATTTTACTTTGATGAGCAGTTGAAATATCATGTTCAATTGAGTTGAGCAGGAAAGAAGTTTTATAACCTCGAGACCAGGCCCCGAGGTTATAAAACTTTTTTCATGCTCAACTCAACTGAGCACGAAATTTCAACTGCTCATTAAAACTGAAATACCGAAAAGTAAGTAAGTTTCTTGCTTTAAGGCTCTCAGATTTTGCATTTATCATGCTTATAAATGTTAAAATGCCAACAATTGTTGGCATTTTAACATTTATGAGCAGGATAAATTTTGTGCTCAGCTGAGTTGAGCATGGAAAAAGTTTTATAACCTCGAGACCAGGTTGCATGTACCTGTATATCGGAATTTATGTAATTATACAGATCGATTGCCATTTATTTATAATTTGTTATCCACCGAACCGGAAGAGAGAAAAAATGAAAATATGCAATTATGATCATTTCATTTAAATAAGCGTGTCAGGGCAATCGACTACATGATTTGAGCCGCGGCATGAGATTTCCAACAATGTGGTACGTGCGACTAGCAAAGGCCCAGACCAGCCTGCGCGTATGCGCAGGCTGATCAGAGCCTTTCCTAGTCACTTAAATACTCTATGACTGTTAAGCTACTGTCCGAGCATCATTTGGGGTTTCTAAGCTTTAAAGGAAGCTGCACATGCTCGTCTGAGTCTACACTTATCAAACTGCCACATTGTTGGAAATCACATGTCACGGCTCATTTTCTATATGGTCCTCAGCGCGAGAAAACCAGATTTTGATTCTGGTCATGTCCTTGATTGGGGAGACAGGTTAACATTTTTTACCCCAATTGGGGATCTCCCTGGCACAGCTTGCACATACTTTTCTCACCAAACGAGGACATTTTGATCCTCGTTTGGCGATTTTCTTCTTTTCATTAAAATATCTGGCAGTGTAATTCTGTAGTTTGTCAGATATAGGCTTCATTCTCTAACCAATTTTACCAAATAGTTCAAACTTTATTTACTTAGAAAAGCTACTTTTCATAAAACAATACTACAATTTTCCAAAGATATGATATGGATTCAAAGGGAAAAGGACCTCTGACACTTTGATAGGGTATCTGCCTATTTTTCAGATGCTTCCCAAAACTTCCCTATGCATAAGATACCACTGGTATCCTTTTTGATAGGACGCTTGATGTATTAGGAACGAATTAAGGTTATAATTAGACAGGCAGATGCCTACAACAAAACAAGAGACACTACCAAAGGGGGTAGGGGTTGCAAAATTTGACTTCACCAAAACATTTAGAAATCAATTATTTTCACATGTAATGGTATTATATCATCAATACTCGATTCCAAATCACAGTGAAAGTATTTTAAAGTCCAAAATCATGAGCATTTTAACGATTATTTTTGTTGTTGTGTTTTCTATCTGATTTGTTAAGAAATATTTTGAAGTGCAACTGTAGTCCATATTCAACCTTGATGACAATGTATTTACCTGGTGAATATTATGCAGCAATGCATCATAACCATTCATCCATGGGTAAAGTACACCTAGTCAATGGCCATGTAGTTTATGTGTATTGGATAGATACAGTATATGTACAAAATAATCTACAAACTGAATTTAGTAAAAGGACAATTTTTATAATCTAAAGAAAAATATGCTAAAGCGTTGTAATTTTCCATGAATAATGGGTTATGAAAAGGAAGCTTACTTGTACTAATTATTTCCGTATACTGGAAAAAAAGATTTTCAAGAGAGCACACCAAAAATCTAAATGCTAATGTTCGGGCTCGCCGATACGTCACATTTTGGGCTGTGGGATATCATTCCCCCCGAGTCCCAGCTAGCTTTTCACATATCTTATGTAAAATATGAGAACACACTTACGTGCAAAAGGATTAGTTGGGACTCGGGGGGGGGGGAATGATGTTTTAAAAATATTTTTCTATTTCCTATATGTATAATACAAAAAGTGACCATTTTAGCCCTAAAATAAAGCTTTACATTTATGCAAATAGGAAATCAAATGCAAAATCATAAAATAGAGACCACCAGTGAGCTTATATATGAAATTGGAAGCATTTGATTGACTTTAATTTTTATCAAAATTATAGGCAGCGATACACTGTGATTCCCATTACCACCGTCAGAGGTCCTTTACAAATAAATGTTGTACTGATTTTTGGCATCAGGAATGGTGCTTATTAAGGTAAGGCGCAATACAATGTATTCCAAAAGATAAATTAACTATTTTAGACAGACAATACAAAGATCATCAGTACCCAACATCAATTTCCTATTGCAATGGATACTTAGCGTATGTGGAAAAATTATGTACATAATGTAAACAGAATAGTGTTAAAGAAATAGATGTGCAGACATCTTATGGGACGACATGTGTTGGCTCCAAAACAGAATACCAGCCAATTGATACAAAAGGTAATACAAATCTTCGATACTGTCCAATCATGACTGAATATATAAGCCTGGTTATGCTCAATGTTATAATCAGGTTTATATATCCAACCATAAGTAAACGGTATCAAAGATTGTATTACCCCTTGTATACATTGGCTGGTATTCTGTTTTGGAGCCAACACATGTTGTCTCATGTCTGCACATCTACTTCTCTAATGTTTACACTATTCCGTTTACATACTGTACATGTTTTTTCCACTTGTATACGCTATGCATAAATTGCAATAGGAAATGCTGGGTACTGATGATCTTTGTATTGTCTGTCTAAAATAGCTAATTTATCTGTTGGAATATTGCGCCTTAACTTCATAGTCACCAGAGGTAATTCCCCATTGACCTGATGCCAAAATTCAGAACATTCGGCGACAGTTTGAAAACCATCAACGTAAGCACGGCGCCATACGCCCTGCTAATTATTAGATAGATTCTTTCCATATAGAAGAGCATTATAAACATGCATAAAATGACAGAATTTCAAATTATGAGAATAAAAGGTAATAAAGCACAATTCTGTCACATAGCACCAAGAGACCTGTGCAAATTAGACCGTAAATTACATCAGCAATATTCATATTATACAGAGAGATGAAATAATCATTAATAAATAAGATTGAACCACAGCACAATTCAACGGCTCTATTTTGTATTTTCTATCAGATGTCACTAAAATAGTTTGTCCATAACACTTTGCAAAATCTCACGTCTCCTTTACTGGACTGTTTGAGTATCGGTTTTGCAGTGAAAACCAGGACCCAAAATTACAATGCCCACCTAAAGTTAAGGTAGACTTAAGTATTGATTTTTAGGATGTTAAAAGTAATCTGGCTAATTTCAGCATTTTGAGGCTGACCTCCTTTTGGAAAGTCAGCTTCAAAATACTGAATTAGAGTGAGTGTAAATTTGACTGAGTGTAATTTTGCATTTTTTTCTAGGGAAAGTCAGCCTCAAAATCTCTAATTGATGTATAATCATAAAAATGACGCATGCAAACCGCAATGAATGGTAACGTAATTTCCAGACAGAGGTTTCATATTTTGCGCATTTAGCATATAAAAAATTCATACATTTTCTTCGACACTTTTGTCGTTATCCAACACTTTTGTTCCGATTAGATTTTTGTGATTGAAAAACCTGGTAGCCAAATATTTTATTGAGCTTGTTCGAACCCCCACTGATGTTTCGAAAATACATATAGCGTGATGAAGACTATAAGATCATTTCCAAATTATAAATAACCATTCGAGCCAGAACACAAAATCTTGGTACACATCATATATGCTCAAAATTAGGAAAAGGGCAGCGATCAGGAATCAATACAATCAGGTATCACACCTGATCCAGGACACCACATGGGAAAGTGGCAAAACACAAGAAAACACCACATACAAGAGAGCCCAGAGGTTAGCCATTTACCCGCCTTTAAATGCCCATGAGGAACTACCCAGAGTCTATAGAGGTCCTAAATTGGTTTGAGTCTTCATCTACATCCATACTTTGTGTATACTAGCAGCGAAGGCTCTGGCGTGTCTATGCATTTGTACAGGCTCGCCAGAGCCTTCGCTGCTCGACAATGCGCAAATAGTTTATATTTTGGTTGTATAACGTTAAATGTAATGAAATTCACATTATATATATTTCATAATATACCTGTATTCTGTCATATGATAAAAACTTCATTGTTTCGGGCTCTAAAATTAGAACCAACTTTACTAGAGTGAGTATAGTTTTGCAGAAATCGAACTTCTGTCAGGAGACATCAAGCTGATTTCATCCAATATTTCACTTTATTTGCAATTAAACTCCGAAATTAGGTTTAAACCACACTTATGCTTCTCCTGGGCCAAAAACATAAAACAAATCAGACGAAATTGAAACGTGTAAGAGGGGACAAAGTTCAATGTACGGATAATGTTCCACACAAAAACTTGACGTTATGCTAATATATTGCATTTCCAAGGACAACACATTTTGTGAACTTAAAGAGGATAAAGTAATTAAGAGTTGGTGTCAGTATGGGGACATGCCCTTCAGGGTAATGCTGGAAAATAATGTAATGATTCAAACTGCAGGCGGCCATGAGTAACAAAAATAGTAAGTGAGTATGATCAGGAAATACCACAATCACAAACTGCAGACAACCTCGTGGCACCGCGAGGAAGAGCCGCTCAACCATCACAAGACACCAGGAAGACAAATTAAGCAAAGCAATCAGCTCTCTCTTCCCCATCAAGATGATTGCAATACTAGAATGGACATAAAGTTACGTACAACAAAACATAGAACAATTACAGACTCCCACAATGGGAGTAACAATAAACAAAAAGTCAACAACAACAGAACCACCGCCTTAGAACGGACAGCAGCCTAAGCCACCGGGGGGCTTAAATGCATTTTACTGGTACTGCTAACAATTAACAGCGCCACAAGAAACACAAAGTCACCTCTACCCACATGTTGCACACCATGAGACAACAGGTGCTTGTTCATTATAAAGCAACACATCACTGCTGAACACCACGAGACACTAAATGACCTCAGCTCAAATTGAGACAAGCAAATGCTGCACGCCATGGTACACAAAGTCACCTATGCTCACATTGAGACAGCACTTCACTATTGTTCGCCATGAAACACTATCATCTCTGCTCACAATAGGACAACACGTCGTTGTTTCACGCAAAGTCACCTCTGCTCACAATGAGAAAACCCGTCATTGATACACGTCGCAAGACACCAAGTCACCTCTGCTAACAGTGAGTCAAGAGACTAATACACGGCATAAGACACAATGCCATTGTTGCAACTCATGAGATACAAATGCTCAAAATAACACAATATGTCACTGCTCCACGTCACGAGGCACATAGTCACCTTTGGACACAATAAAATAAGTTACTGCTGCATGCCGCGAGGCTCAAAATAAACCTTTTCTCACGATAAAAAAAACAATTCACTGATGCATGCCATAAGACAATAAAGTTAAATCTGCTCACAATGACAAAACAAATCACTGCTGCACGACTTAAGACACATTCACCTCTGATCATGTTACTGCACGCCTTGAGACATAAAGTCACCTTTGCTCACGATAAAAACACCAAGCCACTGACAATTAAGAGAACTCTGCTCACAATGACACAACAAATTGCTGCTGCACGCCTTAAGACGCATTCACCTCTGTTCATGTTGCTGCACGCCTTGAGACATAAAGTCACCCTTGCTCACGATAAAAACACCAAACCACTGACAATAAAGTTAACTCTGCTCACAATGACACAACAAATCGCTGCTGCACGCCTTAAGACACATTCACCTATGTTCAAGTTGCTGCACGACATAGTCACATTCGATCACAATGAGACGGCACGCCATGAGACATGAAGCAACATGTTACAGTTGGTTGATGGCATTTTCTTTCATTTTCCAATTAATGTTTCACATACGACGTCAAGCGATAATTCAAGCAGTTCATGGGAAATAAATGTCTTAAAATTACTGCAAAATGAAATCGTGTCTGACACATGAAGCTTGATTGCACATACATGCCGCTTCATGCAAAAGAACAGCCCAGTAACATTGTCTGCAAATGTACAATGGAAATACAGTAAAACCTGTTTTTAGCGGCCACTCCAAAGAAGACATAAATTATGACTTCGAAACGGATAATAGCTGAATGCATGCCAAAAGTATTGCAGAATGCTCCCATGGAGCATTCTGCAGAATTTATGACATGCATTTAAGGCACCACATGGCTTGTTTTGTCTTTTTTTGAGTGGCTGCTTCAGACAGGTTTCGTAGTATCTGTGCAAGAATACGCTATTGACATGTTGAGTGAAAATTACTTAACGTTATTTCACGTCGGCCTCTCATAAACCCTTACTCACCGGATCGACTCTCGACCCATTCTGTTTTAAAATGTGACTAAAGTTGTTAGTATGTGCCGACACCTTACGCTTAAGTCAGCAATGTTTAAGTCAGGTCATGACTTTTTGCCTGTCTTCTTGGGTTGAACCAATACAAAGCAGAATAATGATAAAGTGTCTTGCTCAAGGACACAACATAGTGCCTCCAGTAACTGAACTTTAGCCTGCGCAGTAGGTCACGTGTACTTTAAAACACGCAACAAAATGTACTTTCATGCGCATTGAAAACCTGGAACATTGCTATATGATAGCTTTAACCTCAGTTTGCGTTGTTACGTATTGCCCATGTCTACAGAGTCGACAATCGCAAGGTGGTTTCCAGGGTGGAAACCAGAAAAGGATATCAACAGTCTATTTCAGGGACACAAAACAATGCATATGCTGAGGCTAAAGCCAAGGACCGCTGGCCAAGTTCTCAAATCGAGCACGTTTCGACTGAGCCACGAGTATACTGAGCCGCAACAATAGATTTCCAACAATGTGGTATGTGCGACCAGCAAAGCCTCAGACCAGCCTGCGCATACGCGCAGTCTGAGCAGAGCCTTTGCTTGTCGCTTGAATATTCTATGAATGTTAAGCTACTGACTGAACCTCATTTGGTGTTTCTAAGCTGAAGAGAAGGCTGCACAGGCTGGTATGAGTCTACACTTGTCAAAATACTACATTGTTTGAAATCACATGTCGCGGCTCATATAAGCAAATGTTTCTAGGAGACAAGGGAACTGTAGTTAGACAGATAAGTTATTCCTATGTTTTTTCACTGTCTACCAGAGTTCCTATGCATTTACTATATTCTGCGTCAGTCACGTTTGTATTGTTTGTCAGTCGCACAGTCTTGGAAAAAAATACTTGAATATAATTGGCTTTCCTGGAGAGTTATTGAACATTAAATTTGCCTTGAACAGTGCTGGAAAATGGCGGTAAGGTATCGAAAAGGACTTGAATTTTTCTATTTTGGTAGGCTTAAACACTTTTTATGGAGTATACAATTTTGTTTAGTTTAAAATTGTTTTGCCAATATTTGTTACCAAACAAAGCCAAAGCAATTTTATATTAATTAATACGAGCATTATCTAGCATTTTTAATTTGAATTAGCCTATAAAGTGTAAATTAGTATTTGTTTTATAAACTGCAAGTACTTGAAAACTGTAGGGAAGTATCTAAGAAGTCTTTGAAAAGTCCTTAAATTTTGCATAGCCTTGCCGGTATGAACCATTGAAAAGTTGTTCTCATCCAAAATAATGAAAATACTACGCTAGCTCTAACTTGGGATTATTTTGCAAGAGAAAGCTGAAGTCTTGCAGCGAGATTAATGTCGTTTTATTTCTAAGAGATTAATTTGAACAACATCTAAAAAAAAAAAAAAAAACTCCAGTTGTTAAGTTTTTAGACTTAATTTTTCGCAATAACTTTTTTGTCTTCAATTTTAGCAAAATGTGTTCGCGATGAAAAGTATTCAGGAACATCTCCGCCAACTTCTCCGAATGGTTCCAACATCCTAGATGCTGCAGGTTCATCTGTGCTTAGATGCACTCTTTGAATATTTTAAACAAAGCGCAAATAAACAAAGTCCAAGATGTCAGTCAAAAATGTATATTGCACCGCCCTAATTCAATTACTAAAGCGATGGATGGCTTGTTCAAATATAAAAGAAGTCGCGCCTGATTCGCTCGTGCGTTAAACTAGAAGGGTCGTCTCAAAACCGTTCATTTCATAGCACGTGCATAAGAGAAAAATTGGACGTCATGCGATAACCCAGCCTTTTTTTCCCGACAAATGAGCCTGCTTTAAGTTGATTCTACATATGCACGGTAAATTCTGAGTATGTTAACCATGTTAACGACAGTTTTATGTTATACACAGCCTTAGAAGAACGGGATATGCACCGCTTCCGAATATTTTTTGAAACTACCCCTTTCTGACACGCCTATACGAATTATACCTGTCATTAAAAGACTTAGAAATTTAGGACAAATTCAATTTTTTGCAAAATCTTCATCTATATACACAAAAACCTGTTTGTGCCTCAAGCACTAGACCTTTTGGAGAAGTTGGCGGAAATTCTCCTCTACAACTTTCATCGCGAACTCATTTTGCTAAAATTGAAGACAAAAAGGTTATTGCGAAAAATTAAGTCTAAAAACTTAACAGCTGGAGTTTAGGCGGTTCTCTTAAGTATAAAACCAGGGGTTTCAATCTCTAAAATTAAATCATGTATTTGTACATACGTACAGCCATGTAAGTGAGGATTGGAATTTTACGAAGAAACACATCTTGCTATGTAGTTTGATTTTCTGGTTAACTCTGTTTTGTGGGTTTTTTTTTTATTTTAGAGTTGTACGCCCGAGTGGAACGTGTACGTGTAACATATGGAAAGTTCATATTTTGTAATTTTAGCATTGTGCTACCTGATCACGTGCATTGAGAAGTTTATGTTTTAAACATGCTGCCACACTTAATTCTTACAAGAGTTGGTAAAGTTTTTTTTTTACTTTTCCACTGCAAAAATGCGTTAAAGCCGGGCCATGTAGCTCATTCGGTAGTGAGTCCGATTGCTGATTCAGAGGTCGTAAGTTCGATAGCGGCCCGGTCTCACACTTTTGCGGATATTAATCATGAAATATTTTCTACGGTCATTCTCATGCGCGGATTCAGAAAGTTTTGCCAGAGGGGTCAAACCCTGACAACGTTTTTTTTTTATGAGGAGAGAGGGATCCAAACAGCGGGCCAACGTTTGCCCGCCAGCGAAACGCCGTTTCGCTGACGTGCCGATGATGGCCCAGTATTGAATGCTGGCTTGGTGGCTATGTGATTTTTCAGGGGATCCGGACCAGTATTGCCAAGAAACCCTAAATTTTGTGATTTCAGTGTGTGTGTGTGGGGGGGGGGGGAGGGAAACCGGACCCCTGGCCCCCTTCTGGATCCGCGCATGATTCTCCTCCTTCCGCTTAATCAAGAATGGCTGCTGCCAGTTACAAGCGAAAGTACAGAGCTACTGGCTAACCTCTTAGTCTCAGATTGCTCAGAAAAAACGTTGTTAGGTTAACTGACCGTCTCGACATGGCCATAGCTGTTGACTAGGGCCCGGAATTACAGTGCCTCCTTAGAGTTAAGGAAGTAAGTATTGATTTTTCAGGATGCTAAAATAACGTTTAAAACTGATTAAAATCAAATATAGACTTCGAGCTAAAAAAGGTCCTGCTTCCCCCCCCCCTCCCTAGGGAATTTTGCAGACATATCCTATCTTGAAGAAAATTTCAAGCCGCATCTTTTAAGAGATGTTTGCACTCTGTGCTCCGGGGCGTTAGTCTCTGACAGCCTGTTACATATGTTACTGTAACAAACTAAGGAAAAAATCAAAATGAAAGTTTGAACTACAGAAAGAAGACATTAAACCATCTAATTATTCAAATTTCGTGTGTAGTTTGCAAGCTGGATGCCTAAGCTACATAAAAGCAGCATTTTAAACAAAATTACAGCCTTCAATGGTGTTATATGCGTTACATAGATTAAATTTCCCTTTGAAAGTTGAAATTGTGACTAACATCATTAATTTTACAGACGATTTGTGCATTTTTACAAGTGCTTTTAATCTGCGTTTACTAAAAAACTCATTTGACTAATAGAAAAAACAAAGTTTGCTTTTCTATCTCAAATACATTGTTTTATATGATCTATTAAACAACCCTACCCCCAATTTTAAGTATCAAAATTTGGTATCTATTATTGAAGAAAAATATATGAAGATATTTGACGCTCGTGGATATCTTACATTTTTGGCACTCTCTTGCTAATGCAATAAAGAATCATACATTGGCAAGTTTGCCATCAGGATCAGAGCACTTATTAAAGCATGTCACGTTTGTTACATGGCATAATGAATGAGCTAGGAAATTTTCTTGGAAGTAAGAGATGATATTTCACAAAAATACCGTTTTTCACATGTTTTCTTATTAATCTCTAGCCTCTGGTGCCTTAGTCTTAGTAATTACAGTAATTGCTGATAACAAGCTCATGGAATTGTGTTACCTATGTTATATATAACCTTTTTAATCACATATTTCCTAATGCCTATAATATAAGAATATATAGACATATAGATAGAAAATAATAGTTCTCATTTAAATGACACAATTTAATAAATATTCCTACTAAATAAAATTATTCAAAAACAATCTTTATTCAAGTCACCCTCACAATGTCTATTATTGTGTCTGCTTCTATTGCAAAATAATCACCCATTCCATCACAACCAGTAGAATCATGGCATTGTATTAGGACTGTAAACTGAGTACAATCCTGTTCCTCTCCACCCCTTTGGGAATTGTGCAGACATATCCTAACTTAAAGAACAATTCAAGCTGCATCAAATAAGAGATGTTTGCACTCTATTAACTAGGGGGTTAGCCTGTAATGGTATGATATGTTTGTTACCATATCAATTTAAGAATAAATGAATTGAAAGTCTGAGAAACAGAAAGAAGACATAAAACTATCTATTTATTTGAATTATTCGTGTAGTTTGCACGCTGAATACCTTTGATACATAAGAAAAGATTTTTTATCAAATAAACAGCTTCCTATGGTGTCATATGTGTTACATTAATCAAGATTACTTTTTAAAATTGGTAATTGTGACAAGCATCACTTATAAGCATTTCGTGTGATCCTCCTCTTTAGCCATCAATAGACTTAATTTTCTTTGTATGTGTGGCCAGTGCTAGCGTCAAACAATTTGACTCAGCCAAACTTGAATCCTTAGCATTCTTCAAAAGCAGAAACAGCATGTCAGTCTCATGGGATCAAACACCTGATTAAATATGGGTTTAATACCATTTCACATATATGCATACAATGGAGTATGACTCTGGTATATATCTCTTCCTGTGAAGTGGCAAGAGCAATCTAACTGCAGCTGCCTCTGCATCCTTGCTAGTCAAATGATAACTATGCTCTGATTTTGCAAAATCTATGTCTCTGCCGTGTACTTCTAAGAATACTTTAAGATTTTTGACATTGGTCAAACAGAAAGGACCTCGGACAGTCTTAATGAAGGATTGCCCATAAAAATGACCAGAGAAAAGTTTCAAAGAAAATGATATTTTTTCTATGAGAAAGATAGTAGGTTCAATCCTCGACTTATCCACAAAAGCCGTTTTCTCATTGGACAAGTACCTGTTGAAAAATATGGGCTGAAAACTCTTTTTTTGCTATTCAACATATAGAAAATAGAAAAAGTTTTACTGAAGTGCTTTCCCCCCCGTGACCAAACTAATCCTTTTGCATACAGTTGTAGTTTTACATTTCACACATCATATAAAAACGGCATGATTGGTCACGGGGGGGAACGATGTCAAAATGCTCAAAAACGCTTTATTATAAAACCGTATTAGAAACTTATTTTGTAAAGACCTGTAGGTAAATGGCATGTATCAGAGCTTTAGTTATGAGTGCTTACAAAGTAATTAATTGTCTCATTTCTCAACCAAAACATATGTTGTGGGTACTCAAAAGAACCGTCCCAATGAGACGGTTCTTTTAAGCGCCAAATTAAAGATAAAATCTGATGTGTAAGAAAAATATTAAAGATTTTACGCTCAACATCTGTGTTTATCTAGACTATGATTTATACAGTATGCAGATATGATACACCTCAGTGCACAAGTCAACTGGATGAACTTGAAACATTACAGGTAATAGTCAAAAGTCATTGACAGCACACTTCTTTAGATGAAACAATGTAAACTTCTCAACCTGAATTTTATGCAAACGCATCACTTTTGTCTCAATTTTTATGCCGCAAACATAATATTTACATGTATTTAGGTGAATACTCGACGAATCTTTGACTTTCTGTGAAATGAAATTTGGTCACAAAGATTACCCCCACCCCCTAAACCCTAAATTCCTGGCATAGTTATGCAATATTTTCAAAATATTTTTAAATTGCTAGGTTCACTAAATGTAAGGGTTTGATTTAAGCACAAAACTATAGTTGTCAGTTATGCATTATCCTAGCCCCAGGCTGTCAAAATTTGGGCAGATTGAATAGGAAACTGTCCGAGGTCCTTTGATAGGCTGCTTTTTTGCATCATTTGCCATGGAACCTATCCAGTCTTTTGGTGCTTAAGTCCTCAGGTCTTAGATCAATAGTATTTTGCTGCGCCGAAAGAACTTTATAAGTTTTCTTTAGTTACAATGTTGACTCTTGATGGTTTTGGTAGACCGTCTGAAACAATTTCTGTTACACCTTGAAAGTTATCTGGTATAAGAGAAAGAATATGAAGTTGGACATTGCCATCAATTATGTTTGCAGTTGGTTGTTTTTTTATGTCAGTACATTGAAGCATGTCTTAAAATAATGTAAAACCTATGATTTCTCAGTTTTTACAGCCATATCATTAGCTGTTGCATTCAAAAGAAGGAAAGTGGACTATAGGTAGAATGGGATAACCAGTAGTTCTATATTATGCTCTATGGAAGATTTATACAGAGTAAACAAGTTGATGAGGTGCCTCATTTCATGATCCATTGAAAACACTGAAATTGAAAACACTTGCCTCTGCCTGTGTAATCAAAAAGGATGTCACTACAATGCCCTTGCTCATTTATTATGACGAGTTATATATGTTACATCCTTTAATAAGTGCTCTTATCTTAGAAACTTAGTGAATCATTGAATTGAAAGGGTCTAATTTGCGCTCTGCTACCTGCATTTCATTGCTTTACCTGCTGTGATACATCTAGTTCGTTTATCTGAAGGGAAAGAGTTACCTCGGTTTCAGCACTTCAGAAGTACTAAGACTTCAAATAAGTTTTTGAATGCTTGGGGAAAGATAATAAGTGCAGAGACATAATTAGATGAAAATATGTAGGTTGCATGTATGGAAAGGCAACATTTATAAAAGTTAACCAGCTAAGATATGATTCTTTATCACAGAAATATCAAGGAACATCAGTCCAGGTACTCATTGCTCTTAATGGCACAGTTTTCCTCCTTGTAAAGCTTTAGTCTCTCTCCTACTTGCAGAGTATCACTTGAAACACATATATTAGGAATTCATATCAGTTTCCGAATGTTCCAAGCCATAAATGGCAAAATTGGAAAGTTGATAATGGCTCATCAATTTTGAGTGGACTGGTGGTAAAATTGAATAACAGTAAATGATTGAAATATTGTGTGATGATTCTACAAGTTGCAAGGAGGCGTGTGATAATAATGATTACCACAGAAGCAGACAACGACAAACGTTTAACATGAGTGTAAAATCGATGAGAAATAGTTTGGACCATTTTATTTATTGTATTTTCTTGTAAAAATGTAAAACTATCTTTTCTATTTGTGGCTCTATATTTAGCATTATATGCACAGTATTAGGAAATGTGTCCAAAAGGTCATTGATAACATCTGTAACACCAGTCCATGGGCTTGATAATCAGAAATGAATATAATTTCTAGTGTTTAGGCACCAAAGACTTATAAGTACACATTAAGTGTTCTGATCTTTAACTTAATGGCATCTTGTAGATATATGAGCAAGACAGACTAAGAAAATGAAAAATATCCACACGCTGTAATCGCTTTCATGTGTTTTACTTAAACGGTTATGACAAAATTCGCTTCTCTGTAAAACTGGGAGTAGGGCTGTGTATTAGCTCCTATAAGACAATATATTTAAGATAGAAAAGCAAACTTGGTTTTTCATATTCATCAATTGAGTATATGTTTGTAAAATCTAATAAAACGTTTGAAACCAAGTCATAGTAGTTGTTTAACAACATTACCTTAGCCACAATTATAGCTTTTAAATTATAATTAGGTTCGTGAAACGCACATAACACCACAGTTAGCCGTATTAATGCTAAACAGCTTCCATATGTAGTAAAGACATCCAGTATAAAGTCTATAAGAATGTCAATAAATTAGATAATTTTAATGTCTTCTTTTGGTAGCTCAAACATTCAAATTTCTTATTCTCAAATTGATATAGTAACATATGTAACAAGCTGTTACAGGCTAACGCCCCGACTTACAGAGTGCAAACATTTATTATTAAATGCACATTGAATGGTTACATAAGATGTAATTTGTCTGCAGAATTCCAAAGGGGATTAGGATGGAGCAGGCCCTTACTCAGCTTGATGTCAAAATACTGTTTGATGATTTTACTTATCACGCTAACATATGTAACGCTCTCTGATCTTTAAACTTAATGACAACTAGCAGATCTATAAGTCTTTATCATAGGAGCCAGTTTAAAATCCCTAAACAATGTAAGATATCCAACAGCTGTGAGTTTTTTTTCACAATTTTAGCTCAAACTTTCATACTACATTTCCTTTATTTGATATAGTAACGCATGTAACACGCTGTTTCAGACTAACGCCCCAACATAGAGAGTGCAAACATCCCTTATTTGATGCAGCTTGAGTTGTACTATAAGAAGGAATATGTCTGCAAAATTCCCTTGAGGAGATTAAAAACATTTTAGGCATATCTTACGTAAAGACAATGAGCTTTCCCATTTATTACATCAGGTAACATATGTTAGAGCCTCAGATATTAAAAATTTTGCAACAAACTTGCAGATTTATGAGTCTTTTCATATAAGCAAATAAATCCCAAACAATGAAACACATTCATCAACTGCAAATATTTTTGAACTATTTTTACTTTAGTTTTAATACCAAACATTTCACCTTAAAACTGGGTCGGGGTAGGGTTGCTTAATTGCTTATTTCAGAAAAAAAATATTTAAGCTAGGGAAACATACTTTAATTTTTCTGTTAGCCAATTGCATAAGCTAGTCAGACATGGTTAAAAACATTTTGCGAAACACACAGAGAGATTTTGAATGTAAATGATGTTAGCCACACTTGCAAATTTTAATGGGTTATCTGATTTATGTAACGCATTTGACACCTTAGGAAGCCGCAATTTTGTTCAAATGGCTGTCATACGTAGTTAAGATATCCAGTATGCAGACTATATGAATGACTTTCAAAAATAAATATTTTAATGTCTTTAATTTGTAGCCCAAACTTTCGATTTACTTTTTCTTAGTTTGATTAAGTAACGTATGTTACAGGCTCTTACAGACTAACGCCCCGGAGCACAGAGTGCAAACATCTCTTAAAAGACTCGGCTTTCAATTTTCAACAAGATAGGATATGTCTGCGAAATTCCCTAGGGGGGGGAGCAAACCCATTCTCAGCCATCCGTCTAATAGTTTTAATTTTTCTGAAGATCACAATGATATCTTTGACCACAAATACCACATCGATATAGCCACTTTATTTAGCATTTAATATAACATGTTGAAATATCAATACTTAACTTAAGTATTGCTTAATTTTAAGGAGGCATTGTAATTCCGGGCCTAGGACGTTCAACGTTATCACCTTTCTTTGATAAATTGTGGAAAGATTCACATCCATACAAATCACGGAAGCTTCAATTCGTGACGAAACGCTATCGGAATTCTTATTACCTCCTGGCAATTTAGTATTCCATATTTGGTATTTTTATGGCCTGACAGACATTTTTCATTCTTCTTGCTTGTCGCTGACGAGGATCAATGGACATATAATTATGTAGGTAGGTCAATAAATAAAGAACATAAACAAAACTTTCCAGGGAAGTTTGTTTTACTGAGGTTTCCCTCTTTGAGCACAGTTAGAGACATACACATCACAGACTTAGAATGCAATATTAACCCTTTACCTCATAGAGAAGCATTTTAACACTTTTGCAAACAGAGCAGACCCAGATCAGGCAGCTCTTATAAGAGCTGCCTGATCAGGGCCTAATCTGTTTGCTTATAGAAATATGATTAGATAAGATCCTACCGTGACTAGTGGTCCTATCAAGTACTTTATTTGTTCTGAGTACAGACGTGAAAGCATATGAATATGCATAGTAGGTGGAGCTTAGCATGAATATTCATGAAGGAAAGGTTTAATGATATACACTGTGAATAAATCACTTTTTTCAGATTAGCGAATCTATTTGTGAATAAGAATGTGGTGGTTAACTGGCTAGGTTTGGCCTTTTACACAATCATGAAGTGTAACGATCGGCGTTATAAAGTAAGAAAGGCGACAGAAGATCAGGAATCGATACAATCAAGTATCAAACCTGACCCAGGATACCACATGGGAAAGTAACAAAACATAATTAAACATCACAAACAAGAGCCAAGAGGTCAGCTCATTTAATCAACGGATTTCATACAGCATGATGACCGTCGCGATTCGGATATAAGGCAGCTGTTGCCATTTTTATACAATATCACATTCACTGTATTGAAGAGTATTTAATAAAGTATCAGCTATTCAGTTCCAAAACAATCCAAACAATCTAAATGGGACGTAAAAAACGAGCCCATATGTTTGTGCTTGTTTGAGGTAGAAAATACAGACTTATAAGACGAGCCTATATGTCTATGCTTATTTTGGGGTAGAAAGCACCATATAATTAGACCAGCCTATACACTTGTGCTTGTTTTGGGTAAGAAACACCGCCTTATTAGACGAACTATATGTTCGTGCTTGTTTTGGATATAAACATCGTCTTATAAGATGAACCTATATGTATATGCTTGTTTTGGGTAGAAAACACGTCTTAAAAGACGAGCTTATATGTTTGCGATTGTTTTGGATGTAAAACACCGTCTAATAAGACGAGCATATATGTTTGTGTTTGTTTTGGGGAGAAAACACCGTCTAATAAGGCTCGTCGCCTATACGTTTGTGCTTGTTTTGGGTATAAAATACCGTCCTATAAGACAAGCATATGTGTTTGTGCTTGTTTAAGGTATACATAAGGCGACTTTTTAAAGAACCTATTATTTGTGCAGATCGACTTATATGTTTGTGCTTGTTTTTGGTAGAAAACACCATCTTATAAGACCTACCTATATGCTTGTGCTTGTTTTTGGTTAGAAAACACCATCTTATAAGACCTACCTATATGTTTGTGCTTGTTTTTGAAAAAAACACCATCTAATTATATGTTTGTGCTTGTCTTCGGTAGAAAACACCGACTCATAAGACAAATACTTTTCTAAGTAATTGTTCTACTTCCAATTCTTGAACTAATATGTATTTGTCCGCCAAAAAGCATTGCCTTCGCACGAAGCCAAAATTGTCTTCTGATCTTGAATAGACTTAGGAGACCCTCACAAAAGTGCGCATTATAAATGATATATCATTATTATCATGTTCGACTGGAACGTTTAATCCTTGCTGATTACTTAAATGAACATCAGATCAGTGTTGTGCAAGTGGACGGGGCCTCTTTGGCCCCGCCCACTTGCACAGCACTGATCTGATCCTTAGTTGCTGCTATGTGCTACTGTTTATTTTCAAACGATGCGGCTCAATCTAAGTCCTATTCTGTGCGTATCTAGCCATTTCGGACTAGAGATGCTAATAAAAGAGACATTCAAATGTTGAAACAGACAGACAAATTATCTTCCAAATACTTTTTCGCTCATGGCAGGCGCTTAGAAAACTCAAATATTGGCCATAATGTTGTCGGAGAGATCTTTATGAGCGAGCGTTAGTTTTGACATTAGAAATTGAAAGAATTCTCAATGGAGTCAACGATCTAATAAAGAAACGAAACTCTTCGTTTGTATCAAATCCCCTGGTATAAACAGTATGTTGGCTATTTTATGAAATTCTTTTGAAGTTTGGGACAATTGTTTAAGATTAATGGAGCTTCTATGTGTGAATTATGCTGCTACGCACGCCAGTGTCATATATGTGGTTGTTTGTTTGGGTTAAGGCAATATATCTGGTTTAACATGGAATGTATACTCGTACATGTATGTATAGAATGACCCTGGTCACGGGGCTATATAAACTTTTGTCATGAAATTAACCCGGTCGTTCATGTTGAAATGCCAGCAATGTTGACATTGTAACATTTATAAAAGGATATATATGCATTATAGCGTTTTAAAGTTAGGAAATAATCTATCTTTATTTTTCCACATTTTAGATGATGAGCTGTTATTAGTAATTCTATGTTGAGTTAAAAATGAAAAAAAATGTTCATAACCTCTGGGCCTGGTTAAAATTGGCATTGTCACATATACCATCATTGATATCATCATAAGTAAGTGTATTGGCGGTACTTGAAAATGATAAAAATCAGTTGATCACCGAAAAAAAAGACGATTATTCATATTTTTATGACTATATTTCGTTTAAAGCACATATCACATGAAATGATTGCATCCCAAGGACGTGACAATTAAAATAACACAGGGACTATTGCTATATGCAGAACATTACCTTACCCAATAAACATGGCATTTAATCTAATATGATTTGATTTGCAGGTACCTGTCAATGCTTACGTCCAACTGGCTTAATATGAACCAACGTCATTGTATTTATGTTTTACACTGTATTTATAGTATCAAGTAAAGCTCATAGGCTTTAAAGCCTTTTGGAAAAGACAAATTGGCCAGCTCGTGACAAAAAGGTACTTGTCGATTTAGCATAACGTCAATATTTAAACATGCGTTAACAGCTATACAGTGAGACCAGAAGTCATGTTTGATCTGAGCCGTCAACTACTACCAGTCTTTATGTAAGTGAGCAGCGAATGTTCTGGCGAGTCTGCGCGTATGCGCAGGCTCGCCTGAGCATTGGCTGTTTCCATGTGCGATGCGTATCTAATTCGCATATGGTGACTCAAATATACTTTTATAATCTATATATGCAATAAAACATTTGAATAAACTGAAGTTTCTCCATGTCAATAGGTTTATAAAAACAGATATTCCTCGCCGTATTTAAAATTCTTCACATATAGACTTCATTTGAAATGGTTAGTGCAAGATTGATCAAAAATGTCACGTATTGTTTATTGCAAGGAAAAGTGCTGAAGCAATTCCCTAAGAGACTAAATACACTTTTAAATCACCAGAAGAGAAAATGAAACATAAAGGCGCGCGATTACATCGGCAATGCGCTAGTCTTCGATACAATGGTACATTTCAGATCTGCGTTGTCATGAACAAACTTAGACTGATTTTTAGTCCCCAATGCCGAATTCATTTTACATTTCATATACTATTGCCATAAAGTTAAGCATATTCCATTTGATAAAACCACTTAGGTTTTAGAAACGGTAAGAACGGAATCTTTTGAGAGATACCAAAAATTTATTGTGGTAAACAACAAAAGCAGAATACCAGCGATTTGATAAAGAAAAGCCGTAGAATCTCTGACTTGTTTATAGGCTGCAAGCACCTTACAAAAATTACCCATATATTTTACAAAATTCAATGAAAACAGCATGGAGGCCAAGAGTCAGCAAAACTTTTACAATAAGGCCGCGATAGTTGTAATTTATTCAGAACTTATTCTTTGGAGCATACATTTTCAGGATCTGGTGCAAAAAGTCACGAAATGGCTCACAATAATCCACTACTTCCGGTTTATGATGTGTACAGCCTTCACACTGTCGAATAACAACTTGGCACATTTTTATCATTAAAATCACTGGGTGCATGCGTTTAAGACATGAAATCCTGTCCAACTCATGCAGTAGAGTCTAGCAAAATTCACAATGGTTTTGATACGGCTGGTTTTCTGTTTCAAACACGTCAGTCGAGCTTGTCCCACACATGTTAAATGGGGTTCTAGTCTGGCAACAAGCTTAACCATGTAAGGCTAGCGATGTTCTGTTGATTTTTGTATTCCTCGATGATGCGAGTACAGTAAGGTCTTGCAATGTCATCTCGGAGCACTATGTTCTGGCCATCTAGCGAGTCCAAGGGTGACCTAACACCAGATTCCAGGATTTCGTCCTGGTACTTTTGAGCGTTCAAAGTCCCAGTAACCACCTTTTACTGTATCAGGTGGTCGTCCGATAATGTACCATGTACCATAATGCTTCAGTAACAATTCCTTGCACTCAAGAGTCAAGGTAGACCGCTTCCTTTTTGTAATACTGCCACTCTCTCTATGTTCTTTCAAAGGTCTGCTACAACACTCTGAGACACGTTTAATACCCTTGCAATGTCATCTTGTTTCATGCCAGCGTTCCTAATGGCAATTTTTAACATTCTGTCCTCTTTCTTCTTTGTAGATTTATCCAACATACGCGTTTTAAGGCTATTTCATGACTCAACAGCAAAAATATTTCATTCTTGCATATCAACTTCTGGACAGTACTGTGTCCTAAGCTTCCCATTCATGGACAGTAGTGAATAAGACTTAACGAACTTATCCAAAATTGGTAGCCAAAATACAATTGAAAATGTCGAATAAAACCCAAACTCAAATTATTTTTCATTACTTCGTAAATGGGGATCGTAAAAAAATATGCTTAACTTTATGGCAATAGTATATATAACATAGTACAAAATCATGCCTCTCTGATAACACTGGCAGCCTTCTTAAACATAAGAGAGGTAGAAAAGGTAAAATAAAATTTATAAAAAATAATATAAGAAGGAGACTGGTACAAGTCTAGAACAAACTCAATAAAGCCGAGTCTGCTGTTTACAAACTGTAAGGTCCCATTTTTTGGAAGGGATATGTTAACATGCATCCTCAGCTCTCCAGGAGGGATACATAAATTTTGGTTGGTCTGAGCGTTTATATACTAAGTGAAATCTTTGGCGAACTATGTCAATGCACAGGCGCGTATGAGCTTTCGCTGTTTGCCTAGAGTTCAGTACCAACATAGCATTAGTGTACTGTCCTCTGTTTGGGCGACTATTACGTTAGAGCGGAAATCATACCATGACAGAGTATGAAATGAGCGACCTTCGTTTCCTTTCTTTTTGATGTGTGCGAACTGTGAAGGTATTCTCGAGAGTTTGTTGATGTGCGCACGTACTGTAACAAATAAATGTAAGTTACATGTAACACAAATAAAAGTTTTATGGCCGAAAAACTGCATACAATTTTATATATAATTTGCTGTTTCTTTGATATTTTTCCATACATGTATGTTCCATGTGAGACATCTGCGCGCAGACAATGTACATGTAATGTCAAATTTCTTATTTTTCATTGTTCTTCTATACTGCAATGCTTCCTTTCAGGGATTATGTAAAGGTATTCCCTAAAAGGAAGAAAAGAGTCACAGAATATTCCTCCTGCTGCAGTCATTGTGGCATTATAGTTTGCAATATTCGCACATTAAAAAACAAGTGTAAGTAAACACCAAAAGAGGTGGAATCGGTGCTGCCACCCCCTTTAATGTAAGTTACAACTACTTCCCTATCAAAACAACTTGATACCAACATTTCGTCATTGATAAATGCTAAACATTTCTTCCTATTTTTTGTTGTAACTATTCTCCGGTTCAATACAATCGACCAGACAAAATCTTTTAAAGCAATGGACAGGCTACACCAAATACTACATGTAGTTGAAAGTTCAGCTGCCACCAAAATTGGTGTTATGTAACACTTATCTTGAGAACCCATGATTATGTCGTATGCACTGTAGTGCATACGAAATAATCATGTTTTCTCACGATGTGGTTCTATAGTCTGATTCATGCTATCTTTCATAGCAATCTTTATATTGTTTTATTTGTCATTTTTGTTACATGTGATTCCACTTAGGTGTACCTTGGTGCATGATATTTTCTATAGATAATCAGTCTCACAATCTCTATAATTAAATTACGTCTTTTAAAATGTAGAGAGCCATCTATAACTTTAGTCGCAGCAGTCTAACAAACTTATTGTAAGTCATAATTTGCGAGTTTGATCCCGAATCAGCTGCTCTTTTGTGAAAGGTGCTAGTGTACAACTGCTGGAAATGTACGAAGCATGAAATCTGTGCATTGCACAACTGCTGAAAATGTACAAAACATGAAATCTGTGCATTTCACAGATTTCATGTTTTGTACATCTCCTGTATTCATAGCAACATAATAGAATTACTATTATTAGAAAAGCGTTTAACTGATTAACGTTTGAAGTAAGTAAGGATGCAACGATCAGGAATCGATACAATCAAGTATTGATACAATGAAGCCAATTTCGAGGTATGTCTCTCTTGCCATCACCGCAGATCAGCTCATGGCACCGCAAGGAAGAGACACAGATAGCCACACGGCAACAAGAACACAGTTATAGTAAAGCAAACTCATATCTCGTCATCAGCAAGATGGTCGAAAAAATAGAAATGACACTATAACTATACCAAAAAAAACAACAAAAAAAAACAACAAGGATCAGACACAATTTGATACATTTATGTAATAATTTCAGAACTTTGGATTTCTGATAGATGTAGGCTGGTTTGAAAGTACCCATAATTTCCCGTTGTACACAACCCAAAATGTTACAATTAACTAATCAATCGTGCAAGAGAGAAATATTTGGTAAACACAACAATTTTGTTTTTGTTTATGCTTTAGGTCCATGTCAACAATTTTTCAGTCATTTTGGGACGTTTCCTGGGTTGAACCAAAACTAATCAGAGGGTAAAGTGTCTTGCTCAAGGACACAACGTAGTATCTCCGGTGAGTCTTAACCAGCGACCCCTCAATCTCAATTGAAGCACTCTACTACAGAGCCACTGCGCTCCTCACACAATACTTAAAGAAATATATGTCAATATGCGAAATACCATCAAAATTCATGCGTGGGCAGAACCCTGTGTAACTTTGGCATATAAAGAACCCCGGCCTTTCATATTATGGTTCTTTTGTTATTGATTCATTGGTTGGTGTTGCCTCCACTGTGTGTGGGTTTTTGTGTTGAATCATTGTTTTGTAATATAGTGCTTAGTGTTATTTCTAGTTTTGTAACTATCTCGCTGAGGAATAGAGCAATGGTTGCTTTACGGTGATTGTGTTTTTGCTGCTGCGTGTCTGTTCGTGTTTTGTGTCTCTTTCTTAAGGTGCCATTCGTTTGTCTATGGTCTGTGATTGTAACGTTTTCTGGTCATGTTCATTTCTTTTTCTTTTGTTTGACTTGAGTACAGTCTGAAACACAAAATAAAGCGCAAGCAGCCAATCATTGCGCTTTTTTTGAGTTTGAGAATGAACTCAAGTTGTATAACCTTGGGGCCTGAGCACAATTGCCGTTGTGTACCTTAAACGCAACATTGCAACAGTTTCACTAGGACTCTTTTCTAATGTGTCTGTCTGTTCCGGTAAATATTATCACATCACCATTTTTTCTGTACCAGACTTGTGTAATCCCTCCCTAACAAGGACTACTTTAGCTATTAATTGGCTAGACAGGGAGCCAATAACTTGGTAAAGACGTTTGAGTCGTCGTAATGAAATACGCCGGGACACAGCAAAAGCTACAATATGGTTAAAGGAGAATTTAGAAAAAACTAATGCACATTCTGATCTAAGACTATATATTTAACGTTTGCGTTTAAATACTGTTAACTCATCATGTTTATACACATTGAAGATAGGTAAAGAGTCTGGGAGATATGCATTCTGATCTATACACATTGCATGTGATGGCAGCGTATGCAACAGTATTCGATTTTTGTTCAGCCTGTCAAAAACGTTTAACAGGAATAGAGGCTTACATTGTTTTAGAAGAGATATTTTGATCGTGAAAAATATCTTTGTGAATAGGGGACGACTTGTAATTTCTGCCGCTTGGTACACACATACTAGACCAATATTGGAACAAAACAAATAATTAATTCTTGGCCAGTTTGCTACAGGCTTTGTGAACTTAAGTTGAGGGCTGGATGCTTTACTTAATTTGTTATTGCTCTCTCTCTCTCTCTCTCTCTCTCTCTCTCTCTCTCTCTCTCTCTCTCTCTCTGATGAACCCATTCGTGTCAAATAAAACCTTTCCAATTGCGAACTTTAGAAAAAAAACATTTGCATGGACATGAGCTGCAATTATCTGACTACGATATTTAGAAGTATTTTGACCCAATACATATGTATTTCTGGTATTATTTACAATTTTTTTTCATTTTGACCTTGAAAAGTTCATTAGCAAAAATTGAAAATATATTTTCTACCACAAATTTGTACATTTTGGGCGAAAATACTTCTAAATATTGTAGTCCGATAATTGTAGTTCATTTTCATGCAACTGCTTTTTAGCTCACCTGAGCCGAAGGCTCATGGGTGAGCTAATAGTATAACAGTGACTCCGGCGTCCGTCCGTCGTCCGTCCGCCCGTCAATATTTTCAAACATCTTCTCCTCTGAAATCACTGGGCCAATCAAACTCAAATTTCATATGCAGACTCCTTAGGACGCGGGAACGAAAGTTTGTTCAAATGGTTTTGGTCACATGACCAAAATGGCCGCCACGCCCATATATGGTAAGAACCCTTTAAAAACTTCTTCTCCAGAACCAGAAGGCCGATGACTTCGGGACTTGGTATGTAGCATGGGGATGTAGGGCCTACCAAGTTTGTTTAAATGATGATCCTAGGTTAACCTTGACTTACTTAACGTCAAGGTCAAATTTGCTTCCTGATGGATTTACATGAGAGATTTTTTGAAAAGTTGATTTTTTTTGAAAATTATAGAAGCCTTATTCATAATTCTCACTTGATATGTTAAACCTAATGAGATAATGGCTATAAATAAGTTCCAAAGGTCAAGGTTGACCTTTGGCCTTTTAGCAAAGTCGCTCATATTGGTGTCCCATCAATATATTGAAACATAGTTTTCTCACAAACCATTGGCCCAATTGAACTCAAATTTCATGCGAAGACTCCTTATGCTAAGTTAACTAAAATTTATACAAAATATTTTGGTCACATGACTAAGATGACCGCTATGCCCATATATGGTAAAAACCCTTTAAAGATCTTCTTCTCCAGAACCAGGAGGACGGTGACCTTTGGACTTGGTATGTAGCATTGGGGATGTGAGGCCTACTAAGTTTGTTCAAATGATGATCCTAAGTTGACCATGACCTACTTAACGTCAAGGTCAATTTTGCTTCCTAATGCATTTAAACGGGATTGTTTTTGAAAAGTTGACTTTTTGAATAATGTTGAAGCCAAAGTCATTATTCTCACTTGATATGTTCAACCTACTGAGACAATTGCTATAGATAAATTTCAAAGGTCAAGATTGACCTTTGATCTCTCAGCCAAGGTCGCTCATATTTGAGTCCCATCGACACATTAAAACATCGTTTCCTCAGAAACCACAAGGTCAATTGAACTAAAATTTCATATGAAGACTTCTTATGATAGGTTAGCCAAAATTTATACCAGTTGTACTGGTCACATGGCCAAGATGGCCACCATGCCCATATATGGTAAAAAACCTTTAAATATCTTCATCTCTGTAACCAAAGGGCCAATGACATTGGGACTCGGTATGTATCATTGGGGATGTGGGCCCTACCGGAGTTGCACGAATATGAATCTAGGATGACCTTGACCTACATTATGACAAGGTCAAATTTGATTCCTAATGCATCTATATGGGAAAAATCTTGAAATGTCAATTTTTCTATAACTGTTTAGGCCGAAATCATAATACTTGCAAGAAATGGTAAACCTTATGAGACAATGGTTTTATAAAAGTACCAAATGTCAAGCTGGCCTGTGACCTTTTATCCAAGACCACTCATTTGGACTGCCACATTACTATCTAAA
The DNA here is from genome assembly GCA_964019695.1 of Loripinus fragilis. Taxonomy (NCBI): domain Eukaryota; kingdom Metazoa; phylum Mollusca; class Bivalvia; order Lucinida; family Lucinidae; genus Loripinus; species Loripinus fragilis. Next base: position 44,634,111 of record OZ026528.1, read on the forward strand.
CATCTTTTCTTCAGGAATCGCTTTTGTTTGATGGAGTAGATTAGATTGTTTTAGGTCACTTGACCAAAATGGCCACAACCCCCATAAAACAAAATATGTTTTATTATAAGCCTTAGTTGATCTTGACCTATTTTAACATTATTAAGGAGATCAGGTGAGCGCTTCAGGACCGTCCGGTCCTCTAGTTTCTAAAGTTCACCAAGCGTGCATTAATATTGTAAACGCTATCAAACCAGGAAGTGACACCAATGTGGCCAAAGGTATCCGTCTCTTTGATGAAAAAGCATTTTTGTTTAAACAGGAAAAAATGCATGCAAGTAAAAGCTTTTGAAAGATATATCCCCTTAACCCATTTCAGCCAATTGGATTTTCCTACGATTATCAATTGGACCAGTCCATTTTCGTTTTAAGGGTAGTTGGGTGGTATTTTCCATTTGTATTCAACCCTTAACAGAACATTATGTAAGCAAACAGTGGAGACCCTGCTCAGACGCCGCATTCTGCGGCGTAGCTGGATCTTCACTGTTTGCCTATGTCCCATATAAAGGACACTAGGCTTATATGTGTTTACACTTTTCTTGCTAGCGGCGAATTTTGTAGTCAGCTATTAACCTTTGCAAACATTTTCGACCCAGGTCAGGACCGACAGGACGTCGGTCCTGTTCTTGATCCAAACCGTTCGACACTCTGATAGTGTTCCTGTTCTTTTTTTATGTAAAAGTTATTTTTTTTAACGTGACAACAAACGCATGAAACAAATTATACAGCATGCAAAGGGCTGGAATGCCCATTCTCATGGGATACGGTAAACTCGTGCAGTCCATTCAATTAGGTTTTATATTTTCATACATACATGTAACTACTGTTCTCTCAAATACCTATCTAACTGAATTTTCAAAGAATCTGGCAGAATCAAACAGTTTGAAAGAGTTGAAGTGCTATTAGAGAGGATAATTTCTTCTTAGTATGAGGTGTTGGTTTAGAAAAGACAATTGTTTCTGCTATTTGGACGATTGCCAGCCTAAGGATACGGTTTCTGTAGAGTAAAGGGAATCAGGGCCCAAAATTACAATGCCTCCTTAAAGTTAAGGGGTCCACCCTTTCTTAAGTAATGTGTATTTTAGGATACAGTAATTAAACTGTCAAACTCATTAAAATTAAAATTGTTTCAGATCGGCATCTTTGACCATATGTACTGCACCGATGCTGGCCATTCAAAACGGCGTTTTTAACGTTAAAGAGACTAGGTCTGTAACTATGAACATTTTTCGAAAAAAATATTTTCTTTTTAAATCATTTGTAAAAATAAAATTAAGTTATATTATCACAATTAATATGGTCAGTACAACTTCAAAGGAAAAGTGAATTATCTTATTAAAAGAGGTGTTTTTCTCTTATTGGCATCCAATAATTCTAGACAGTTAATTTTTAACATAAATGCTGCTGTTTTGATAGTGTTATTTTATTAAGATTTACGAAAATGGTGAAATGTTTACCTAAATTTGAGTATTTTTACTGTATTCTTGAAAAATAAAAACTTTATTTCAAATATTAAAAGATCACAACTTACAGACTATGCAGCTTTAAGGAGGCATTGCAGTTTTGGGCCCAGGAAACGAACGAGAAAAAGACAAACACTAAAGATTTATGTCACGTCTAGAAACCGCTTTATTTTCCCTGACCAGCTTGTAATGATTAATGAATGTAAGGAGAAATGTCTGAAAGAGGGGTTCGATTTGACGCTCTCAGTTGTCATTCAGCTATTATATTCTGATTCTTATCAATCAAACGTGCCTGGCATCTGTATTTTCTACGCATTGAAATCGACCCAACAAAAAGATTAGCAGAAATGAGTTTGTCTTTTGGCACACACTGTATACACCAACTTGAAAGATGTCCAGCGTACTGATTGAGGTGTTCAACAAATATGGCCCACAAATCATTTTGAGGCTACTGACTGATCTTGAACCAATCTTACTAAATAGGTCTAGAGTAGGGAACCAGCCTATCTACTAGAGTAACGGTGCTTCGACCCGCCGTAGATCTCTAGTAGGTTCGTGACGTCACCCTAGTAGCGACTATCGGTGTTCAAATCAAACTTTAGTTACTATAGTAGGGACTATAGTTCAATTCGAAGTTCGCCTATAACATGAATTCCGTCAGGGGAGTTCTCAAAACTTTTTAGTCATCAACGTATTACAAAGAGGGCCGTACGGACCTCCCTCGAGAAGCAATTGGACCCGATGGGTCCAATTGCTTCTCGAGGGTGGTTTATACCAGTATTTCTAAGGAAACATATAGCAACTTGGGATTTTCCAGGGGGTCCGGACCCCCAGTCTCCACTCTGGAACCACCCATGGGCTACATTGTTATCACAGTCGTTTTCTTGACGTTAATTCTCATTTTTTCAACTCGCGAGATGAAATACATTTGGTATTTACCTAACAAAAAAAATTTCTTTTTATTTTATACTTTTATAGGCTACATGCAATGTCTCGCCCACTGAAAAAGGGGGTGCTGAAAATGCAAAAAAACAACAACAACACACGTTTAGCAAACCCACCCAAATAATTTTGGTACCAAAAGATTTGTCACATTCTAACTAAGAAAATGCATACCCATACTTGATAATAGGAAAGTTATTGGCGTTTGAAGTCCTAAAGTGAAATGCATTAAGTGAATGAAAAAGTCTGAGGTAATCCAAAAAATGCTTCAGTGAAAATATAGGCTGATATCAATCACTAAAGGCTGATATCAATCACTTGATATCATATCATTTCACTAGTAATTGATACCACTTTTATTTGGATTTGATATGCATTTGATTTCACTGCTGAGTAAAAAATAAAAAAGTGTATGATCAAATTCATGACACGGACAAAAGTCGTAAGCGCAATCACATTATCGGAACGTGGTTTTTGGAAAAATCAGAATCGAATTATCGAGAGTACTATCAAGTTAGAATATATAGTATTCTTGGAGTGCAATAATACAAATTCTTACAGCCCACAGCTGAAACGAAAGATAAACAGACAGACAGAGATTTTTTTCTGTGTTAGCTAGGCGTCATTTCCATCACCATGTACCATGTATTTAGTTCCAGTGCTATTAAAGCTTGCGTTAAGCGATGTATTCTTGAATACACATTAATATTCATGGAAAAGATCCTGTCTTCCTAAATGTTCTTGAAATTTGAATTTTAATTCTAAAATTTTATGCTTCGGAAGTTATTGGTATTTCGCCCAATTATATTTATTCAAGCAGAAGTTCTAACTCAGCATTTTACTTGGCTTCTCTTGTTTACAATCTATTTCCAATATGTCCTAAAGACATTTATGTCAGTGTGAAGGAATTAACTAATAAATTATTAAACTTCAAAACATTAAGAGTTGGGGAAATCGGTTCAATGCTCTTAATGTGTGCATAGTTTAAAACATTGCTTCTTTTCTGACTGGTGCCAGATTAGACTACGTTTGTTTGCCTTCTGATTGTTTGGACATTAATACTTTTAAAACCAATGGAATTTCCCATAAAGTTAGGTACAGTTAAGGCAGGATGGTTCATTGTATATATTGAGAGGGTCACAGGCTATAATTTCCAAAACATATCCACTGTAAATGTTGGGAACACTACATGTGTAGTTTTACTAGTGTTTCACACTAAAATGCCAACGTTTTACAAGTACATGTATTCTGAGAGTAAACTACGATTCGAGCTTTGTGTTTTCACAAGGTGGCAAAGACTATTTGAGAACATATTTTACATTATTGAATGGCTTCTAATGCAACTTGTGCTCAGTCGTATATAAAAAAATGAGCCAAACTTAACATCATTTTATCACAAAACTCTCAGCCTCCAAAGGACCAAAACGCATGTGTTTCTATGTGTTTTCCACAAGATTCGAACCGTTTGGAAAAGGTGGCGTTTAGTCTCCTCTACAACTTTCACCGTGAACACATTTTGCTAAACTTGAAAACTTAAAAGTTTTCGCGAAAAATTAGTTCTAAAAACATAACAGCATTCAGAGGCGAGTTCAAAATGCGAGCGCTTTCAAGCGCTCGTTGTTCTGATGTCAAGCTTTACACATTACGAATATAAATAGGTACCAATCAACGAGCGCTCGGTGAGCTCTCTCATTGTTGAACTCGCCTCAGGTTTAATATCATATTTTTACCAGAATCACTGACCACATTGCGAGTTCTTCTTTGGGATTATTGCATAGAGATCCGTTTCCACGAAATATATTCACTTTCAAAAATAGAGAAAGTAATTGAAATTATATAATTGTCAAGTCCAATCTGATTTGCTTATGCTCTTTGATCTAACAAAACAATTATATAAATGTGCCAGCACATGGCATTTTTGTACTGAACGCATATGCGCAACGGCTTCCAACAAACCACAATGCTGACGTATACAGCGGATCTGAGGTCTAAATTTTCATCTAAGTCTTCATCTACATCCATACTTTGGGTATGCAAGCATCGAAGACTCTGGCGAGTCTGCGCACTTGCGCAGACTCGCCTGGGCCTTCGTTGCTCGGAAATGCGACAAGTACAAAAACACATGTGCTGGCTTAATTATTTTTTTTGTTAACCCAATTTCGGATCTATCAGTTTTCGGAACTTCTAATCAGTTATTGATGGAATGAGAGACGAAATCTATTAGGAAAATCATTGGTACAGAAGCGTGCTAGCTTTATATAGATGTAGAGCGGCCTACTTCAAGGCTAAGACAAAAGAAAATAATTAGATAATGGCTTTCATAACATGTGTTTGACAAGACCTGTATAATTCTTTTCTTTTGGCATGCGAAGCAGAACAGAACATATGTTATATTGACGTAAACTATACACACAGAAGGCGCATGACGTCAACACGTAAAAACGGAGGCCATATTGACGTCGATATGACGTTGTCTGAAGGTTGTGCGCCTGCTGGGCAGTGTCTTGTCAAATATACATGAATACAAGCATAGGCTTTTAAAAAAAAGTTTACCATCTTTCAGCACTTAACTGATTGTATGCCTTTATAATTATGCAGCAGTAATTCTTGCCAGAATCTAGTAATAACATTATACATGTATTTATTTAACTCCTAACCTCATAGAGCTTTTGATACGTTTGCAAACAGAGCAGACCAAGATCAGGCAGCTCTAGTAAGAGTTGTCTGATCAGCGCCTACTCTGTTTGCTTATGGAAATCCTTCACAAGCATGACAAGTGGACCCGAAAAGTAATTTCTTTGTTCTATGTTCCAGCATGAAAGTTTAATGATTTAATTATCCATACAGGGTGGAGCCTAGCATGAATATTCATGACGGAACGGGTTAAATAGCGACGTCACAAAGTGACGAATAATTGTCCCATGGATGCACCTTGATTTTGACCTTATTTATTCTAATGGACGTTGCTCAATTTGTTTTCTATTGGATAAAAATGAACGTAAAACAGTCAAAATGTTTATTTCCAAGAATTGCACAATCCGCCTCAGGCGTTTATGAGGAAATGTTCATATAATTTCAATAATAAATACAATATAGTGTTCAAATGTATCATTTGTGTACCATGTATGGTATGTATCATTTGTGTACCATGTATGGTATGTATCATTTGTGTACCATGTATGGTATGTATCATTTGTGTACCATGTATGGTATGTATCATTTGTGTACCATGTATGGTATGTATCATTTGTGTACCATGTATGGTATGTATCATTTGTGTACCATGTATGGTATGTATCATTTGTGTACCATGTATGGTATGTATCATTTGTGTACCATGTAGGGTATTCATGTGATATTAATGCAATATCAGTGTTTTTGCTACCAAGGAACCCGACGACAATGCTTACAGTTGTACAATAGTGATGACTTCGGTTTACGATTTCGAAATGCCTCATATTGGTGACGTACTGGTGTCTGCCATGATTCCCAGGGTGTCAGCAAACATTTTATTCCAGAAACAAAATATGATAGTCGCTTGCTTTCATAAAAAAAATCCCACTGGACTGGAAAACTCGACAAAGTCTGTACACTACAAGCAGAAATAGATATTAGCAAGCAAATCCATACCGGATAGGCGGCAAACGAAAACGTTATTACTGTCGACGAACGTAGATCAAAATCGTTAGGAACAGAGTTTTCGATTGCTATTTGTCGCCGTGCGACAAATGACAATCGAAAACACTGTTTCTAGCGATTTTTGATCCGGGTTCGTCGATTGTTAAGAGCGTTTTTTTATTGCCGCCTATCCGGTGTGAAATTCAGCACCACCAAACTTCTTGCTAAGGACAAACACTATTATGCGAGACGACAGAATAATTTGGTATATAAACCAGGACTCAGTTGCGTTAAAAGTCAATCCAAGAAACCTAAAACTCTCGGCTCCTGGATTTTCCGGATATGGTAAATTTATTATCCGTACAATATTACATATAACGACTGCGTTCCTAGACGTATGTGCTACTAGTCCACATTTAACCCTAGGTCCCTAAAGCGCCATGCACAAAACGTCGTCTGATTTTGTCGTCTGCTATAATGTTTTAGAAACATTTTGGTCCAACAGTGTAGACCATATTGTAGCAGTCTGGTCTGGGTTGACACTATTTGCAATTACACTAACATTAGTTAATAACGGGAGCGCAGTGGCTCAGTGGTAGAGTGCTTGACTCGAGACCGAAGGGCCGCGGGTTCGAGCCTCACCGGCGTCACTGCGTTGTGGTCCTTGAGCAAGACACATTTATCCTAGCTTAGTACTGGTTCAACCCAGGAAGACCCGTCCCGCATAACTGAAAGATTGTTGAGTGGACGTAAAGAATCAAATCAAACATAACAAAATTAGTTAATAAAATTTGATCACTAAGTTTTCAGATGCATTTTTGCAGGCACTTTAAGGGTTGAATGCGGCACATTATGAAAGCATCTCCATGCGTAAGAGACCCCGTAACCTATTTGAGCCAAGCGCCCTTTTTTATGGGACGGCAAACAGTGCAGAACTAGACCAGACGCCGCAGAACGCGGCGTTCTGCGGCGTCTGATCAAATTCGTCACTGTTTGCTACATAATGAACTTTTAAAATTTGAAAGAAATTGAAACTTACTGTCTAACAACCCTTAAATTCGAAATGGATTTGATAATGGTGGGAAGTTCCATTAAGCATTGTAGAAATATTACTCATACGGAATGTAGTGGCAAAATATATCACATAAGCCCACCTGAAGAAAGAAAATGGGCATAAAGCTGAATACTTTATCATCCGCCAATTTAATCATTTATTTTTGGTTGCTCAAAAGAACCATCTCATTGAGGAGGTTCTTTTGAGTAGCAGCAACATATGGATTGCTTGAGAAATAAAAAAAAATAAGTTTAAATATCACACTCTTATCTCATGACCTTAATTATCATCAATACACATAGATTTTGGATAAAAAAAAATCTCCGTAAAATTTTTAATATTTTCTTAGCCGTGATTTTAAGTTTTGGGTGGTCAAAATAAGCGTCTCAATGAGACGGTTCTTTTGAGTACCCACAAAATATCTTTTGGTTGGAAAATAAGAAATAAATATTTTCCTGTTACGGAAAGGCTTGAATTATTATACAGTTCTTATCTTCCAGAAACAAAAGTTAATGTGGTCATTCGATTTTTTGTTCTATACAATTGCGGATTGGGAATTCCAAGTTCACCTTAGCAAAACTTTTAGAAAGGATGACCATTTTTTTAAAAGGATACATGGCAAAAAAGGAAGTGAGTATGACAAGGAAATGCCACAATCACAGACCCCGAATGCATGTGATATATGTGGCTGTTAGTATCATAGGAAATGTACGAAAAAAGGGAACCCGTGCGAATTTTTTGTTTAATTTACAGCGGCTGCACACCTTGAATTCTCGCTACCAAAAGCCCTTGGCCACCCAATACGCTTGACATTTACAGCGGCTGCACATCTTGAAGTCTCGCTTCCAAACGCCCTTGGCCGCCCAATACGCTTGACATTTACAGCGGCTGCACACCTTGAAGTCTCGCTTCCAAACGCCCTTGGCCGCCCAATACGCTTGACATTTACAGCGGCTGCACATCTTGAAGTCTCGCTTCCAAACGCCCTCGGCCGCCCAATACGCTTGACATTTACAGCGGCTGCACATCTTGAAGTCTCGCTACCAAAAGCCCTTGGCCGCCCAATACGCTTGACATTTACAGCGGCTGCACATCTTGAAGTCTCGCTTCCAAACGCCCTTGGCCGCCCAATACGCTTGACATTTACAGCGGCTGCACATCTTGAAGTCTCGCTTCCAAACGCCCTTGGCCGCCCAATACTCTTGACATTTACCTTAAAGTCTCGCTACCAAAGGCCATTCACCGCCCAATAATAACAATCTGATTCTCTTGACATTGTGTAGGATAATCAGTCCTCCAGATAAAAGTGTATTTGAAAATATTTTTTCTTATTTCACAACTACAAGGTATGTTGTGGGTGCTCAAAAGCACCAAAAACACATGTTTTAACTAATGGGTAAGAAAATAATTATAATTAAACGCGATTTTAGCCGTGGCATGAGATATCCAACAATTTGGTATGTGCGACCAGCAAAGGCCCAGACTAATCAGAGCCTTTGCTAGTCGCTTAAATATTCTATGAAAGTTAAGCTACTGACTGAGCACCATTTGGAGCTTCTAAGCTTAAAAGGAGGCTGCACAGGATCGTCTGAGGCTGCGCATGTCAAAATGCCACATTGTTGGGAATCCAATGTCAAGGCTCATTTCTATATGCTTATCTGGACATGTGTTTGTTCCCAACTCTAAGAAACAAAACGGTATATCACTGACACAGCAGTTCTAAATACAGCAACTGTTCATACATAATTGATACCTGACATTTCCTAGAATTGAATTGAGGAGGCTCAGCTTATTTATCGTCTCTTCTGGGGGTAATTAATGACACAATCTAGTGTTTTTGCATGTGATGGTGCACGTGCATGACCCAGCTTCTGTCTGGGCCAGTCGTCAAATATGCAAGGTTAATTTTTTGAAATGTGTCAAGGTGGCATCGTAAATTGTTTCAAAATGCGTTTGTTATAATATGCATGTTACATTGTAGCAGTTTAACTGGCTCCATTGCGATTCGTTGTCCCCCATTTGTCGATTGCTAACCAAGTTAATTAAGGAAAACCTGTCTTAAGCGGCCACTTAAAAATTACAAAACCAAGGTCTTAATGGAAAATGGTAGCTTAATGAAGGTCGAAAGTATTCCACAACTCTTCACGAGAAGCTTTCTATTACGCTGACCTGCATTATGCTATAATCGGTATAGGAAACCATTTTTGGTGTTCTTTTTGAATTGCCGCTTACGACAGGTTTTACGGTTGTTCTAATTAACAACAAAGTTTAAGGGAACGCAGTGGCTTAGTGGTAGAGTGCATGACTCGAGACCGAAGGGCCGCGGGTTCGAGCTTCACCGGCGTCACTGCGTTGTGGTCCTTGAGCAAGACACATTTATTCTAGCTTAGTACTGGTTCAACCCAGGAAGACTCGTCCCTATATAACTGAAAGATTGGTGATAGGACGTAAAGAATCAAATCAAACAAACAAAACAACAAAATTTGGCCAGTAGGTATAGACCCCCGCGGCTGCTGTCCGTCCTAAAATAGTGATTCTGTTGTTGTTAATCATGAAGTATCCGCACCATGTGTAGGGGATTTTGTGTCTGGTCCCCGTTATGCGATATAGTTTTTATGGCCCTTTTAGTTGCTTTACTTCAATTGTTTTCTTCCTTTTATGTGTCTTTTTATGTGTTTGGGTATTTCCTTGTTTGAGCCCGACATGTGATTGTCAACAATGTGGCAATTTGAAACGTGTAGACTCAGACTAGCCTGTGCAGCCTCCTTTTAAGCTTAGAAACTCCAAATGATGTTCGGTCAATAGCTTAATAGTCATAGAATATGTACGCGACAAGCAAAGGCTCTGATCAGTCTGCGCGTATGCGCAGGCTGGTCTGAGCCTTTGCTGGTCGCACATACCACATTGTTGGAAATCTCTTGTCACTGCTCAATTATGTACATGGTCTGTATATGTGGAATTCCTATATTCTGGTCATAATCACACGTCGTTTTTAAGTATATTAAATCCAATAGTTCAAAAGGGGTAAGGATTTGGTATAAGTAGATTCCTGCAGAATCTTTTTATTAATGCTTTGTGGAGTTTCAAAGGAGTGGTAGAACTTATCTCCAGGCCCCTCAAGTAGGGTTTGGGAGTTATGTTTGGCCATTATCATGTGCATGAGCCTCCACTGGTCTTTGTTTGATAAGTAATAATTCACACATGAATTGACTCCAATGTTGTAAGCAAGTGCGCTTATGATTCCTCAGAAAACCCGTTCAGACCCCTTTCACATTGTCATCTCCCTTCGCAATCGCTCTTTAATTGAAAAATCGATAAAGTCGTTTTTGCAAATGGAGAGGCAGATTGCCTATTTATACATACATTCTCAAAACACATAATAATGCTTAATAAATCGACTTATTGGCATTTAACCTCTAGAATGAGATTTCTTATTCTAGAAATAAGATAAAAATGTTTTCATACACATTTTATAAGTATTCCGTAATTTTTTTCGTTTGAATTAGTTTGAAATAGACTTTGAGGTCGAGCTAAAATCGACGCCTTCTTCAGGCACCAAAGGCCAAAATGAATCTTGTGTTTGGTTTCGAAACTGCACCAAAGTCAGTGGCACCACAGGTAAAAGAAAACGTCACCATTGGCAGGAAAAGAGTTGGTAGAACCTTTTTCATATGCCATAAGTAACAATGACAAGAATTGCCTGCAGAAATCGAGATGATCTAATTTCTCATCATGAAATATACCAAACATATCCAACCCTACAGTTCAGAATGAGTTGTTACCACAAGTTGTCCACTGCGGACATTTTGACAAAAATTGATACAACTCGCCATGATCTTTTGTACTTGACATTGGCTGTTTTGAAAAGGCCAGACTCTTGGTCCTAATACTATGCAAATTACACATACATCTGATGAATCGCTGTCAATTTTGAGGAGAACTGTCAGAATTTAATGTAGATGTATATATAGATGGTACCACGTGCCCTCCATTGATTCATTTTAAACCGCACATCTTGGTTTGAACCTGAAGCATTTCCCACCCTTAATGTGTGCGACCAGGGGAGGCTCTAGAGAGTCTGTGCAGAAGCGCAAGCTCACCTTCACTGTTCGAATATGCGATAAGTACATGCGCGGATCCAGACAGTTTTGTCAGAGGGGGTCCAACTTTGACAACGTTTTTTTTTTATGAGGGGATGAAGGATCTAAATACCACTATAAGCTAGCCATCAACGGTCCGCCAGCGAAACGCCATTTAAATGGCGTTTCGCTGGCGGGCCCGGCGATGATGGCCCGACATTGAATGCTGGAAAGGTAGCTTTGTGATTTTAAGGGGATCCGGACCAGTATTATTAAGGAACCCTATATTTTTGTAATTTTTCAGGTGGGGGGTCCGGACCCCCTGTCCCCCCCTCTGGATCCGCACATCAAGTATGTCAGATTTTTCTTTGAGCTGGCATGCGCAGTTATCTTTTCAGTCAATATTCATGGGTCATAAATGTCGTTTGTCTTTAGTTATTAAGTACAGCTCTTGCTAAGCACCATGCAAATGGCGATACATCCATGGTTACAGAAATTGTAAATTTGTGTCCTATCATGTAGTACTTGTCACCAAACACAGACTGGTACAATATTTCTTTGATTGGAAGCTCGTTGCCATGGCAACCAAAAATTTTCAATTTTACCTCATTTTCCAGTGTAAATGCTACAAAAAAGCTGATTTTTGGTTATTTTGATTTACCAAGAGTTTGTGACGTGGTAGTAGAATAGTTAATTTGGTATATCAGTTCTGTAGATTGACCTTGGCTTTAATAAATGATATACTAACAATTGTATTATGATAACTCGTACACGAAATTCAAACTAGTATTGGGAGGTGGGGTACTTATAATCTGGATTTTAGCAAAATTATGAAAAATCAGCAAATTTCAAGATAATTTTTCTCCCATGACCATCCTAATGTAAGACAATGATGTATTTAAATCAATAAAGTGATATATGTTCTCAAACAAAAATGGAAGAAACCCGTGTGTTTTTTCTTCTCTAACATGCAATTGTGTTAAGGTAGCAGCAACCCTTTTCAAAATCTTAGAAATCGACCAAAAAGGCACATTTAAACATAATTTTTCTCCCATGACCATCCTAATGTAAGACAATAATGTATTTAAACCAATAAAGTAACGTATGTTCTTAAGCAAAAATGCAAGAAACCCATGTGTTTTTTCTTCTCTTGCGTGCAATTGTGTTACGGTAGCAGCAACCGTTTTCAAAATCTAAGAAATCTGCCAAAATGGCACATTTTAACATAATTTTTCTCCCATGACCATCCTAATGTAAGACAATGATGTATTTTAATCAATAAAGTGATATATGTTCTCAAACAAAAATGGAAGAAACCCATGTGTTTTTTTCTTCTCTAACATGCAATTGTGTTAAGGTAGCAGCAACCCTTTTCAAAATCTTAGAAATCGACCAAAAAGGCACATTTAAACATAATTTTTCTCCCATGAACATCCTAATGTAAGACAATGATGTATTTAAACCAATAAAGTAATGTATGTTCTTAAGCAAAAATGCAAGAAACCCATGTGTTTTTTCTTCTCTAACATGCAATTGTGTTAAGGTAGCAGCAACCCTTTTCAAAATCTAAGAAATCTGCCAAAATGGCACATTTTAACATAATTTTTCTCCCATGACCATCCTAATGTAAGACAATGATGTATTTAAATCAATAAAGTGATATATGTTCTCAAACAAAAATGGAAGAAACCCGTGTGTTTTTTCTTCTCTAACATGCAATTGTGTTAAGGTAGCAGCAACCCTTTTCAAAATCTTAGAAATCGACCAAAAAGGCACATTTTAACATATTTTTTCTCCCATGACCACCCTAATGTAAGACAATGATGTATTTAAACCGATAAAGTAATGTATGTTTGTAAGCAAAAATGCAAGAAACCCATGTGTTTTTTCTTCTCTTGCGTGCAATTGTGTTAAGGTAGCAGCAACCGTTTTCAAACTCTAAGAAATCTGCCAAAATGGCACATTTTAACATAATTTTTCTCCCATGACCATCCTAATGTAAGACTATGATGTATTTAAACCAATAAAGTAATGTATAACCTTAAGCAAATATGCAAGAAACCCATGTGTTTTCCTCTCTTGCGTGCAATTGTGTTAAGGTAGCATCAAACGTTTTCAAAATCTAAGAAATTGGCAAAAATGGGCACATTTTAACATAATTTTTCTCCTATGACCACCCTAATGTAAGACAATGATGTTTTAGAACCACTAAAGTAATGTCTGTTCTTAAGCAAAAATGCAAGAAACCCATGTATTTCTCTTCTCTTGCGTGCAATTGTGTTAAGGTAGCAGCAACCATTTTCAAAATCTAAGAAATCTGCAAAAATAGGCACATTTTAACATATTTTTTCTCCCATGACCACCCTAATGTAAGACAGTGATGTTTTGGAACCAATAAAGTGATGTCTGTTCTTAAGTAAAAATGCAAGAAACCCATGTGTTTTTCTTCTCTTGCGTGCAATTGTGTTAAGGTAGCAGCAACCATTTTCAAAATCTAAGAAATTGGCAAAAATGGGCACATTTCAACATAATTTTTCTCCCATGACCACCCTAATGTAAGACAGTGATGTTTTAGAACCAATAAAGTAATGTCTGTTCTTAAGCAAAAATGCCAGAAACCCGTGTGTTTTTTTCCTCTCTTGCGTGCAATTGTGTTAAGGTAGCAGCAACCGTTTTCAAAGTCTAAGAAATCTGCCAAAATGGCACATTTTAACATAATTTTTCTCCCATGACCATCCTAAAGTAAAACAATGATGTATTTAAACCAATAAAGTAATGTACGATCTTAAGCAAAAATGCAAGAAACCCATGTGTTCTTTCTTCTCTTGCGTGCAGCTGTGTTAAGGTAGCAGCAACCGTTTTCAAAATCTAAGAAATCGGCAAAAATGGCACATTTTAACATAAATTTTCTCCCATGACCATCCTAATGTAAGACAATGATGTTTTAAAACCAATAAAGTAATGTATGTTCTTAAACAAAAATGCAAGAAACCCATGTTTTTTTTCTTCTCTTGCGTGCAATTGTGTTAAGGTAACAGCAACCGTTTTCAAAATAGAAGAAATCAGCAAAATGACACATTTTAACATAAAATTTCTATGATGTGTGAAATGTTACAGTACCGTTATGACAATCGAAAACCCTATTTTCGGCGATCGAAAATGTAGTTTTGATAAATCCGTGTCTTGGAGGTCGCCCTAACCCGTTGTGGTAAGTCTTGACATAGCTGAAAAAAGCCATGAAGAACGGAATTTTTGTGTTTAATGAGTTGCGCATGTGTTTTTTGGCAGGCCTGTTAGGGAGTATGTTAGGGGGGCTACATCTAGAATATTGAAGTTTGACGCAAAAGATAAATAAAATAAATAAATAATACTCAGTGTCTCTGGGTCTGGTACCGGGCATTCTTTGAGTTCGGTATCGGACACCTAGACACAGAGTCTCAGAGTCAGATGCCAGACCCCGAGCCCCACCTATAAGGAGTGACCCAGGGTCTGGTAGTATGTGCATTTGCCAGCACATTGTTGAATAACTGGCTCAACCCACGGACTTGTCGTATTTTTTTTTTGTCTTTGCCACATTGCACTTTCAATAGTTAGCAAAAAGCGATTGCAGGCACATTGTTTAATTGCTATCGTACCCGACAAAGATAATCCTAAAGCTGTGATACGATTTTCGCGAACAGTACAATTATACACAATTAACGACCAATCATCCTTGAAGCTGTGCAATTTTTCGAGTGAAACGCGCAGTCTTTGAAAGCTGCAAAGGGCAGAGTTTCTAACAAAACAAGCTCTACGATATCATGAAGTATCTTAACACTGTATTAGCGGCGGCATGAACATGAAATCTAGATGGATATGAAAGGAAAAACCAGGTATATTTGATCGTCCGTCTGTCTGCCACTCCGTCCGTCCGTCTGCCAGGAACCTAGATCAGATTGTGTGATTGAAATATTTTTCTTTATTCCCAACCAATGAAATTGTTCTTTTGAGCACCCAAAAGCTGGATAAGAATTTATTCACAACATACCGAACAGCATGATTACAGTAATGCTTCAGTTTGTTGCATATACCTAAATCATTGTACTTTTAATAATATGTTCCGCCCGTCAATGAGACAGTTCTTTCGAGCACCCAAAAGCTATGTCAAAGCTACATACATTATTCGTTATTGTGGCGGTGTGCCGCAGTCCCTGCGCACGAGGCATAGGCTATATAGCACACACGGCACACCCAGTTTTATGCACCCACTTTGGCTTCAAAAAAGGAATTCGGGCTGTATCCTGCCCTTATCCTACGCCTATCTGTGTTAAGTAAAGGTGTGGGGCATTAATTAGTTTGAATCTTTGAAATGCTCTAAAACAGGTTTCAATCTTGTGGGGATTGACGTGACAATTTGTCTGCACAGTGTCACCCCCACTGTTCCTGAAAGTGTAAGTTTTGTATTCCGCTTGGAAGGGCAAGGAGTTTTGTTATCGTTTGTTTAAGTTTGCCGCTCCCCTTAATGGTGAGCTATGTCAAGGCTAAGCATAAGACTCAAGAGTTGCTACTGTCGACCCGCCAGAGGAATGCCGTACTGGTGGGATGGGCCGATTTTTAGACAATACATAAACTTGTATTTGCCAAAATTAACTATTGACTTAGCAGACCCATATAACAGTATGCTAGCGATCGAGTCTTGCAACCATTATAGATCCAGTTTTAGTGTCTCTGTAGCACACATTGTGGATCCTTTTCAGAGCAGTTTGATCTTTGTCATGACTGTTTGCATGTATGCAAAGTAAGTCATTTCTGTTTCCGCCTTATAATTTGTTAGTTACCTGAAAATTGGTTAAATATCTTGATAAACAGTGCAGACACTGATGAAATGCCACTGTTTGGGTCTTCACTGTTTGCCTAAGTACCTGTTTCCAGTACCCAGAATGAAATGTCAAGTATCCCTATAGTAGATATGTGTGTTTATCACTGTTTTTTTGCACATGAATGATGATGTCCCTATAGTAGATATGTGTGTTTATCACTATTTTTGCACATGAATGATGATGTGGTCAATGATCAAACAGAGCTCATATTGTTCAGGCTTCCGTTTATTTTGGGTTGATCCATTTAATGGTCCAGTTTGAGAGATAGTCAACCTTTCCCATGTGTGGAACACCTCCATTCAGTATAAATCGCCTGAACGTGGGAAGGTAATTATTTTAGCCTACATCTATTTTTATAATGCATAAATATGACACCAATTTAAAATATTATGTGTTTTTTACTTCTTATATTTTATTATTGTTTTTAGTGATTAAAGGCTTGCAGTCAATGGCATCTTTGGTAGAATTTAAAATTATAAAATATTTAAAATAAAATTAATGTAATTTGGAATAAATATATATATTAAAACAAGCAAATAATCACCTTGGAATTACAAAACTTGCTAAATTAATTTCAACAAGGGAGCTAATTCAAAAACGGCAAGGGAGGGCAATTGCATAAATTTTTACCGATATTTTCCTTTAATACTTGAGTTCTTACTTGAAAGTATGTGCATGAATTACTGGTTAACCGCTTTTGCCTCATAATTATTTGTAATGGATGATTTGCAGTATTAGGGAAGAATTTTTAAATCATTTGTTATGTATTTGAAAAGAGGGAAGATCACCCTCTATAAAATAATAAAAAATATATATAGATATGATAGATCTAGTAAATGATTTCTAAATTGGACATTTTCAGAACCAGCCTTCCGGAGTTCCTGGACATAGAACCACAAAAAGCAACCCACCCGGCCAGTACTGGTACGCCACCAAAATACTCTTTTAAAAAAGCTGCCATACTTGTTAGGGATCCCTCATTAAATAAATCAGGAGTAATATAAAATAATTTAATTTTTGGATAATTAAGGAATTAAAACCTATATTACAGTGTTACAAATAATTAGAAAAATAAACTGTTGTTTTTAGCATAGATCAAAGAAATTATTTTAAAATAGTTATAGAAATTATAATGTTTTCGTTTCAAATTGACGATTTCTCCCGAATATTAAGGGAGGTATCTCCATGACAACTGCATTTTAGCCTTTTTACCATAGATAACCTAAAAAACACACGGGTTTGAATTTTGAAATAAGAAAACACAGGCTGTTGCCATATAATAGACCCAGTTTCATAATAATAACAGGACCATCATGAGAGAAAATTTAACTTCAACTTTCATAAAGGAACCCTATGGGAATTTCATCTCAAATGATGATTTTTAATCCATCGATAGCATTCTTCTACAATATCGTTTACCAGTAGAAGGGGTCATTTGACTTATTTTAGGACATAATCAATTGGGAAAAACAAAAAATGTTCATTTTTGTAACATGCGATGTATCACCTTTTGCAGGTTTTGCATGGTTCTTAGCAAGAGCTGTACTTAATAAGTCGCCGTTCGTTAGACAACGGTCATTTTGCCATCGCGACAAAAGAAGCTGGGAATGAATCCGATCAGCATGTGCATCATGCTAGGTATCAAAATTCGGTCGTTGCTCCATGCTCCTACAGTTGCGAGCTAAATATACCTTCCATAAAAAGAAAAAATATTTGGGCAATAGCTTCCGGAATAGGTAATTGTTTTTTTTTATAAATGTTCGTACTTCCGCTGTTTTATTAGAATATCAAAATGGTAGCCAATTTATCTTTAATTTGTCTTCACTGTTCAACCACACGAAACGGGAAGTATAAGAAGGTTAATGGAATGCCCTCCTACACTTTCGATACATTTGAGCCGCGACATGTGAGTTCCAACAATGTGGTATGTGCAACCAGCAAAGGCTCAGATCAGCCTGCGCATACGCGCAGTCTGATCAGAGCTTTTGCTAGTCACTTGAATATTCTATGAGTGTTAAGCTACTGACTGAACATCATTTGGAGTTTCTAAGCTTAAAAGGAGGCTCACATGCTTGTCTGAGTCTTCACTTGTCAAAATGCCACATTGTTGGAAATCACATGTCACGGCTCATTTGTGCCGGCGCATGAAATTTTCAGGTAGTAATCGCTAAGGCAAACACACACACACACACACACACACACACACACACACACACACACACACACACACACACACACACACACACACACACACACACACACACACACACACAACAACGCCTTCAATAAACATCAATGTTGGCGTATTCAACGGGGCTGAAGGTTGGGGTATGTGCCTGTATCTTCTTCTACACCTACACATTGTGTATGCGATCAGCAAAGGTTCTGGTGAAAAACTTGCTGTTGCTTTTCTGCTTAAGAATTCTCGGAAAATTCATTTTCAGCTTTACCGTGAAGGACTGGTCACTGACAATTTAGTTCTTTGCGCTCTGGGAATTTTTTTGTGTTCTTCTGTCGTCTGCTGTTTTTTTTCAAAATCATACTTTTCGAAAAATTCTTTCTCGAAGACTATGTCTATTTTCTTTCAAATTTTAGAACGGAGTGGAAGGGGGCTCAGTGGTAGATTGCTTGACTCGAGACCGAAGGGTCGCAGGTTTGGGCCTCACCGGCGTCACTGCATTATGTCCTTCCGCAAGTACACTAATCTAAGCTGAGTACTGGTTAAACCCAGGAAGACCTGTCCCAAAACTGAAATGTTGTTTATGGGATATAAAGAATTAAATCAAACAAAAAGAAAACAGAACAGAGTGGATCAAGCCTCAGAAGATCAGGGAAGGGAATGGGTAGAAGCCGCCTTGCTTTTTAAATGAGGGGCCTATAGGTTTCTGGGTATGTTGTAAACATTGTGCACTGCCATAACTGCCTACAGCCTTGGAGCACGGTGGCTCGGTGTTAGAGTGCTTGACTCGAGACCGAGGGGCCGCAGATTTGAGCCTCACCAGCGTCACGACGTTGTGTCCTTGAGGCAGAACATTAATCCTAGCTTAGTACTGGTTCAACCCAGGAAGACCCTTCCCTTTATAACTGAAATATTGTAGATCGAACGTAAAGATCGAATCAAACAAACAAAGTGTGTGGACAATTAATGTGAAAGTAAAAAAACGCCGCATATAATGGCCTGCATGGCTATTGCCGGGCTGACAATGCATTGGCTACCAGTGCATAATCAAGCCACCATTTGCAGATCCAGAAAATATTTTCAGTGAGGGATGAAGGTTTCTTCTTCACATCAAAATTAGTCGGATCAGATGTTATCATTTCAAAACTTTATCTGAACGCCACTGGTTCGAGCCTCACCGGTGTCACTGCATTGTGTCCTTGAGCAAGACACATTAATCTTAGCTAAGTACTTGTTAAATCCAGGAAGACCCGTCTCTACATAACCAAAAGATTGCTGATGGGACATAAAGAATCCAAACAAAAACTTTTACTTGGAGTGAGAGGATTAAGGGAGTGTCTGGTCTCCCCATTATTCTGTGTATGCATGCGTCCTTTAAGCTAAAGGGAGCACTTACATGTAGCCAGTTGGGAGTGCGTCAAAAGTCTCAAAAGCTTAAATTGCCTCCTAGGAGGATGAAAAAGGGTCCATTCATTTTGTAAACTAATAAAACTTAAAATGACTAAACTAAAACAGTTTAAAACCAATGGCATAGCCTGAATGCTGAAAAAGTTAGATACTGCTTTAAGGGAGACTACTGGGTTAAGCAGCCATTTTCTTCAATTGCACCCGTTTTCATGTGTGTATATTGCTTCGAGATTGGACATATCATACATGACCCTGACCTAGGAGGTCGTTTAAAATTAACAGTGGCGTTGATGTCGTCAAAATTTAAATACATGCATATGCAAATTACTCACCCAATGAAATGACACGAATTCTTATATTAACCAATATAATTTTTACATAAATAGGTTCTAGGTTGCCATAAGTGGGGCTTCGCCCCAAATAATCACAAACGAATAAACTGGTCAATGGATGATGTCACTCTTCTGTAAAGCTGAAGCATACGATTAAAAAAAATTAACCACATTTTCAGCCAAAATGACGATTTTGTTTTTTTGCAATAAAAATGCAATGTACGTATCCGCTGGTATCTTACATACATGTATGAACTACTAAACCTGAGAGGCTTAGGGGTTTTAGTGATACAAGGTATTTGCCATTTTAATTCCAGGGATATAGGATAATATCCATTTTACTTCCAGGGATATGGTGCATGTAAACTGTGTTAAATTTTTTATTTTACTTTCAGGGATATTGGATATTTAAGAAACTTAATGATGGGGATATTTGCCAGTTTATAAGGGATACTTGCCTGTTTACTTCAAGGGGTATGGGATAGTGGTGACCCCCCTATACACGCCTAACTAAACAATTGCAAGAATGGCCTCATAACGTTTTTACAAAATAATATTTGCTTTTAAACATGTGGGCTAATTTCTAATTGTTTTATAGCAAGTTTAACTCTGTACTTGGCGTTATCCATTTCTCGGGAGTCTGAGCTATTAACTACACTTCTTACTTCACTCCATCACGAATAGAACTGGTCTGAACTTTGAATTAATCGACCAAGATTTTAGCTAGATTTGAAGCATTTAAAACTTGCATACTGCATCAGTTACGTGCATAGAGTAAATAACTTACAAAAGTCACGTGGTTTGATTCCAACATTCAATAAGTAATTGTTCTGGAGTTATTTTCGTACAACATGCTCGGAACTGTCAATCGCTAGTCTGTCAAGTGACCTATGCCATTTCGACAATCTATTATTTTGTTTCGTAAATGGTAATTTTCCCTTCATCAAAAAAGATCTATGCGTGCACTTTTGGCACAAACTGCTGATTTTCGAGTGTCATAATTGCCACCTTACAGCTTTCGCTGCCAGACGAAAACGTCTTTAATGGTAGAAAAAGCATCTGAAAATGACGTCTTCTAACATGTTTTCACTGAGACAACATTTTAATATCAACTTACCGTAATGTGCATGGCCCGTGTTGACCGTAGATTAATCAATACCAGGTGCCAAGAAAGTGTGAAAAACAAATTTGTCTTTTCCTGCAGAATGATACATAAAACCGCCCTGTATAACTTCTGTTAGAAATTACGTGTACGAAAACAAGGCACAATTAAATAAAGTAAGTAAGGGTGCAAAGATCAGGAATAGATACAATCAAGTACCACACCTGACCCAGGATACCAACCCCGCTATAGCGTTATATAGACTTTGCATTGCTCAATATTGTTACCAAATTAGCTTTCCGGTAATATCGCCGCTTTTGACGCTTTAAGTACACCACGCACATTCGCGTACATTTTGTACTTGTGCACCGGTCTAAGTTTGACAATTGATGTTTTATACTACTGTCCTGCCAGCCAAGAGTGACAGTGACTTCATGTTTTGTTTAGAAAGTTTTCAGGGACTTAAAATCGATAGATCACTTATGTATTAATCCTATCCTCAGGATAGGACTAATGCACAAGTGATCTACGATTCGCTTTAGCTCAAGTGAAGCGTTCACGTTAGTGGTTTACTTAGCAAGTGTAAACGTCACTGCCACATTTGGTTGGCACGACAGTAAAAACAACTGCACCATCGTCTGCACTCTGTTTCTTTGTCCCAATCTCATTTAACATTTCCAAGTTTAGAAGAATAACAATTTGATTAAATCTAATCCCCGATCGCAGTTGCTAAATCTCCCCATTAATCTAATAAAATTTCATTCCATGTTTGGATTTCAATTAGATTAGCAGAAACACGAAATAAATGGCATCACCCAGTTTGAGGCTATAATCATCATTTATAATCGATGACGTCAGGAAAAAGTGAGTATGATCAGCAAATGCCACAATCACAGACTACAGACCAACCCATGGCACCAAGGGGAATAGGCACAGGACAATAACAGATAATAGTTGGTTGCTGGACTTAAGTTGTGTTTTTGCAGTCGTGTGACACGACTGCAAAAACACAACTTAAGTACAGCAATCAGCTCTCTGTTCATCAGCAAGATGATTGCAAAATATAAAAAGGACACTACGTACTACATTACAAAAACAGGGACCAAACACAAAGCAAAAAATAGGAGCAACAATAAACATTGAATCCACACCAATAGAACCACCGCCTTAGAACGGACAGCAGCTGTTGATCACACTCGCGAGAAAGAAAGATATAATATTCAATGAGAATTTTTGGACATCACTACCATTATATTTAATCAGAACCCGATTTATGGGCAGGGGAACACTTCTCAACCCATTGCCAACTAGTTTGTCCTGCTGATGTTAGCTACAAAGAGCTCGAACCCAGATCAAACTCTGCAAAATGTCGGGCCTGATCTCGATCCAAACTATTTGACAATCTGGTAATATTTTAGAAAAAAAGTCGTCTGCCTTTTGCGTCTGCTATGTTGTCCTTGCCATTTTCAGTCGAACGTTGTCGGTCCGTGTTGGGCTGCTCCTAATGCCCAGGTCACACATTAACGGACTGGACGCCGGATTTGCCACGGATGTACATTCGTGGCAATCCGTATTGGTCCGTAGGTTTCCGTATTGCATCCGTAATCATACGTAGTAGTACTTAATCATACGTTTATAGTGCATCCGTATCGAACTACGGAAATTGACGTTTCCGGGGTCATCCGTGAGATTTAATCCGTAGTAGAATCGGCGAGGTGATCCGTGAATGTGTGACCTGGGCATTAGGGAGCAGTCTGATCTGGCTCCGCATCTTATTGACAGTCATACTTCCTATAAGTGATGTTTTTTTCTGACCCTGAAGATTATTTTTATCTTAGCAAAAAAGGCAAACCCTGGTTCTTCACTGTTTGCCAAAGCATCCGTTTACCTGTAAACAGAATGAAAAGGGCTATTAATAAACGATTTTATATCTTAAACATGGGTCTTCACTGCTGAGAGAAACTAAAGTACTGGAAGCCCAGTAACGGTTTGTTTTGAAGATATGCTTATATAAAATTATTTCTGTTTTCAGCCATCGAACTCAATATGTTATGATGACGTAGAGCTTACAGAAGACCAACGAAAAGGTAAGATTAATTGAGCCCTGACATGTGATTTCCATCAATGTGGCATTTTGACAAGTATAGACTCAGATGAGCCAGTGTAACCCCCTATTAAGCTTACAAACTCTAAATGGTGTTCATTCAGTAGCTTAACAATCATAGAATATTCAAGCGACTAGCAAAGGCTCTGATCAGACTGCGCGTATGCTTTGCTGGTCGCACATACCACATTGTTGGAAATCCCATGTCGCGGCTCATCTATTCCTAACGGAATTTCCCACCCTTATCAGTAGGAAGAATTTAAGTGTTGTTGGGTGTGTGTTCAATTTCATTTCAAGTACATTCCTGTCTTTCGACCATTTGCGAAATCGGATCCATCATGTTTTCAGATAACCTTACGTCAGATCGATGTTCCGACATTTTCTTGACAAAGTAAAGTAATTAAAATGTTACCCTGGTTACAAATACGAAAGTGGGCGAAACTCGGATTGTATCTTCAATAATGTACGGTTATTTCGAGGTTTTTAACTCGTGGCCTAGTCATTGGCGAAACCAGAGGACCAGTGAATTTTAATTGCTTACACATGTTTGCATTTTAAAAGTTAAGACCAGGACAAAGTTCGTGCTCGTGTAAATTAAGCATGGAAATGTTGTATAGCTAATTTAATTAAACAATTTAGTTAACGTCGACATGTAACAATACAATTTTACTTCTTAACAATATGAAAACACCTAGTAGTGTTTGCTTGTATTTAGATCTATTCTAATTCTCATATTTCTTTGATTAATTTTGATTGTACATGTACACACGTGTTTGTTTTTAAAAGTTAAAAGGATAGGAAGAGGAAAAACAACATAAAAAAGCACAATCCAAATATAAAACAAAAAGGCATCATCTGTTTCAAAAGATACGTTTTAACACAGGTTTAGATAAACCACTTTTTGTGCGTAAAATTGTAATCATTTTCTTATCCATTGGTTTAAACATGTGTTGTGGGTGCCCGAAAGAACCGTCTCATTAAGACGGCTCTTTCGGGTACCCACATCATAATTACTCATTCTTATCAGGAGGTCTGTACAGTTCAAATGATGAATTCGGTAATTAAAGGAAAATACCATTTTAGTTAGTTTGCAAAACACGAGTGATTAAGACCAGGGAAAGCAAAGCATAGCATGGGTACAATGAAGGCTACATGTAATTACAGACCTTTATTCGTCAGAATAAGGTTTAATACCCCTATTCCACACAGGCCCCGAATCCCACGAATTGACAAATATTTGGATTCGTGGCTGAATCGTACTCAGTTTGTGAAGATCTTAACTGATTCGCACAGTCCGTAGTGAGTTCTTGCAATTCGTAGGTCTATCGGGAATTCGGCTAAAAAGTTTTGAACTGTTCAAAACTTTGGCCACGAATTCCCCGATTCGAAAAATCGTGTGTGATTCGTACCAAATTCCTAAGGCATTCTTGGACATCGTGACTGAATAGTAATCGATTCGGAGGCGTTTTGGGCATTCATAGCTACTCTTAGCTCATTCGTGCCAATTTCGTGGGGAATCGGGAGATTAAACCAAGCAATAAAACCAAGGAAGATATGGTAGAAGGACTTTCCCTTAGATTAATTACCCCGTCTCGCGCATGTGAGCAGTCCTAGAAGTTGAAACAGATTGGGCAGATTCTGGAGCACAATCAGGATCAGTCAGTAGCTCCTGGCTGGTAATTTTGCCAATGGCGAACTGCCATATTTTTCCAAGTCAAAGAGTCTGGGTCAGGGCCTCTCGACTTTAACGTAGTTGTTTTCTTCTAGCTATATAAGAAGCCGTTTTCAACGCTCAAGTTGCAGGATCAATTCTACTGCTGCTTTACGAGGAACATTAATTTTGGAACTGATGCCCAGAAGCATGTATGGGCCTTTTCTATACATGTAACTATTGTGAGAGAAAATCTCGCGAATCGTGGCGAATCGTCGCGGATTTCTGTTAATTCGTGCCCAATTCGTATTGTATTCGGCATATTCTTAACTGATTCGTAATTGATTCCTTAACTTTCGTGCAGCATGTTCTAATGTTATTCTGCTAATCGTAATGAATTCTTGCGCGATTCCAGCCAAATTGCGCCGATTCCCCCGAATATTCGTCACGACATCGTATCTGAATCGGGACTGACTCGTAGAGCATCACGATGGGAGAATAAAATTTAATGAAACCTCACGAATCCCCCCGAATAAGAAAAAAATCAACTAGGGCGATTCGTGGCCTGTGTGGAATAGGGGTATAAGGTCGTTATACTGTAGATTCTGTCATGTATGATCACACGACGAGGACTCACCTTTGCACATATTGTTTCTCAGGTGCGTCAGTCCATGAAAGTTTGGTACATGTACTTGTCCCAAATGCGTTACATGTACGAGTAAGTCATTATTTAAACTGTCTAGTGATTCTTTATTGTTCATACATGTATGCAACAGAATCAGGTTTTACTCACGACGAGGCGCACATTTGAGCAAAAACACTTTTTAAACGTGAAAACTCGCCTATTAATTTGGACAAGAGGCTTCATTGCTGGCCTGAGCCTTTTTCTAGCACTGCTTATTTTACATGCAAGCATCGAAAGTCCCGGTGAGACTGTGCGAATTCGCATGCTCGTCTGTGCCTTCGCTCGTCGTCTATGTAATAAGTACCAAAATGAAGTCTCATACTCTAAATAAAGCGCAATGATTGGCTGCATGCGGACACGTGTCCGCAAGCAGCCAATCACTGCGCTTTATTTTAAGTCTGGCAATTAAGTCGAGTTTTATAACCTCGAGACGAGGCTCATGTGCTAGCAATATATATTTTGTAATGCAGAGCTGCGCAAAGCATTCCTGATGTTTGAGAAAGGAGGTAAAAACAAGATGGCCGCAAGGGATCTGGGAGAACTCTTGAGATGTCTGGGTTGGAATCCATCAGAGCGAGAACTCGAAGAAGCTAGACACGAGCTTGTTGTGAGCGGTAAGTGGACACCCACCATAATAATCATGAACCTGTTTTCGGGGTTATAAAACTTTTCTTCATGCTCAACTCATATGAGCACTATCTAAGCAAATGGTGTAGACCCTGAGTTATGCGGCATTTTATATGACTCTTCACTGTTTGCCAAATTAATATCCAAAGGGTGAACTCAACAAAAGGCACACCTCCTTCCTCAAGTGCGTTCGCGCCAGTATAGGAGCTCTTTTTAATATACAGTCAGTCCGATGGAGCGATTTCATTATTAATATGGATCCATCTTGTTGGATGAAAAAACAATTAGGATCCTGGTCACCTGCTGGGAAAGGGCTGACCTCTGGGCTCTCGTTTGTGGTGTCTAACTGTGAGCTTGTCGCTTTCCCATTGGTATCCTGGGTCAGGTGTGGTACTTGATTGTATCGATCCCTGATCTTTGCACCCTTACTTACTTTCATGATAGATCAGCTGATCTGGCTCGTCGCTGTTAATGAAAGGAATTTCAGCTCACCAAAATTATATATACAAAGCTTGAGAACTTAACAGTATCACGTATTTCCTATAAATGAGGCAATTTTAACTCATTTGGAGTCAACATCTGCTATAATTTTGAGATTGCAAAGTAATAGTAATGAATAATACAGTCAAACATTCAAAATAGAAGATTTTATTCATTAAGAATAGATTATACGCCATTCGTATCTATTAAAGATACAAAAATATTCAAAAGATAACTGAAAAAGAAATACTGGTGACATCTGTCTGATGAATAAAATCACGAGCCAGCTTAATATGAATATCCTTTTTTTATCCTAGGGTTTGAGGGGATACACAATATGTATTTTGGTTATACCAGTTGAACCGTTGCTATGAACTCTGAGGATGGGGGGAATGGACATATCCATATGGGTTTAAGTAAGACAGCTGCACTGACCTCGTAGGTATAGTTTCATACGTGGGGCAGTGAAGCAGTCTAGGTTTAAGTAACAGCTGTATGCGAGCCGTTTTTATGGAGCTTGAGAGAAATAGCAATTGCCATAATTGCTCAGAAATAGACTCAATCAATGTGAGTGTTTCCCCATATGTCTAGTAAATAAAAAAACAACAATGTAATAATGTAAATATTTGCTCATCCTTCATTTTCAACATTTATTTTGGGAGCTTAAAAGAACCGTCTCGTTCAGACGGTTCTTTTGAGTACCCACAACATACATGTATGCTTTGGTTGAGAAATAAGAACAATACTTCGAAGTTGCGCACTCTTATATAGATACTTATTTTTCACTTAATGTTTTCAGGTTATTAGTGCACGTTGCCCTCTGAAATCCTAAAACCTGAAAATATAATGGGACAATACATTTTTATTGTAACTCACAAGATGGACACATTGTATTTTATCTGTCAAGAAGGGATAAGTAAAGCCATAAGTTATAGACCTGACAACTGGGAAAGTGGTTGCCCTTTATTTTTCAAGAATGTTTCTTTCTTTACAGCGAGAGGTTCTGTGTCATTTTCTGAGATTGAGAGGTACGTCGCCAGACGCGGAGGAATATGCAATGGTTGTAAAGACGAAGATGACATTCACGAAGCATTCCAGGTAAGGGGTTACACACCGTACAACCGCCTGTTTTGAAGACAGATTGCTGTTTTGAGGACAGATTCTCTCAGATTTGACATGGAATGGGTAGGGGGAGTTTTTGATTTTTTTTTTCATAAACAATAAGCGAATTTATGGTCTTATGTTTCTGATGGAAAAGGTGTCTCATGACTAGAGACTGCAGCAGCAATCTGTATTTGAGCTGCGACATGTGATTTCCAACAATGTGGCATTTTGACAAGTGTAGACTCAGGCGAGCCTTTGCAGCCATCTGTTAAGCTTAGAAACTCCAAATGATGTTTGGTCAGTAGCTTAACAGTCATAGAATATTTAAGCGACTAGCAAAAGCTCTCATCAGTCTGCGCGTTTGCGCAGGCTGGTCTGAGCCTTTGCTGGTCGCGCATACCACATTGTTGGAAATCTCATGTCACGGCTCATTTGTCTCACGTCCAAATAAGACATTTGTCAGCTCGTCAAAAATATGTTTCAAGAAAATTGCATAAAATAGCTTTCTGCTGCATCCGTACGTCTATGACCCCCCCCCTTATAGTCACTTGTACGAACTAAAACGACAATCATTCATCAGCAATTCTGCAAAATCTGACCTCACAGTTCGGTTTACTAAACGAGCTGTGCGCCCCTGAAGAGACCGGTGTCTGAAAAAGTGAGGTCACTGTCGATAGATGACTTTTTTAATCAGAAGTACACTTTAGTTACGCACCACTTATAAAATGTGAAATTATTCAAAAAAGAGATAAGATATTTTTAATCTGAGACTCTCAGCGTAAAGCGCATCTATAGTTGCATTAGCCATTGAAACTTTATTGTGATCAGATCAGAAACAAATGAGAAAATGGATCTTGAAGGGCACTACCCTCAAAATACCATTTCACATTGCACTATTTCGCATGAAACTCAGATCACATTGCACTTTTTCAGTGTCGAATTTCTGCTAGGCCAGAGATAAGAACCGACTTATTCTTGGCAACATCTAAGACTGGAATGTGATTGTTAACTTTATAAAAAAAATAACGTTTTACTAGTTTGGTTCCCAGCTGGCCAAGGTTTGAAAAAAGTTGATTTTAGTACTTTTTTTAAAGTTAGATAAAATTTTGTATGATTCTTAGTAAACCTGTTATCAAAACACTTCTTAAAATAATTTCCTTTTTAAACAACCATGTATCCGCCATTTATTTTCGTAAAAAAATAATGGATTTATTGGCGTCACGGTGTTGACGTTAGTGATGACGTCACTACTGCCAAGGCTATAAGACGTGTCAATGATAAGATGTTTTAGTGTTTTGATATTTCTATGTCAACAAGTGACTCATAACAAGACAATTTACGAAGGAAAATCTGTTTGATTATTGTAACTGACGTTAATATGACGTCAAAACGAGCATTTCTTCAAACAGTAACAGTGTTACTGATTTCAACGACCGAAAAAAGGGGTTTACTTGAATACAAAAATTGTTTTTGGTGTTTTTCTGTCACAACGATCACCATGGATAATGCCTAGCGCAAAACGTAAATAGAAAATATAGACGTTCAGATTGCACGTGCAGTCGTGCACTTTTGTCAAAATTGCCTTTGGCGTAAAAGAATGATTCACATGAGTGATTCCGATATTTATTTTCGATGTCATCAAACAGATAAAATGTCAATAAGTAAATTATCATAGAGAATGTTCGATTCCAGCATTTTTGTGAAAAAGTGGGCCCTTAAAAATGGTGCGTAACTAAAGTGGCTCACTTTAAACGACGACAGATCAGAGATTTTAGAGGATAACATCGACGACATTATGGTTTCGTCTTCAAGAAAAAAATGTTTTTTTATGCCTCAACGCTGGCAACGTCAGTGGAATCTATTGCATGCTTTCATTTTGTTATTCCGCGCCCATAGGGACTGCTCCCCTGCTGTATTTAAAAAAGTCGTCTGCTTCTCGTCTGCTGAAATGTTTGAGACGCCTCTATGGAAAACAGCGTGGACCCAGATCAGACTGCTCCTATAGGAGCAGTCTGTTCTGGGTCCACGCTGTTTGCTTCTATACTTTATTCGTCAGTTATGCTAGGCATTTTTTTGCAGCAGACGCCAATATCAGATGCATTTTTTTCTTGGCGCTTTAAGGGTTAACATCTACTTTTCATTTCAATAAGGCAAATCTGCCTCCGATAATATAGCGATTTCGTAACCTTCAAAACTTTCAAATACTTGAAAGTCAACTTATTTCAATACTTTTTTAATACTAGTAATACACAATTGCGAGCAACACACTTCACCGCGCGAATATACATGTATATATCCAATTTGAAAGACTGAGATAGATAACGAAAATTTGCGTCGAGATCCTTATCGAATATTCATAGATCTTACAATGCCTTGATTCGCGTATTCAACACAATTTAAATCAACTCGCGTACAACGAATTGAAAACACTTAAGTGACGCGTGTTTGGAGTACAAATAGTTGAGCGGTACAGTAGTTTATACATGTACATGTTATATATTAAATACTTATTAATAAAAAATGTCATTAATTACAAAAATGTAAGTGATTTAATATTTGTCCATCGGTCAGCAATATTGGTATTCAGTCATCGTGTTATGTGAAAACAAGACATGGGACTTAATGCGAATCATCTGCTTGCACATGAAATAACAACTAGTCTTGAAAACGGATCCTTGGATTATGTAAAAAAACAACAACAGCTAATCAGAGGCAATGGGCAACTTGGGCAATATAATGGGCATAGATAAGATAACTTAAACATTTAAAAACAGCAGGCTGGGCTTCATTTAGTCTGTTCATAAGAACAAGTGGACAGAGCATCAACTCTCACGTCCCAAGCACCGACATAAGCTGTTTCTAGCTGCCATCCGCATTTTGTTTCTTAAAGATGCATAGTCTGTAACTTTTTATCTTCTAATTTTAAAAATTATGTTTTTATTTTTCAAGAACACAGTAAAAATACTCAAATTCAGGTAATAATTTTACCTTTTTCGTAAATCTTAACAAGGTATCACTATCAAAACAACTGCATTTATGTTAAAATTCGACGGTCTAGAATTATTGGAGGGACGCAAATAATTACCAACAAGAGAAAAACACACCTATTTGATGAGATAATTCACTTTTCCATGCAGTTTTCAGCTGTACTGAACATTTTTATTGTGAAAACATAACTTAATTCTACTTTTACAAATGATTTAAATAGAAAATAAAATTTTTCGAAAAATGTTCATAGTTACAGAGTATGCAGCTTTAAAATAAGGATCTACTAAGTATGGATAAACCAACATCTATTTGAAAACGAACGCGCTCTGGGAAGATTATAAGCTAAACGCTACTATATAATACTAAACATGCTAACTAGGCGAAGAACTACATAAATGCTGTTGTTCGCATGTGGCATTAACTGGTTTTTCACGTGACTAGCTCAATTATATAAAAAAGTTCGATAAGTTTGTCATTAATCATCCATAATTAGCTGAGATAAAGAGGTCTGGAAGACACAAATTGATGGAAGCACATCAAAGCCTTATGACAGCTTTGACCTACATGTCAGCATCATAGTATATTCTCTATTAATAGTCATAGCTCAAGATGAATAGGACAACTGCGTATATAAATGTTATTATTTTCTTATCCATCGGGTTAAACATATGTTTTGGGTGCTCAAAATAACCGTCTCGATGAGACGGTTATTTTGAGTACCCACAACTTATGTTTTGGTTTATAAGTGAAATATTGATTTATAATGATCCCGTCTTATCACGGAGCGTGAACGGAATAATATTTTTTCCTGGTTCACCACCGAAAGCAACTATTGGAAAAATCGTACTATCA
Organism: Loripinus fragilis; assembly: GCA_964019695.1. Taxonomy (NCBI): domain Eukaryota; kingdom Metazoa; phylum Mollusca; class Bivalvia; order Lucinida; family Lucinidae; genus Loripinus; species Loripinus fragilis. The sequence goes on from OZ026528.1 coordinate 44,665,676, forward strand.
TGTTATTAATCAAATTATTCCATGATGTCCGGGTCTGTTGTATGATGGGCAGCAGTCGGTTGTCTCCCCTATGTACTCTTTCATACCAATCAGGAAACGGATGTTGTTGACACACATTAAAGCAAGTTTGATCAGGAAATCACAGACCACAGACCAGCCCAAGGCACCGCGGGGAAGAGACACAGAACACTACAGCAAAAACACAATTAAAGTAAAGTAAAGCACCCAACCCCTCTCTTTGAAACTGCAAAACTAGAAACTAAGAACTGCCTTACGAAACAAGGACCAAACACAAAATTGGTAAGCTCCTATATAGATTTCTTGACGGTTGCTGCTAATTTAGTGCCCATTATTGCTCTACTTACTGAAACACTTTGGGAATCAATTATCCCGACGATGATAGCAAAAGCTGAAGCGCTTTTATAAAATGGAAAAAATAGTTTCTGTCCACGTTATCTTGCAAGCTTAGTTCCAAATAACGTAGGAGACATCTCAAGGTGCAATCTTAAGAAATGTTCTGTATATAGAGGACTAGACTATTGAAACTTAGCACGTGGCAGGTGTAAGCAATTATTGTGCAATCAAAAAGGGAGGGAATGACAATGGCGCTGATCAGACATCGTGGATACGCAGGTTGATCTGCGCCTTTGTTGTTCGTATGCAACAAAATCAGGTTTCGTCGTGTCGAGGTCCGTATAGAACATCTTAAAGTAATGTTGAGCTTTATTCTCAGGTTCTTGACCAAGATGGCGACGGGAAAATCTCGGTGAACAAGTTTAAACATTTTATGACAACGCTTGGAGAAAAGATGAGCGACAGGGAAGTGGACGAAATCTTACAATCAATGAAAAAAGACAAAGATCACAGCGAATACCTAGAATACAAAGGTATGCCGAAATATACTACAAGCTGGTCCTTACCTCTCTGACTTAAATCTCAGATTGCAAGAAAATAAGATTTTAGCCTGGGATAAAAATTCTTTTCCTGCACACCGGATAAGGATATCTGAGATTTTACCCTGGGATAGAAAATCTTATCTTTACCCAGGCTTTCTTACCCAGGCTGTCACCTGAGGGCTTCATACATTACGCACAAGGTCGTCAAGTGACGCCAATGTTATGTTAAAGTGACGTCAACATGTTTAATTTCATCTTAGCGTATTCAGGGACTTCTGGAAGCTTTTTTCAAGATAAAAACAGTGGTGAGCAAAAAAAAAAAAATCAGTCCCTCAGGATCACCGTTTGTCGTCAATATACAAAGCGAAACAGTGGTCGTCGGGGCGGATTTTTCTACTCATTATATATTCCAATGTTACTGGTCAAATATTTACCATAAGCTGTTTTTGATACAGATACTTTGTTTGCTTATCTAGTTTTACATAATCAAATCTTAAATATATAAAAGAAGAAATCGAAGGACGACTTTTTAAACTTTTTGTTAACTTCGAAAGGAACTTCAGTTTAAATCCTCAAGACATTAAACATAATAAGCCTCATCATAAAAAAAATCTGTCTAAGGGATTTGAACGAGGCAATGCCAATACCAGTCTGCTCAGCTATGGAGCCTAGCAAAACTATTATAATTTTGCCTGCAGCGAGTTTGGCTAAAGAGTAACTTCAGACATCAGGTAAATTCGGACATGCCTTTGCAAACAGTGGAAATCCAGTTGAGACGACTCCTCATGAGCCGTCTCATCAGGATTTTCACTGTTTGGTTAATTGATTTTGATTCCAATTACTAGAATATGAAAGGAAAAAGGTCGCTATCCGTATTTAGTAGACTGTCCGAATTTACCCGACTTTACCCTAGTAATTGCAGAGAGGAAATGCCATGGGCGCTGATCATTTTGCGCAGTTGAATTTTTGTTGTTAGCATCCAACAAAAACAGGGTTTTGCGCATACTGACTTATTTGCTGGCATGTCTGTAATTTAGGAATTCAATCATTTTACACTCTTATTTTCAACCTATAATTTTAATCTATTTTCAGCTTTTTAATTGTGGATTCAATTAGCTGCAAAGCAATTAGAGTGGTAATATCGGTCAGACTGCATCATCAAAGCTAAAACTGGATCCAACGGTGTCGCGTTATAATGGTTATACTCTGAGCCAGTATCTAGCATCAAGTACAAGCTGGCATATGCGTTTAGCAAATTCATATTAGTCTGCGCATCAAAGTAGTCTGATCAGATTCCTGTTGAATCCTATAGATCCGATAGAACGTCCATCTAAGGCTCTGATTAGAATCCGAAGATGCGCAGGCTGATCCGAGTCTGTGAAGAGCGCACATGCCAAAGTGTACCCTTTGCTGGTTACCAGCTGAAATAGCCAATTAATTTATCATTATGGAACAAAGTCAGTCGTGACAATTGAAACATGTTTTTTTAACCCTTAAAGTGCCAAAAATGCATCTGAAAATGTCGTCTGCTGAAGTAGTCTGATGCAAATAATTGCCTAACATTACTGACGAATTAAGTATAGAAGCAAACAGTATGGACCCAGTCTGATCTGGGTCCACACTGTTTGGCATAGAGGCTTCTTAAACATTTCAGCAGACGATAAAAGCAGACGACTTTAGATGTGATTGGCGCATTTAGGGTTAATTGATGATATATAAACCAGCATAAAATACTAGTAGTAAGAGCTACCTCACAACAACAACAACAACAACACTTCCCAATAACTAAAACAAAGAGCAAGAACATTACAAAAACAACAACTGTGCACTCAGTGAAGACTCAGGTCAGTGGGACTGTCAATCCAGTTAGATTCGAAAAAAGACAAGTGAGTATAACCAGGAAATATACCTCTACAAAATTAACCTGATCCTGACCTTTATGCATGAATAAATTATTACGGTATTAACAATGTATTTATAGTTTTTCGTGATGGATCGTGTGCAATCGGTATGTTTCGAGCAATTACGGCAATAAACGTCATGGTACAATTGCGATGAGATCCGTTGATAACTCAATGAAGTTGTACTTTCCATGGTAGTCGTGTGGTTAGTCAGAATAGCTCCAGATACGAAAATTGTGGTTTCGAATCCTGGTCGACTCAACTTTTTTTATTTCATTTTTCTTTGTTTTCATGTCAAAGAAATGAACATAAACACAAAACATGTAAGTTCGTCATTTCTTTGAAAATGCAATGACTGGCAACTTCTTGATGCTTGGAGTTAGAATTTAGTTTGCGAATATAGGTCTACACTCGTGCTCTTGGCTCCAAAGCAAAATAAATCTGTTATAGCAGGTGGAAGCATTTCTCTAAAGAGCAGCAAGGAGGTCCATATATGAGCCACGACATGAGATTTCCAACAATGTGGTATATGCGACAAGCTAAGGATCAGACCAGCATGCGCATATGCAGTCTGATCAGAGCCTTTGCTAGTCACTTGAATATGCTATGGATGGTAAGCTACTAAATGAACAGCATTTAGTTTCAATTCTTAAAAGGAGAATGCACAGGCTCACCTGTACCTATTCGTGTCAAAATGCCACATTGTTGGAAATCTCATGTCGCAGCTCATATTTTAAAAACTGGAGAGATGACAGGCGATAGTTGAAGTACAGTGTTACGGATCCAACGAGAGAATGTTGTTGTCTCCAAAGAAATCAAATTAATTAAAATAGAGAAACGATATTGCAAAAGGAGAAAATTTGATAAAAATAAAAACTATAGTCTTTATAATAGGTACAATAATAAATGTCACGTACAGGATTCGAACTAACAACGCAGAGCTTAAAAATATAAGTGCGCAATATTCTTGTGTTCTATCCACTTAGCCACGCAGGCAACTGAGAGCCAATTGAGCTTTATATATATATATTTCCGCACTTCTGATATTAATCTAACTTCACTTGTATCCTTGGATCCATCAGGCTTTCACTTGCGAACGAAATAGATGCCATCCATTGAATAAGAACCAATATACGACGCGTACTGCATCAGTCGTCGTCAATATCAGCACTTCCTGAACATCCTTTTTTGGGGATGTCTCAGTGGCGCAGTTGGTAGCGTCGGCGTCTGGTGTAGTGCTAGGCGGTGTTGCCGAGGTCGTGGGTTCGAATCTCGCTAGAGGCATATATTTACAGCATCTATCGGCTCAGTTGATTCACTATATCCCTCCGTATTTATCTACTGTCTGAATCTGCATCAGTTTCTGATCCCGTGTAGCTCGAAAGCAATGATATTTGTGAAATTATATTTCCGCACTTCTGATATTTATCTAATTTCACTTGTATCCTTGGATCCATCAGGCTTTCACTTGCGAACGAAATAGATGCCATCCATTGAATAAGAACCAATATACGACGTGTACTGCATCAGTCGTCGTCAATATCAGCGCTTCCTGAACATCTTTTTTGGGGATGTCTCAGTGGCGCAGTTGGTAGCGTCGGCGTCTGGTGTAGTGCTAGGCGGTGTTGCCGAGGTCGTGGGTTCGAATCTTGCTAGAGGCAAAATATTTACAGCATCTATCGGCTCAGTTGATTCACTATATCCCTCCGTATATATATATATATATCTATTGTGTTAAAAAGTACCACGTGCATTTCCGTATTAGTTATTACGATTAACGCCGAAGATATATTTAGAAGCTCAATCGGCTGTGAAATTATGTTAATGATAAAGGCCAGGATCAGGTTAATATTTTCAAGGTATACCACAGTCACAGTTGAAAGGCCGACCTAAGGCACCAAGGTGAAACACAATCAAATATCTTTTTAAGGGTAAAGTCGGGTAAATTCGGACATTCGTCTAAATTCGGACAGCGACCTTGTTTCTTTCATTTTTGAATTATTGAATTATAAAAATAAATTGACTTAACAAACAGAGAAAATCCTGATGAGACGGCTCATCAAGAGCCGTCTCATCTGGATTTTCACTGTTTGCAGATGTAAGTCCGAATTTACCTTGTTTGGTTGTATAGTTTGTGAACGATCATTGTACAGTTAGGTAGTTGGCCAGGGATGGCTAATATATTCACTTTATTGGACAGTAACAGTTATTTCATTTCATATTTCTAACGGTATATCTGTTTGGTCACTCTACTCTAATCGCGCGCCAACTATACAATGGACGCTTAAATTGTTCAGTATTACTTGGCCTCTTTGACTCGTCTACTGATAATCTTTGCAAACAGTTTAGATCCATTTAAGGCACGACAAAACGTCCGCCCTGATCTGGATTCAAACTGGTTGACACTTTGATGATATTCATGAACGTTTTTTTTAAAGATAAAAAAATAACACTTCAATTTTGAAAGAAAATATCAACAGACGAAATAGCATACATACTTAATCCGAATAAAACTGTGTAAAACGGCCACTTTCAAAACTATTAATGACAAATGGTAGCTTAATGAAGGTCGAAAGTATTGCATAATTCATAAAAGTTCCCCTTAGCATTCTGCAATACTTTTTACCTGCATTCATCGAAAATTGGTATTGAAAACCAGTTTGTGGTCTTTTTAAGAGTGGCAGTTTTAGACAGGTTTTACTGTTATGTCATTTTTTTCTTTCCAGATATAATCGAAGGATTGGAGGACACTAATTTAGACAGCTGATATTTCATATGTAGTCCCTGACAAGCAACCATTCACTAACCATAGTATATCATTTGGTAAAGTTAGTTTTCTACATTAAACAGTCGGTGGGGACAGATGTATCATTCAATGGACCATTCTTTTGCATTCGCAGATCCAGAGAGGGCTGGGGGTCTAGACCCTCCCCCTGGAAAATCACAAAATTATAGGATTCCTTAGGAATACTGGTCCGAACCCCTGGAAAATCATTAATTTACCCAGCCATCATTTATTGTTGGGCCATCATCAGTCTGCCAACGAAACGCATGGCGTTTCGCTGGCAGGCCGATGATGACCAGATTTTTGTTGTACCCCCTGCTGGACCCCCCTGACGACACCTTCTGGATCCGCGACTATTGAGCTGTGAATGGTAAACTTGAAGCAGATTGAATTTTCATATCAGTTAGTGGTGTACCGATATAAGATTCAATGGACTAACACGAATATCATTATTTGGCATAGCACTCAGTTTGGTAAATCTGATTGAAATTGCTACTACCAACCATTTCACAATTTGTGACAAAGCGATATAGAATTAAATGGACCAACACAAATGTCATTATTTGGTAAGCACTCAGTTTGGTAAATCTGACTAAAATTGCTACTACCAACCATTTAACAATTTATGACTAAGCGATATAAAATTAAATGGACCAACACAAATGTCATTCCTTGGCATACACTTCCATTTGGTAAATCTGATTGAATTTGCTACATTCCAATCATTTAACAGTTTGTCACAAAGCTATATTATGAACCAACACAAATGTCATTTCTTAGCATACCACTCCATTAGGTAATTCTGATTGAATTTGCTACATTCCAAATATTTAACAGTTTGTGACAAAGCGATATAAGGTTCTTTGGACCAACACAAATGTCATTTCTTGGCATACCATTCCATTTGGTAAATCTGATTGAATTTGCTACTACCAACCATTTAACAAATTGTGACAAAGCGACATAAAATTCTATAGACCAACACAAATTTCATTCCTTGGCATACCATTCCATTTGCTAAATATGATTGAATATGCTAAATTCCAACCATTTAACGGTTTGTGAAAAAGCAATGTAAGGTTCTATGGACCAACAATATCATTCCTTGGCATACCATTCCATTTGGTGAATCTGATTGAATTTGCTACATTCCAACCATTTACCAGTAGGTGACAAAGCAATATCAATTCTATGGACCAACACAAATGTCATTCCTTGGCATACCATTCCATTTGGTAAATCTGATTGAATTTGCTACATTCCAACCATTTACCAGTAGGTGACAAAGCAATATCAATTCTATGGACCAACACAAATGTCATTCCTTGGCATACCATTCCATTTGGTAAATCTAACTGAATTTGCTACATTCCAACCATTTATCGGTTGGTGAAAAAGCGATATAAAATTCTATGGACCTACACAAATGTCATTCTTTGGCATAGCATTCAGTTTGGTATATCTGACTGAAATTGCTACTACCAACCATTTAACAATTTGTAACAAAGCGATATAAAATTAAATGGACCAACACAAATGTCATTCCTTGGCATACCATTCCATTTATGATTGAATATGCTATATTCCAACCATTTAACGGTTTGTGAAAAAGCAATGTAAGGTTCTATGGACCAACAATATCATTCCTTGGCATACCATTCCATTTGGTGAATCTGATTGAATTTGCATTCAAACCATATTCAAATCATGTTTAATTTGGTGGGTAACAGATGTTACATTCGATGGACCAGCCCTTGTACCATTCCTTAACATCACGTCCAGTAAAGCAGATTGTTATTTTCCTACATTCGAAATATTCAACAGTTGTTGAAAAACTATATAATATTATACATTTCAGCCACCTTTTTGGGAACACATGCTACATTTGTAAAATTGAACCGGTAACCAGCATAAGTTACATGTTGGCATGAGCGGACAGCAGAAATTCAAATAAGTCTGCGCATCCGCACAGTCTGATCAGTCTAAAAATATCAAAACACGTTGGACGACCCTTGACTGCCCATAGATTGCCTATCAAAGACGGAGTCTGTTCAGGACAATTGGGCGTCGACGCTAGAGAACCTGTCTTCGGGGTTTTGCGAATAACATAGGCGCAGACCAGCCTGCGCATGCGCGCAGACTGATCAGCGCCTCTGTTATTCACTTTTTGGAAAGTATTATATCTAGACTTGCTACGAGCGTAAGTGCAATTTCTAGCTAGTCTCTGTAGCTGAGGAGACTGGTTTGAGCCTCACTGTGTCAGAACCCCCGAAGACAGGTTTTGTCGCGACAAGGCCCAATTGATAAAAAGTGCAACAGCTCTCACACCCCCTAGCATTGGCTTAAGTACATAAAAAAGTGGTACCACTGCCTGGGGGATAGTCCAGAATGATTAAAGGCTAATTTTAATGAGGTGATTATGACTACCTTACAGGGGGCAATAAAGTGAAGGGTTAAGGTACTTTCTAATAAAATATTGATATTTATCTTAGTGAAAGAAATTGTGTTGTATACAGGTAAGTCCCCTCTTGAGGCCCCTTTAATCTTGTGAGATACTGAAACTGTCCCTTATCAGTTAATCCTTAAATGATCTCTATTGGACAGGACTATAGGTCTTTAAGTGGTATTCATGTCTAAAATTTTGTATTGAAGTATCCACAGAAATCATTTCTGATCGTACATGTTGTTTGTATGAATTATTAGGATTTTTATAATGTAAATGGTAAAGGTATTTCATGTGCATTTTTTTGTATATTTCAACCTTTAGGTTATGATCAGGACTTGTTATTTAGGTTGTGATAAAACAGAAGCAAATATAGGCACTATCGTGCCAACCAAGAGTGACAGTGACGTAATATTTTGTTTACAAGTGTTAAGTAAAATTTAACTTGTACACTCCAATTGAGTTAACGCAAATCGATTGATCACGTGTGTATTAATACTATCCTCCGGATAGGATTAATACACAAGTGATCTATCGATGATAAGTCCCTGATAACTTTGTAAACAGAACATGACGCTACTGTCACTGCTGGCTGGCAGGACAGTTCTTTCTAGAGTTGTCAGCATATACGCGTTTTATGATATTTCAATATATAGATATCGAGTGTAGGGATTATATATTGATACTTTCTAGATTGGCACTGCATTTTCGCGGACAAAAGCACCAGTCTAATTATCATTCCGGGCTGTAATGCCTTTCTGTGTACTGTCGTGCAAACAATTCAGGGCTGCACGTTTAAACCAATGTCCAAACAGCACGTGAAATTCATAAAATTATGAATACCACGTACTGTCTGGACATTGGATAAAACTTGCAGGAGACTTCGCTTAAAGAGTTTTCTATTTTTAGCTCTCGTGGCCATTTTGTTCGGCGGTGCGGAACTGTTGGAGCAATTTTGGTAGAGGGCATTATGAATGATGAACATTTGGGTGAAATTATTTTGAATTTAGACCAGCATATTTCAATATTTTTATTTTTTAACTCTGGCGGTCATTTTGTCTGGCGGAGCGGAACCGTTTGGGCAATTTTCGTACCAGAAAACTATAATCACAATCATAGACCAGCCAGGATTATACTCAAACAAACTAAGTCAAGTATAACAAAACTGAAAAAAGTTAATCACAGCTAGTCACTCTAGGTTACAGTCATCTATAGGTCATGCTGAAAAGTCGCTGTACCCAAAATGACGCCCATTACTACTGTCATGCCAACCAAAAGTGCCAGTGACGTAATATTTTGTTTACAATTGTTAAAGCTGCATACTCTGTAACTATGAACATTTTTCGAAAATTTTTCTTTTCTTTTTAAATCATTTGTAAAAGTAGAATTCAGCTATGTTTTCACAATAAAAATGTTTAGTACAGCTGAAAACTGCATGGAAAAGTGAATTATCTTATCAAATAGGTGTATTTTTCTCTTGTTGGTAATTATTTGCGTCCCTCCAATAATTCTAGACCGTTGAATTTTAACATAAATGCAGTTGTTTTGATAGTGATAACTTGTTAAGATTTACGAAAATGGTAAAATGTTTACCTCACTTTTAGTATTTTTACTGTGTTCTTGGAAAATAAAAACATTTTTTTTTAAAATCAGAAGATCAAAAGTTACAGACTATGCAGCTTTAAGTAAAGCATTATCATGTACACCACACTTGAGCTAACGCGAATCGAGAGATCACTTGTGTATTAATCATTTATCGATTCTAAGTCACTAATAACTTTGTAAACAAAACATGACATCACCGTTACTTTTGGCTGGCAGGACAGTACTTATATTGCAAAGATCTAAATAAAAAGTCTTCTTTTAGCAATACGAGTTATCATTTGACTTAGTTTATTCGGTTATAGAAATACTTTAACCCTGTAATGTTTTGATATATTAAACTTAGTTATTATACATATCGAAGGGTTAGATGGTCAGTGTTGCCATCCTATCCTTTTCAAAATTTCCTGACTTTCGATCGTTTTTCAGATTGCTAAAATTTAAGCAATTGTCATCCATCGACAATTCAAAAAATTGTTCAAGTATTTTTGTTGATTTAATCTTTTAAAGAAAAATCTCAACTAGATTTTAGAAAAAAAAAAAATGTTTCTTTCTACTATTACTTGCAATTTATGATAAATGAAATTTTCAGAAGCCTGTTAACTAGCAACTTTTTTGGAACAATTTTAAATTTTATGACTTTTCTTATTTTCTTAACGTTCCTGTGTCAGGAAATTTGAAATTTCCGTACTTTACCCTACCCTAGAAATTGTTTTATTTTCAAGAATTATTTCCCTGACGTGGCAACAATGATGTTATAGTTTCCAAATGAAATTGTATTTCTTCCTATGAAAATCATTCTTGTTCTGGCAAACATCGCAGACCCAGCTTGCCAATGTACGCATTTAGGAGTCACTATAGTATATAAAGAGGCTTTTGACAATGCATGGGAAATAGAGGATACTAGGTGATGTCTTTAGATATCAAGTTTCCAGGCAAGGTTTTGAGAACGCTTGTTGATATCGCGAGGCTTGCCGAGCGATTCAACATGCGTTATCAAAGCCAAGCCTGGAAGACACAAACCTGGTATTCTATTTATCAGTTAACCCATTGTTGCACTCTTCAAACTAGCGATAGTGACGTAATTATCGATTTTTGTGTTGATTCAGCGTCATTAGCGACGTCATTCAAAAAGTGCAACGTCATCATGACCTGATAAAGGCACATGCCGCGAGATGGACGACAAGGAACCGTTCAACAATGCAGCTAAAATGCGAGGTAAATGATAAAGAATCATAATGCAAACGTTACAGTTTTGTAACATGATTGAGGTTGTATCCCTTTAATATGTTTTTGAATTAATCCTTAATGTTCAATGCATTCGGCCACAATAAGCCCAGTTGCCCTTTAATGGGACATTTCAAGCAGTTCAGACCTCGATGAGGTGCCGCAAAAGCAAAGCATCTTGGTTGTTGCGATAAAACAAAAGCAAGACGAATTACTCAGAAAAGGTGACTTTCAACCCCTTACAATCAAATAACGAACTGCGTTGTGCGACTGTGGTAATTCCTGATCATACTCACCTTTTTAACCGAAAGTATGAATTATTTAAAGGAGGGATATTGTCAGATGGACAGTCAGATATTAATTTTTATATCTACACACTATTAACATTTTCCTAAAAAAACAACTATATTATGTTGTGCCTAGTCACTGCAAGCTGTATAAAGCCAGCCAACAAAATGACGTCGGGTTTCCGACAGATTATTGAATGATTTTCGGACGCAAATGTTTAACGTTTTCCAAACAAACGCAATGGCATTAGAATAATAACTGCACTTATGTGATTAGAGCAGATAACAATATATGAGCCGCGACATGAGATTTCCAACAATGTGGTATGTGCGACTAGCAAAGGCTCAGATCAGCCTGCGCATACGCGCAGTCTGATCATAGCCTGTGCTAGTTGTTTGAATATTCTATGACTATAAAGCTACTGACCAGAACTTCATTTGGAGTTTCTAAGCTTAAAAGGATGATGCACAGGCTTGTCTATGTCTAAACTTGTCAAAATGCCACATTGTTGGAAATCACATGTTGCGGCTCAAGTATACTCATACATTATGTGCCATGAAAATTGTAAATATGAATTTCTTCCCTTTCTCCGATGGATTTTCCCATGCATGTTGATAAAATAAGTATAGACGCAATATTCACACATATAGATCTCAGTATTTGTTTGATAGGCAACGATGAAATTAGGTGTTGTTTATTTATAACCCCATATATTATGCGAGCCGCGACGCGAGAAGCCCTGTCTTCGGGTAAGGCACAAACCAGTCTGCTTAGCTACAGAGACTAGCTAGAATATTGAAATTTCGCATGTAACGAATAGGCGAATACATGGGCGCTGATCAGACTGCACGAGTGCGCAAACTGGTATGCGCCTTTGTTGTTGGCATGCAACAGTCAAATTTTATCGTGTCGTGGCCCATAAACTTGTTATCCCACAAGGGCTGATTTTGAACCACTGTTGCGCTGTCATGTCATCACAGCCCTAACCCTAGTTAAATGCGACATATGAGCCGCGACATGTGATTTCTAACAATGTGGCATTTTGACAAGTGTAGACTCAGACTAGCCTGTGCAGCCTCCTTTCAAGCTTAGAAACTCCAAATGATGTTCGGTCAGTGGCTTAACACTCATAGAATATCCAAGCGACAAGCAAAGGCTTTGATCAGACTGCGCATATGCGCAGGCTGATCTGAGGCTTTGCTGGTCGCACATCCCACATTGTTAGAAATCTCATGTCGCGGCTCATATATATTTGCATGTTGCGCGTCTGTTAGTTTTTATTACACTACAATAATATTACATATATGTTGTTTTGTTTGTTTTTCTAATATTTATTAAAATTCTAAATAAAAAAGGGAACATTTATATCGTTTCTTATTCTTCTGGTGTCGATAGCAGAAGAATGAGCCAAAATCAGCGAATATTTCACCAGCATAGTAAGAAAGAGAGCAAAGATCAGGAATCGATACAATCAAGCACCACACCTAACCCAGGATACCAATGGGAAAGTGAGACATCTCAAACGAGAGCCAAGAGGTCAGCCTTTACCAGCAGGTGACCACAAGGCATCAATAAACAGACGCGCACAAAAGCATAACAAAAACAAGACAGTGATATCATAAATGATCCACAAAAAGCACCGCCTTGGAACGGTTAGTAAAAATATTTTACTGGTCTTAATTAGGTTTCACGGCGCGCCAACCTTATCATTAGTTCAGATGTGGATCAAGACACATAGATGTTTGGTTTACATGAAATACCCCTAACCATTATATGTGATAAAGACTATAGACAACATAAGCCAAAGACCTGCAGTTAGAGAAACAGACTATAGCTTTGGCCAATGGTCAGTATCACAAAGAAGCTTACTTAGAGACTACATACAAAACAGTGAAAGGATGAAAGCATCTGAATAATTGAGAGAAGACATGGAGTTGTGCCTTTTTTTATCTAAATGACTTCAATTAAGGCTCCGTTCGAAGTCACAGCTGTTATGTTATATTCACGCCTACCAAACGCTCGAATGCCCAACATCTGATTGAATATTAAAAACAATTCCTCCAGGAAGAGAATCAAAAATCGGGGAGTGTCATGCAACAGACTATACATTCCTACATTTGTGGTATAAATTTGAGGTCAGATTTGTCAGATTTACATTTCCCGTAAAACAGGTGTACCAGAATTAGACAGAACGTGTTTATCACGCGAAAAGTAAATATGACCTAAGACCTAAGACCATATGAACTAAGAACACAGATCGCTCCTATCATCCAGCTGATTTTTGAAAAATCTCTCGCCACAGGTAAGTTACCATCTGACTGGACGAGGGCAAATGTAAGCCCCATTTTCAAGAAGGGTGAAAAAAGTGACCCTTCCAATTATAGGCCCATCTCCTTGACATGCATATTATGCAAGGTGATGGAGCATATAATTGCCTCAAACCTAACTGCACATCTCAACCGGCATAATATATTATACGATCTCCAGCATGGGTTCAGACAGAAACGGTCATGTGAGACGCAGCTACTCCAATTAGTTGAAGACCTAGGAAAACAACTCATAAAAGGTAACCAAATAGATTTAGTACTGTTAGACTTCAGTAAAGCCTTTGACAAGGTAAACCACCTTAAATTGCTCTTCAAACTTTCGCAGCACGGAGTCAAAGGTAACACACTTAACTGGATACGATCATTCCTTTTGGGACGGACCCAGGCAGTAGTGCTGGAGGGGGAGAGGTCAGCAGAGGCTCCTGTGACATCTGGTGTGCCACAGGGCTCTGTACTCGGGCCTCTTCTCTTCCTGCTCTACATCAACGATTTGCCACAAAACATACAGTCACAGGTAAGGTTGTTCGCCGACGACACAGCTGTCTACTTAACAGTTACTTCTTCTGAAGATGCAAACACTCTCCAGGCTGATTTAGATACCTTGCAGGAATGGGAACGTACCTGGGACATGGAGTTTAATCCAAGTAAGTGCCAAGTACTCCATATTACACGCTCCAGGCAACCACTCCAGTCTCAGTACACCCTCCACGGTCAGTTCTTGGAATCAGTAGACAGTGCAAAATACCTTGGCGTCAACATAACCCAAGATCTCAATTGGAATCATCACATCAATGAAATTACAGGTAAAGCAAATAGAACCCTCGGCTTTGTTAAGAGAAATGTAAAAACTAAAAATGAGGCAGTAAAGGAACTTGCATATAAGACTTTGGTGCGACCACAGGTTGAATACGCCTCATCAGTTTGGAACCCTCATACAAAACAAAACATCTCAAAAATTGAAATGGTTCAAAGAAGAGCTGCCAGATGGGTCAAAAACAACTATTCTCCTTATGAAAGTGTCTCAAACATGCTTGACAACCTAGGCTGGCGATCACTTGAAAACCGGCGCATTGATTCTCGCCTTGTCATGTTTTATAAAATCATATACTGCCATGTGGCCATACAGATACCGACATATTTCGAGAAACCCCATAGATACACCCGTCACATGCACCCTCTCTCTTATAGGCAGATACATACTTCTGCAACATACTACCAGCAGTCCTTCTACCCAGCAACTATTGTACTCTGGAATAGGCTTCCATCAGAGATTGTTCTTCGGGCTGATCTAGACTCCTTCAAAGAAGGAGTCTGCCAGATCAATCACCAGTCTCCATAAATCTAAACACTGTTTTTAACCTGCTTTTAAATTTCACATCTGCACTAACACTATCATCTTTTATTTCCTTCTCACTATTTTACTTTCACATCTGCTAGAATCTAGCTTTTATCCTTGCACTGACAGCGCGACTGCACATAATACTCGTGAGAGGGTGCTGCAGAATGAAAAGATAGATAGATAGATGACCTAATGAGAAAACCTTCTGAGCTCGTATTTATACCACAAACGCAAGAATCCATAGGCTGTTGCATGACATTCCCCGATTTTTGATTTTCTTCATAGAGCAGTTGTTTTTAATATTCAACCAGATGTCGAGCATTCGAGCGTTTGGTAGGCGTGTTTAACAGCACATTCAGTAAAGCAGATTGTGTTTATTTTCCTACATTCGAAATATTCAACAGTTGATGAAAAACTATATAATAATATACATTTTAGCCACCTTTGTTTGGGAACACATGCTACATTTGTAAAACTGAACCAGTAACCAGCATAGGTTACAAGTTGGCATGTGCAGACAGCGAAGATTCAAATCAGTCTGCGCATCCACACAGTCTGAAAATATCATAACACGTTGGACGACCTTTTGCTGCCCATAGAATGCCTATCAAAGACGGAGTCTGTTCAGGAAAATTGGGCATCGACGCGAGAAAACCTGTCTTCGGGGTGTTGCGAATAACACAGGCGCAGACCAGCCTGCACATCCACGCAGACTGATCAGCGCCTCTGTTATTCGCTTTTTGGAAAGTATTATATCTAGACTTGCTACGAGCGAAATTTCAATTTTCTAGCTAGTCTCTGTAGCTGAGGAGACTGGTTTGAGCCTCACTGTGTCAGAACCCCCCAAGACAGGTTTTGTCGCGACAAGGCCCAATTGATAAAAAGTGCAACAGCTCTCACACCCCCTAGCATTGGCTTAAATACATAAACTTTTAGACAAAAAGTGGTACCACTGCCTGGGGGATATTCTAGACTGATTAAAGGCTAATCTTAATGAGGTGATTTTGACTACCTTACAGGGGGCAATAAAATGAAGGGTTTAAGCACTTTCTGATAAAATATTGATATTTATCTTAGTGAAAGAAATTGTGTTGTATACAGGTTAGTCCCCTCTTGAGGCCCCTTTAATCCTGTGAGATACTGAAACTGTCCCTTATCAGTTAATCCTTTAATGATCTCTAATTGACAGGAATATAGGTCTTTAGGTGGTATTCATGTTAAACATTTTGTGTATTGAAGTATCCACAGAAATTATTTCTGATCGTACATGTTGTTTGTATAAATGATTAGGATTTTATAATGTAAAAGGTAAAGGTATTTCATGTGCATTTTTTGTATATTTCAACGTTTAAGTTATGATCAGGACTTGTGGTGTAGGTTGTGATAAAACAAAAGCAAATAAAGGTACTGTCGTGCCAACCAAGAGTGACAGTGACGTAATATTTTGTTTACAAGTATTAAGTAAAATTTAACTTATACACTCCAATTGAGTTAACGCTTATCGATTGATCACTTGTGTATTAATCCTATCCTGCGGATAGGATTAATACACAAGTGATCTATCGATGATAAGTCCCTGATAACTTTGTAAACAAAACATGACGCTACTGTCACTGTTGACTGGCAGGACAATACTTTCTAGAGTTGTCAGCATATACGCGTTTTATGATATTTCAATATATAGATATCGAGTGTAGGGATTATATATTGATACTTTCTAGACTGGCACTGCATTTTCGCCGACAAAAGCATCCGTCTAATTATCATTCTGGGCTGTAATGCCTTTCTGTGTACTGTCGTGCAAACAGCACGTGAACTTCATCAAATTATGAATTTCACGTGCTGTTTGGACATTGGTTTAAACTTGCAGGAGGAGACGTCGCTTAAAGAGCTTTCTTTTTTTTAGCTCTGGTGGCCATTTTGTTCGGCGGTGCGGAACCGTTGGAGCAATTTTGGTAGAGGGCATTATGAATGATGAGCAATTTGGAGAAATAGTTTTAAATTCAGACCAGCACATGTCAATATATATTTTTTTAACTTTTGAACTCTGGCGGTCATCTGTCTACCGGAGCGGAACCGTTTGGGCAAATTTGGTACCAGAAAACTATAATCACAATCATAGACCAGCCAGGATTATACTCAAATAAACTTAGTCAAGCATATAAAACTGAAGAAAAGTTATTCACAGCTAGTCACTCTAGGTTACAGGAGCAGTCATCTATAGGTCAGGCTGAAAAGTCGCTGTACCTAAAGTGACGCCCATACTACTGTCATGACAGTGACGTAATATTTTGTTTACAATTGTTAAGTAAAGCATTAACTTATACTCCCCACTTGAGCTAACGCGAATCGAGAGATCACTTGTGTATTAATCATTTATCGATTCTAAGTCACTAATAACTATGTAAACAACACATGACGCCACTGTCACTCTTGGCTGGCAGGACAGTACTTATATTGCAAAGATCTAAATAAAAAATCTACTTTTAGCAATACATGTTATCATTTGACTTGGTTTTTTTGGTTATAGAAAAAACTTTAACCCTGTAATGTTTTGATATATTAAACTTAGTTATTATACTTATCGAAGGGTCAGATGGTACAGTGTTGCCACGCTATCCTTTTCAAAATTTCCTGACTTTTTCCTGACTTTCGGCCGTTTTCAGATCGCTAAAATTTTAGCCATGGTCATCCATCGACAATTCGAAAATTGTGTACATGTATTTTTGTTGATTTTATCTTTAAAGAAAAATCTCAACTAGATTTTAGAAAAGTGCGAATGTTTCTTTCATATATTATTTGCAATTTATGATAAATGTAATTTCTAGAAGCCTGTTAACATGGTTAACTAGCAACTTTTTGGAACAATTTTAAATTCCATGACTTTTCTTATATTCTAAATGTTCCTGTGTGAAAAGGAAATTTGAAATTTCCGGACTTTACCCTACCCTGGAAATTGTTTTATTTTCAAGAATTATTTCCCTGACCGTGGCAACCATGATGTTATAATTTCAAAGTGAAATTGTATTTCTTCCTATGAAAATCATTTTTGTTTTGGCAAACATTGCAGACCCTGCTTGCCAATGTACGCATTTAGGAGTCACTAGTATATAAAGAGGCTTTTGACAATGCATGGGAAATAGAGAATACTAGGTGATATCTTTTGATATCAAGTTTCCAGGCAAGGTTTTGAGAATGTTTGTTGACATCGCGAGGCTTGCCTAGCGATTCAACATGCGTTCTCAAAGCCCGCCTGGTAGGTAAGACATGAACCTGGTTTACTATTTATCAGTTTACCCATTGTTTCACTCTCCAAACTAGCGATAATGATGTAATTTTCGATTTTAGTGTTGATTCAGCGTCATTTGCGACGTCATTTAAAAAGTGCAACGTCATCATGACCGGATAAAGGCACATACCGCGAGATAGACAACGTTTATCAGGAACTGTCAACAATGCAGCTAAAATGCGAGGTAAATGATAAAGTATTATCATGCAAACGTTAGTTTTGTAACATGTTTGAGTTTGTATCTCTTTAATATGTTTTTGAATTAATCCTTAATGTTCAATGCATTCGGCAACAATAAGCCCAGTTGCATTTTAATGGAACATTTCGAGCAGTTCAGACCTTGATGAGGCGCCGCAAAAGCAAAGCATCTTATCAAAGTATGTACTGGTTGGTACGATAAAACAAAAGCAAGACGAATTACTCAGAAAAAGTGAATTACATCCCCTTAAAATCAAATAACGAACTGCGTTGTGTGACTGTGGTATTTCCTGATCATACTCACCTTTTTAACCGAAAGAATGAATTATTTAAATGAGGGATATTGTCAGATGAACAGTCAGATATTAATTTTTTATATCTACACACTAGTAACATTTTCCTAAAAAAAATATATATATTATGTTGTGCCTCGTGGCTGCAAGCTGTATAAAGCCAGCCAACAAAATGACGTAGGGTTTCTGACAGATTATTGAATGATTTTTGGACGCAAATGTTTGACGTTTTCCAAACAAACGCAATGGCATTAGAATAACTGCATAAATGTGATTAGAGCAGATAAAATATATGAGCCGCGACATGAGATTTCCAACAATGTGGTATGTGCGACCAGCAAAGGCTCAGACCAGCCTTTTTGAATGACGTCTGACCAGAGCCTGTGCTAGTCGTTTGAATATTCTTTGACTGTTAAGCTACTGTCAGAACATCATTTGGAGATTCTAAGCTTAAAAGGAGGCCGCGCAGGGTCGTCTGAGTTACACTTGTCAAAATGCCACATCGTTGGAAATCTCATGTCGCGGCTCATGTACTCGTACATTGTGTGCCATGAAGATTGTAAATGTGATTTTCTTCCCTTTCTCCGATGGATTTTCCCAGGTAAGTATAGACGCAATATTCACACATATAGATCTCAGTATTTGTTTGATAGGCAACGATGAAACTAGGTGTTGTTAATTTATTACCCAATAAATTATGCGAGCCGCGACGCGAGAAGCCCTGTCTTTGGGTAAGGCACATACCAGTCTGCTTAGCTACAGAGACTAGCTAGAATATTGAAATTTTGCATGTAACGAGTTCAAATATTATAATACTCCCGAATAGGCGGATACAAGTGCGCTGATCAGACTGCACGGGTGCGCAAACTGGTATGCGCCTTTGTTGTTGGCATGCAATAAAGTCAAATTTTCACGTGTCGTGGCCCATAAATTTGTTATTCCACATGGGCTGACTTTGAACCACTGTTGCGTTGTCATGTCATCACAGCCCTATCCCTAGTTTAATGCGACATATGAGACGTGACATGTGATTTCCATCAATGTGGCATTTTGACAAGTGTAGACTCAGACGAGCCGGTGCACCCCTCTTTTAAGCTTAGAAACTCCAAATGGTTTTCAGTCAGTAGCTTAACAGTCATAGAATATGCAAGCGACTGGCAAAGGCTCTGATCAGACTGCGCGTATGCGCAGGCTGATCTGAGGCTTTGCTGGTCGCACATACCACATTGTTGGAAATCCAATGCCACGGCTCATATATATTTGCATGTAGCGCGTCTGTTAGTATTTATTACACTACAAAAATATTACATATATGTTGTTTTGTTTGTTTTTCTAATATTTATTAAAATTCTAAATAAAAAAGGGTACATTTATATCGTTTCTTTATCTTCTGGTGTCGATAGAAGAAGAATGAGCCAATATAAACGAATATTTTACCAGCATAGTAAGAAAGAGAGCAAAGATCAGGAATCGATACAATCAAGCACCACACCTAACCCAGGATACCAATGGGAAAGTGACAACTTCACAATTAGACATCACAAACGAGAGCCAAACCTTTCCCAGCGGGTGACCACAAGGCATCAATAAACAGACGCGCACGAAAGCATAACAAAAACAAGACAGCAATGACATAAATGATCCACAAAAAAGCACCGCCTTGGAACGGTTAGTAAAAATATTTTACTGGTCTTAAACGGGTTTCAGGGTGTGCCAACCTCATCATTAGTTAAGATGTGGATCAGGACACATAGATGTTTGGTTTGCGTGAAAGACCCCTAACCATTATATGTGATAAAGACTATAGACAACATAAGCCAACGACCTGCAGTTAGAGAAAGACTATAGCTTTGGTCAATGGTCAGTTTCACAAAGAAGCTAACTTAGAGATTACATTCAAAAAAGTGAAAGGATGAAAGCATCTGAATAATTAAGAGATTACATGGTTGTGTCTTTTTTATTTCTTTTTTTTTTTATCTAAATGACTTCAATTAAGACTGTTCGAAGTCACAGCTGATATATTGTAGAGGGCAGTGATAGCTCGTTGTACTCTGATGGATTTTCCCATTCCATTGATAGAATCAGTATTGGACTACCCATTGTGTCCCATAGGAGTCTTCGGTAGAACTTTCTAAATAATGGTGTATTTCTGTCCCTGATTATTCTTTTGATCTTAACAGTGCAGACCCTGATGAAATGCAGCATTATGCTGCATTTCATCTGGGTCTTTGCTGTTTGCTAAAGAACCATGAAATAGAGTTTTCTTACGGATTTGTTCAGTGATGCCAAAACACACTCTGGCACGAAAGATTAAGGAAGTTAAGGAACTTGGTATTCACAAATACAGGCCATCATTTCATATTAAGAGACTCACGCTGGCACCAGAATTTCCGAAAGGTCGTATATTTTCTATTAATAGCTCAGATGATGAATTGACGAATGCCATGAAACTGCTGTAGTGTCAATAAGAATTTATACATGTAGGTAATGCACCAATAGCTTGTGCTCACTGCCCCCCCCCCTCCCTACACACACGGCATGACCCCATTCCGTTATCCTGCATACATCACCCCTGGGACACAACTGGCTAGAAAACCGTCATTTTCTATGATTCTTCATAACAGCACGGAGTAACGCCGTCACTGGTCTGTAAACTTACCGGAATCTAACCGAATAGGGCCCAAAATGGCTTATTCTTATATTTGAAATGTGTAGGATACGTAATATACAATTGCCCTGAAAAAATGCAAACAGTCAGACATAATATGGGGATAGACCAACAACAAATAAACAAGATATGAGCACACGTGTTCTTAAGGCGCACACTACGCACATGCCTAAGCAGAATATAGATATTCCATTATTATTTTGCTGTGCTGGCTACAGTTGACACTTTTAATTCATTACTTCCTGTTACAACATTTCAGACATTCACGTAGAAATATCCTGGAACGCTCTATACATGAGTTTTCCTCTAAACAGTAGGGTAAAGTCGGGTAAATTCGGACATTAGGTAAATTCGGACACACATTTGCAGTGTAAATCCAGACGAGACGGCTCCTATCAAGATTTTCAGTTTGCTTCATTTATTTTTATTCCAATATTTGAAATATTAAACAAACAATGTCGCTGTCCGAATTTAGCTGTCTGTCCGAATATACTCGACTTTACCCTATACACTTCACTGCGTGACTTTACGATGGACAATTCTCCTCCCTTCAGCTGAATCATTCAATAAGGGTATACCTATCTACAAAAGAGGGATATTTCAACAAGAAAGTGCCCTAGCGCTATGGAGTCAACAAACTTTTCGCAAAGGAATATCATTATAGTTATGAACTGGGAAACATGCTAACATTAAAAATCTGAATTAATAACCTGTAAAGATGTTGTGCTTGTATAAATTCTAACGGCTCGGCACACAATACTGAAATGTGAAAAAGACTTTTGTTCCTACCAAGGAAAACAATCAAGTAACTAGAAGACTTTATGGAAACTATATTAGTGTGACATTGTAGCACAATAAATAAAGTTCCATATTGGAAAATATTTTATCTCATTTTTGTAAAGATTTTGCATTTTGAGTGGTGGGGAGGAGCACTGTACTTTCAAGACACAGAAAAGCTGTTGATGTATAAAACGCAGGTTGATTGCAAAAAATGCGACTGAACATTTGCATCTAACAATTTTCTTTCGCAGCACAGTCATTCTGTATGATTATGTGCTAAACCTGTTCAAACAAGTAGCCCAATGGCCAAATATCGCTCGCCTGGGAGCCAGCGTAATGTTTGGAGACACTATAATTATGAAGCTCAAAGGCAGGTATTTCTGAACTTGAAACAGTGATCAGGAATATATTCAAACACTCATGATATAATGCCAGTTCTGGTTATCTGCAAATATTAAAAAGATCTGAATAAAAACTGCAGAGGAAACCTAGGGAAACTATATTTTTCGAGATCTGACCAAAATTCAAACTCATCCATGCTTTTATGTATGTCCTGGTTACCTACAAGAATGAAGATCAAATGAAAAATGAATGCGCTAGAATGGTCAAAACACTATATAGAGCTATATTTTAGACACTCAAGGGCAGCTAATTCTATAGTTGATGGTCAAGTGTGGCCAAAAATCAAACTCATTAAAACTTTCATAGTTGTCCTTGACACCTGCAAGAATGATGAATATCCATCCAAAAATGAAAGCATGAGAGTGCTCACAACATTACTCCCATTATAAGACTATGGAGATTTTTCAGACGTTCAAGGGCAGCTAACTCCATAGACCCATGTTCGAGCCTGCTGAATTTCAAAATCCATTCAAGCTTTTATAGCTGTCCTTGTTACCTGCAAGAATCAATAAGATCCAATCAAAAATGAAGGTGCGAGAGTGCTCACAACATTTAACATTCATTTTTCAAATGCTCAAGGGCAGCTAACGCAGTAGTTGGTGATGGGATTTGGCAGAAATTCAAAATTCAGACTGGCAGTGGCGGCAGTGGTAACAGTTGCAGTAATACATTTCTATGAAGGGAATTCAGAAATTCTACCACTTTCTGTTTTGGGCAGAATTACCAGCTTACATTTATGTTAAGACAGATATCAATGGTCTGGAACAGAGGAGATGCATCTTAAAGAAAGTGTAACATTTAATGATACCAGCAGGCCTCCTGTTCTGAACCAGCAGGGGCAAGATCTAGAGTACTTGTACTGTTCAGTCCAGCCCTATGTCTAGGAAAACTTTAGGCAAGTAGCAATGGGCGGCACTATGGGGTCCGGGACTTTTAAGCCTGAAAAGAACTTAGTTGTTTTCAGGATGAAAATTCCCGGTCCCCATAAATGGCCGCCCTGTAAGCTTGAGTGACTAGCTGTGAATAACTTAAATTATTTTTAGGGCCATTATGGCTTGGTCAATGATTGTGATAGTTTACTTGGCTATTGAGAATAACTTAGTTTATTTGCGAGAAAGCACTGGCTGATCTGTGATTGTTTTCTGGGCTGTTGAGAATAACTTAGTTTATTTTGCGAGAAAAGCACAGGCTGTAGTTGTTTTAAATTCCTGGTTCATTTTTTAATATCTACTCCTCTCTCCGCCGCAGGTTTGTAGTAATATTAGAATAGATGTGCCGGAGAAAGAGAGTTGGAAAAAATTTAGTGGCAAATTGAAACTTTCTTATTTCACATCCTATTTTGATCAGGTTCGCACCACATTGCATGGTTTAATAAGGGCTTATTTATTGTGGGTTTATACGTAGAATTTGAACATGATAAAATGTGAAAGTGATAAGAAAATCATAGCGACATACATTTTGTAGTTAAGGGTTCTTTCAAGAAAATTGGGTAGCCCTGAAAAGGGCTGTTGTAAAATGTAAGTGTTCTGGTATTTAGCGCTTCCTTTTGCTGAGTGTTATCTTCTTAGATCAATGTCCAAGTCCTACAGTTGGAGTTGAGACCTGTAGTGGTTTTGTGTCTAGAATGCTTAATCAAATTGGAATCTGGATAGGTTGTATCTCAATAGCTGATGGTTTCTGCTGTCTTGAGCCTTCTTATAATTTTTCACCCTGGTCTTCAATTCACCAAGTTCTTTGACTAAAACTTCAATCGCTTGGGATCTTGTTTTCTGCTGCATCTGTGCTGGCTGTGGCTGTGTCATGTAGACAGAATTTGTTGGTGTATTTGGTGTATAGTACTGTTGTTGAAAATCTGTCCCAAATGTTTCATTGACTGCTGTCATGAGAATATCTGGGTTACTGGTCATATTGTCCAGACTAAACTGAATCCATGGTGGTGGTAGACAATAGTTTAGAAACAATGTTGCCTTTATATACACTCTAGGTAGATTGACCTACTTTGTCAGTCTCCAGTTTCTTGGAAATTCTATCAATACGCCCAGCGCTTGATAGTGTCATAATGACGTCATAAACAGAGATATTGCATCATCGACAAATTTGTAATCTGCTGTGAGCGTGTTCAGATAAGTTGCTTTCTCTAGCGCAGGAGTGGATGTAGGTCAGTCCCTTTGACAACTATAAAATTCCAATGCAAACTGACTTTTGGCAGTTCTATTCTTATATACGCAGCAAGTCCACATGGCAAACTTTAATTTGGAGATGTATTTGGAGGAGCTAGAGAAGCAGGGGCAATCTGTGAAGGCCGGTGCTGAATCTGTGTTGATTTCACTCAACACAGTGAGGGATAATGCAGAATCTGTAATCAGAGCGACTACTGCATTAAGTGAAATGGTGGAGATCACTAGAAGAGCGATGCGTTTGAAGAGGGAAGTGAGAACTGCGGAGAATCCTGTGGTGACATGGAGGAAGATTGGGGAGATCATTCTCCCCCACAACACAAGCTACTGAGGATTGGGAATTGAATCAAGAGTTAAAACCTTTCTCATACCAGACTGTAAGGTTTTACTCTTATCAAACTCCACAAAAAGAAGGCAGGACAATCAACTATTAACAGCCATTTGAGGTCAAAACGTCATCGTGACAATAATTTGAAGCAGGGAATCAAGCCAATCCAACGAATAACCAGAACCATCAATAGCACAAAAAAAGACCCTGCAGACGATAATACACAGGAACATGGGTTCGCAGTTGCATGTAAAAGCAACAAAGGAGGGCGTAATTTCTTTATAACCTTTCAGAGACCAGTAAAATACCGTGTTCCTAATATTTGAGCATGTGTATGTATACATGTGACACCTGTTACATACGTTTCAGGTCAGCAGGTCTACTACGCCGACACAAAGCAGATAGCAAAATACACAGGTACCACCTTGGGCAAAAACGTAAGCTGAATAAGTATAAAATGAAATGGCATATGATCGTGGCCAAATACCTGAAGCTTAAGAAGAAGCGTAGACTTCAAGTAACCAAATGGCGTGAAAAAATAGAGAAAAGATTAACAGGTTAAATCTTCAGAAGCGGGCTATTGAGATGGCAGTTATTTGTAACGAATTTACAAATGACCACTTTTCCCATAGCCATTCACATCTGCACCTTAGAATTAAGAATCCCAAAAAGTATGAAGAGGTTTTGTAAAAAAACAACTGCACAAAAAGTCCAATAATATTCAGAGACCATTAAATTTCGGAGAAACGGTCAGATATATAACCAAGACAGACCCCAAAGTTGTAGTATTAAACATACCAACTAAGTTCTGCAGTACAGTATGGCGTGCCAATGTCTACGCTGCAACCCCTAAAACGGTCGTATGGAGCGATGACATCCCCAGTGGCGTCGCTGCATGCGACCGAAAGGCTAATGAGAGTGCCATAGAAACTGAAAGAACTGACCAAGAGCTGTTTTACTGGCAGAAACGGTAACTGAGCATTATTGACGAATGTGAGCAGCCAGACAGAGCATTGTACTGGATTATTGATACTGTGGGTGGATGTAGGAAATCATTCCTATCCCAAAAGTCTTATTAGCGACAAAGGTGCATTACTTCTAGCCAATTTTGCATATAAGGACAATGCGTATTTGTATCAAGGGGAGCCGTGGGTCATTTTCGATAGCCCATGCGATACAGATCTACCAAACGCATCATTTCAAATAATCAAAGATCTGAAAAATGGGTACTTGATCAGTCAAAAATATGAGGTTAGACGTAAGATCTTAACGTCCCCCACAGTCTTAGTGTTCTCAAACACATATCCACCTAAGGAGAAACTTTCTGCTGATAGGTGGAATGTGTATGTAACCTACGTTCACAATGATTTGAAGAAGTTAGATCTGCATCATTATGAGACTTATAATAATACTGGGGAAAATCAATAATAAAAACAACTAAAACAAGATACTGGGATTAATACTGATTAATGATCTAAGCAGTAAATCAAATAAAAACGTGAAAGACAAAGTATTGTTGTTTTGTTTCCCCTATAACTGTACACCATAACCCGTAGATTACTTTTCCTTAGAAATAGAGGAAATAATAAAAGGCAGGCTATAGGGCAGTGACGTATCTGAAATGCTAAACTAACCAATTGCCTGCATATTATATGAATGAGACACTGTCCACATATATATGATCAATAACAATATGAATAATGGTATTAATACAAGTTCAGATTAAAAGCATATTTTGCCCTAATGATTGGGCGAACTAGAAATGTCTTTGTAATCCTTACAAGAAATGTTTTTCCCTTGTGATAAGATAGTTCTGTTAGCATTCGTCTGTCACATTCAGTTTCTGGTATGCCTTAGATGTAACAGTAGTCGTGTCTCATACATATCTCATCCAAAGAATTAATACGTGGTCCATTGGGCAAAGGATTCCCAGGACCACAATAATTAAAGCCAGGTACCAATACACCACCACATTTGTTAGTAGAAGCAATTAAAGATATGTGACCCAATGACCTCTTAGTTCTTTTTAAAGCTTTAATTAGAAAAAAAGAAGTACCGTATGAATCCTAAAAAAATAGCTGCTTGCTTTATTTTTTAGCATAGTCTTCTCACTCGTCATGTAATCACACAAAGGACATTTCAGAGCATGGAAATAATGGAAACAGCAAGCAAGTGCAAAAAATATTATTCAACAAGACAAATTCTTCGAATTAATATCCCTCGACGAAGGGCTGTGTTAAAGAAATATGTAAATCACAAAACATAAATCCAATTTATCTAGACCCTAAGTTCACCTTGGATATCTTTCAGATCATAACAAAGTTTTATTATTTAGATTAATAAACAAATATACCTATCTACAATAGAGGGACATTTCAACAAGAAAGTGCCCTAGCGCTGTGGAGTCAACAAACATTTCGCAGTGGAATATCATTATAGTTATGAACTGGGAAATAAGCTAACATTAAAAATCTGAATTAAAAACCTGTGGGATGAGCTTGGTTGCAGAGTTTATCAAAGGAGACCACCCTTAGTAACTATAATGCAGTTACACATAGCTCTTGATGACAAGTGGGAAGACATGCAGCAACGTACTGCCGCGAACTTGTTTGAGTCTATGAGGTGTAGATGTCGTGCTTGTATAAATTCTAACGGCTCGTGCACACAATACTAAAATGGGAGATAGACTTTTGTTCCTACCAAGGAAAACAATCAAGTAACTTGAAGATTTTATGGAAACGATATTAGTGTGACATTGTAGCACAATAAATGAAGTTTCATATTGGAAAATATTTTATCTCATTTTTGTAAAGATTTTGCATTTTGCGTGGTTGGGAACACTGTACTTTTTCTAATAGGGAATTTCAAGACACAGAAAAGCTGTCCATGTACAAAACAAAGATTGATTGCCAAAAAAGCGACAGAACATTTGCATCGAACTATTTTCGTCATGTTGTTCTTAAAAACAGTCAATTATGATGATGTGCTAAACCTGTTCAAAAAATAAAATCAAGACTGGCACTCCACAGACACAAAATGATAAAGCATTCAGAAACAATGAAACTTCTTTGTAATTTTGTTGGCAGGAAATTTCATGGAAGACTCATGGTCATTTTCAGGGTCATGTTGAAACATGTACAGCAAATATGTTCTTACAAGGGTATCCTTTGGAAGCAAAGACTGCAACAAAGCATATACAAGTACATGCTCGACTGTTAAAAGTCTGTTCAATACATTATACTACACAGAACGTTTACAAAGACCATCGTCAGGGTTTGCATAGTACAAAAAATATAATATGCCTCTATGGACAAATGACTTTTCAAAGCATTAAAATGCAAATATTCTAAATATGTGTCATTAGCACATATAACACGCCTATATTATAGTAAACCTTATCTTTTTATGCATAGGATTTGCCTTTAAACATGGAGTTTAATTCTAGAACATGATTTAACTTACAAAACACATTGTTTTGCTGACAAAAAGGGCATGTGCATTGTGTAAATGGTAGATGTATAAGAGTTCAGTGAAATTTAAATCGTATGTATGTGTCTAAACTGTTTTGCAATTTATGCTTTTGGAATATAGTGTGAAGCGCTCAAGTCCAATTCTAAATTCCCATTAAAATTGTGCACAAGACCATTTCAATATCTCATCTCGCACAATTTTTCAGTTGTTAAGGAGATATTTTTTTCAAAAGGTCTATCTTCCTGTAATTTTTTTCAGCATAAACAAAAAATGCTTTTTAGTCAATGTTTCTGAATTAGCAATTAATTGCAAGTTTTGAAAAAGTGAGTATGATCAGGAAATACCACAATCACACACTGCAGACCAACCCACGGCACTGCGAGGAAGAGCCACAGAACATTTATAGTAACAATACATCTGTAAGACAATAATATGAGCCAGATTTTTCTGCCTCTTCAAGATCATTGCAAAACTAGATTGGACACAAAGTAATGCTTAACAAAACAGCATGACTTTGTGTCCAAAGACAAACATAGATATCCTGCAAACAATGGAAAGTACATTAAACAATATATCAACAGCAATAGAAACAACCGCCTTAGAAGTCACCAACATGGGTAGATGCTCTAGCAAATCCGATGAGTTGAGAAATGTCTACTCCATAGGAATCGTCACATTTATCTTAAATTTTGGTAGAAATAAAATCATTAAAAACAGATAAATGCAAGTAAAATAACAAGACTTCGGTATTAGAGATACTAGCTTTATAATGTTGAAGCTCTGAAGGATATATTTGACTTGCCATATTGTCAGAATAAATACTATTTATGTTTAAAATATCATCCAAATATCTGGATGTAGTGTATATTGGTTGGGATCAGTATGTTTGTCGCACTGTTTTGGGGTTGTTGGGTCAGGTGTGGTTCTTATTGTATTGATTCCTGATCTTTGCCCTCTTTCGTACTTGGACTTCCATTTAAAATCTATACGCGATTCAGTTACAGAAGAAGGGAAATAAGAACCATCACTGAGCTTCAGAAACATATTTAGAAAGCTTAGAAAGGACGTGGAGTGTACAGATAGGCAAATTAAGACTTGAAGAATGGAAGACTAGACAACATGCTTGAAGGACCAGAACCACCATGTACAACAGACCTGTGGAAAATTCATTACACCTTTGTTACAGTAAGCACGTGCGCATTCCACAATTTTTAGAGAGATTGGTCATTGTTCTTATCTCCGAGAAAGGTGCCGTTTTTCAGGATATGATTGGATGGCAGTTCTCAACAATTCAATTATCAATTGAGGACCGAAGTATAGGTTGGTCCAAAACCAATACTATGTTTAACTCAAACTAAATGGGCTGAAACTAATGCTATGTTTAACTCAAAACTAAATGGGCTGTAAAAACTATCACTGAAAACTTACTGTCACTCGAATTGTTTTTTTTTCTACGAAAAACAGATGTCGCCCCCCTTTTGGTGTAAAAAAGTATACACCCAACAAAAAAAGAAACGCACCACTACGATTTTCCCATTAAGATCTCCTTTTAAAACGAAAATGTTAATTGTCATGAAATATGCATTTCTGATCAAATCTTACTAAAACTTAAGGGTGACGTAGATAAGTATCTGTACTTTACCTATGAAGGCACAAAACATATCAAGGCGAATGGAAACGAGTTTTGGCACCGCTAATTAAATGCTACTGTCTGCATAGAATTCCAAGTATGGTTTTACATTTGTATGAAAACGATATGTCGTCGTTTTGTGCGACAATGTGTTTATTGATGCTATTTTGTAATTCCTAAATCCATTTTCATCAGTTAGAACCGTTAAAATTGATTAAAACAATGTTGAAATCTTTAAATGTGTTGTAAGGTTTATCTCCAGTGTGAAATCATTATCCAAAGGGTAGCCATAATACATGGGGTACCTATCGTTCAATTATCGCGTATTATGAATTTAATGATAGAATTGGCAAATGCGTATGGGTACAATTTGGTCTACTGAGATGATTCCAATTATTTGACTTTATCCAGCTAGAGAGCATTATAAAAACGCTTATTTCCTGCGACTTCACAATTTGACCCCCACTTTGTTCATGACCAATTTTCTTCAACACAATTTCGACGCCAGATTGCAAAGTACGTGTGACGCAGCAGCTACTGACATACCTTTGCACTGATATAATCTAAACTGGCCTATCATCTGTGATCTTCCTGAGAGATGAACAGTTCAAAGTGGTGCGTTTCTTTTTTTGTCGGGTATACGAGTCATTAAATACAATTTCAAACAGAAACATTAAATACAATTTCTAACGGAAATTCTAGTCATTTCATGCAGACAATCAGCTCGTAAGTAAAGATATCTGTCAATGTAGTTAACTATTGCACAATCATAACCTGGTATAAAATAGTCATAGATAATTGTTTTAGTGTTGGACAAAGTTCCAAGGGAAATAACTCAAAGAGTATAAATGACAGAGTTACTATTCTTACACTCTGCACGTCGACTCATGTTGGTTAATACTTGTATAACGTTTCGTGAATATAGCTTAAGCGGTTTTCAAGTAATATAGTGGGGCAGATATATGAAAAAATCGTGCATTTTATGATAAAAGCATGAAACTTGGTATATGGCCAGATAAGAAATAAAGAAAACTTTTGAGGCTCAGTGCCAGATAGAAATGCACCATGACGGCCGCCATCTTGAATTTAAAATGGCGACCTGTTTTCATGTAAAACCTGTTAAGCCGGATATCATTTTGCAATAAACTTTTCTTTAAAGCTAGTCGAAGTGTCTATTTTAACAATAAAACATTTGTAATTATCTGGCATTACATGTAGATGGGCATATTATCCAAGATGGCGGCCATTTTATAAGACGGCCGCCATTTTTATACATAAAATCAAGCTTACTTTACGATAACATCATATGATGAACTTAAATCAGATTAATGCATCAATTTCAAGTTGTTCCAAGCAAAGACAGGCTCGAAGTGCGACCTTGTTATTTGTGAACAATATATAAGAGAGCCTTGATACAATATGGCATCTGGCATCCAAGATGGCTGCCAAATATGAACGATTTTATTGTTTTGTTTTATTTTCATACATAAATATATCTTTGAGATTTTTATGATTGAAATTTGTTTTAATTGCAATGAATGTTTGTTTCTTAAATAAAATTTTTAAATTTTCTCAACATCCAAGATGGCCGCCAAAATGGAAAATCCTATTTATGGATGATATTTTGCAGTTCTTTCTAAAAAAATCATCGCATGTTTGCTTTTAGGAGTTTTCGACATCACTTAGTAAGTATCATGTTAGTGCACTGTTCACAATCAAGGACGTACTGGATATATACACTCAACAAAAACAAAACAATGAATGCATGTTAATTTACACCTGCCTCGAGTCAAAGGCAGCAGGTGTTAGTTGATAATAAGGTTAAGAAATTTACAGAGCTTCTACCATGTACATTTGCAATGTATGATTTCAGGCAGCTCAAGGATGTCTCTAGCATAGAGAATGTCCATATAGTTACAGACATCATATCTGAAGTTTTTATCAGGAACGTGCTGTCACCTCCATCTTCCACCATTAAGTAGTGTTGTGCCACTGGCATTTGGTGCACTTGAGCTAATGGGACCACTATATATGACTATCGTATGTACACATGTAGACCCTTCTTCTTCCAATACTTCCATGCTTCCAACTTCACCAGCAATTCATCAATGGACTCAGCCTTGATCACCAGATCAGCTTTGTACAACAGAAACTATGCCACTATGGGCAGTCTGTTCTGAATTCCGTGAATAGAGCCTCTTACATAACAATTAAGAGCAGTGGAATCTGAACAGAGCCCTGATGGACATCAACACCCAAACGTCTCACTGCTACAATTGCCAACTATTGCCCTGCTTTTCATGTCCTTGATCATGCAAGGGATCAGTCGCACCAGCTACTCGTTGATTTACAAACATGCACACTACCAACCTGCTGTCCTTCTCTATGTAAATGTAATCGATGTAGAATGCCTTGTTAGAAGTCAGGAGCAACTTCTGTAGCTGGCTTAAAATGAAGATCGCAACTATAGTGCCACCACGGCCTGACATAAATCTGCATGGCATCTCGTCAATCTCAACTCTCTGCCTGATATGTCTTACCAATATACATTCAAATACCCTTATTAATTGCTTAATAACCTTCAAGCCTTTGTTCAGAGTACCCCCTTTGCCTTTACACACTGTCAATTTTGCTCTCCTACCAGTCAGTTGTACTAACTCTTGAGATTATGTTGCTGATTAGATCAAACACCTTGACTGTGCCAGTTTCCCAAATACATGTAGAATAAAGCATCTCGATGAC
Organism: Loripinus fragilis; assembly: GCA_964019695.1. Taxonomy (NCBI): domain Eukaryota; kingdom Metazoa; phylum Mollusca; class Bivalvia; order Lucinida; family Lucinidae; genus Loripinus; species Loripinus fragilis. The sequence goes on from OZ026528.1 coordinate 44,698,462, forward strand.
AATTGCTGATGATCTGTCTGCTTTGTCAGAACATATCCTGCTAATTGCTTTTGTGATAAACCCTGTACTGATCTGCTTTCCAAAGAGTTCGAATTTGGGTAACTTCATAATGCTCTTTCCACGCTTCTTTTTAAGTTTCTTCACCTAGCGACTGTTGGCATGTGGCTTATATACTAGGTAAAATCAAAGCAATGACCAGGAACTAGTACAATCAGAGCAAACATTCTTCGTACAAAACCAAAATGTGGAAAACTAAATATACAGATAGATAGTATACAGTGGTAATGTATAGCTCTTCCCTAGAAGGTAGTCACTAGGCTACCTTAACACAACCCAAATCATTCACATACATGTATATAAAAGTATATACAAATAACATTTACATCAATAAGAATAAAATGAGAAAAACAACAGCACTACTACCTTGGACCAGTTTCTAGGATGAACTTTTAACTAGTCAATGAATAAACACAGTGAACAAAAAATCACGAAAAGCACAAATTGATGCAGCAATGGCAAAAATTCAACAGTATATGCGATCTGGGGCACCTAGCTGAAGATTCCTGGGCTGTAAAAGACCATCGCTGTAAATACAGAGCGAAATAACATCATCATTTAAACCTCTACATGCCAAAATAGACAAAAGAAGTTCGATTCAACTAACTAGACTGAATAGGCTTTTGGACTGGGCTATCATGGAATAATATGCCAGGCTCAATAGTGAGCACGCTTAGGGATGTCAGTTACAACGCAAGGTGGTTCTAGACGACAATTCGTTACGGGCCCATGACGACTGCTTACCTGTGCTGGACGACAGGTAACGGGTTTAAGATGACAGATTTAGGGTTTTGGACGACAATGGAAAGGGGCAACACACACAGACGTCGCAGAAAATGATAATATAGTGTGTTTGGCTATTTTAAATAATTCCTGTCATATAAGTGTTTTTAAGTTTGACATTGGAAGTACAAACACCATAGATATTTGTAGTTAAATTGTAAAACTCTGGTCTCGAAAAGAAATTTCAGAAATGTGTAATTTGTGATTAATTACTTGCGTTATCATCATGAAATGAGCATAAATGGTCAGACAATAGATCTCACATTATTTTTCAGTCAATTTTAACATGTCCTTCTTAAAAGAAAACTGAAAACCTCAAAATTTCATTTTTCTAATGTTACTGGTTAGAGCCGACTGTGTAACATGCAATAGACGACGTCAGTTTTTGTGTAATAGATGAGAGACGACATTTTTTTTCTTTCATCAACACTTGAGTAGATGTAAAAACTGCTCTGAAGCCTATTCAACGCCTGGAGAAGTAGTTAAGCATTGTGCGACCTCCCATCGAATGTGCATACAAAGCCTAAGGTAATCAGAAGAATTTAAAGGTTAATAACATATATGGGATTGGTGGCTTTTACAGTCTTCTGGTTCCAGAGAATATTTCAAAGGGGTTTTACCTTATTTGAGCACTGCGGCATCTTGGTCACAAGACCAAGAAGAAAGTGAGTATGATCAGGAAATACAACAATCATAAACTCCAGATCAACCCACTACATCATGAGGAAAAGCCACTGAACATTTATAGTAACAAGATATCCGTAAGACAATAAAAGCAAAGCTACCAGCTCTCTCTTCCTCTTCAAGACGATTGCAAAACTAGGAAGGGCCCAAAGTAACGCATACCCAAACAAAGACAAACACAGAACCCCCATAATGGGAAGTACATTAAACAATAGATCAACAACAAGGGAATCACCACCCCAGAACGGACAGCAGCCTAAGCAACTGGGTCGGGCTTAAATGCATTTTAAGATCGTTCGAATAACTTTCGTCCCTCCATCCTAAGGAGTCTCCATATGTAATTCGATTGACATTGTGGTTTCAAAGGAGATGTTTGAAAATGTTGACGAACATACAGACGGATAGAGGCTGGAGTCATTTAGAGGCTGGAGTCATTTGTATTCTATCAGCTCACTTAGGAGCCTTCAGCTTTGGTACGCGCAAAACGTGTTTTATTTGACCATGTGTGATATGTGACTTACACTTTGTCAGACCTGGAGCTATTATGGGCAATTGCGGGTAAAACTTCCAACATTAATTTTTTTTAATTGTTTGCATACAGTTTGTTTTATGTATGGACTGTCAATTTATGAAATAAAAAGGATATGTCACCACACTCAATTTTTCATAATCTCACATGGAAGTTTTCAGCATTTTACAAATTTTCTGAAAAAATCCAAGTCCTTAATATTAAGCTAAAATATTTGTAATCGCCATCCAGCTTCTTTATTTAAATTTTAATTATTGCTCATGACCTCAAGCTTTCTAGCAAATGTAAAAATGTATTTTTTTCCCAATCCATGTCAGATGATATATTTTGGTTATTCCCCCATAAAAGGACATCGAGTTTTAGAGCAAATTATATTTAAATTTGATATTTTAAAAATCTTATTTATTATTATTTCATGGACTATCACTTGACATTTTAGAAAAAGAAACAAATGGGGTCACCAGACTAATTATCTTGCAGGCGGTCGAAAGTTATCCCCACCCGCACAAATTTCGAGGATAATTCAATTTAAAATTTAAGGAGTGTAATTTTTGTCATATAAATAATTCCATATTTCTTGTATGGAGTAATTTTTTTCATTACAAGAGGAAAAAAGAAAAAAATAACAATTTGTTATAAGTGCCCATCCTGGAATCGACCCTGGTCCTCTGGTTCCAAAGTCTGACACCCTGTTAAGTCGTGCGCATCTCGAAATAACAGTACTTAATCCGAGTATTGGCCATATCCCTGTTCTCATACAGGGTAAATGACATTTCACCCTCGGTAAAAACAGAAGATTCTGCGGTGTAAGATATATTTAATAAATCCATCACGGTCGTCTCCACCTGCTACGCTGTCGACAATAACCTGTAACAAAATATCTGCAGTCCTTAAACATCTGTAACATGGAAAAATGGCTGCAGTACATTCGTTTTTGTTTTAATAACGCGTTCGTCTAAAGTAAGCAGATTTAGAAGAAAACTCTTTCTTGGTCTATGTGATGGACAATGCAATGTCTAATCACATCAAGTCATAAAATGGTCAAAGAAAACGAAAGTGAAAGTACTAAATAAGGTTATGAGGACGTGTGTAGTAGTAAAATATAGTTTCAAGAATAATAATGTATCATATACACGTTAACTGGATACAGTTGCCATGCTCTACAGGATTGATTAAGTTTAGATAAGTGTCGTGGACAAATATACAAAGAGAAAATAAGATGCTTGCGGTTTATTGTGTCTTAAGTCTCCCAAAAACGATACACATTCAATAGCACACACCTATATTTAGAAATATTCCGTCTGGGACCCGTAACGCACTGTCGTCCAGAACCACCTTGCGTTGTAACAGACATCCCTAAGCGTGGTGAGGGAAGTGTTGGCTAGAAATTAAGTTGTTTACAACATTATATATTGGCTTGACCTCAGAATAATATAAACTTTGATTACTTTCAAGGAGATGTGATAGTGCCAGTTAAATCATCAACCCCAACCTAAAAAGGCTGACTGCAGCAAATATGTCATTTGTCAAGATCAAGTCGAAGAGTTGATGTTGTTTGTTTAAACTGAGGATTGTGGTCTAAATACAATTTTTTAAATCATATACAGTTTTAGGATATTATAACCTTTTTAAGCCTATGGTAACTTGATGAGTAGGAGTAAGGTCAAAAAGAAACTTTGATACAGTATCTCTATTACAGATTTTATAGGATTTTCCACTAAAATCTGATGTAAACAAATGGTATTTTATGCAATGACAATTCTACAAAGGACAGTTTCTAGTTTGCTATAGATACAAAAATTCTTTGCATCTCATTTTGATCATATCCATTGTATATAGAAGCACATTTTATACGAATATCTGTATAAGCATCTAAACACAAATTGGCAACCATCTTGGATGTCCCCTTTACTATCCTAATGCATTAAATATAATCATTGAAAATCAGTTTCATAACTTCATACAACCTCAAAATATTTTCCAACTGAAAATAAAAATATATTTCTTTAAACTAAATGCAAAGCCATCTTGAATACCATATAATAATAAGTTAAATTTTAAAAAAAAAAATCTGGTAAGTTTCTCCCTGGTTTTTGTGTGCTATTTCTACTTAATTGCATGAGATTTTGCATGGAATTATAATTTGCCAAGTTGGTATAGCACCACTGTTGAGGATGCAAAATATAACAGCCACCTTGAGGCCTAAATATTGTGTTTTCTAAGCCTGAATGACAATATTTTAAGCAAATTAGTATGATTTACTGCAACATAAGTTTACACAAATGAAGACAACATATTGGCTTGCAAATGTATGAGCTTAAACTATTTCTGTTTAAAATAAACTGCAATTTTTAGAAAAAACTAGGATGGCGGCCACTTTATAAATGGTGCCCATCTAACATTTCCACTTTGACAACCATCTTAGATGGCATGTTGGATTTTTTTTTATCCAAAATAGCCATTGAATAAAATTATTCTTGAAAATCGTTTGCATAGTTTCAAACAACATTCTTCCAGTTCCTAATGAAAGCAGATATTATGTTATGATTTGTACATTGGTTATTTACATCTTGAATACCATGTTAGAATAATAAGCAACAATAAAGCCATGCTGATAACTACACATGTAAGTAATTTGTTTAACGGTACTATTCCTACTTGCTAGAAGTAATTTGCATCAACATTTTATAACTTTGTAAAGTTCTAATATACAACTGCTCTTTTTAGATATAAAAGTGGCGGCCATCTTTTAAATACAGCTTCAATCTTGAGTTTTTAATTGAAAGATGATTTTAGGGTATTTAGATATAACTGACGGCTATTTAAGTAAAATTAACTGAAGAAAATATTATGTTTGCAAAGAAATGACATTATAATGAATAATTTGGAGAAGGCGGCCATTTGGAAAAAACAAGATGGCGGCCATTAGAGGACATTTTCGGCGTGGCACTGACCCTAAATTTTTTTTGTTTTGTTATCAACTAGCCATGTACCAAGTTTCATGCTTTTATCATAAATTGCACGATTCTTCTCAAAATTGTTACATATCCGCCCCACTAGGAGAATAACTAAAAAAAAGTATAAAAGGCAGAGTTACTATTTTTGCACTCTGCACGACATCTCATGTTGATTGATATCTGTATAAAGTTTCGTGAATATAGCTTAAGTGGTTTTCAAGTTATAGAGCAGACACGATTTTTGTGATGCACAAAGTTTCAAGGGAAATAACTCAAAAAGTATAAAAGGCAAATTTACCATTCTTGCACTCTGCACGTCATTTTATGCTGATTGATATTTGTATAAAGTTTCGTGAATATAGCTTAAGCTGTTTAACAAGTTATAGAGGACACGATTTTGGTGATGTACAAAGTTCCAAGGGAAATAAATTAAAAAGCATGTAAGGCAGAGTTACCATTCTTGCACTCTGTACGTTATCTTATGCTGATTGATATTTGTATAAAGTTTCGTGAAAATAGCTTAAGTGGTTTTCAAATTATAGAGCAGACACGATTTTTTTGATGCACTAAGTTCAAAGGAAAATAACTCAAAAAGTATAAAAGGCAAAGTTACCATTCTTGCACTCTGCACGTTATCTCATGCTGATTGATATTTGTAGAAAGTTTCGTGAATAGAGCTTTTCAAGTTATAGAGCGGACAGGATTTGTGACAGACAGACAGAAGGATGCCCGGGCAAAAACAATATATCTCCCGACCCTGAAGGGGGGGAGACATAATTAAAGCAAAATAATGCCAAATACTACCTTTTTCTTACAATTGGGAACTGAACGATACCCATGTCATTTAGTAATACCATTACAAAAATAATACATTAATGCGTTTTCCCTTGTTAATTGTTAGCAATTTCACAAGTATTTATTTTCCCTTTTAAACGGTCATTTCGGTTACTTTTCCAGGGTGATATCGCCAAATTCAAAAGACTACACACGTACAGGGTGTCCAAAAAACGATAACACTTTGAAAACGCTCTAACTTTTTTGTTTTTAAAGATAATACTTCCATATTTTACATTGGCATACTCAAACTTCATTTATACATGTTTGAGACTCATTTCTTTGTTCATTACCGATGTCCACAATGACCACCATTTATAACAATGACTGATTCTAAGCGTTTCCGCATACTGTGCAAAAGGGATTTGAGACAGTCAACAGTGATTCCCCGCCATGCCTTTCTGATTTGTGTTTTTAGTTCATCCAATGTCTGCGGTTCTGGGTCACAGTACACATTTTCATTCAGAATGCTGAAGAGGTTTTCCATTAGGTTTAAATCGAGACTATTTCCGGGCCAATCATCTTTATTTATAAAGTTTGGCAGGTTTTGAAGACACCAATCCTGTGCTTGTTTGGAGGTGTGGGCAGGGGCACCTTCTTGTTGAAATGTGAATTGCCTTTTATTTACTACCATTTTATCAGTTGTTGCTTCATTAGTTCTCTTTGATCTTTTTTAACAAGGGCTTAACTTCCTTCTCCAGAATGTCTTCAACATAATACTCTGCGTCAACCGTTTGTCCCTGGGGCATAATATGGATTGCTGATAGTCCACTTGCTGACATTGCCCCCCCCCCCCCCCCAGATATTTACATACGCACTCTTTTTAACTGTTTTGGCAACAGGAACTTTATCTTCCTGGCTTCCCAAAACAATGTCTTTTTTTTTTATTTTGTTCATAAAACAAATACATTGGTGATTCGTCACTAAACACATAGCCTTCCCATTCTTTTTCAGACAAATCTTGGTATTTCTTTGCAAATCGAAGTCTATTTTTACGTTGGTTTTCTGTAAGAAGTGGCTGGCATTTCCTTTTGTATGCTTTGAGTCCCAAATTAATTTTTAGATAATTATGCACGGAAGGTTTACGCACAGTTAGTCCTGAATGTTTTAGCTTTCCAGTGAGTTTTCTTGTAGATTGATGGCGCTTGTACTTAGACTTTTCAAGGGTACTTAGAATTTTACTTGAAATTTTAGAAGGTCTTCCGCTGCCTTTTTTCCTCTCAAATGTCCAATTCTCACCACGTTTTGACCACTTCTGTATAAAAAACTTGATTTTCCAATGAGCTGAGCAGTATCTCTCACAGAATATCCCTTTTTTATCAATATATAAGCTTGAGATCTTTTAGACACTGCTTCTACTTTATTGCTGTCCATCTTTTGACTTTTAGCAAACCAGACGCACAGGAACTGACATCATTTTTCAATTATGACATCATTTCCTGTTAAATGACGTCACTTCTGTTAAAAGCGCCATTTACCAAAAAAGTGGCCATATAATAACCAATTATCACTCAATTATGTTGTGGTAAAATATCAACACTGAATCTTTATCTGTCAAGAAGTTATAGCGTTTTCAAAGTGTTATCGTTTTTTTGGACACCCTGGATTCAATGTTGATTCTCTACAGCAGTTAGAAGATCTTGTAAATAGGAGCGCATCTCAAAGATTTCTGTTCCCTATCTTCAGGATAAGGAAGAAAACTGGCAGTGGCGGGATTGTAAAGTTAACTCTGTCGCAGAAATACATTCCTATGAAGGGAATTCAGAAATTATATCACATTCTGTTTAGGGCATAATTACTGGCTTACATTTATGTTAGGACAGATATCAATTGCCCAGAATAGAGGATATGCATCTTAAAGAAAACTGTAACACTTAATGATACCAGCAGGCCTCCTGTTCTGAACCCACTAGGACAAGATCTAGAGTACTTGTACTGTTCAGCACTATGTCTTGGAAGACTTTAAAAATCTGTCCTGCTTTAGGCACCAAGAAGAGGGATTCTAGATGATTATATGTTTTGATGCGTTTATATGAGCTCCACTTTAGGAAAATATGTCTTAGGTAGAGTTTCATTGATGCGCATAGCAGTGCGTTTCCCTATTTATATACAGTGAAATTCACTTACATGGATCTGCAATCATATTTGATAATAATGAAACACTGTATACATTGATATGGTAAATTTGGGATGTATTCAAACATCAAAGACATAGAGTCCCTGTATCCGTGTAATTCTGGTAAGTGTCGTTGCTGTTTGTGCCTATCTAATATTATAGCTAAACTTTATATAAACAAATTGCCAAGTGTATTGCCAAGTGTATGCTGAGCATGTTCAGATCGCAAAATCAAAGGCAGATTTTCTGGTGATGTGGCAGATGCCTGTTTAGTGTTAATGTGAAATAGTTAATCAGAGACTGTTATGATATGTGACTCATCTGAATTAAGGATGAGGTTGGCGCGCTGTAAAACCGGATTAAGCCCTCCAGTAATATATTTTACTGACCGTTCCAAGGCGGTACTTCTTTTGTGGATCTTTTATGGTTTTTCTGTCTTGCGTTTGCTATGCCTTTGTGCAAGTCTGTTTATATGTGCCTTGTTGTCACCTGCTGGGAAAGGGCTGAACTCTTGGCTCTCGTTTGTGGTGTCTAGCTGTGAGTTTGTCACTTTCCCATTGGTATCCTTTGCCAGGTGTTGTACTTGATTGTATCAATTCCTGATCTTTGCACCCTTACTAACTTCGATTAGCTTGTCTGCGACGTAATTTTACATCATAAGCTTGATAGTGTTTGGTAGTGCTTTCACGTTTTATTCAATACCTAAGAAAATAATATTCATATGAAATAAGCTGTTTGCTGTTCAGAAAAAAATTGTATTTTATAAATGGTTAAAAAAATCTTCCAAAGACAGGAACGCGCTTCAATAAAGAACTGTTAACGTCAACATAATCCTGGGCAACAGTACACCAGTTAATAATGAGAATATCAAAAATAAAACCCCAGCCATATTCTAATGAAAAGGACTCACAGGTAGCCAAGGCCATCTTGGAGATGTCCAAAAACCTTATTGAAGAGCTATTTTCAGCTTTTTTGAAGACTGGATAACCAGGACACGGAGATAAATCTCCTGCAAATCCCCAGGTGCCTCCTTAACGTCATACCGAAGCTCAAACCTTACCCTGCAAAAATGAAGAGGAAGATTGGTAGCATCACTGCTGTTCCTGAAACAAAGAATAGACTACGTAAAAATTGATATTATGAGAAAGATTCACTGGTGTCTTGGTGCATGTTTAAATTTGAGCATATGTATGTAGACGGCACTATATTTTCTGGTCAAGCCTATCAGTTTATGGGACATAAGCTGGATAGATGTGGTAGAGAAAAAATGTGGACTCTTATCATGATTTCGTTAAGTTGCATATCACTGACATATTCTTTCCATCTGAACCACCGCCTTAGAAAGGACCCCTTCAATTAATTTTACTGGTCAAATCTTTGCATTAGGATTATGCAGTGGTAAAACACAAATTTGTCAAGCTCGTGTATGTCTGGTTATCTGTCTCCAAGCATTTGTCTGTCTCAGCCGTCATTTTTAGGCTTTACCTCAATGTATGTATATTGACCGTATTCTTCAGGCTGTTGTTGTTCAAATGTTTCATCAACGTCTATGACTCACTTATAACCAGGTTAATTAATGCCTTTCCAAATTTGGCATGCCTTAAAAAAGACTGTCTGGCGAACAATAATGTAAATAACCTCTAATTTCCTGCATATTCCCTGGACTGTATTCCAATAGAGCATATGTTGGATGTCGTTTGGTTCAGTCTAATTTATTTCGGTAGTTGGAAGTTGCAATTCGGAAGTGTGCCCGTATTCCTCAGTATATTTTCCGCAATTTGTGTGGTTCTATGAGTGCAGACACACTCTTAAGTGACTTTTCAAATGCAATAAGTGCTTTTGAAGCAAGGTCGCTACACTGGTAATTCTGATTGTTTAACATTTATGACGTTTTCTAGACTGAAAATAATTTGTCTTGAATATCCTGATAAATAAAATTCAAATAAAAATTAACTCTTAAAACTATGACCACTTAAACACAAACTGATGCATTATTTGATTACGTCAGTATATTAATTAATGCTTCAGTCTATGACAAAAACAATCTTATAAGAAAACTATTTTTTGGGTAATTATAACCAGTTTAATTGTATCAAACCAGAAGGAAGAAACATTTAATACATAGTGGGTTTAAAGTGGATTCATCTGAGTCTTCATTGTTCACCCTGGTACATTTATACAGGTATCCAGAATTACAAAGCTTCACCGTTTGTTGGTTTGTTTGGTGCTTAACGACGCATCAACCCTTGTGGGTCATTAGCGTCAGACAGTATTAAACTAAACATGATGTGGATGGAAAGAGTAAATTTTTTTAGATAAAATAATAGGAATCATGATGATGAGTTTGTATAATGATAATAAGTTGTAATACGATTGTTGACAGGAGAGAAAACGTACAATATCTGTCAGCTTCAAAGAGCTATTCAGATAACTGTACATGTTCTTTAACTAAACAGAATACTTGTATTATAATCTGATACAAATGTAAAACAAAACATGAATTTTAAAAATAGCAATCAGATTTTGTTAAAAAGATTTATTTGTCTTAAAAATGTCATAATACTATCAATATGTATATCTTGAAATAATTCTTTCATTTTATCAACATGGAAGCAATTATTTCTTACTTGTGCAAAGTCGCCACATTCCAAAAGGAAGTGACGTACAGTGAATGGTGCGTCGCAACCAACACATTGTGGCTGCTCTTCACCTTGTAGTAAGTATGAATGAGTGACTCTTGTATGACCTAAGTGGAGTCGAGCTAAGACGACTTCTTCTTTTCTAATGTGTCGAACAACTGATTGATATTCACCAATAGTTGGTTTGATGTCACGAAATTTATTTCCAATGCTGTTATTCCATGAAGATTGCCATTCTTCCAAGATATATTTATTGATAGATGGCTTAAAATTAGAAAATGAAATCTTAAAAAAGTTTGTTCTAATGAAAGCGATGTGTTTGCTTGCTTATCTACCATCTCATTCCCTTGTATAGAACTGGTGTGACGCATGATTTCCAACGATGTGCTATATGCAACCAACGAAGCCTCAGATCAGCCTGGTTATATGCGCAGTCTGACCAGAGCCTTTGCTAGTCGTTTGAATATTCTATGAATATTAAGCTACTGACCCATCATTTTGAGTTTCTAAGCTTAAAAAGAGGCTGCACAGGCTCCTACACTTTTCAAAAAGCCAAATTGTTGGAAATCACGGCTCTTGTCAATAAATAAATCCACCCCAGGGTCTTGGACCCATGCATTCAAACAATAACCTTGTTTGATGTTTCATATCTATTGCTGTTCTGCCTGCAAAATTTCAACAAAAACTATTGATAATTGCCTTAGTTATTGCGAAATCTAAATATTTGACCTTTGACCCCTAAATCATGGTCTATATTTGAAAGTTGTTAAATATTAAAAGGTTTGATGAAATGTGAAGATTATCATAAAAAGCTAAAATATTCAAAATATATGGAGTAGGGATGGCCATGGAAGAAAAAACTGCTATTTGGAATCGTGAGGTGGTTCGATAAATAATAAAATGCGAAAACGCAAGCACTGAGTCACAAAGTTATCAAGAGATCCAAGTGGTGGTCAATAAATTATCTCTGGACATATGTCAAGATTATTGATATGGGTGTGTCTGAAGAGGGTAGATGAAATTGAATTTAGTTTAAGAGCGCAACTATTCCTCTTAAAATTCTGAAATTTTCAAAACATATGGGACAGGAAAGACAATGGAAGAAACAACTGCTATTTGGAACAGTGTGGTGGATTCAATAAATAATAAAATGCGAAAATGCACTAAGTCACAAAAAAGTTATCTAGTGATCCTAGTGGTGGTCAATAAATGATGTGTGGACATAAATCAAGATTATTGATATGGTTTTGTCATTTGAGTGTTGATTCCATGGGATTAAGTATAAGCGCACAACTGCTCCTCTTAATACTCTGAAATATTCAACACATACGGAACAGGGAAGACCATGGAAGGAAATAACTGCTATTTGGAATAGACATGTGGATTAGATAAATAATAAAATGCGAAAACGCTGTAGCACTGAGTCACAAAGAAAAAGTGATCCAAGCGGTGGTCAATAAATAATCTCTGGATATATTTTAAGATTATTGATATTAATTTGTCATTAGAATGTTGATTCGATGGGATTTAGTTTCAGAGCGCAACTGCTCCTCTTAAAACTCTAAATAATGAATACATATGGGGCATGGAAGACCATGGAAGAAACAACTGCTATTTAGAATCTTGTGGAGCATTCGATAAATAATAAAATGCGAAAACAAACATAAGCACTGAGTCATCAAGAAAAAAGTTATCCAGTGATCTAAGTGGTGGTCAATGAATAATCTCCGGACAAACGTCAAGATTATTGATATGAGTTTGTCTGCAGAGGGTAGATGCAATGGTTTTTAGTTTAAGAGTGCAACTGCTTCTCTTAAAACTCTGAAATGTTCAATACAAATGGGGCAGGGAAGACCATGGAAGAAACAACTGCTATTTGGGATCGCGTGGTGGATTCATTAAATGATAAAATGCAAAAACGCGAAGCACTTAGTCACAAAGAAATTAAGTTATCTAGTGATCCGAGTGGTGTATGTCTGGACATATATCAAGATTATTGATATGGGTTTGTCTGTAGAGGGTAGATACAATGGACAACTGCGCTCCTCTTAAAACTCTGAAATATCCAGAACATATGGGACAGGAAAGATCATGGAAGAAACAACTGCTATTTGTAATAGTGTGGTGAATTCCATAAATAATAAAATGCATAAACACTGAAGCACTACTGTAAGCCCAATGTTTACTGTCGTCGCCCTGGGTCCTGTCACCTGTTAAACTAATGGTACCGGGAGCCAACTCACGACGGTAAACATTGAAGGCATTATAGTCACAAAGACAAAAATTATCTAGTTTGTTTGTTTGGAGTTTAACGCCGCATCAACCCTTGTGGGTCATTAGCGTCAGACGGAATTAAACTAAACATAATGTGAATGGAAAAAGTAAAACATTGTAAGATAAAATGAAAGGAATGATGCTGATGAGTTTGTATAACAGGATAACACGTTGCAATACGATTGTTGACAGGAAAGACCACGTTCAATATCTGACAGTTTCAAAACTGTACATGTTCTTTAACTGAACAGAATACAGCATTAAAAATCTGTATTATGGTCTGATACAAATGTAATACAAAACACAATTTTAAAAATAGCAATTAGATTTTGTTGAAAAGATTTATTTGTCTTTAAAATGTCATAATACTATCAATATGTATATCTTGAAATAACTGCTTCATGTTCTCAACATGGAAGCAATTATTTCTTACTTGTGCAAAATCGCCACACTCCAAAAGGAAGTGACGTACAGTGAATGGTGTATCAAAACCAACACATTGTGGTTGCTCTTCACCTAGTAGTAAGTATGAATGTGTGACTCTTGTATGACCTAAACGGAGTCGAGCCAAAAGTTATCTAGTGATCTTAGAGGTGGTCAATGAATTATCTCCGGACAAATGTCAAGATTATTGAAATGAGTTTGTCTGTAGAGTGTAGATGCAATAGGATTTAGTTTAAGAGCGCAACTGCTCTTAAAACTTTGAAATAGTCAATACATATGGGGCAGGAAAGATCATGGAAGAAACAAGTGCTATTTGGAATCATGTGGAAATTCGATTAATTATAAAATGCAAAAACACTGAAGCACCAGTCAGAAAGAAAAACAATTACAGTGATCTAAGTGATGGTCGATAAATCTTCTCCGGGTATATGTCAAGATTTTTAATATGGGTTTGATTGTAGAGTGTAGATACAATAGGATTTAGTTTAAGAGCGCATATGCTCCTCTTAAAACTCTGAAATATTCAATACATATGGGCAGGGAAGACCATGGAAGAAACAACTGCTATTTGGTATAGTGTAATTGAATGGATAAATAATAAAATGCAAAAACGCAAGCACTGAGCCACAAAGAAAAAAAAAGTTATCTAGTGATCCAAGTGGCGGTCAATAAATGATCTCTGGACACATGTCAAGATTAATGATACGAGTTTGTCTAAAGTGAGTAGATGCTGGGATTAATTTATGAGCCCAACTGCTCCTCATCAAACTCTGAAATATTCAATACGTATCGGGCAGGGAAGACAATGTAAAAAACTGCTATTTGGAATTGTGTGATGTATTCGATAAATAATAAAATACGAAAACGCAGAAGCACTGAGCCACATTGAGTGTTTTTATCCTGTAAAATAATATAAAAAGTGAGTGTTTTATCCTGTAAAATAATGAAAAAAAGGAGAATGTAGTGCTCTTCTCTGGTCTTAATGTTTCTTAACTAAGCTGATGCCAGCTACAAATTGTGTAGTTTTGTCTGAATCTCTTTTTTCTGGAGGTACATGGAGGATGTTTACATCACAATAAAAATGATTCAGATAAAACGGTACACAATGTGCAGCCACCATCAGCTTGGATTAGAAGTTATAAGACCAGAGCGGAGCACTATATTCTTCTTTTCAATATTTTATAGGATAAAAACACTGAATGAAAAATGTACATTTTATCGATTTTTTTCAGCCTCCCTATACAGAACTCGCGGCTATGTTTATGAAGTTACTACCCGTGTTGTTGGCTTGCCCAGACAAAAAAATATTCTCTTCTTAGAGTAGTTTTATCAAATTTACTAGCGGTTCATTATTTGATCCATCGGTGGATGTGTTTTGACAAATAGTTACGTCACCAAGACGTTGTTTAAAGCTATTGCACATAACATGTAAAGAACAACAGTTCTTTAAGAAAGCAGTCATTGTGCGCTTGTCTGACAAATGAATATTTCTTGATTTATGCTTGACAAAACAGCTTTGTCATAAAAGTTTTATATTTTTATAATTGGAAGCGTTGAGTAAAGCACAGAAAACGAATCATAGAATGTACAAAGTATTTAATTACCAACTCACTATACACCTTCTTTCATTTGTAAGTAGTCCTAAGACTCCAAGTTGGGGATACAGTTTACTATTGTAAAGATAACCAACATGCTGAGACTCAAAATTCATATAGTGTCATGTAACGACAATAACTTAAGTTTGGAGAAATTTTGTTATTTTTAGAACTTCACAATCAGCTTATAAATGCTATTGTATAAATGATCCGCGACATGTGATTTCCAACAATGTGCATTTTGACATGAATAGACTCGGACGAGACTGTGCAGCCTCCTTTTAAGCATAGAAACTCCAAATGATGTTCCGTAAGTAGCTTAACAGTCATAGAATATTCAAACGACTAGCAAAGGCTCTGATCAGACTGCATGTATGCGCAGGCTGATCTGAGGATTCGCTGGGCGCACATACCACATTTTTGAAAATCTCCTGTTGTGGCTCAAATGTTTAGGTCTCGGTATTCAGACAATATCAAAGCAGAAATCCGTGAGGCTATGCTTCAAAAGTATTTTGACAAAGTGTTTACCTTGTCGTCGTTAAAAGTGTAGAACAGAACACAAAAAGCCAGATTTTTTATTAGTTGATTTACGCGAATTTAATTTCAGATTAAGGGTCGGTGGACAAAAATATAATAAGAACAGGATTTTCTTTCAATGTCTCCACAACAAATCAATCAGCACGAGCTATTACCATGAATATGAAGCAGTTCATTTGCAAAAACACTGTTTTGTTTGCTAAGTTGAAGGTGCAAGTCCTGCTGGGCGATCGATGTTGAGATACTATCCATACCACAGAATAGAAAGCAAAGAGTGTATGACATATTACAATTCAATTACATACATTTTCATTACAAATTCTCACTGTACGGCTGTCATGTTTTGGAGCACAGTCCCAATTGTCAGAAAAGCAAGTGAGTATAATCACAAAATACCACATTCACCGCAGACCAACCCAAGGCACCAGGAGGAAGAGTCAACGACAGAATGGCTCAGACAGAAGAAACAAAAGTGAAAAATAGCCTTTTTTCTTTTAGATCACGATTTTTGATGAATAAATGGTGCTTCCCCTTGTTGTACTCAATTGCGCTGATTTGCCAAGAATGTTCGTCATTAATTGGATTCATAATGTTTTCCTTGGTGTGGCAACAGGCTTGATGATCTTCTGGTTAAAGTAACAACATAGAAATCAGCAAAGAATTTCAGCAAGTGAAGACCCATATTCTGTGTCATTTTATTACAATAAATTGGAAAAGTTTCGAGAATTTCTGTTGATTCTAGAACTCAATGTAATTGTAAATGAACACGAGACCAAAATATTTACTCTGGTACAATATCAAAATTAGAAATGTGTGAGCCTTTAGCTTCACAATTATTTTGACAAAGAGTTACATGTATGTCGCCATGTTGTTGTTGTCATAAATTCTCCCACTATTGGGACACCTGGAATCGAGTGAACAAAGTTAACTGTTTAAACTAAAGAGTTAATATAAACACAGCCACCAGGATCCCAACACCAGAACTGTACAATATATCCAATGTGTATTCACAAAACTATAACCACTACACTGTACAACACAGCCACTGAGGTCCTAACACCAAAACGTATTCACACATTACAGGTCTTTATGGAATATATATTAAGCATTAGAGTCCACCTTTTTGGCCACAACTGAACAGACAAACCTGTGAAAGACCCAATCTTTCATCTGGTACTGGATGCTGCAGTAGCGAGTTATATGACAGCGTTAGCAACGTTTAAGTTCCCTCCTTCCTTTGGTGGATGCTTACAGTTTAAACAAACACAGTCTACCTCGTTGTCCCCACTATCAACTGTTTTGGGATCAACTGTTTTGGGCAAAAGAACTGCCTATTCCTGTAACAATTCAGACTCAACAGCTGGGACTGATGTTGGATTATCTAAAGACTCCAGGTCCCTGTTACTACCACAAACAAGACTGGTATTTTCAAGCTCCTTTACGCACACAGAATACTGCTGTTCTTCTGGCAAAGGTGGATCTGGTTTTCCAGATAACTTCTATAGGAAACGTGCGTGTCTCCTAGAACGAGCCAATGCAGTAGGGAGAGTTTGCAGCTGACGGTTAACGACAATGAATCCCGATTCCACGTGAGTTTCCATGAGTATTGGTTATCCTCATCATTATCCAGTCTGTTCAGAACTTCAATGATTGACTTTGGGATGATAATGGGTAGGGCATCCATAATATAATTCGAAAAATCACGGTGGCAAGAATTCTCCTTCCATTCGATCCCCCATTGTTGTTGTTAAAGGTGTTGCACAGAAGGAATCATAAACGCCATTTGATTGTTAAGAATATGTATTCACATAAAAATAAAAGGATTACTTGCTATGTCAGCAAGCCATCAAATCTTTTTAGGCATAGTTCAGCCAATGTAGGTGTTCATACACATGTCAAAGAAAAGCAGTACTTTAAAACCGCAGTCATTGGTTGTTTGCACAGACAAATGGATATTTATTGTATCAGCTTTTGTCACTAAAGCTTTTTTTATAATTGCAAGCTTTGAATAAAGCAGACAACGAATCATAGAATGTATGACATATTTACATGCAGCTACAAAGTATCTAATTACAAACTTACCATACACCTTCTTTTATTTGTTAGGAGCACTGTCCCAATAGTCATTAGAATCCAAGTTGGGGACACGGTTTACAATTGTAAAGAGTACCAACATGCAATGACAATAACTTAAATTTGGAGAAATTCTGTTATTTCTAGCTGCAGTTCAATCTAACTCCCTTTGCTCACAATCTTTCGTTTTTCGACCCCTGCTTTTTCGCTTTGTTGCAAAGGCTGTGTTTCTTTGGGTGCCTGCACACTGTAATCTTAATGTCAAAAATTCCGAATCTCATCAACCAAATTTTTCCACAGCTATAGTGCAGTGTCCAATAGTTATCGTCAGCAATGGGTTCGATGGTTCATCAATCCCCCTGCTGATGTTCTCTATTGGTATATATATATATTACCTTCTTATATCTTAATTGCTTTCTGCTTGCTGTGATATATTTTGTACATTGTGCTTTGTCTCTTATAATATTGTTTTATATATGTGCATACTGTGATTTTGTTTGTTTGGTGGCACAAATAATATGGAAAAAGTAAAAATTTGTAAGACATAATGAAAGGAATGATGATGATTTTGTATAATGATAACAAGTTGCAATACGATTGTTGACAGTAGACCACGTACATTATCTGACAGTTTCAAAGAGCTATTCAGATAACTGTACGTGTTCTTTAGCTGAACAGAATACAACATTAAAGAATCTATATTATCGTCTGATACAAATGTAAAACAAAACATGATTTTAAAAATAGCAATTAGATTTTGTTTAAAAGAATTACTTGTTTAAAAAATATCACAATACTATCAATATGTATATCTTGAAATAGATGCTTCGTGTTCTCAACATGGAAGCAATTATTTCTTACTTGTGCAAAATCGCCACACTCCAAAAAGAAGTGACATACAGTGAATGGTGCATCGCAACCAACACATTGTGGTTACTCTTCACCTAGTAGTAAGTATGAAGCCCTGGATTGATTTCTCCTGGGTCGCTTCAACCAAATTAAGGGGGTGGGTTGTTTCGGAAAATTTTCAGAGCGAGTCATTTCGGCCTTTGGTCGTTTTGGCCAAAGTCTGAAAGTGTTGATGTATGCATTATCAATATGTTTGGATTGACAGGTGTTAAGTTTGTGAAAAAAAAAATCAGGCTGAAATAAAAAAAGGCCCCTTTCACGACTTGTGCGGAAACAACCCATGTCAAAATGCCCTGGGCGGGTCCAAAACGACCCTTTATCATTACAGTGTGACTCGGGGAAATCAAGAAAAAATATAAAGAAAACAGCTCACCAACATAGATTTTTGGGAAAATTCAACAACATTTTCTGAGACAATTCGCCAATAACATTTTTAGATATAGAATAAAAGATCATTGAAGTGTCTTTGAATTAAAGAGACTAAGTCTGCAACTATGAACATTTTTCGAAAAATTTTCGTTTCTTTTTAAATAATTTCTAAAAGCAGAATTGAGTTAAGTTTTCACAATAAATCTGTTCACTATAGCTGAAAACTGCATGGAAAAGTGAATTATCTTATAAAAACTTGTGTTTTTTTCTCTTGTTGGTTATTATTTGCGTCACTCCAATAATTATAGACAGTCAAGTTTTAACATAAATGCTGTTGTTTTGATACTAATAATTTGTAAAGATTTACGAAATTGGTAAAATGTAAACCTAAATTTTAGTTTTTTACTGTGTTCTTGAAAAATAGAAACATTATTTCAAAAATTAAAAGATCAAAAGTTACAGACTATTCAGCTTTAAATTGTCTCATAAAGACGATAAAGTGTCTGTGAGTTGTCTCAAAATTTATCAGTGACTTGTCTCATAAAGTGTTGGTGAGTTCACTCAAAATCTATTGATCAATTGTCTCAAAAATGTGTCTATCTTATCTGTGTCTTATCTATCTGTGCTCAGTCGGATTTAGTTCAGCTGCAAGAATGTCTATTTCAGTCGAAAATTCTTGATATTTTTTTTTGCTCAGAACACAGATTGTGGGTATACATTCAATTTAAACAGACCCCTTGAACTCCATTTTATACAGCAAAACTTTGGTGTACAAGGGTTTACATTATTTTTCTTATTTTAACAATAAAACATAGAATGTTGATACTCATTAGAACTGCCACTTTGATGCAGTTCTATCGAGTACCCATAATCCATGTTTTGAGTAACAATAAGATAAATCACCTTCTTCATTCATTTGACAATTGAAATATTTAAAGCCCTAAAGATCACAGTATACTGAATTGGTGCAGATGTTATCATAATGTGTATACAGTTACTGTTTTTTATGAAACTTTGCACAATTTAGTCATTCATGGAACAGTGTGTAACAGAGTGCAAGAACCATCAAAACACAATCAGATTTAGGCCCTACAACGATTGGCACGTTTTAAAAATGCTTACTTTCACAAGTCCTGCCTTTAATATCCACTACATAAATTTAAAAAGAACTGCATTGAAACATTTTGTTGCTGCTGTCGCCTAGACATTGTTTTGATGACATTTTTTTCAATGACGTGGATGTTTGTTAAGTGACGTCACGCCTATTGTCATTCAGTTCATTTCTTAAAGTTCCTCTCGTTGCTTCAAGGCACCACCATACGGTGTAAGGGTTTTCAAATGAGCTCTCAACATGCTTTTTATTTCTAATCTATATTTAAACTAGAGAGTTTTATCTCGGACACTACAATACCTGGGTCCGAGGTTTTTATGTACAGTTCAGATTATTTCCACTCTCTTACGGACATAGCAGATATGCCAACCCTTATTGTCGCTTATTAGGAATATGAGACATTTTTCAGGAAAACCAAATATTTTACCAATAAAATGTTGTAATGTTACAAAATGCACTTACACAAGACAAGCTTCAATATCTCCTAGCATGGTACCCTTATCCTCCCTCCCAAAAGCATAGCTGACAGCTTAACTTCGTGTTTATTCTCTACTTTCAATTTCGCAATTTCAACGTTTTATTTTTTGTCGAGACATGGCGGCGACAGTCATCTCAGCCTTCATGCGAGATGGAAAAATCTGTTTTACAAACTTCACAGAATGTGTGATTATCTCCGATCTTTGACGGCTTTAGTACTGGCCAGAGATTTGTGTATTCTGGGATCTACTTTTGCAACGTTCTTGCTGGGGAAGCCATTTTTTTCAAACCATGAGTTGGGTTCTCAGTCTTGCAGCTTTTACCAGCTACGGAGTACTTTTTCCAATAAAGAACAACGCACAAACCAGTCAATTATTTACTACCGGTGTTCAGGTATAATTATCAACTGCAACGTAAAGTGGCCTTAAAAACGATGTACAGGTAGGAGTAACATCCTTTATTTTATCTGGTACCAATTTTGCTTGTTAAATCGTTATTTTGCGGAATTATGACGTCCAAAATCGTAATGCTGAAATAGGCCTTCAAAATAGAATGATTGCGCAAAAATTGGAATGGTTGGCATCTCTGACATAGTGAAATCAAGGCAGATTTCAAATATTCTTACGTCTGGGTTGTTAAGTGTAAAAATGGATTCCATTTTACCACGGACCAATCAAAATCGCAGAAAAAACGATAAAACATTGAGTTGGAATTATTTTGCGGTAATAAGGCCAAACATTATAAATAAGTGCTTCAAAGTAAAATAGAAGGCAAAGATCAGGAATCCCGACAATCAAGTACCACACCTGACCCAAAAAACTGTATAAGAAATAGACAAAAAACACAAGACAACATACTGGTCAACCCTTGAAGACCCATCTCGACATAACTGAAAAATTGTTGACTAGGTCATAAAGAATCATAGCAAACAATCTAATATAGAACATATATTGCTTTCTTTGAAGGTGGAGTACTTATCCCTATTTGGTGGGGTAGATCTACATGAAATGGTTGGAAGGCTTCTCAAAGAAGTCATAACTGTACAGCTTGTCAGGATGTACAATACGCAAGGTTTGAAAGGGAAGAAGTTTGCCGAGCTTCAGTTGTTACCTTGTCATATATAGTAAGTAGAGTGCTTGATGCAAAGTCTTTCATAACATATGAGGGGTGATCAGAAAGCTGGCTTATTTTTTATTCTCTTTTCTTACATGTGATACTAATGAAATTTAAAGCTGCATAGTCTGTAACTTTTGATCTTCTAATTTTAAAAATAATGTTTTTATTTTTCAAGAACACAGTAAAAATACTCAAATTCAGGTGAACATTTTACCATTTTCGTAATTCTTAACAAGGTATCACTATCAAAACAACTGCATTTATGTTAAAATTCAACGGTCTAGAATTATTGGAGGGACGCAAATAATTACCAACAAGAGAAAAACACACCTATTTGATGAGATAATTCACTTTCCATGCAGTTTTCATCTGTACTGAACATTTTTATTGTAAAAACATAGCTTAATTCTACTTTCACAAATGATTTAAAAAGAAAATAAGATTTTTCGAAAAATGTTCATAGATACAGAGTATGCAGCTTTAAGTAATGATTAGTGTTTCTGCAATATTGGAATTTTTGGGCTTCATTGTTGACCCCTATTTTAAAATCTAGAGGTCATTGACAAATTTATATCAGTTTTCAATTTCATGAATGCATTTTTGTACTTCTGGATATGAAAAATAACATTTTTTTTGCTTTAACGGTGTTGAACAGAGTCAGTACTTTGTCTTAAAAGCTATTAAAATGTTTAAATTGCGTGCAGCATTGTCTTTACCCTCTCCAACACTTTTATATCCTTCCAAATATAATTTTTGAGAAATTCTGTGCATGATTTTACTTTCTATAGTGATATGACGATTTTGGTTCTTTTGCTGTCCCTTGGGCTTATGCAATGTTGTTTTATGTTGTAAAATAGCAAAAAAAGCAGTGTGAGCAAAACAATCCAAATTTATATAGAAGGAAACCCAGTCTGTGCGAATCACAAATGACTTGACATGTGCAGTTGACTTTTAATCCCTGAAAAAGTGGGAGGGATATAGTTTAGGATCATCTGTTCGGAACCATATCTCATCGCCTAAAGGGTAATGAACCGGGACGCGTAGTGCAGTCGGTAAGATGTCTGACTACAGATGCGCATCTGACTGCAGATCCTAGGGTCGTGAGTTTGAGCCCAGTCCCATATTTTCTTGGAGATTGATCTTGAAATAATTTCTACGATGATTCTCCTCCCTTATGCTGATTCATTAAAGAAGGGTTGTTGTCAGTTACAAGCAAAAGTATGGGCATGAATTACTGGTTAACCACTTGTTCAAGCTTTCCCAGGAAGAATTGTGGTTAGATGAACTGACCGGCCACCTCATGACCATAGCTGTTGACAGGAACGTAAAGCAACAAAACAAACAGACAAATATAAGGTTATGAAGTATACAGCAACATTGTAGCAAATGTGTTGCCCTCAGACACACCATCGACCACCATATGAAAATATTTTTGGATGCATTTCGTTAGTATCGCCAAGGTTATCTTCACAAGTCCTCAAATCTGGGATCAACTTTTTTGACAAAAATATTTACTTGTAGTATTTTGAACTTTGCCAATATTTGAATAGGTCAGTTTTTTCCCTGGGGAAAGAGCCGGCCGGCCCATTCTTTCCCCAGGGAAAACTGTTAACAGGCCGGAATTTCCCCCAGTCAGTTTTTTTCAGGGAAAGAATGGGCCAGCCGGCTCGCCGGGAAAAACTGACTGGGGGGAAATTCCGGCCTGTTACACCGGGTGTACAAATATGTATTCCATTTCAATGAACAGGGTAGGCCCATCATGGTTTCTTTGTCATTGTTATCTTCGAGTTTGTATAATTTTATTTTGAAAGTTATTTTTGTCAGTTAAGGCTTTGAACATGATGATGCTAGCAGCTGTTATGATAAAATAGACCATTTTCACATAAGGCCAAATAAAAAAAGGATGTTTAGGGTAACGGTAGGCACACATATTTCTTTTAATTATCTTTTTGTCTGGAAAAATATACATAATTTTATGCCTTTCAAAATGCATAAAATTATATTTTTTTCAGATTTTAAACCTGAAAAAAATCTAGGTTTCATCAGTTAATTTAGGTAGGGTCGGGTTACCCTAAACATAGGTTTTTTATTTGGCCTAAGAACTGGTGTACTACTACTTTTTTGTTCTTGATTCATAATTCTATTATCAGACTGTAGACCCTTAGCAGATGTCACCTTACGTAATATTTGATCATGGTTTGCAGTTTGGCTATAGTCCTATGAGTATGTCTTTCATTACATTGGGCTAAAAGGTGCTTTTCTTTTAGAGTATGTACAAAGGAATGGTGGCACAAAAATTATACAAGAAAAAAGATTGATTCAGAGGTGGCCAAGTGGTTGGTGGGGGCAAGAGACAGAGAGGGAGGGAGGAAGGCGAGGAAAAAGGAGGCAGTTGAACAACAACCAACACAGGAGGAAACAAACAGTTGAAAAAATAAATTAAATACATAGAGAATACTAGGTGAGTGTCTTTTGATATCAAGCTTACCAGGCAAGGCTTTGAGAACACTTGTTGACATCGCGAGGCTTGGTTTTTATCAATTAAACTCTTATCATGTCACTTAATATTTCAGTTTTCAAAAGTTATTCTGTTTTGGTGGTTTTATTGTTACAACTTTTATCATGCTGTTTTTGATAGAAAATTGATTAATAAGGCTCTCAGATAGGCTTTACTTTTCCTTGTGTTCCTACGTATACATTTCCCTACGTTTTCTTGAAAATGTCCTACTATACCTACTTTTTCACTCTAAAATGTCATTACACGATAAAAATAAATACATTTTTCCTTGCTCGCTTCGCTCGCTCTTCAAACATAACTATACTAGCCAAAAGTTCTAACCGGCCACCTGCATTTCATTAATTTTCTTCAAAATGTAAAATGACATTACTACACTTTTTGCACCTCGAAATAGCCAGACGTGTCATGTACCCTAGACAGTAAAGATATTGACAAAATGTTCAACAGTACTTGCAGGATGCCCATTTGAATAGGGGTACCCTCATTTTTAAAATTCACATTTCGGCACAATTTGTAAGTCATGACTTTTTTAATTAACCCACTTTCACGCGCAAAACGTTTTCATTTCAAAAGCCAAACTCATAGTGGACACTATAGTGCTGAACTGAACACACTATCTGCATGAGACTCGTTGTTATTGGCCAAAGTGTCGAAAATTACCCCACCATCCAATGCAAATTCTTGTGAATTTTTAAATTGAGGGTATGTGTATTCGGCAAAGCCTTCCGGATACAATTTTAAGAATTTTGCTAAGCCGTTTTCTGGTATCATTTACTAATAGACTGGCTTATTCGGGAATGAAAATGAAATCTATATTGTGCTTAAAGCTTTTTAGAAAATCGATTAAAACAGACATGGCCGGTTAGAACTTTTGACTAGTATATATTCTTAAGCACTATTTTGACCGTAGAAATATTGGTATTTTAATGAATAATTGGTCTTATTTTAATGAATAAACCAAAAGTTTAATAAGATGAATAATGGGCTAAATTTTTAATGAATAGTGAATACCAGACTCTGCATCCAGGCCCTCACTACTAGACCTGCTTTCGCTAAAGCGACGTAGGTACACTCTGGCTGTACGTTGATCCGTGACGTCATTGGAATATTAAAATGACGTCAGCATGTCGCAGCTCAGCGTATTCAGGATTTTTTGGAAGGCTTTTTAAGTGCTTTTTTCAATATAAATTAGTTATTAAGTGGTGAGCAAGAAAAATAATCCACTATTCGTGTGAGGACTGAGGATGACTGACGCTCATAAAAGATTCTTATATTACCCACAACACACCTTCGACCACTGGTGTGATGTCATGTGGTAAAACATGTTTTTCCTTAATTAAAGAAACCGTGTTGCGTATCAAATTGATAGAATGGAGCGTAAAACACCATGCACGTAAATATTCTGTCCTTATACACACACACCCTTAATCTCTAAAATGACAAACCATATAAGATACAATGTATAAAATAGCCTAATTGCTGGTGTCCATTGCCTTTGTAAGTAAACATAACGCAGTAAAATAACAAACTAGGTCTTCTGTAGATCTAGTTTACAACTTGTTTTAAAGTCTGACGTAATGGATGAAAGAAGGATAGTGGAAGTTTCATACATTGTATTTTATTTTGAAACGGAATGGTTACCGAGGCGAGGATGCCTTCCATTTCATTGAATGGAGTAAAGCATTCCGTTTCATTATGCTTTACACCATTCAGTGAATCGGAATGCTTTACACCTGGGTTACCGAGGATGGTCAAAATAATGTATTTGATAGTGTAGTTTCCTGTTACATTCATGAAGAGTTTTTGAGAAGATTACAGAGGGGGAAACCTGAGCCATCAGGGCTATTCATTTCCCTACAGAAACAGTAAACAGTAAAGATGCCAACTCTTATAGATCTACCTGCGCATATGTTTCATCTTGTATGCTAGCAAAAGTCCTTATCTTTGCTTTATCCCCTTTTAATATCTTGATTTATATGTTCTAGGAGGTGTTTCATTGATAAGTTAGAGCTCTTTCATGCATTGATGCAAACCAAACATATATGTCTTGATCCACATCTAAACTAAAGACCCTGTCACACTATGACGTTTTAGCCAACATATGCCGACGTATGAAATATATATCTAGTGCGCTGGCATACGCTGAAATCTAATAAAAAAAGTCAGAGGAAGCCTCTTTCTGAACTGAACTTATGCAAAGCGTACGCGAAACGCACATTGAACGTATGTCTAACTTATGAGTAACTTATTCATAACTTATTCCCGACGTAACATAACTTATACTTGTATTAGCGTATAAAAGCGTATGACCAGCGTATCACTAGCGTTCTTAACTTATGAGAAACTTATGGACAACGAACGTCTAATACATGTAACGTACTTTAACGTATGCATAACTTACATGTAGCGTACATCTAACTTATGTCAAACGTATAAAACAGTACACCATTTTGGGACCACTTTGTCATATGACAACGTTTACCAACGTACTGTAGCGTATTCGTAACGTATTGGAAACGTATCTCTAACTTATTCAGCGTACACCAATGTACTTGGTGAATTTTCACACGTCCTTATACGTTGGTGCTAACGTATGCATCACTTACCCGTTGCGTACATCTATCTTATGCCTAACGTATAAGCAATACGTCGGCATACGCTGAAGATTTTTTTAGCAAGTACAAAATTTTGGAATCTATTTGCCGTATGACAACGTATACCAATGTAGCCTACAGTAGCGTGTTCGTAACGTGTTTAAAACTTATCTCGTATTGAGCGTTCACCAACGTACTTGCTTAATTTCTCATACGTCCGCATACGTTGATGCTAACGTACCTTAACGTATGCATAACTTACCTGTTGCGTACATCTAGCGTATGCCTAACGTATAGAAGCAATTCGTTCGCATACGCTGTTTTTTTATGGATGCACAAAATGCTGGACCTCTTGGCCGTATGTCAACGTATACCACCGCACTGTAGCGTGTATTCGTAACGTGTTTAAAACTTATTTCTAACGTACTCAGCGTATACCAACGTACTTGCTGAATTTTTCATACGTTGGTGCTATACGTCGTAGTGTGACAGATCCTTAAGGGTGAGGTTGGCGCATCGTGAAACCGGTATAAGCCCTCCAAAAATATTTTTGCTGATCTTTCCAAGGCGGTGCTTCTTTTGTGGACCCATATGGAAAAGAGAAAGGACCAAAACACCAAGCCGCTATTATAGTGCAACCAGGTAACGGATGTTGGGCGTGTCAGACAAAGCACTGCCATTCACTGTCAATTTAGACTGGTCAACAGTAAATTGGGTAAAACAGCATAGGTACGCTTTAATCGTGCAAAACAACTGAACTGCAGACGACAAAGGTGGCCTTCTTTAGTATGCCTGGTAAACATTCGCAACCAAATCTAAACAGAAAAAATGTATCAGATAATATTATGTTTTCGATGTAACTATTCTTCCAAATTATGTTTGTTTGGCAAGAAAATGATTTGGGTTTGAGCTCTGACTTCGAAAAAATAGCATTACAAAAGAACAACAACATCCAAACAACCCCCTTCCTTGCACAAAGTTCGGCATGATAAGGGTTCAATATCTTGACCACGGGGAAAGGGTACACTGATCTTTTATGAAACAATAAAACTTGTGTGATTGTAGATTTCATCTTCGAAAATTGATCTTTTTTTAAAAAAATCTTGTCTAGTACAAGACACATGTACGTGTTAAAGATACGAGGGTCAGTCAAAAATAACTGAGAGTTGGTTAATATCTTTTGACTGGGGCAGCAGTTTTGGCTGAAACTTTACACACATATAGAATGAACCTTCGGGCTTCACTACATATAGAAGTGGACGTCTTATCATCAATGCGCTGTTGCTATGCAACCGGATACCGTCTCTCAGCGATGTGCGTTCGCGCTGACGACACTTCTTACTAAGCAGCCATGAATTTAAAATCATTTCAAATCTAAAACAGTATAATAACGGACCTTTTATCTCTCCAATTGTATCAAACAACGTGTTAGCAATGTTTTGAAGAAGTGTAATAGATAGTAAATACAATACATGCAATGTTCGTTGCCTAGCAAC
The DNA here is from genome assembly GCA_964019695.1 of Loripinus fragilis. Taxonomy (NCBI): domain Eukaryota; kingdom Metazoa; phylum Mollusca; class Bivalvia; order Lucinida; family Lucinidae; genus Loripinus; species Loripinus fragilis. The sequence continues at coordinate 44,726,574 of OZ026528.1, forward strand.
CAAAATCGATGGAAATTCCAATTTTAACTAAAAGATTAGATTTTGCTGCTATGGCAACCGTTTATTCCTGGGAATATTCAAGATATGCATTCAGATGTCAAAACCAATTACTATATCCAATAAAATGGTCAGATGATATGATACTTAGTTGATAAAATTACTCTAAAATGAACCGTTACTGGTGGGTGGGGTATATTTCGCGGTGAAATTTTCAGAAAATTTATTTAATTTTCCTCTTATTAATGCAATATTATTCCAATGCCTCAGTCTGAGCCGTTGCATTTCACAAAATACATTCACATATTGTATTTGCAACAAATGCACAAGTTGATGTAACTTAAATTTTGTATAGTGTTTCCATGGCAACGCTATATTCCAGCGTGAACGCATGACGTTATTTCACATTCTTCGGTTGCTAAGCAACAACAATCTATACTTTGCATGGTCTTGTATATTGCATATTCTGACGCAGGACAGTTCATTGCATGCATGTGCCAATTTTCACTAATATACGTTAGCTTATGTAAGAGATATAAATCAACTCTCAGTTATTTTTGACTGACCCTCGTACATGTACGTGCATATTTCAAACAAGAAGCTTAGCGTAGGTATGTCTGCACTGATCAGATTCATCGGCAATAATTCGAAACCTTTTTTTCAAGATACTGCAGCTATAAAACTACAGGTATATTGGTGTGGAGAGTTTCACAGATGGATGAATACGCATACAATGCGACCTGACTAATGCCCAGGTCACACATTCACGGATTGGACGCCGGATTAGCCACGGATACGATCCGGCATGATTCGTGGCAATCCGTATTGGTCCGTAGATTTCCGTGTTTCATCCGTAATCATACGTAGTAGTACTTGAACATCCTTGACCATCCTTGACAGTTTTTGAACATGTTCAAAATTTGACCACTGATCAAATAACCATAGCACATCCTTACTAAACCGTGTTAGAACGTACTGGTCCGCTTCAGTCCGTATTTAAACCGTACTAGTCCTTACTAATTCGTAGTCCCAAAGTCGCCAGGGATTTCTACGGTTTAAATACGAGCTATTACGGTTACACCACGTATTAGCTAAGGTTTGCTACGAATTTGTTACGGAACGGTACGATCTCAATAAGTTGCATTACGGATAGGTAGGGATTAGCAAGATTTCTCAAGGTAGTTAACGGTTTGCTACGTAATACCAAGGTAAAATAGGGAATGAGTACGGTCAACGACGGTATATATCTCGAATTAGCCAGCCCAGGAGATTCAGTTTGGTCTTGCCAGACAGAGCTATACTGTTTGCCCTTCCCGTCTTGGGCTACAATGGATAGCTGTGCATGGATGTTTGACAATTTGACTCCTTAATGAGTACTTTGACAAACAGCGAAGACCAAGATGCAATGCTGCAAAATGCTGCATTTCATCAGGATATGAACTGTTTGTTAAGATAAAAATAATCTTTAGGTACATAAAACACCTCAGTTTGGAAGATGTGACCTATGATCTCGTATTAAACAGATATACAATAAACAATTCCATCTTAATTCTATCAATCTGTGTGAGATAATCCATTAGAACATCAAGGGTTAAAGAACCAAACTTCCATATGCTGACACTCCGCTTTGATTTTCCCCATTCTGCAATATGTTTAAAAGTATCTTTACGAGGGCATTCATCGGCCTCAAGTGACGCGAGGAAACCCAATTTTTTCCATTTCTGAAGACAGGTTTCTCGTGATGGGATCCATGGCATTTCGTCTAAACATATTTCGTCTAAAGGACATTTCGTCTAAGACACTCCGCCGAATACGACATTTTATCTAAATTTCGCCAAAAAGTATCCAAATTCGTCAAAAAATGTCTTTTTTCGTCTAAATTTTGTTTACACATATAATGGTGAGGAAAGACAAGTGATCTACGAAGGTTGATCTTTATTTGCCAGTGACAAACAAAACCTTAACGGTTGCAAACCGAGGTATATATCCAGCACTTTCATAGGTGCTCTCCTCCTGTAATTCTTGATTAATCAGACGTGATGGTGGTTCCAAAGATACAGCGTCCTCTATTCTTGCCATAGACACAAGATCTGGTTGGTTTGGCCCATGAAGATTGTGTTCAGTTTCTCTTATCACCTGATCGTTTTTGTGGTCAAACATCCCTCGCATTCCCTATATACACACTTCCAGTAAGTATGTTCCTTATAGATACGATTTTCTAAGCGTTGTATGCTATTTTAGGGTATCCCTGTTACGAGTATAAAACTGCAATTCCATTTTCGTGATGTATTTATATAAATATGGCGGACAACAGGCAGATCGTCTAAATATTGGAGGAAAAAAGTGAGAAAAAAAGACAAAAATTAACAAAGGTGCGACATTTGTCTAAAATCTTTAAGTCTTTTTTCGACGAAATGTACCAGACTGTTTTTAGACCAATTGTTGTATTGGAGGAAGTCACTATTCGACGAAATGGGTTAAAACGAATTGTCGTGCACCCCTCGTGATGAGGCTCACTTAGTCTGAACTTGCGTTGTGCCTTTTTTCTTAATTTTTCCTTTTGTTTTTGCATGCTGGGTGATTTGAGTCTCTTTTTTGTTGCCTGTTGATTTTTTTGAAAAGTCCACTTTTAAAACATTTTTTTTCAGGAATTCCACAAGTGTCAAACAGTTTGGATCCATAAGAGGCCTGATATTTTGTCAGACCTTATCTTGGTCCTAAGTTACTATTTGAAAGCAATGCCAGCAGGTGACAAAAATCGCCACTTGCAAGGGAACGGACGAATCGGATGTATTTTCAAACCAGACAGGTTGGCAGGCACATGAATTTCTAAACATAAACATATGTTATATCTAAACCATACATTATATCTTAATGCTTTCTACTCCATTTTCCCTATTGTCCTGGCCAAGTACTTTTACAGACGACCACCACCATAGACTGGCTCCCTGTCGTATGTTCATTGATTTAATAAAGATGTTCTGACCAAGAGAAATAATCCAAACATTGTTTTCCCATCAGAGTTGTCTTTTCTTTCAGCCCTTAGAACATACTCAGCCATCATTAGATTGAGAAATCAATGAAAAAATACTTTTGAGTATGCATAATTAAGTTTGACGATGGGAGCCAGTCTACCACCACCAGTACATGTATACATACGTTTGGGGTGTACTCTGCTATTTATATGTACACACAGGCTTGGCCATTATTTGGGCGTCAATATTTTGAACTTGGATAATTTTGGAGTTTTTTTTTCCAGAAAAATGAATTTTTTGGGGTGTGAATTTTTGTGTGGATAATGTTGGAGGTCACCGCTATTTTTGTGGGTCATATTAAGGTCTATCAAAAGTCAAGATTCTGAATTGGAATAATGTTTTAGGATATGATAAAATAACAAATATTTTAAGGGTATGCCTGAAGGGCTTGGTATTTTTTAGGGTAAACAGTAGATGCTAAGTCCGAGCCTTTGCAGCAAGAAAACTAGAGAATACCCCCTGAATCAATACTATTTGCGGCTGAAATGGAAGGGTTCATACCCGTCTAGAAGTGATTATATGATGCAGTCTGATCAGGTTTTTATCTGTTTACAGTTTATAATCACAATCATCTCTTAACACAAGTCCAACTCGCCAAAGACTTTTGAGAAGAACCAAGTTTTGTTTCTACATTCAGTAAAAGTTAATAAACAAGAGAGTCACGTTACTCTGGATCACTCACCTGAATTTTCAAACCAAGAAGGCAGTTTTGTATGTACGGACTGGTTATCCGGTTAGGTCCGTGGCGGTTCGTATTAATCGGCTTAAGACCCTACTTGTCCATACTAACCCTTACTTGCACCGTAGGTGACCGTAGCAAAACGTTCTTCATCCGCAGTGCACACGCCTTGACACGTGTCGTTCCGTATTTAACCGTGTCATTCTCGTAATTAACCGTGGCGTTCAGTACTAGACCATAACTAACCGTATCAATCATATCACCAAAAAGCTTCTTTTCTATCTTATCCTTGGTAGATATGTCAAAACCCGTAGCAACACCGTTGTGCATCCGTATCAGACTACGGAAAATGGCATTTCCGGGGTCATCCGTGAGATTTGATCCGTAGTGGAACCGGCGAGGTGATCCGTGAATGTGTGACCTGGGCATAACCGATTTGCAAATGTATTTGTCCAGGGGTTGAACTTAGCTAAGAACCGCCCAACGTCTCTTATCGGGACGGAGTATAAATCACGGCGATTTAATACACTTAGCAAAATTTCTAATTGGTCACCTTACATCTTTTTGCGTTAGCTTTGAAAGCAAGATTCGGTTATACAAAATCCATGCTTCTATAAATCATTGAAGGCCTTTCAGAAACTTTGCATGTAGGGAGCGCAGTGGCTCGGTGGTAGAGTGCTTGACTCGACACCGAAGGGGCCGCGGGTTCGAGCCTCATCGGCGTCACTGCGTTGTAGTCCTTGAGCAAGACACATTTATCCTAGCTTAGTACTGGTTCAACCCAGGAATACCCGTTCCTGTTTAACTGAAGATTGTTGATGGGACGTAAAGAATCAAATCAAACAAACAAAAACAAAATCTGCATGCCATTGCATTTTAAAATGGCTAGTAGTACGTCTTGCACAGACGGTGCTAGAGTAAAGGTACCCACATTTCAAAAAGTCACAGTTTTTTCTACTTTATGAGATATTCCACAGAGACGCCATACATTTGTATTTTTGTTTGTGTGAAGATGTTTCTGACTGCCGTGATTAAAGACGAACACGCTTCAAATGATTCGCTTCAATCAGACTCCTCTTTTCTGTCCCCTAATAGGATGATGATTATCACTACCAGCAGCCAAATCATTGAAATTCAGCTTTTTGCATACAATTTACATAGGAAGTTTGTACTGTTCTGTACGCCTTATTATCTGTGATACAGTGTTGAAATTTTCAGCGACTATTAATTACTACTAGATGTCACTGTTCTAGTTTGGAAATTGAAGATAAATAATGCAAAGTACCGTCAAATTGACTTTCAAAGTATAACATTCAAACCGGAAGTGCACAGCAGCAGTGAAATGTTTGTAATCACAAAATGGACGAATCAAGTTCTATTCTGTTCGATCTATCTTGTTCAGATAAAATAAAATGACTTTTGCACAAGCTACATATTATTTTATTATGAATTTTAAAATCTCGAAAACGTGATAATTTAAAAAAAAAAGCGTAAAAAATCTATTTTATCAAAATTTTAAGTGTTTGGTGTTTTTTGATGTCGACTAGACCAGTTTATTACAAACTGCACTTAATTCAAAAATGCATATTTTTGCATTTTTAACTAAAAAAAACGTGGATTGGAAGACACATTTTCTAAAAGACCGATAATCTTTTGCCCATTAAGCTGCACATATATAGGCAAAAATTAATTTCAATTTTATTACCGCTTGATCAGAAAAAAATTAGTTTGAAAGTGACCAATTAGAAATTTTGTTCAGTGTAGTGCGTTGATAGTACTAAATTTCATACGCAAAGGGGCCATGAAAACGCTAACCAAAACGCTACCAACGCACTTTAAACCAACACGTTACCAACCAAAACGTTACCAACGTACAATAATCAAACCGCTACCAACGCATTTTAACAAAAACTTTACCTATGCATTTTAACCAAAACGCTGCCAACGCATTTTAACCAAAACACTATCATGACACTTTGACCAAAACGTCAAGGCATTTGCAAAAAACAAACCAAAAAGCTTCACGCAATACCTGCTGCGTCAAGTGAAACTTAGCTAAACCATAGCAAATAGAACTGTCATTCCTTTCATGCAATGTTAATGACGGTCATGATCAGTGAAAGTTAAAATGGTTTTATGTCGGTGGTATTACTCCATACAGGGGCAAAATCCAAACAAGGCAAAGATAAATAAATGTCACTTAAAGTATACCAGTGACTCCGTCGTCCGTCCATCGTCCGTCAACATTTTCAAACATCTCCTCTGAAACTAATGGGCCAATTAAACTCAAATTTCGTATGGAGACTCCTTAGGGTGGGGGAACGAAAGTTCATTCAAATGGTCCTGATCACATGACCAAGCTGGCCACCATGCCCATATATGGTAAAAGTAAGTATGGGTGCAAAGATCAGGAATCGATACAATCAAGTACCACACCTGACCCAGGATACCAATGGGAAAGTGACAAACTCACAGTAGACACCACAAACGAGAGCCAAGAGGTCAGCCCTTTCCCAGCAGGTGACCACAAAGCACATATAAACAGACGTGCACAAAGACATAGCAAACACAAGACAGAACAAAAACATAAAAGATCCACAAAAGAAGTACAGCCTTGGAACGGTCAGTAAAATATTTTACTGGAGGGCTTAAACCGGTTTAACGGCGCCAACCTCACCCTTAATTCAGATGTGGATCAAGACACATTGATATTTGGTTTGCATGAAAGACCCCTAACATATCAATGCATCATCTCCTAAAACATATAAATCAAGATATAACAAGGAGATAAAGCAAGGATAAGGACTCAACAGTAAATTAAACTGAATACCGGAGCAAAAGAAATCCAACAGGTAAACCCCGGTGGGCTCGACAAACAGCCAAAGCATCAGGCTTCCTACCATCTCATCAATAGATAAGTCTTTAAGTCAGAACCATCATAGAGTCTGAAGTCCGACCCACCGGCGTGCAATTAAAGAGGAAAGCAAAGTTGCCAACCGTGATTGGGTTGACTACCAAGCATGAAGTCTGTTGCAATACATTAATGTTATAGCCAATCTTTTTATAATGGGAAATTATTTTAATGAACTGCGCTGAAAAATTATTAGAGCCAACAATCTTCTTCAATTTATACACCAAGTCACCATAGAAATCAGGTTCCGAAAGTCCTTGGCGCAAGAGAGATTTAAGTCCAACTTGGAATTTAGAAATCAAATCATAGTATCGTCTATAAAATTTTGAAAATGTTTTGCGAAGTTTATGATACTGATAGCCTTGTTTAAGAAGTTTCATAGTTTACAATTTATTGCGAGTGTTGAAGTCAGCAACATAGCTAGATGCTCTAGCAAAACGAATGAGTTGAGAGATATAGACTCCATAGGATGTAGAACGAGGAACATCACCATCTAAAAATTGGAAATTGACAATTTCAAAATCAAAGTCATCATAAATTTTGGTAGAAACAATATCATTAGAAATTGACAAATGCAAGTCTAAAAATGCGGCTTCGGTATCAGAGGCATTGGCTTTATTCAGTTGGAGCTCTGAAGGGTATATTTGACTAACCATATTGTCAAAATAAACATTATTAATATTTAAAATATCGTCCAAATATCTGGAAGTAGTGTTAAACGCATCAATAACATCAGCCTGCTTCTCATCAGAAAGAGACATCATAAAGTCCCTCTCATAACAAAACAGGAATAAATTTGCAACCAGGGGAGCACAATTAGTGCCCATAGGAATCCCAACTACTTGGCTATAGAGCTTGGTGCCAAATCGAACAAAAATGTTGTCCAACAAAAAGGTCAGCGCATCACATACATTTTGACACGACCATGGTACTTTTTAGGCTTTTCTGAAGTAAAAAATTGCATTTCTGTCATTACATGCAAGGTAAGGAGAGCCTTCTCTCTGGAAGGTTCTTTCAATAAGATCAATAAATTTATCTTTAATTAAATTATGAGGTAAAGTAGTGTAAAGAGTAGAAAAATCATAAGTAGACAAACTGGTTACATTGAAATCTCTAGCTTTAAATTTATCTAAAATTTCACCTGAATTTTTAATAGACCAAAATAGGTTTTGATTTATTCCTGTTTTGTTATGAAAGGGACTTTATGATGTCTCTTTCTGATGATAAGCAGGCTGATGTTATTGATGCGTTTAACACTACTTCCAGATATTTGGACGATATTTTAAATATTAATAATGTTTATTTTGACAATATGGTTAGTCAAATATACCCTTCAGAGCTCCAACTTAATAAAGCCAATGCCTCTGATACCGAAGCCGCTTTTTTAGACTTGCATTTGTCAATTTCTAATGGTGTTGTTTCTACCAAAATTTATGATAAACGTGACGACTTTGATTTTGAAATTGTCAATTTCCCATTTTTAGATGGTGATGTTCCTCGTTCTACATCCTATGGAGTCTATATCTCTCAACTCATTCGTTTTGCTAGAGCATCTAGCTATGTTGCTGACTTCAACACTTGCAATAAATTGTTAACTCAGAAACTTCTTAAACAAGGCTATCGGTATCATAAACTTCGCAAAACATTTTCAAAATTTTATAGACGATACTATGATTTGATTTCTAAATTCCAAGTTGGACTTAAATCTCTCTTGCGCCAAGGACTTTCGGAACCTGATTTCTATGGTGACTTGGTGTATAAGTTGAAGAAGATTGTTGGCTCTAATAATTTTTCAGCACAGTTCATTAAAATAATTTCCCATTATAAAAAAAAGATTGGCTATAACATTAATGTATTGCAACAGACGGCATGCTTGGTAGTCAACCCAATCACGGTTGGCAACTTTGCTTTCCTCTTTAATTGCACGCCGGTGGGTCGGACTTCAGACTCTATGATGGTTCCGACTTAAAGACTTATCTATTGATGAGATGGTAGGGGCCTGATGCTTTGGCTGTTTGTCGGGCCCACTGGGGTTTACCTGTTAGACTTCTTTTGCTCCGGTATTCAGTTTAATTTACTGTTGAGTCCTTATCCTTGCTTTATCTCCTTGTTATATTTTGATTTATATGTTTTAGGAGATGATGCATTGATAAGTTAGGGGTCTTTCATGCAAACCAAATATCTATGTGTCTTGATCCACATCTGAATTAAGGGTGAGGTTGGCGCCGTTAAACAGGTTTAAGCCCTCCAGTAAAATATTTTACTGACCGTTCCAAGGCGGTACTTCTTTTGTGGATCTTTTATGTTTTTGTTCGGTCTTGTGTTTGCAATGTTTTGTGCGCGTCTGTTTATATGTGCTTTGTGGTCACCTGCTGGGAAAGGGCTGACCTCTTGGCTCTCGTTTGTGGTGTCTTCTGTGAGTTTGTCACTTTCCCATTGGTATCCTGGGTCAGGTGTGGTGCTTGATTGTATCGATTCCTGATCTTTGCACCATTACTTACTTTTTTTACCAGATCTCTCATATACCTTTTCACAATATTTGATAACATGTTTTTAACAGCTGTAAGACACAAGGTTAACAATTTAGACAGTTCTGTTGCCGTACAAGAACTAGAATTAGCAATAAATCTTTCTTTATAGATTTTTTTATGGAGTTTAGGTAACCAGTACAACGTGGGAACTTTGTCTTGATTTTCTTTAGCTTTGACACCAAAATGTAGGGCTGTATGACAACCATGTCTATCAACAATCACCCTTTCACTTAAAGAAGGCTGCAGTTTATAAGCATTAGTGTCAACAAGCTCACGCTTAAGATTATCAATATAATACAATCGTCAAACAACTACAACATTGTTAGCAGCTTTATCTGCTGGAACCAAAACATAGTTCATATGAAAATCATGGATACCTCGTTTAAGATGACGAAAAGAAGATTTAGGTTTAGGGGGCAAAAGATGTGTATTACGAGAGTAAAATGAAATACGAGTATCAATAATTTTAAAAATGTTAATCTTCCATTCCTTCAAGGCATCAGGTTCAACACTTTCCCGTTTGCACCAACGATTACTAAAGTCGTTTAAAGAAGCAGCGATCTCTCTACGACATTTAGAGAAATTGATATTAGAGGGAAATCTATATTTAGGACCTTTAGAAATTATATTGCGAACTCTAGCGTCAGGAATGACATTTGGATTACCTGTAATAACATGCCCTGCAGAGGGATATAAATAATTTGAATTTTTACAATCTCAGGAGGCAGGAGTATTGGAATCTATATCTAAATCATTTACAATTTTATTAAAGTTAAATATCGTAGACCTAATAGGTTTGTTATATTTATAACAAATGATAGGAGTTTCAGAATTATTAAAGTAATTTGGAATAGATGAAATCACTGAATTATCCTTGAAGATACTATGTAAATCAATAAACTCAATACCTTTGTTAATGAATGGAATTTTGATAAAATGGCGTTTATGGTTTACCTCAGAATCGATATAAGGACTAAGGAAATGTTGAACATAACACCTTGTAAGGAGTGCTGCTTTATATAATTTGCTTGCTCTATCATAAAGTTTATTAGCCTCTAACTCTAAATTGCGTTAAACTGATATAGGCAAGGAACTTGAAAATAAGCCATGCCGACCATGACCCTTTAAAAATCTTCTTCTCCAGACCCAGAAGGCCGATGACCTTGGGACTTGGTATGTAGCATTTGGGATGTCGGGCCTACCAAATTTGTTCAAATGATGATCCTAGGTTGACCTTGACCTACTTAACGTCAAGGTCAAATTTGCTTCTTTATTCATTTAAATGGGAATTTTTTTGAAAAGTTGATTTTTTGAAAACTGTTGAAGCCAAAGTCTTTATAATCACTAGATATGTTTAACCTAATGGGACAATGGCTATAAATAAGACCCAAAGGTCAAGGTTGACCATTGACCTTTCACTTGAGGTCACTCATATTGGATTCCCATCAATATATTAAAACACAGTTTTCTCAGAAACCATCAGGTCAATCAAACTCAAATTTCATATGAAGACTCCTTTTGATAATGTAGCCAAATATATACAAATTGTTTTGGTCACATGCCGAAGATGGCTAACATGCCCATATATGGTAAAAACCTTTTAAAAATCTTCTTTTCCAGAACCAGATAGTTGATGACCCTAGGGTTTGGTATGTAACATTTGGGATGTGGGGCCTACCAATTTTGTTCAAATGATGTTCCTAGGTTGACCTTACCTACTTAACATCAAGGTCAAATTTGCTTCCTAATGCATTTTAATGGGACTTATTTTGAAAAGTTTGAGTTTTTGAATACAGCTGAAGCCAAAGTCATTATTCTCACTTGATTCATTAAACCTAATGAGACAATGGCTATTAATAAGTTCCAAAGGTCAAGGTTGACCTTTCAGCCAAGGTCGCTCATATTGGAGTCCCATCAATATAGTAAAACATAGTTTTCTCAGAAACCACTGGGCTAATTGAATTCAAATTTTATATGGCGACTCCTTAAGTTGAGGGGAGTAAATTTATAACAAATGTTAATGGTCACATGACCAAGATGGCTGACATGCCCATATAAGGTCAAATCCCTTTAAATATCTTCTTCTCTGGAACCAAAAGGCCAATGACCTTGGGACTTGGTTTTTAGCATTGGGGATTTGGGCTCTACCAGATTTGCACAAGTGATGAATCTGGGTTGACCTTGACCATTTTTACGGCAAGACCAAGTTTGATTCCTATGCATAATTCAATTTTCTATAACTGTTTAAGCGGAAATCTAATACTTGAGAGAAATGTTAAACCGAATGAGACACTGGTTTTATATAAGCACCAAAGGTCAAGCTGACCTATGACCTTTCATCCAAGGCCACTCATTTTGGACTGCCACATACATATCTAATCATCAGTTACCCTGAAATCACTGGGCTGTTTGAACACATATGGAGTATTCAGTAGATATAAATACATTGTATGATACTTGACTAAAATGGCCACCATTCCCATATAGGGTAACACAAAATATGTTTGAATAATGAGCCTTAGTTGACCGTGACCTATTTTAACATTATTAAGGAGATCAGGTGAGCCCTTCAGGTCCTCTAGTTAATATATGTGACAGGTATTGGCTTTTTGGGTCTAATGTATATATGGAGGTCCTGGTCGAAATTTGGGTTTTTACGTTTTTTGAAAGTTTTATATGTTTGAAGTACGCAGGTAATATATTCGATCTTATGGGTCAAAATTCATAGAGTTATGAGCGTTTTAATGATGTAACCATTTAAAGAAGTTCCTGCGCTATCTGATTCGCATTCAGCCACAAAGGCTTCAGAAGCTCAATAAGATATAGTGTACTTATGTAATAAACTATGAAGTCTAGTAATCATTTTGTTTTAATCTTTGAAAGTAGTGCATGCACAATATTCTTTATTTCTGAAATAGCATAATAAGTTCATATGTGAACATATTATTTGGACAGTACTAATTCTCGGACAGCATTGCTAGTTACCGGTCCGCGTAGCGCAGTTGGTAACGTGTCTGGCAACAGATGCGAGCCTGACTGCAGATCCAGGGATCAGGAGTTCGATCCCGGCCTGGTCGGATACTTTCGTGGAGATTGATCATGAAATAGTTTACGGTCATTCACCTCCCTTCAGCTGAATTCAAGAAGGGTTGTTGTCAGTTACACGCGTAAGTACGTGCACGAAGTACTGGTTAACTGCTTGTTCAAGCTTGCCCAGGAAAAAAGTGTTGTTAGGTGAACTGACCGTCCCGCCATGACCATAGCTGTTGACTTGGGACGTAAAGTAACAAAACAAACAAAATATCATTGTGCATAGTTAAATTCAGCGACAAAATGATACACAATATTATAATGTTAACTCTGATGCACCTTTAGAAAATAAAGAAATGTTTACTTGGACAAATTAGCAACTAAGGTAAGTGTTATACTGCCTCAATTCTCCATCATGCAGACTCATTGTTTTTCTAAAATTATCATTTTTAGCAGTGAAAATCACAGAATATAGCTTAATAAGGCGTGAAGTAAGGTGTTAATGTTATCTGGTTAGAAATACTAAAGACATATAAACTCTGCCACATAATTACTTAAACTATTTGCATGCTGGGTAATTTTTCATGATTTAAAGTTTTGTCAGTCGACTGCTGACTTTTTTTAAAAACTTAGTTTGTTCAAAATATTCTCTCAGAAACACTATCTCATCTCCAAATGACCCGTTAGCTGTTGTTGGGACGTTAAAGGCAAGCACATGCACACACATAGGAACACTATCAGAATGTCACACAGTTAGGATCCAGATCAGGCCTTACAATGTTGAACCTTATCAGGGTCCAAACTGTTTGCATAGATCAGCAGTCGTGGTAAAATGGGCCTCGACGCGAGAAAATCTGTCTTCGGAGGTTTGCGAACAATAAAGATGCAGACCAGCCTGTGCATCCGCGCAGTCTGATCAGCGCCTTTATTATTCGCTTATAGGAAAGTATCATATCTAGACTTGCTACGAGTGAAATTTCAATTCTCTAGCTAGTCTTTGTATGTGAGCAGTCAGGTTTGAATCTCTCTGTCGGAAACCCTGAAGACAGGTTTTCTCGCCATGAGGCCCAAATTTCATAGCGGACAGGCAAAAAATAAACTCATCTTTTTTTTTTTAACATAATTGACTTTTGTGGCACTTTTAACTTCTATCACTGTCTTTGGACGTGAACAGACTGTCCATCAAATGCACTGGACAATATGGCCTCACTTCCTCAACCAAGTACCACATTCTGGCGGCATTTAGACCTGGATTGACGGTGAAACTGGGTAGCTCTGATAGGTTAACGTTTACACCAGGTTTCAATATTTTTACTTCCATTTACTCATCACTGGAGTATCCCCTGACCATAATGGAAACAGGATAATTTATGTCGCACTTAAAATGATAAAAAACAGTAAGGAGGGGACCTTTCTTAAGTACTTGGATAGAAATTGAGTCCGCTCAAAGAACAAAACTGGCTTGTCTGGGTCTGTAACCAACTGAAATGAAAATGGTCCTTGTCATTATAGAAGTCTAGTTATTGTGAGTATTTAGTAAATGCTAAGAGTATTTAGTAAATACTGAATGATGTTTTTCAAAGTATTCAGCTGTGTATAGGTACTCATATGAAGCGACATGGTATGTCGTTTTCAGTGACTACCTCCAAATACGTTTTAGGAGAAATCAGCAAAATAATCTAAATTTGCATAAAAAAACTTTCATTAGGCTACTGATCATCTATAGAGTGATATTTACTTAAGAAATAGATCAGCTCCAGCAGTGAATTGTTGAGTAATAATTCACTGTTTGGAGGTCAGTTGTAAAGAAGATCAAATCACGAGCGCGCAGCAAGTGATTTATCTTCGCACATCTGACCGACAAACAGTGAATTATTACTCAACAATTCACGCAATGGAGCTTATCTATTTCGATTCTAACACACAATAAACGACGAAAACACATTCGAAGTCTTCAGCTTCTTCCAACTTTTCGCCATTGCACTGAAGAACTCCCGCCGATATTTAGACTACGTCGCATACGTTTACATGTAATTGTAACGTCTTTCAAGCGTAAAAAGGACGTTACACCGTCTAATGCCATGTATGACGTCATTTTCCAGTGACGTCAGCTATCACACACTTTTGCAGTGAATTATTGTCCGATATATCACAGTTTGTTACCGTTGGCTCTATAGGCGAGGTGTGTTAGAATTGTTAATAATTGAACAACTTTGCCCTGTATGCATCAATAGATTTTTAAGACTTAAATTCATAGTTATTTTTTTGCGTTTCACTGACGTATGAAATGTCAGGAAAAATATGACTAATTTGTTTGAAATCAGAATCTCCAAAAGTAGTAAGTGAGTATGATCAGGAAATACCACAATCACAAACCGCTGACCACCCCAAGAGACGCTCAACCATCACGAGACACCAGCGGCTCGTATTTCATGGATATTATTTCTTTTTTTGAAAACATGTAACTTGTTACACATAATAATCCAAAGAAAGTTAAAAAAATGGGATTTATGCTAAAATATTATACCTGTGGTATATTATGACCATTTCTAGATGACTGTCACAGAGTCTGCTACCTGTTCCATGGTCTCAGCTGTACTGTGTCTCCATTTAGCCTATAAATTAAATGATAAGCTACTAAAGCCAGAGTTCTGTGTGTGTGTGCGTGCGACTGTGTGTGCGCGCGCACGATTAAGGACATTTAATATGCAAATGTTAATGATAAGCGTACACTCTACATGACGTTGGACTAATTTGAGACGAAATGTATGAATGAAACGCATCGTGACAGATTTCCTAATTTTACTGTAATATAGTTCAATGTGTTGACCCTCCAAAGTCCAAAATGACAGTCAGGATGGAATTTTGTATGTCCAACCTCCATACTAGAAAACTCCACTGACTCGTGTTGTCCAGTTAACACTCTCCATAGCCCATACCTAAATAAATACAGATGTTTAAAGTTTAAACACTTATGATACATGAAGAATCTTACATTTGTGCTTATAAATGTTTTATTGATCTTATTTAACGAGTTGAAGAGAATAGATAAATTGTGGGGTTAACCAAGAACTATATCTCGTTTCAGCAACGAACTTGATATCTTTAGTGATACAGGAGCACAAATGATACATTCTTTTTTATCACATGACAGTAAAATTACTTAAAATTGCATTTTTGCCATGAAAACGTCAAGAATTAGCCATCTGTTACGCAACGTTATACAACCAGGCAACTACCATTTTAGCAATAAACTCCAACGAAACATCTCAAGAAAAGTTGTCAAACGTCTACTATCCTCGTCCAGGTGCATGACAAACTACATGAAAACTTGATCTTTTCTGCATGCTCATTTTACTGAAACAATGAAAGTAGTTGAGAATATATTTTTAAAATAGGGGATTAAAGATGTGTATTACGAGAGTAAAATGAAATTCGAGTATCAATAGCATTAAAACATGTTTATCTTCCGTTCCATAAGCACTAGTCATTAGATTTGGCCTTGCCATAAAGGTCAACCCAGATTCATCATTGTGTAAATCTGGTAGGACCCACATCCCCAATGCCACATACTACGTTTCCAAGGTCGTTGACTTTCTGGTTCTTGAAGATTTTTAAGAAATTTTACAATATATGGGCGTGGCAGCTTTCTAAGAATCCTGGTCCCTGGGACCATTTGAACAAACTTTCATTCCTGCAATCTAAGGAATCTCTGTGAAATTTGAATTCAATTGGTCTGGTGGTTTCAGAAAAAATATTTGAAAATGTTGACAGCGTAGGTCAAAATTAACATAATACCCTTTAGCTCACCCATGAGCCTTTGGCTCAGGTGAGCTATTAGCAATACAGGGTCATGTTAAGGCTAAAACTACTGTGCAAAAAGTTTTCCCTTGAATAGAGGTTTTCTTTTGAGAGGAATATATCCCTTCGCAGCGACACACGTCCCCTTGCATTGGGGAAATGGGGTGACATCTATTCTGAATAATTTTGAACATTGTTAAATTATTTGGGTCCCGCAAACAAATTTTGGTGAGATCTTTCATTTTCGGCTTGTCCATATGTCTGTCGGTGGTCGCTCTAACTTACGTCATTTTTATTGGATTTCTTTTAAATGTTATATATGGATGGCTTTCATCAAACTCTACTTCAAGTTTGAATGCTGGTTTTGTCCAATTAACGATAACCAAGATAGCCAACAAAATGGCAGCCGTCTGTTAGTGTTCACTTTTGTGGTCACTCTAACTTAGTCAATTTCAATCCGATTTCATCCAAACTTCGTATACGGATTGCTGCTATTAAACTCTCATTAACGTTTGAATGCAAATTTTGCCGGAAGAATGATAGCCAAAATGGCCGCCACCTATCAGTTTGCTTTTTTGGACACTCTACCTTCGTCATTTTTTTTCAAATATGAATTACTTCCATCAAACTATTGGTCATGTCTGAATATGGATTTTGTCCGATAATCAACAATCAAGTTTGTTGCCAAAACAAATATCTCCTTTTCACTGCAAAGCATTATGCGGGGCCCTCTGACGGAGTCAGACTGGTCTAGTGCCCAAATAAAAATGAGCGAGGACGTGAGATTTCCAACAATGAGATATGCGCAACTAGCAAAGGTTCAGACTAGCCTGTGCATATGTGCAGTCTGATCAGAGCCTTTGCTAGTCCCTTGAATATCCTATGACAGTTGACTGATAAATTACTGACCAAACAGCATTTGGGGTTTCTAAGTTTAAAATAAGGCTGCAGCCGCGCATATGCTCATCGGAGCGTAGAGTATTCATGTCAAAGCCACATTTGATGAAAATCTCATGTCACGGCTCAAATTGTTTTTCTTCTTCCGCAGCTTTTTTTCTAAGCAAAAAGTTTAGACAATAATTGATGAAAGCCCCATTTTTGATGAAATAATGTTTATATGCATTTCATCTAGTTTTCACTGCTTGTCAAAGACACATTTATGAGTTATTACTCTTTCGAATTATGAAAGGGTGTATGAATCAAGTACTTACTGGCGTGAGTTTTATGAAGGAACAGGTATCTTTAAATAGCACCAAGACATCAACTTCAGAAAAAAATGTAAAGCCAGACTAGAGATGGAACTATATGGAACTTTTCAGCAGTAGTGGGGCAGCTGCCACAGAAGAGGGGCTCTGTTGGTTTAGTTTTTGAAATTTCTCATCCCCTGTGACCACTTGTGCTATTGTTTTCACTATTGATATAATACTCTGGCTCCTCTAGTACATGTATTATTGAAGTTCCATCTAATATGCCGTCCTTCACAAGTCTGAAATTGACAAAACAATGACTGATAATAGTGGCAAGCTCAATGCAAATATAATGTAGCTTATAATGTTGCCCGGATTGACTTGTGTTATATTTGTAATAAGATTTTTGTTTAAAATGCCTACTTCAGCCCCCGCCTCCACAGAATGACTGGTGAAATAATTATTAACTATCACTGATAGGATACATTTGAATGCCTTTCAAAGGGTTCTGACAGCAATATCACGCTTAGGGATGTCTGTTACAACGCAAGGTGGTTCTGGACGACAGTACGTTACGGGTTCCAGACGAAATATTTCTAAATATAGGTTTGTGCTATTGAATGTGTATCGTTTTCGGAAGACTTAAGACACAATAAACCGCAAGCGTCTTATTTTGTCTTTGTATATTTGTCCGCGACACATATCTAAACTTAATCAATCCTGTAGAGCATGGCAACTGTATCCAGTTAACGCGTATATGATACATTATTATTCTTGAAACTGTATTATACTACTACACATGTCCTCATATCCTTATTTAGTACTTTCACTTTAGTTTTCTTTGAACATTGTATGACTTGATGTGATTAAACATTGCATTGTCCATCACATAGACCAAGAAAGAACTTTCTTATAAAATTGCATACTTTAGACGAACACGTTTTTAAAACCAAAACGAATGTGCTGCAGTCATTTTTCCATGTAACAGATGTGTAACGACTGCAAATATTTTGTTACAGGTTATTGTCGACAGCGTAGCAGGTGGAGACGACAGTGATGGATTTATTAAATATATCTTACACCAAAGAATCTTCTGTTTTGACCAAGGGTGAAATGTCAGAATACGAATATGGCCAATACTCGGATTATGTGCTGCTATTTCGAGATGCACATGACTTGACATCGTGGCCTTGTGCTTAGCGTGTCAGACTTTGGAACCAGAGGACCAGGGTCGATTCCAGGGTGGGCACTTATAACCTTTTTTTTTCTTTTTTCCTCTTGTAATGCAAACTTACTTAATACAAGAAATATGGAATTATATAAATGGCAAAAAATTACACTACTTAAATTTTTAAATTGAATTATCCTCGAAATTTGAGGGTGGGATAACTTTCGCCCTCCCACAATATAATTAGTCTGGTGACCTCATTTATTTCTTTTTTCTTAAATGTCAAAGAATAGTCTATGAAATAATAACAATAAATAAGATTTTTTATGTCAGATTTTTTTATATAATTTACTTCAAAAATCGAAATCATTTTATGGGGGAATAACCAAAATATATCATGCAGTATCTTGACATGACTTGGGAAAACAAATACATTTTCACATTTTCTAGAAAGCTTGAGGTCATGAGCAATAATTAAAATTAAAATAAGGAAGCTGGATGACGATTACAAATATATTAGCATAATATTAAGGACTTGGATTTTTTCAGAAAATTTGTAAAATGCTGAAAACTTCCATGTGAGATTATGAAAAATTGAGTGTAGTGACATATCCTTTTTATTTCATAAATTGACAGTCCATACATAAAGCAAACTGTATGCAAACAATTAAAAAGATGTTAATGTGGGAAGTATTACCCACAATTGCCCTAAATAAGCTCCAGGTCTGACAAAGTGTAAGTCACATATCATACATGGTTGAATAAAAGAACGTTTTAAGTGTACCAAAGCTGAAGGCTCCGAGGTGAGCTTATAGTATACAAATGACTCCAGCCTCCATTCGTCTGTCTGTTCGTCAACATTTTCAAACATCTTTGAAACCACAATGTCAATCGAATTTCATATGGAGACTCCTTAGGGTGGAGGGAAGATAGTTATTTGAATGATCTTAAAATGCATTTAAGCCCCCACCCCCGTTGCTTAGGCTGCTGTCCATTCTAAGGTGATTCTCTTGTTGTTGATCTATTCTTTAATGTACTTCTCATTATGGGGGTTCTGTGTTTGTCTTTGTTTTGGTATGCATTATTTTGCGCCCTTCCTAGTTTTGCAATCATCTTGAAGAGAAAGAGAGAGCTGGTAGCTTTGCTTTTATTGTCTTACGGATATCTTGTTACTGTAAAGGTTCAGTAGCTTTCCACATGATGTAGTGGGTTGGTCTGGAGTTTATGATTGTTGTATTTCCTGATCATACTCACCAACTTCTTGGTCTTGTGACTAATATGCCGCCAGGCTCAAATAAGGTAAAACACCTTTTAAATATTCTCTGGAACCAGAAGACTAAAATGCCACCGATCCCATATATGGAATTAACCTTTAAATTCTTCTGACTAACTTGGTATGCACATTCAAAGGGAGGTCGCACAATGCTGAACTACTTCTTCAGGAGTTGAATAGGCTTCAGAGCAGTATTTTTCATCTACTCGATTGTTGGTGAAAGGAAGAGAATGTCGTCTCACATCTGTTACAGAAAAACTGACGTCGTCTATTGCCTGTTACACAGTCGTCTCTAACCAGTAACATTAGAAAAATGAAATTTTTGAGGTTTTCAGTTTTCTTTTAAGAAGGACATGTTACAATTGACTGAAAAATCATTTGAGATCTATTGTTTGACCATTTATGCTTATTTCATGACGAGAACGCAAGTAATTAATCACAAATTACACATTTCTGAAGTTTCTTTTCCAGACCAGAGTTTTACAATTTAACTACAAATATTTATGGTGTTTGTATTTCTAATGTCAAACTTACAAACACTTATATGACAGGAATTATTTAAAATGGCCAAACACACTATATTGTCATTATCTACGACGTCTGTGTGTGTTGCACCTCTCCACTGTCGTCCAAAACCCTAAATCTGTCATCTAAAACCCGTTACCTGTCGTCCAGCACAGGTAAGCAGTCGTCATAGGCCCGTAACGAATTGTCGTCCAGAACCACCTTGCGTTGTAACTGACATCCCTAAGCGTGAATATGGAGCCTATAAAAATATTCAACTTACTGACGGACCTAAGGGATGACTATAGTGGCAAAAATGACTATTGTGACAGTTCAGAGACGAGTTCAACAAACACGAGTACTCTCTGGCGCTCTTTGTACTGATGTCAGGTTGGCGCCGTGAAGCCGGCTTAAGCCCTCCAATAAAATATTTTACTGACTGTTCCAAGGCGGTACTTTCGTGGATCAATTGTGTTATTTTGTCTTGTGTTTTTATGCTTTTGCGCGCGTCTGTTTATTGGTGCCCTTTGGTCACCTGCTGGGAAAGGGCTGACCTCTTGCCTCTCGTCTGTGATGTCTAATTGTGTGTTTGTCACTTTACCTTGTGGTATCCTGGGTCAGGTGTGGTACTTGATAGTATCGACTCCTGATGTTTTACATCATTCATACTTTACACTTTACCAATAAAGATAGGTACCAGATAAACAAGTGCCTGCGAATGCTCAGTTTGTTGAGCATAATATTACCATAGATGTTCAACTATGTTTAACCTTGGACCCCTGTGAGGCAGTGATTTTTATCATAAAAAGGGATTTGACTTATATACGGTTTGTGTTTATTTTATAGCATTAAGTTGGTTTACGAAAATGAGATGAACAGAAAACACCTACATAAGCATACATTCATGTTTTTTTTTTCTTTAGAATAATGAAATTTATCCCAAGTGTAACACCCAAGGATTATAAAAAAAATATTAATGTTAATGCAAAATTTTATCTCAGTTAAGCATAGCAGTGTTTTGACGTTTTAATGGAGAAGCTGATGGCATTATTATCAATCTTTAATTTTCTCAAAGAGTCGCATGAATTTGATAACTTTCAGAGGTAATGATAGTAAAATATGTGCTTTACAGAGACAAAAACGTGTACAATCTTAACCACTTCTCCACAATTCATTAAATAAAAAGTAGCTAAATATGTGCTTTACAGAGACAAAAACGTGTACAATCTTAACCACTTCTCCACAATTCATTAAATAAAAAGTAGCTTAGTCATTTTTAAGCTTAATTCATGAAATAAAGTCACAAAATGCATTTTTCATTATATATATGTTATGGATTATTTTAATCAGAAGTTTACACAAAGAATTTGAAAATAGCCCCAAAAGCACGATTTTTCAAAAAGTGCATTTGAAATGCATGTTCCCACCTATATTTTTCTATGAACTAGAATGATTCCACTTGTCGAACAGATATAATATACATGCATCGGTTAAAATAATTTTTGACTCCTTATGTCACGCTTTGATTTCATTTATTTTGAAATCGCCCTATAATAGTGTATTGACAAGTTGGCTCTGGCCTTAGATACAAATCAGGCAGGGGCATAGTTCCCCATTTGACTTGTAAATATTTTGTATAAATTCAAACAGGATCTTTTTAATGTGTACTTTGTTCTGCACATCAGATTGGTCAGGGTAGAAATGTCCTGAATTAGCGATCACAATGCTGTCTCTGGTTTAATTGCTGCATTCTATTATATTTTTTTTCTAAATATTTGCTACCATATTTGAGTCCGAAACGATCGTAAAACGGCCTATAAATGATTGAATAACGATAAAATGACACTTGTGTAGTTTTATTTGGCGCATCTGCTAATTTGACATTTCTAAAACATAATTTAGTGATTTAATTATAAGAAACAAATCAAAAAGTATATGATATGACATTGGAAAATGGGAATCTAAATTAAATATCAAAATAATAAGAAAAAAACCTGTAACCCAAGACCCCTCCTCCACAAATCTGTCATTTAGAAGTCTGTTTTGTCAGTGATTATATGTATGCATTCATGATTGATTGTAGAGCCCAAAACATGTAATAAAGCCAATAAAAATATTGTATGTTCAAGGCAACTATGAAAATAGACACAGGTGCACCACATTAGCAGACATTTTCCTGACCCTAAAACAGGGGATTTAATGATGTTGAACGCTTATTATTCTTTTTTTGGCCAACATTAATTCATGAAAATAGTCATTTTATTGAAAAATTATTTCTATTTACTCCGAGACTGATATAATGACCTGATGAATAATTTTGAGTGGATCAGTTAGCACTTACAAATTCAGCTCAAGCTCTTAGGTGCACCGAATTAGCCTACAACAGGGTACACCAAAAAGGAAGCAGGGGTGTCTTGTGTGGGGCGTATCCCCCATTATTGAACAAGCAGAACGTTAAGATTACGTCTTGGTCATAAACTGCGCCTGGTTAAACCAGAGAATGACCCTCAGGCCTCTCATTTTATAATACTGACGTAATTATTCGCAACGCTGCCAAGATCGATAGATACTGGGGCCGAAATCGCGTGGTGCAAATCATATGTAACAATGTTTGGCTTATTTACGATCTGTTTCCGTATTTTTAACAATTCGTTGCATGTTTTCATTGCTAAAACTAAACGTATGTGGTTGCTATGTATCCGACAGTGCCTTGTTAAATGGATATGAGCGTGTATAGGCAGTTGCTATAGGTTTTTGAGGGTATTTAAAATGATCAGAAAACAATATTCGCAACTGTACTTTGCGCTTACTCGTAGTATCCTTACCGTGTTTCAAACGTGCCCTCTTGAATACATCACAATTTCATCCTAGTTTTCGTGAGTATTCTAACTGGATAATGGTTAAAATTGCAAGATCTGGTTGTTTTGCAGGCGTTTATCGATGGAAATGGACACAAACAGGAATCGCAGATGAGGTATCGCCAGGTCTCGCGAGAATGCGCTAGCCTTTGCCAGTAAGAATATTTAAAACAAATGCTTACAGCCAATGAGTAACCTTCTTACATTCAAAGGTAACAATTCCCGCCTCGCGCAGGAAACCTGATAGATGTCACCAGGGCGTGTAAGGAGACGTAAATATAAAAGGCCTGAATAAAAGAATTCTTAAACATTTTCATGCTACCATTTCCCTTTAGGGTCATTACCTGTACCTAGTTTTTGGACTGTAATGATCAAGTCTAAGCTTTCACAAAAGGTTTTGGTCTACGCTCATACACTGGGAGTATTGCATCAATGAGCCAGCAAAACACATATGCATGCCTGTTTATGACTCTACCCTTGGAGTAGGAAGACATACAGGCGTCCGTCTAATTTTACTGCTCTTTGACTTAAAGTGTTTTAAGATATCTTCATGAAACTTCATACAAATATTAACAAAAAATGACAATGTGAGGATTGCAAGAACAGTAATTCTGGGTTGCTTTTTAGCTCACCTGAGCCAAAGGCTTATGGGTGAGCTAATAGTATACCAGTCACTCCGGCGTCCGTCCACAATTTCAAACATCTCCTCTGAAACCACTGGGCCAATTGAACTCAAATTTCATATGGAGACTCCTTAGGATGGGGGAACGAAAGTTTGTTCAAATGGTCCTGGTCACATGACCAAGATGGCCACCATGCTCATATATGGTAAAAACCTTTAAAAATCTCCAGAACCAGAAGGCCGATGACCTCAGGACTTGGTATGTAGCATTGGGTATGTAGGGCCTACCAAGTTTGTTTAAATGATGATCCTAGGTTGACCTTTTGCTTTCTAATGCATTTAAATGGGATTTTTTTTTGAAAAGTAAGTTGATTTTTATGAAAACTGTAGAGGTCTTAGTCATTATTCTCACTTGATATGTTTAATCTAATGAGACAATTGCTATAAATAAGTTCCAAAGGTCAAGGTTGACCTTTCAGCAAAGTCGCTCATATTGGAGTCCTTTCAATATATTAAAACAAAGTTTTCTCACAAACCATTGGCCCAATTGAACTCAAATTTCATGTGATGACTGATTATAATTTAGCAAAATTTATACAAAATATTTTGGTCACATGACCAAGATGGCCGCCACGTCCATATACGGTAAAAACTCTTTAAAAATCTTCTCCAGAACCAGAAGGCCGGTGACCTTGGGACTTAGTATGAAGCTTTGGGAATGTGGGGTCTACCAAGTTTGTTCAAATGATGATCCTGGGTTGACCTTGACCTACTTAACGTCAAGGCTAAACTTGCTTCCTATTGCATTTAAATGGGATTTTTTGAAAAGTTGATTTTTTGAATACTATTGAAGCCAAAGTCATTATTCTCACTTGATATGTTACATGACAATGGCTATGAATAAGTTAACTTTTCAGCCAAGGTCGCTCATATTGGAGTCCTATCAACACATTAAAACATAGTTTCCTCAGAAACCACGAGGCCAATTGAATTCAAATTTCATATGAAAGTAAGTAAGGGTGCAAAGATCAGGAATCGATACAATCAAGTACCACACCTGACCCAGGATACCAATGGGAAAGTGACAAACTCACAGAAGACATCACAAACGAGAGCCAAGAGGTCAGCCCTTTCCCAGCAGGTGACCACAAAGCACATATAGACAGACGCGCACAAAGACATAGCAAACACAAGACAGAACAAAAACATAAAAGATCCACAAAAGAAGTACCGCCTTGGAACGGTCAGCAAAATATTTTACTGGAGGGCTTAAACCGGTTTAACGGCGCCAACCTCACCCTTAATTCAGATGTGGATCAAGACACATAGAAAGTCAAAAGTATTGCAGAATGCTACCCTTAAAGCATTCTGCAATACTTAAAACCTTCACTAAGCGATAATTTGTCTGGAAAACCAATTTTTGGTCTTCTTGTGTGGCCGCTTAAGAAAGGTTTACTGTAAATTTACGCGCACAAAGGCATAGCAAACACAAGACAGAGCAAAAACATAAAAGATCCACAAAAGAAGAACCGCCTTGGAACGGTCAGTAAAATATTTAACTGGAGGGCTTAAACCGGTTTAACGGCGCCAACCTCACCCTTAATTCAGATGTAGATTAAGACACGTAGATATTTGGTTTGCATGAAAGACCCCTAACTTATCAATGCATCATCTCCTAAAACATATAAATCAAGATATAACAAGGAGATAAAGCAAGGATAAGGACTCAACAGTAAATTAAACTGAATACGGGAGCAAAAGAAATCCAGGTAAACCCTGGTGGGTCCGACAAAAACTCCTTATGATAGGTTAGCCAAAATTTATTCCAGTTGTACTGGTCACATGACAAAGATGGCCACCACGCCCATATATGTTAAAAATTTTTAAATATCTTCTCATGAACCAAATGGCCTTGGGACTTGATATATAGCATTGGGGATGTTGGCCCTACCAGATTTGCACAAATGATGAATCTAGGGCGACCTTGACCTACTTTATGGCAAGAACCAATTTGATTCCAAATGCATTTACATGGGAAGAATCTTAAATTGGTTCATTTTTTCTATTACTGTTTAGGCCAAAATCATAATACTTGCAAGAAATACTCAACCTAACGAGACAACCGTTTTATATAAGTACCAAATGTCAAACTGACCTGTGACCTTTTATCCAAGGCCACTCATTTGGACTGCCACATACCTATCTTAACATCTTTTCCTCAGAAATCACTGGGCTGTTTGATGGATTATTTTTTAGATTGTTTTAGGTAACTGGACCAAAATGTCCGCAACCCCCATAAGACAAAATATTTTTCATTATAAGCTGTAGTTGATCTTGACCTATATTAACATTATTAAGGAGACCAGGTGAGCGCTTCAGGACCGTCAGGTCCTCTAGTTTTTTTTGGTGTTATGGCAATATAAATCCATCCATCCTGTCATCCATCCATCCCATCCATCCATCCATGACAGAGGGCCCCGGTTAGAGCCTTTACGGTGTCACAGCATTGTGTCCTTGGGCGAGACACAAGAATCCAAGATTAGAACTGGTTCAACCAAGTCCAAAAATAACTAAAAGATTGTTTGATGAGATGTAAAGAATCCAAAAAAAAAACCATCCATCTACGCACCCACCCACTCATCCATCTATCTCTACATTATCTATCTACCCATCTCTCTTTTGCTGCTCTCTCTCCAAGCTAGCAATCTATATGGGGAGATCAACCTGGTTCCACATGGGTCCCAAAATGTAAAGAAAAAATAGATAGTAGAAGCAGGGGCGGATCCAGACTTTCTTGATAGGGGGTTCAAATTTACAAGGGGGTGTTCTATTTGAATATTGTACCTGGTTATTATTTTATGCTGATTTTTATGAAATTCGTTAATGAAAATGGAATCATTTTGGCTAAAGGGGAGGGAGGGGGAGGGGGGTAAGCAAACCTTATGCCTCGGTTACATTTGCCATACGACGAGTATACGATGTCCAAATCACCGTTTCCGTGCAGCCTCCGCAGGGAGCCCTTGCGATCATCGTATTTACGGGCATCGTGGCCTCTACGATTTTGTTTAACTCCGCACAATGACAAATTTGGAAAAATCGTAAGCCCGTAGCCTGTAGACACATCGCAGTGACATCATACGATACCCGTACAGGTACTGCACGGTGATCGTGAGGACAACGCAGGGTTTTAAATTGTCATCTTGGCACAAAAATGATCGTAGACTTTTGCGATAGTCGTAAGGAGCCCTCAAGGTCGCCGCACGATGCCTTTGCAGGACCCATAAAATCATACGGACATCGGAAAGTCATCCTGCGGTAACACTAAGGCGATGGCAAGATGATCGTGCGGTCGCCTTGCGACGTGTCAACAATTACCCGGAGACTAACTTGTCATTAGCTTTTTGTTTCATTTCAATATTTGTCTTCAGGCGATGTCTCTAATACCACCACTCAGTGTGACTCAATATGGACGTTTGCTGATGGAAGCAGTCTAATCATGGGCGGATCCAGAGGAGGGGGAGGGTCCGGACCCCCCCCCCCCCCTGGAAAATCACAAAAATAGTTTTTAGCAATACTGGTCCAGATCCCATAGAAAATCTCAAAGCTACACATGTAATAAGCCAGAATTACATGACGGGCCATCATCGGTCCGCCAGCGAAACTCCATTTAAAATGACGTTTTGCTAGCGGGCCAATAATGACCCCCGCTGTTAGTGGTACAATGTATTTGGATCCTCTCTTCCCCTTATCAACTAAAAAAGTTGAGTTTGACCCCCTCTGACATCACTCTCTGAATCCGCGCATGCTAATCAGAGCTCATGGAGTATGCTTCCATGATAAAATTGTCTGAACTGCAATTCAAAATATGCTCCTAACGTGAAATGCATATGCAATTTCAGTATATATAATGCTGGTTGGATAAGGGGTTTAGTAAATTAGATAAGATTAATAAAAAGTCCAGATATTTTTTGTGATTTATAACTCTGGGATTTGAATTTGAGTATTACTTCAAGTCATAAAATATATGGGTCTCGTAGTGAGAACATGTTACTAGTTCGAACATTTGAATTTGAATGAATGAATGTTTTACAAAATGTACTTTACTGAAAACGAATGGCAAATGTGCTGACCAGGCCTGGTGAAAGAAAGCGCATTCTGGTCAGTACATTTGTTTTACGCATGCAACGACTTCATTTTTGCTTATGACGAAGGTTTTTGTGTTGCTGGCCGTAGAGTGCCTTTGGACGATTAAACTGAATAAAACCATAATTAGGGTATTACACGGGTGGGCATCAGCGGAACTACCGCGAAATCGCGTCAACGTAAATTTGTTCCTTCGTCACATACGGGACCTTTCGCGTTAGTGGCATCGTCACGCAAAAGCCAAACAAAGGTAGGTACTCTCGCTTGTTTTGATTTTTTGTAAAAGAATGAGCAAACTATGTAAAAATCCGGCAATGCTATTCCATGTAGATATGATTTACCTTGCTAAACAGGCCCAACGCGATGTTGAAAAAAGCTTTGCTCTGAGATGAGGACCGTAACCAACTCGAACCAAGTACGGGATTTCTTCAGTTTTATGTCAAAACGAAGAAAGTTTGCAGATGTTTTGCCAGTTTTAGCTCAGAGCACGAGCATTTTACACATGGCATGTACATAACAGCCCTTATTCGTCCTTGGGACGTAAAAAAATCGAACCGATCATGTACTATGAAGGAATGATGCCAACGTTTTCAGGCGCGGAGGCTCCTTCGCCATCGCGTTAGTTGTAACGTCACGCTCTAGTTCCTTGGAGGATACCATGTCAGTACATGCATGCGCGGAGAGAAATGTGTGTATAATGAAAGTATCTGCTGCAACACCCCAATCGACCACCAATCCATCTCAAGCTGCTCCCCATGTACAAACTAGCACACTTACCCCTGTCTCACCTCCAAGACTCCCACAACTTTTAGCTCAGCCTTTTGCGCAGATGTGCTACAGATGCAAGTATCAGGTATCGTCCACTGGCCCAAATAGACTTGAAGTGTGTTCATATAATTTATCTGTCAGTACATGCGAGTTTGTCACCACGAATCCAATAAGCCTGCGCATTTTTAAAGCTTCACCAGAGCTTTCGCTGCTCGCACACACAAAGTATGGATGTAGATAAAGACAAGACCAACTTTTAGACCACCAGCTGGATACATCAGCATAAGCGTATAAAGAAGGCTTTTGCTATATGTACCGAAATATTGTGAGCTGACCCATATAGATACCCTTTTGGGATTGGTTTGGGTTGTGTTGTGGTGTATATTAAAGAGCTATTCAGTCACTGCAAAGGCGGCAACTTTCATATCTTGTCGTGGTTCAGGTTCTATCTATTTGGTAGAGTTAAAACCTTGTTTGAGCTGCGCAAACGTTAGTAGTAATGGGTGGGTAGTAATGGGTGGCACTCTGGGCCAATTTTTTTTAAGCCTGAAAAGAACTTAGAATTTTTCAGGCTTAAAAAAAATTGGCCCAGAGTGCCACCCATTACTACTAACGTTCGTGCATTCAATGGAAATACTGACCGTACATTTATTTACCCTTAGAGTGCCGATGCAGCAAAGATCGTCTGCTTGTGTCGTTTGAAGCCACTCGACAAACAATGTAGACCCAGATAAGGTGGCTCCTGTTGGAGCCGTCTGATCTGGGTCCACACAGTTTGCCTCTATTCTTTCGCTAACCAATAATCAGACATTTTCTGATGCAGTCACTTTGCTGGCATTTTAAGGAGTAAATAATATGTTTTGGGTCTTTACTGAAGTTATGATGCAAGATATTAAGTTACTTTTGAATAAAACCGCGCCTCATTTTCAGCTTCATTACCATTACAATCTTTGTAAGAGTAAATCAATGTAACGGTCAGGATTTCCATTGAACGCACACACGTTTGCGCAGCTCAAACAACTTATTAACTGTACCAAATAGATAGAACCTGATTTTCATTCTATAGCCATATGAAAGTTGCCGCCTCTGCAGTGACTGAATAGCTCTTTAATATACACCCCAACACAACCCAACCCAATCCCAAAAGGGTATGGGTCAGCTCACAATATTTCGGTATGTATCGCAAAAGCCGTCTTTATACGCTTATGCTGACGTATCCAGCTGGTGGTCTAAAAGTTGGTCTTGTCTTTATCTACATCCATACTTTGTGTGTGCGAGCAGCGAAAGCTCTGGTGAGACTTTAAAAATGCGCAGGCTTATTGGATTCGTGGTGACAAACTCGCATGTACTGAATTATATAAACACACTTCAAGTCTATTTTGGCCAGTGGACGATACCTGGTACTTGCATCTGTAGCACATCTGCGCAAAAGGCTGAGCTAAAGGTTGTGGGAGTCTTGGAGGTGAGACAGGGGTAAGTGTGCTAGTTTGTACATGGGGAGCAGCTTGAGATGGATTGGTGGTCGATTGGGGTGTTTCAGCAGATACTTTCATAATACACACATTTCTCTCCGCGCATGCATGTACTGACTTGGTATCCTCCATGGAACTAGAGCGTGACGTTACAACTAACGCGATGGCGAAGGAGCCTCCGCGCCTGAAAACGATGGCATCATTCCTTCATAGTAAATGATCGGTTCGATTTTTTTACGTCCCAAGGACGAATAAGGGCTGTTATGTACATGCCATGTGTAAAATGCTCGTGCTCTGAGCTAAAACTGGCAAAACATCTGCAAACTTTCTTCGTTTTGACATAAAACTGAAGAAATCCCGTACTTGGTTCGAGTTGGTTACGGTCCTCATCTCAGTGCAAAGCTATTTTCAACATCGCGTTTGGCCTGTTTAGCAAGGTAAATCATATCTTCATGGAATAGCATTGCCGGATTTTTACATAGTTTGCTCCTTCTTTTACAAAAAATCAAAACAAGCGAGAGTACCTACCTTTGTTTGGCTTTTGTGTGACGATGCCACTAACGCGAAAGGTCCCGGATGTGACGAAGGAACAAATTTACGTTGACGCGATTTCGCGGTAGTTCCGCTGATGCCCACCCGTGTATTAGTATACGCTGATACAATTAAAGCATCTTTATATTTTCAATTAAAGTGATACTTTTCGAATTATAAAAGAGTACTATAAAAATGGGTTTGCAATATTCTGTGATTTAACTTTATGAAAATGGCATAACTTAGAAATTCACATTAAAATATACACAAACGTACCGAGCTGTTCCATACCTTTGGACCATGTTCTACTAAAAACACTAGCCTCTTCATAGCATGATTTGTGATTACATGACTTTGAAACATAGTTCAAATGGAATGCGAAGATAAACATAGTCCATTCACATACATGTACATATAATTACACAACAATTGCACAGTCAGCGTACCAACTTCCGCAAGGCCATCGTACGATCATCGTGCAATTTATATAGGGAGGTCGTGAAGATAACACGATGATTGTACGATAACCTTGCGATTGTCGTACGATATCCGCAAGGTCTCTGTAAAGTTTTGTTCTAGTTGGTCGCCAAAAGAAATCGTAAGGTGATCGTAAGCAATGTAAACACATACGTCGTAGCTTATAGCCGGCTACGATGCCGAAAAAATCGTAGAGACAATCGGTGACAAATAAATCGTACGACGACCGTGGCAAATGTAACCGAGGCATAATGAATCCCCTCTGTAGAAGCTAGTCATGCATTATGATATAAGCAAGGAAGTTAGTTTATATAAATATGTTGATATCATTTCTTTTTCCTGAATGGGGCTGTTATGTGGGCCCCATCTGGGCAACCCGCATATAGAAAACCCATTTGGGACCCATGCGGAGCCGGTTTGCACTCCTCATATGGGTCCCATACGGGTAGCACATATGGGTCTCATAATGCATGTTTCCTGGGCTGTCTCTCCAATCAATCTGTCCATCCATCTTTCGCTCGCCATCCCTCCCTCCATCTATCTCTCTATCTTTTAAGACAAAATTATATCAACTTAATGGAGAATTTTCAGAAAATCAGGAAGATCGCGTAAATTTACAGCCCCCCTTTGTAAATTTGAACCCGCTAACAAGAAATCCTGGATCAGCTCCTGATCTTGTATAGTACCATGGAAAGTTGGAACCACGAATATATGTCTGACCCAGAATAGGTATGAGTAGAATTTCAAAGGTACAAGTTACAAGAGATCTGGAAGGATGATACTAAAAATAGTTAACAAGGCCCTCATGATGCGGTAAAACTTGGCCATCGCGGCGATTGGGGTGCTCTCATTTTTTTGCTGGTATCTGTTGTTTAATTCCTGTATATTGTAGCGATACACCTACCAGCTAAAATAAATATTCTCATTCTGTATATTTACCTTAAAAATCAGACCCTAAAATAACCTCCAACACAAGTCTTAATCATTAAGACTTGATTCAGATGTATTCTGACTTTAAAGGTTTTTTTTTATAATTTCATTTCAAAATATCCTTAACTGTACAATTCTAAACAATACATATTACATACATTTATTATACATTTTGAGAGAGAGAGAGGTTTTATACAATACTTTTCGTTTCTCATTACTTCTACTGCATATATTCAACTATCGGCTTTGTCTGGGTTACTTATTTGGTCTGGTGTAAATCTACATCTGTTTTTGTGACATTTATTATTTCTCGCTTAATTGTTGGAATTAAAATTGGTACATATATGTATGACTTGCGCAAATGTTTCATTCATCACTATACTTTTTTAAACTACGCGACATGATAACCGCTACCTTGTTATACATAAAGGTTAGCATGTTTTTGGTATATCTTAAATAATGTTGTGAAAAGTATTCACTCTCCTATGAGCCTCCTCCTAAAACAACTTACGGTACAAGAAATAATCTTGCCTTATTTAAACGTAAACGGTAAAGGCGTTATATAACATTTAATGTTTGTGTTTTCAATTATTTCCAGGAGTATTATTGTTGTTATTATTGTTATTATCATTATACTTATTTGTCCGTCTTGGTTATTGTTAAAGTAATTATAGAATGGGGTCCATTTTGATAGAAACTTTGACATTTTATTGTTAATGTTTGCAATAAACCTTTCGCATTGAAATTTGACTTTGAGCACGGAAATAAAGGAATTGATGTTCAATTGTTTGTCAGAAAATTTATTTTTGTAAATATAGTGTTTTGCAACTGCAAGTAGGTAATTTTCTAATTTACTTTTCCCCTGATATGAAAATAAAATACATTTTGTATGTATATTTATCCTTAAATTAATATTTTGTAACAGCCACATTTGTAAAGATTGCCAAAATTCTTTAACTTTATCACAATCGACAAATAAATGTAAAATTGTTTCTGGATCCTGTTTACAATAAGAACACAGATTATTTTCATTTTTTCTTATTCTGTGTAAGAAGGATTTTGTAACCAAAATTATATTTGTTAATTTGTATTGAAAATCTTTAAGAACTACCTCGTTAAAATCTTTTATAACTCAATTATACGTATTCCATTCCTGATCATTTATGTACCCAACCTTGTTCATCCATTTTTCCTGCCCAATAATTTGGTCTACTTGTATCAACTGGTCATAAAATGTTCTACAGCCCCGTTTATCTTTAAGCAAGTATTTAACATAGATATTACATGTAACATTATATTTAGTCTTGATACATACTTGCCTGTTATTTATAATTAGGTTTTTCCAATAATTTGGAATTTTACAAATTAATGATTGGTAATCCAAAAATGTGCCATTAATACCGTATGTTTCTTTTAAAGCATCAAACTGATACATATTGCCGTCTATATCTAATAAGTCTAATACTTGTTTAATTCCTTTTTTGAACCAGTTGTTAATATATAAATTTTGCCCTCTGTTTAAATTATTGTTGAACCAGATAGGTGAACAGAGAATGTGGTTTACTGATTCTACTTTACAGACATTACAAAATTTTGACCACGAGTTAAGACAACCTTCCAAAAAGGATTGTGTAAGTTTTTACTAAGCTCTACAGAGTATCCAGGCCCGCAGCTAAAGAATTTATTAAAATCAATTATTAACAAAGAATACCATTCTATGTTTTCAGAGTTCTGAATTACTCTCCTAAACCAAGATATTTTGAGTGCTCTGATAAATTCTGGAAGGTTTATCATTCTGAGCCCCCCTGCTTTAAAGTTTTTAACAATGATGCTTCGCTTAATTCTATCTGGACCCCCATTCAAATTTATAAAATATTTTTTCTATGTTTTTCAACAAATTGTCAGGTGGATTTGGAAGTGCAAGTAACATATGAATAAACTTCGCAAGTGCTAATGATTTTATTATAGTTATTCTACCCATGAGAGTTAGTTTTCTTTTTGACCATTGTTTGCAAACGCCTTCAACCTTTTTGATTATTTCATTGTAATTCAAGTCCCAAATATTATATATTTCTGTTGAAAATGTAACACCTAAAATTTTAAAAGGTCCTTGTGTCCAATCTAATCTAAAATTATGGCATATTCGTGTTGTAGAGTTACTTAATGAACCTATCCATATTGCTTTGGTTTTTTCAGCATTCATCCTTAGCCCCGACATTGTATAAAATTTTTGTAAGATGTCTAGTGTTTCTCTGAGAGAGTTTTCACTTCCCTTTAAAAACAATTGCGTATCATCTGCAATTTTCCGGCAAACATGATGTTTAGATGTGGGGTATTACAATATTAATAATTCTAAGTATAAAAAATTTCTATGATGTTATATTTGATTTTTGCAGAAATTACTTATTCTGACTTTAAAGTTTAGTACAAAAAATAAGTCTGAATCTTTCACATATGTAAATCAGAAAGACTCAGACTTTAAAAAATAGTAAAAACTAATTCTGAATGATTCAGATGGGATTCACTGTTGGAAAAATTGGTAGAAGAAAGTTCTGAATGGATCAGATCTTATTCAGAAAGATTCAGACTTTAGTTTATAATGTAGAGTGATTCAGACTTATTCAGTTGTTTGGATTCTTTTAATGCAACACTGAATCAGTGCTGAATTGGATACATAAGCTTTCAGAAACGATTCCAACTGATTCATTGGAATTGGAAATCTTTTATTTGGAATTATTTTTATTGATTTAGACTGCATGCGATGGATTCAGATGAGTTCAGCTTTGTTTCAGAAAGATTCAATCTGATTCAGGACTGATTCAGAAATTAAGGCTTATGAAGGTAGTGCCCTAATCTGAAATGGGTTTATTCTGAGTTTCTTCATTTCAGTAATTATTTTAGTATTGTTGTTGTGCTTGTCCCACCAACAGCTATGTTCAAATATAGAGACATGGCCATGGTTTAAGGTCTCATCTTACCAACTTTGAACCTCAATATAAGGACCCATAGGGGGGGGGGGGGGGGTGTGCTACATTTATATTACCTTTGACGAAAAGTCTTGAAAGCTCGTCTGAATTCTTGATAAAAAAATAAGTACCAAAGTATATCCTAGGCACTTTGGTAAATTTAAATGAGCAAATTTAAATTTCTTTCAAAATTCAACTGAGAAAATTGAAGTCAACCAAGATACCATCATACATGGCATTGCAGTATTTTAAGTTAAAAACAGCACAATTAAATGACTATATAAACAAGAGGGCCCATGAGCCATGGATCGCTAACCTGAATCCTTGTCAGGAGGAGAGGATGTTTACCAAAAATATAATTCCCGTTCCCCAACACTTAAGTCCTACTTGGGTATCACTCAGGTCATAACCAAAGCCTATCAAGTCACTAAGTTTAATCAAATTATGCGTATCTGCCTCATTCAATATCTGACCTTTTTACCCAACCCAGTGCACCATAACCTTCTTTAGAAAAAAATACCTTTTGTCCCATACAGGATTCAAGGGTGGGTAAAAGGGTAGAGCATTTGCATGCATGGTGTTATATGCTTCATCCTAATTAATTTGATATTGCAACATGACTACTACCAGAAAAGAAAACAAATTAACCTTTTGACCCCATCAAAGGGGTCAAGAGTAAGTGTAGGAGCAAAAGATTAGCTTATATGTTATTGTAATGCTGTATTCCCTTTAATTTGATATGCACCATGACTGCTTTCAGAAAAAGATATAGTTTGACCTGACCCCACCCCCTGGGTCGAGGGTGTGTCTGTGGGCAAAATACCTGCTACCATGCTGCCGCCAGCCGCGTCAGCTTTAATTTGATATACAACATGACTACTTTCAGAAAAAAGATATAGTTTCGAGAGTGTGTATGTGGGCAAAATATTTGCTACCATGTTGCTGTCAGCTTTAATTTCATATGCAACATAACCATATTCTGAATAAGTTTAATTTTGGCCTTGGCCCAATCCATAAGTCCACCCAACGGGCTCGGACGCAGGCCTTTAAACTTTGATCCCGTGTGATACGTTTCATATCTATTGCTGCTCTGCCTGCATGCAAAATTTCAGCAAAAAATATAAACAATTGCCTAAGTTATTGAGAAATTGTAAAATATTTGACTAGGTGGGGTCAAAGGGGGTGGGGTAAAACTGTGACACTGCCATGCTTATATACAGGCACTTGGCAATCATGGTCTATAGTGAGAAGTTGTTAAATATAATGGCTTTCATAAAATGTGAAGATCATCACACAAAAAAAGCTAAATTAGGTTTTGCCTTATAATTACCTGTACTAAAGCAAGGGCAACAACTCAAGTGTTAAAGTGTCACTTTTAACCAAACTTATAGGATATCGAGAATTTATAGTACTAATCATTTGTTCCAAGAATAAATCAAATCTGACCAATAGATTCTGAGATAAGGTTCTGGACAGACAAAAAGTGTGGACGGTCGGATACACAGACGACGCCAAAAGTTATCTCTCTGACTTCGTTGGGGGATAAAATCATTGATGTGCACATAACAGGTCTGGTAACAGGCTTAAACTTTTTTGACTGGCTGTTCAACAATGCGTTTGTACGTTGAACTGCGTTGATACACATGGGCTTTAAACGCGTATCGATGGTGAGATTTGATTGGACATTTGAAATGCGTGTTAGAAAACTAATGCGTATTTCGTGTGTTATCAACGTGAGTTGGACAAGGACAAATACGCGATCGGTAGTGTATCATATGACGTCGCGTCTGAGAGTGAAATAACGCCATGTCCTCACCGGCGTCACTGCGTTGTGGTCCTTGAGATTCACGTGCTGTTTGAACATTGGTTTAAATTTGAAACGAAATTTGCAAAAAAAAGCGGTCTTCTGTCACATTTAATGGCTTATACACTCAGTGTGGAACGTATCTCGGTAAGAGATGAAACATACAAATCATCATCTAGATCAGAAACTTTTAACAATTCTGAGCTCTGGTGATGAAAGAGGATGAGTAAAGAAATCTGACACAGTCCTGAACTTCTGATAAACAACAACATTACCTTGATCTTCCGACAAGAAAAAAACATTGTTCATTATTCTAAACTCATCATTTATCATTATACAATTGTCCGCTATCTTTATAGAAAGACAGTGGTCTTGGAAAACAATTTCTTTGTACTGACATAGTACTTTCTTTTTCCCTGAGACTTCTAGGAAGTATTCCATTTCTATGTATTTTTTTTTTCCAAAACACCACTTACATTCAATGATAAATGATCCGTTGGAACACAGAAATAGTCTTTTCGTTCTGATATCCTTCTGATGACTTGCTGTAGATATGATTTCAGAAAAATGCAAAGTCGTTATAAGAATTACTAACAAACTTATACTGATGGGTCAAAGGAAGACTCAAAGGTTGGTTGTGCTGTTATATCAGACAACCATAGTAATATGCAACGTATACCTGACGATTCATCAATTTTCACTGCTGAAGCCAAAGCAATTGATCTAGCTTTAGATTTCATTAGCACTTGTGATGCTAACAATAAATTTATTATATTCTCTGACTCGCTTTCTGTATTGAAAGCAATGAATCATACCAGTTCAAAGAATCCACAGATTCAGAAACTTTTAGAAAAATGTCATGAGCTTTTAGCTTATAAAGAAATTGTTCTCTGTTGGATTCCTAGTCATATAGGTATCCAAGGGAATGAGATGGTAGATAAGCAAGCAAAAACATCGCTTTCATTAGAACCAACTTCTTTTAAGATTCCATTTTCTAATTTCAAGCCATCTATCAATAAGTATATCTTGGAAGAATGGCAAACTTCATGGAACAACAGCATTGGAAATAAACTTCTTGACATAAAACCAACTATCGGTGAACAACAATCAGTTGTTCGAAACATTAGAAAAGAAGAAGTCGTTTTGGCTCGACTCCATTTAGGTCATACAAGAGTCACACATTCATACTTACTACTAGGTGAAGAGCAACCACACTGTGTTGGTTGCGATGCACCATTTACTGTACGTCACTTTCTTTTGGATTGTGGCGATTTTGCACAAGTAAGAAATAATTGTTTCCATGTTGATAACATGAAACAGTTATTTCAAGATATACATATTGATAGTATTATGACTTTTTTAAGACAAATAAATCTTTTTAACAAAATCTAATAAGTATTTTTAAAATCATGTTTTGTTTTACATTTGTATCAGACCATAATACAGACTAGTTACACACTAAATCTCTCCAAATTGCTGTACAAAGCGACAAAGCAGCTGATCAGCATATTGATTGTACGCTTCACAGAAGAATATACACATAGCAAAATTTCTAATTAGTCACTTTACATTTTATGTTAGTTTGGAAAGTAAAATTCGGTTATATAAAATTCATGCTTATATAAATGAACCAATGTCTTGCCGAAACTCTGCATGCCCTGCCATTTGAAAACGACTTCCACAGACGATGCTAGTGTAAAGGTACTCTCATTTCAAAAAGTCACATTTTTTCCTACAATATGAAATTATCCAGAGATGCTATCCATTTGTATTTTTGTTTGTATGAAAATGTTTCTGACTGCCGTGATTAAAGGCGAACACGCTTCAAATGATTCGCTTCAATCAGGCTCCTCTTTTCTGTTACGTAATAGCATAATGACAAACTCTACCACCAGCTAAATCATTGAAATTCAGTTTTTTGCATGCAGTTTACATAGGAAGTTCGCACTGTTCTGTACGTCTTATTTTCAGTGATAAGGTATTGAAATTTTCAGCGATTATGTATTACTACTGGACGTCACTCTTCCAGTTTGGAAATTGAAAAAAAAAATTAATGCAAAGTACCGTCAAATTGACCTGTTAAGTTTTACATTCAAACCGGAAGCAAGCAGCAGCAGTGAAATGTTTTTCATCACAAAATGGACGAATCAAGTTCTATTCTGTTTGGGCTATCTTGTTCAGATAAAATAAAATGCATACAACAATTTTTGCACAAGCTACTAATGATTTTCAAAAATCTAAAAAAATGTGATATTTAAAAAAAAATGCGTAAAAATTACTTTAGTCAAAATTTCAAGTGTTTGGTGTTTTTGAAGTTGACTAGACCAGTCTATTAGCAATTGAACTTAAATTACTTAAATTTGATATCAAAACCATGTTTCTTCAAAAAAGGCATATTTTATGCATTTTAATAAAAAAACGTGGATTGAAAGACAACTTTTCCGAAAAATTGCTAAACTTTTGCCCATAAAACTGCACAGTTATATGCAAAAAATCATTTCAATGTTATTAGCGCTTGATCAGAAATAATGAGTTTAAAAAGTTACCAATTAGAAATTTTTCAAGTGTAGAAGACAAACAGAAAATAGAAACAGACAGTAGCATGAAGTGTCTTTATGTGTGTACAGAATGGCCACTTTATAAAACTACAGGCCTTGTATACAACAAAAGATGGCGAAATTCTGAGGCTTTCCAACGGTCAACTTCATTCAGAGAGCGACCTTTTCTATGAATTCTCTTGGAAGATGGGCCTGTAAAGCAATTGAGGCATCTGAAATTTTCTGAACAGCAACAGCCCCCATGCAACATGAATTAACTAAAGGACCCTTTATCCAAAGCCATATCATTCGCTTTACAACACCTAGGCATACTGGATGCATAGTCATTTGGCAATTGAAAACATGCCAATTGGTAAGCGCTGAAGTGGTGATGGGCCTAAATGGCGTTCTTCATCCTGCATTTCATCAAACTGTACATCTGTCCGCAGAGGAGCACCGGTTCATCTTGCCATGCCATTCACCAGGTTGTGTACAGTTGTTACAACTATGACCTTTAATGATATTTTATGTTTTTTTCTGTCTCATGGACGTCTGTTTATTTGTGCCTTGTGGTCACCTGCTGAGAAAGGGCTGACCTCTTGGCTCTCGTTTGTGGTGTATAACTGTGAGTGTGTCACTTTCACATTGGTATCCTGGGTCAGGTGTGGTACTTGATTGTATCGATTCCTGATCTTTGCCCCCTTACTTTTACAAATGCTTTTGCTGCAGCATTACAAATAATACTGGAAACTGTAAATCTAGTGCGAATTTTTCATCAACATATATCAAACTCCATTTTGAAACAGATTTTCTAATTCAGTCACCAGTTCCTCAGTATACTCATGCCCATTTGTTGGCTTTTGATCCCCAGAACACAAACCTATAACAAAAGGTTTAGAGTAGCATGGTCTTGTAAGTCTTTCCAAAAATAGGCCGAAACTGCTTATTGGAGCTTCTAAATAATGGCAGCCCGTCTATATCAATCTGTAAAGAAACTTCCCCAATATCATTCTTTGCAAGAGGGAGATGTTCAATAAAGGACCTGACCCATTTTTCAATTCCAAAATGGTGATAAAGACCTGCAACATTCAAAATCTCATAATGCTTGTAGGTCTTCAACAATGTTCTAGCATTCTTTTGGTAGGAAAGGGTGGTATGTATGCAACGTTGATAAAAGAGCATTTAGTGCAGTATGACTGATATTGATTTTGGAAACCCAGGACTTCAGCTGATTATCAAGTTCATCTTCTTCATTTTCACTAGTATCAGTGTCTAAGGAAAGGTCACATTCATCAGATACATCATTTACTACATGTGATTAACTACTTAAGGCTGGAACCTCACCAGACTCAAGATGGCCATCAATATTGTTGGAGTCAATTAAACAGTCAGAATGAATTTGATTTTCCAAAGTCCCAGTACTAGTACTATCACTATGCTGCTTAATATTTTCAATCGTATCATAATACAAATCTTCAGTTGCACAATCAAGGGTGTCTTGTTTATTGTTTTCTAAATGAGATGAGCTGTTAATGATAGTTGCAGCATGCTCACTTACTTTTGATTGAACTTTTCGGCGCTTTGTCCAGTAGGGTGCCATGTTTGTTTGTTTTGACACTTTAATGTTCTGGTTATCAATTATTAAGTCATGTCAGGAATTGTCTTCCTAGGTTGAACCATTACAATATAAGCAATGAATAAAGTGTCTTGCTCAAGGACAAAACACAGTGACTCTACTACATGTAGTGATGCGACTCAAACTAGCAAGTTAGCAACCCTTCTGTCCAAAGTCTAACACTCTACGATCTACACTCCATGAAAGTTTTAATCAAAAATATTGATTTTATATGGCCATTTCAACCACCTTTTTAGGTAGTCATTCAAAATAAAAATGAAAACAGTATCTATTTCACAACTTGGATTATTTCTGGGTTTTAGCAAAATTCTTTGAACAGTTTACCAAATGTAAAGCTTAATTAGATAATAGACATGTATGATAAATGCAATTTGTACAAAAGAAGTCTTCTGTCACATTTAATGGCTTATACACTCAGTGTTTTTCATAGGTGCTTTGCAGAATGTTTCCATTTCACTTATTTTTATGAATGAAACTCCTACCGTAAAGGCTTTTGTGCTTGCAAACATGCACATTTAACAGTCTTCTTCAAGTCTTGGGGAGTGGCAATCTTTCAATATTTATTCTTGGACACCGGATAGGGACATCTGAGATTTTACCCTGGGTTAGAAAATCTTATCTTACCCAGGCTCTCACGTGAGGGCTAAATACATCGGTTGTATAGTAACACACGCACATGTTCATCAAGTGACGTCATTGTTATGTGAAAGTGACGTTATCATAACAGTCGCATCTAGGCGTATTCACGAACTTCTGGGAGCCTTTTCTTAAAAATAAAATTTTGATATCTAATGGTGGGCAAGAAAAAGAATCCATTATTTGGGTGAGAGTAGGATAGAAAAATCCATCCCGGTTGTCAACACTCGGCAAGCCTCATGATGGCAATCGGCGATCCTCAGGATGGATTTTTCTATCCTATCCTCACACATGATAGATTCTTGTATTCTTCCAATAATCAGCACGAACTTTTATGAGCAGCTGAAAAAGAAAAATGATCACATGTTGAATCAGATTTTTATAGTCAGAAAGTCTAAAGTCTTTACTACTTTAATGTTTATTTTGAAGGTAGGTAGGTTAGGTAGATCTCTGGTTATCCAGTTAAGTCAAACAAAGAAAGTCAGTTCAAAATACTGTAGTACATGTGTTCAAAAACTAATGATTCTAAATAGTTAGAACTCCAAGAATCGGATGTGTCGCCTGGCCAAACAGAAGTCCAACAAGGCAAATTTGTCAAATGTATATCCCAGGCGTAGGGTTATTTTAGAGAAACTTATTATCACAAAACATAAATCTCATTTAGCAACCCCTAAGTTCACCTTGGGTAGGGGAGGGGTTCATTGTGCTAAATATTTGCTACCATGTTGCTGCATCCATGATTCCCTTTAATTTCATGTGCTACATGACCATGTTCTGAAAAAGTTGTCTTTTGATCTATTGACCTGGTCAGGAGCGAGGGCGGGGGTCTGCAGGCAAAATATTTTCCACCACGTTCTGCATTTCGTGATTCAATTTAATTTGATATTCAACATGACTATGGTTTGAAAAAGTTGAATTTTGACCTATTGACTCCATCCAAAGGGTCGTGGGGTCGGGATCTGCGAGCAAAATATTTGCTACCATGCTGCTGCATTTGTGATTGACTTTAACTTGCTATGCAACATGGCCATGTTCTGAAAAAGTTGAATTTTGACCTATTGCCCCCAGGGTCGGGGATGTCAGCAGGAAAAATATTTGCTACCACGCTGCTGCATTACGTGATTCCCTTTAAATTGATACGCAAAATGACCATGTTCTGAATAAGCTGCATTTGACAAATTGACCCTATACCGGGGGGGGGGGGGGGGGGGGGGGGGGGGGGGGGGGGTGGCGTCTGCAGGCAAACCATTTGCTTCCCACGTTGGTGTATTCTTGATTCTCTTTAGTTTGATATGTAACATGACCATGTTCTGAGGAAGTTGAATTTTGACCCTACCCCCTAAGTCCCAAGGGGGTGAGACACAGCCTCATGCAAAATTTCCGTTAAAAATATTGCCAACTTACTGAGTTATTGCGAAATTTAAATTTTCAGAGTGGGGGGTACGTAGGCCTCTCGAAGAAGAGAGTTCATTTTGCTTCGGGCTATTCACACGCCTATTTTATGTAAACACTTTGTTCTTATGAGGTTTCTAGAGAAGTAGCTTTTGTTTAATAGCTTTAAGTATTGCTTATTTCGGTGTTAGAATACCTCTATTGTACATGTGTAATGGCGTGTCGTGTATGACGCACTTTTGTAATAAACAGTTCTTCACGAGCGTGTTTACTGTGTTGTTTCTATAATAGAAACTTACTCGTGCATGTCTCTATCCCCAGCAGCCAATAGCCAGGTCTGCAAGAACGCGTTTTCGAGAAGAAAACAAAGATTACAAAGACCTAGCGTCTCAATTATTTTGCTGACTTATCTTTGTAAAATGTACTATAATGATAAAAAAAACTATAATGCTTACTTAATATTGGCTTTATTTGGCCATGCGGACATTGTATAACAATTGTTAACGTTTCACTTCAATTTAAAAGATATTCTTTCAACATCAATACAATATTTAACCACTCACAACGTTCACATAATTTCTCAATGTTCAA
This sequence comes from Loripinus fragilis, assembly GCA_964019695.1. Classification (NCBI taxonomy): domain Eukaryota; kingdom Metazoa; phylum Mollusca; class Bivalvia; order Lucinida; family Lucinidae; genus Loripinus; species Loripinus fragilis. Next base: position 44,770,053 of record OZ026528.1, read on the forward strand.
TATCAACAATAACAATTCAACCAATCAACATCATTATTCAAGTTAAAGCAATATCACTCAATATTATTCTAATGCTCTGTCTATTTCACTTTTGAGTTAGACTTGATAATATGGAGGACTCCAACCATATTACAATTTTGATTGAGACGGCCGCATGCTTAACCTAGCATACAACATGTTCGCAATATTCCAAAATTCACGCCACACTTTATGTCTAATTAGATTTAATAATGTGTTAGGTTTCCTACCATATCAAAAATTATTTAAATGGCTGCAGGCTAACCCTAACAGTAACATGTTTGCAAATTCAAAAATTGACGTTCAATTTATGCATTCACGAGCGAACATGATTCACAACACCATAGTTTTTCTGAGATTTACGGAGGGCTTTTGGCCATATTGAACATTTTTTGAAGAGGACTTCTAGCATCAACAGTCTTTCATGATTGCTCATTTTCAAATTATACATTTGTGTGCAAACATGATCCACAACACCATAATGTTCTACCATGATCTATGGAAGGCTACTAGCCATAATTCAATTTTTTGTTGAAGTGGGCTTCTAGCCTCAACAGTCTTTCATGTTTGCCCATTATCAAATTAAATTTTTGTGTGCAAACATGATCCACACGACCATAAAGTTCTACAGTGATTTATGAAGGGCTACCAGCCATATTCAACATTTGTTGAAGAGGGCTTCGAGCCTCAACAGTCTTTCATGTTTGCCCATTTACAAAGTATACATTCGTGCGCAAACATGATCCACGTCGCAATAATGTTATTGTGTGATTTAAGGAGGGCTACCAGCCATATTCAACATTTGTTGAAGAGGGCATCCTGCCTAAACACTCATTTATGTTGCCTCAACACTCATTCATTTTCTCTAATGTGATTTCTGTCGCACTGTGGCATTCTTCTAAAGCAGCTGATAGTGTCCGTCATGACAAAGTATTGGATATCTTGGTTATCACGTAAAACGCACCTGAAATATGCAACAAAACAGCAGAAAACAAACAAAAAAATTAAGGGGAGGGTCAAATGGGAAGGTCAACAAAACTTCCTTCGAACATTATGCTGTTCTTTACGTAGCCAAAACGAAGAAGGCAGATAAACATGTATGTACATATCTTTGCAGACTGGCTATTAATAGATATCTGAAACAAGTGTACGCTTCTTTAAAGTTCGCCCCTCAATTGCATTGAAGTGTGATTTCTCAATAATAAATGAATTTTATTTAAATCGAACTAAATTGCATTATTCTTGAAGAAAATATGCACAAGAATGTAAAATATTACTGGCAAGAATGGCTGTGTGTAATTAGACATATGTTAAAGATTACAAAGACCTAGCGTCTCAATTATTTTGCTGACTTATCTTTGTAAAATGTACTATAATGATAAGAAACTACAATGCTTACTTAATTTTGGCTTTATTTGGCCATGACGGGCATTGTATAACAGTTGTTAACGTTTCACTTCAATTTAAAAGATATTCTTTCAACATCAATACAATATTTAACCACTTACATCGTTCACATATTTCTCAATGTTCAAAATCAACAATAACAATTCAACCAAGCATCATCATTATTCAAGTTATAGCAATATCACTCAATATTATTCTAATGCTCTGTCTATTTCACTTTTGAGGTGTTTTAACCATATTACAATTTTGATTGAGACGGCCGCATGCTAAGCCTGGCATACAACATGTTCGCAATATTCCAAAATTGAAGCTCAATTTATGCATTCCCACCAATGAGCGGACCAACTGTGCAATAATTGATTCGCTCACCTTATCTGGGTCTGTAGCGCCCACAGCAGCTTATTAAATCAATGTTAAAGTTCACTGGGCTTCACTCCATTTTTCGCTAAAAATCAATTTACGGAGCAAACATAGGTTTTCATGCATTAACGTTCATGGGGTCCCTCGGGAGATGGAGATGTTTAACACCTAGTACGACAGATCTGGTGGTTATAGAGGAATTCTTGATCAGTCAATTGTACATGGATGAGATGTTGAGGTCTATGGGCAAAACCAGTGACAGTACCAGGCCTAGGATGACAATGTCAAAACACACCTCACTAGAATCAGCAAAAACAATGTTGTGCGCATCGACTGGTCAATTCGCTCACCAGGCATGTCTACAATTTTAACATGACATGTTTGGACAGAGGGTCCAACACATAATAATGGCATTTAGAAACCCCCTGCCCCTCGATTCAGTGTTGCAGTATATAGCGATGCTGATCCCTCAGCACCAAATCACAAGAATTATTCAGAGTATGTAAAACCGGTGCTAGTCCTAATCTCATCTTTGAAATGTGATGTTTAAGGCTATCAAGTTAATTTCATGTGACATTCAAAGGAATTGCCTTTCAAGTTTTTAAAACTTACTTGTTATTTATGTGTCAATGAGGGAATACTCATTAGACATTTTTGCGAAAAATGACTTTGACCCCTGGGTTACTTGAAACTATGTCACAAAAAGGTTTAGTTAAAAAGTGTGGTTAGGTGAACTGACCGTCCCGCAATGACCATAGCTGTTGACTTGGGACGTAAAGCAACAAAACCAACCAACCAATAACAAAGGTATTGGTGCTAGCAACTTAAAGTAAAATGTTTTCCAACCGATGACATGTATCTAAACAAATAAATAAAAAATTAATAGTTCTTTGCTTTGGTGTTCTTATGTTGCATGGTTTTCTGAGATTTCCTTAACTTTTTTGTTGAGTATACTTCTAACTGTAAATATGTTTTTCACCCTACTCTTATCGAGCACGGACTATACAATAGAGGTATTCTAACACCGAAATAAGCAATACTTAAAGCTATTAAAAACAAATGTTACTTCTCTAGAAACCCAATCACAATAAAGTAATGAGTTCTAAAAACCTTGGTTTAGACAAACTGGGACTTTGTCACTAACTGGGCGTGTGGATAGTCCTAGGCAAAGTGAGCTCTCTTCTTCGAGAGGCCTACACATCTCCCTCTTAAAACCAATTGACCTAAGGGGTCAGGGGGAGTGGGGTAATATTTATCACTGTAATGCTTATCTACATGCACAGGGTAATCATGGCCTATAGCGAGAAGTTGTCAGATGTTATAATTTTAGAGAAATGTGAAGTTTATTCCACAAAAAAGGCCAATATAGCTTTCATATTAGCCTAAACCTAAGTAAAAAGGGTCATAACTCAGTCAAACGTTTGCGAATGACCTCTAAATTCGAACTTGACCCGTATTTTATGATGCGTTACCCTTCTTTTAATTTAAGATAAACTTTTACTTCCCTTCAAAAGTTATTGATCGGAAACCACAATTTGACAATTTAGCTCAAATCTAAGTTAAACTAGAAATGATGTATATGAAACAAGTTATGCCCCAAACCCTTTTCTTGTCAAGAAGGGTTCATACCGCAACGGTTACATTTAAAGTTTGAAGCTTCTAGCTATACTACTCATCATCCTCTATCAGCTGACCTAATTTGAACAAAAATAAAAAATAATACTTTCACCCAGTTATCAGGTGACAAAGTTTGAAGCTGCTAGCTATTAAATGTTGTGAGATACATGTATCTTTATTTAAGTTTTCAATGCCCAAATTTACAAAGTTCAATAACTTGAAAAAATAAAATAACTTTTTTTTTTAATTTTTCACCAGGGAACCTACTCAGCATCTTCTACAAACTGACCTTGTTTGAAGCTGCTAGCTATAATACTTTTTTAGATATTTTGTCCTTTATATTTGGAGTAAACTGAGGTTGTTTAAATTTCCCATAGACTGAGCTTTCTTTTGCTAGGTCGTCGGCTGTGAATTTTGCTTAAAGTTCAATTTTAATTTAGTACGCTATCACAATTATGAAGATTTTGTAATTGTTTGTTAAATGTGGGAAGTTAAAATAAAACTAACAAAGCATGAGAAAGCCACAGGGGCTTGGAGTTATGATTTTTAAGTGATTTTAGGCCTATGGAAGCATGATACATGCTTTAAAATATCGAAAGTTCGACTGTTTAAAGATTTGAAAAAATGTTCAAATAGAGTTTAAAAAAATGAATAATAAATGTTTCTTCCATTATCCTTAGGATTTCTGTGTCCGACCTTTGCTTTTTTTAGCTCACCTGAGCCAAAGGCTCTGAGGTGAGCTATTAGTATACCAATGACTCTGGGGTCCGTCCGTCAACATTTTCAAACATCTCCTCTGAAACCACAGGGCCAATAAAACTCAAATTTCATATGGAGACTCCTTAGGATGGGGGAACGAAAGTTTGTTCAAATAGTCTTGGTCACATGACCAAGATGGCCGCCATGCCCATATATGGTAATTAAAAATCTTCTCCAGAACCAGAAGGCAGATGACCTTGGGACTTGGTATGTAGCATCGGAGATGTGGGGCCTACCAAGTTTGTTCAAATGATGATCCTGGGTTGACCTTCCTACTTAACGTCAAGGTCAAATTTGCTTCTTAATGCATGTAAATGGGGAAATTTTTGAGAAGTTGACTTTTTGAAAACTATTGAAGCCAAAGTCATTATTCTCACTTGATATGTTTTATCTAATGTGACAATGTCTTTAAATAAGTTCCAAAGGTCAAGGTTGACCTTTCAGCCAAGGCCGCTCATATTGGAGTCCCATCAATATATTTAACATAGTTTTCTCAGAAACCATTGGGCAAATTGAACTCAAATTTCATATGAAGACTGCTTACAATAAGTTGGCCAAGATTTATGCAAATTGATTTGGTGACAAAAATGGCCGACATGTCCATATATGGTAAAAACCCTTTCAAAATCTTCTTCTCCAGAACCAGAAGGCTGATGACCTTGGGACTTGGTATGTTACATTTGGGATGCGGGGCCTACCAAGTTTGTTCAAATGATGATCCTATGTTGACCTTGACCTACTTAACACATAGGTCAAATATGCTTCCTTATGCATTTAAATTGGATTTTTAAAGTTGATTTTTAATACTGTTGAAGCCAAAGTCATTGTTCTCACTTTATATATGTTAAGTGGCAATTCTAAAGGCCAAGATTGACCCTTTAGCCAAGGTCACTCATATTGGAGGCCCATCAATATATTAAAACACAGTTTTCTCAGAAACACGTGGCCAATTGAACTCAAATTTTGTATGGAGACTCCTTAAGGTGAGCGGAGTTAGTGTGAACCAAATCTTAATGGTCACATTACCAAGATGGCGGACATGCCCATATAAGGTATAAACTCTTTAAATATCTTTTACTCTGAAATCTAAAGGACAATGGCCTTGGGACTTGGTATATAGCATTGGAAATGTGGGCCCTACCAGGTTTTCAAAAGTGATGAATCTGGGTTGACCTTGATCTTTTCTACGGCAAGACCAAATTTGATTCCTAATGCTTTTATATTGGAAAAATCTTGAAATGTTCATTTTTCTATAAAACTGTTTAAGCGTAAATCATAATACTTGCGAAAATGCTAAACCTATTGAGACACTGGTTTTATATAAGCACCAAAGGTCAAGCTGACCTTTCATCCAAGGCCTCTTATATTGGACTACCTTATACATATCTAAGCATCTTTTTCTCAGAATTCACTGGGATGTTTGAACATAAATTTCATATGGAGAATTCAGTAGATAAAACAAGATAAATATGATATTTTTTTTTAGGTCACTCGATCAAAATGGCCACTGCCCATACGTGGTAAAACAAAATATGTTTGAACAATAAGCCTTAGTTGGCCTTGACCTATTTTAACATTATTAAGGAGATCAGGTGAGCGCTTCAGGTCCTCTAGACTATGGATCACTTTGGTCAAAATTTTCATTGGCTTCCATATGAAAAAGAAATGAACCAAAATACATCCAACGCGCTATCAATAGTTTACTAATTCACTTTTTGATGTTTTGGTGAAATGCGTTGGTCTGAAACATTAACCAAAACATCTTCTGAAAAAGTGCTTTGGGGTGTTTTGGTTCACCCTGTCATGGAGAAGTAAGTTGGTAGATAAAATTTTAAGTGTAGCATTTGTATATTGTTAGACTTTGATAAATTTTGAAACGTATTGGAAGCGTATGAATAAACTTACCTGGCTGCAAGCTAACTGACCTCTGGGTCAAGCGTATTGGTAGTAATTTGGTTTCAAGAAAATATCCCAGAGTTCAACATAGCGACCTAAATTACTCTTTTCAATACTGGAGGGAAGAGCTATTGAGTGTTATGATGATTTTTTTCTGTTTTCAGTGTTTAAGAAATATGAACAATATATATCATTGATAGAATTGATTATTCTTAAACATTTCCAGCAAAAGTAAGTTTTCGAAAAACTTTTTTGCCATAAATAATCTGCGCAGTTCGATATTGTTAAGTATTTAGAGCTAAATCCTGCAGAACAATCAAATTTCCGAAACGTAAGTCGTGGAGATCTTATGTTTCGAAAATCAATCATAAACACCTGTTAAAAAGTTTGGGATATGATAAGAAAAATCTCTGGAAAAAACAAATCCCCCTGTTATACACATTTAAATTTAGATGGTACTGACAGTAAAGCAACCTCAAAAACAGACATTGCTGACACTTTAGGAGAAACTTTTTGTCACAACTTATCATCTTTTAATTACTCTGAATCCTTCCTTAAAATAAAAAAAAGAACAAGAGAAAGTTAAAATTGAATTTCAAATCACAAAATAATGAATTTTATAACAAAGATTTAGATGAATTGGTTGAGGCTATATAGCTATCACATGACTCCGCCACAGGTCCTGATGAGATCCACTACCAAATGCTTAAACATCTTCCGGAGAATTCTCTTAAAACTCTATTGAATATATTTGAAAACTTTTGGGAAACTGGTAAATTTCCAAAAGATTTGACATATTCAGCAATAATTCCTATTCCCAAACCAGGTAAAGATCCTGCAGAATCTAATAATTAAAGACCTAAAGCTTTAACAAGTTGTCTATTTAAAACACTTGAAAGAATGATTAAAAATGACTTACTGGGTTTTTAGAATCCAATAATCATTTATCGCGGTTCCAGTCTTATTTCAGAACTGACCGCGGTACAACTGACAATTTAGTTAGATTGGAAACTTTCGTATGTGATGCCTTTATTAAAAAGGAACATGTAGTTGCTGTGTTTTTCGATTGGGAAAAAAGTTTACGATACCATATGGAGATATGGCATTTTAAAAGATATCCACAAACTAGTATTAAGAGGTAGACTTCCTACTTTCGTTGAAGAATTCCTTGCAGACCGCACCATACAAGTCCGAGTTGGCTCATTTCTGTCTGACGAGTATGACCAAGAGCAAGGTGTACCTCAAGGGGGTGTTCTGTCTACAACACTTTTTAGTATCAAAATTATGATATTGAGAAATGTTTAGGTAATCTTACTGATTGCTCATTATACGTTGACGACTTCTCTATCTGTAATCGCTCAAAAAGCATGGGGACGATTGAACGTCAACTACAACACAATTTGAATAAGATTGAAAATTGGGCAACTAGCAATTACTTTAAATTTTCCAAATCAAAAACACAGTGTGTACATTTCTATCAGTTGCGCATACAACATGATGATCCTGTTTTACATTTATATGGATCACCAATTCCAGTTGTTAAGGAATCTAAATTCCTTGGCATGGTTTTTGATAGAAAACTCAGTTTTATACCCCATATTAAATGTCTCAAAGCTAAATGTTTAAAAGCATTGAATCTTTTAAAAGTGCTTTTCCACACTTCTTGGGGAGTGACCGAACTACACTTCTCAAGCTTTATGTCTCTAGTCTCAGTCAAAATTAGACTATGGCTGTATTATATATGGCTCTGCACGAAAATCATATCTTCAAATGCTTGATCCTATACTCAATCAATGACTTAGGTTAGCTTTAGGAGATTTAAGAACTTCTGTTGCTAGTCTCTACGTGGAAGCAGAAGAACTATATTTTTTCTCACGAAGAGAGAAACTCTCTTTACGATTTGCTATTAGAAGTGCAGCTAATCCAGCAAACCCTGCTTATGAAGTTACAATTCCACCAAAATATGTTGATTTATATGAACAGAAACCTAAAGCTATTAAATCATTTGGCATCAGAATTACACCACTCTTAGAATCTGTCAATATCAAACTACAAAATGTTGAAAAACGTTTTACACCAAATATTCCGGCTTGGTATTTGAAACAACCTGAATACTTTTCGATTTAGACTCTGGGAAAAATCTGAATCAAATCCACCCATATTAAAAGATGATTTCCGAAGGCTGCAAAGTCGTTATAAGAATTATCAACAAGTTTATACTGATGGGTCAAGTGAAGACTCAAAAGTTGGTTGTGCTGTTATATCATGCAACTATATTAATATTCAACGTATACCTGACGATTCATCAATTTTCACTACTGAAGCCAAAGCAGTTGATCTAGCTTTAGATTTCATTAGAACTTGTGACACTAACAATAAATTAATTTATCTGAATCGCTTTCTGTATTGAAAGCTATGGACCATACCAGTTCAAAGAATCCACAGTTTCAGAAACTTTTAGAAAAATGTCACGAGCTTTTAGTAAATAAAGAAAGTGTTCTCTGTTGGATTTCTAGTCATATAGGTATCCTAGGGAATGAGATGGTAGATCAGCAGACAAAACCATCGCTTTCGTTAGAACCAACTTCTTTTAAGATTCCATTTTCTAATTTTAAGCCATCTATCAATAAATATACCTTGGAAGAATTCCAAATTTCATGGAATAACAGCATTGGAAATAAACTTCTTGAGATAAAACCAAATATTGGCGAATTTCAATCAGTTGTTCGAAACATTAGGATAGAAAAAGTTGTTTTAGCTCAACTCCGCTTAGGTCATACAATAGTCACTCATTCATACTTACTACAAGGTGAAGAGCAGCCACAAAGTGTTGGTTGCGATGCACCATTCACTGTATGTCACTTCCTTTTGGAGTGTGGCGATTTTGCAAAAGTAAGAAATAATTGCTACCATGTTGATAACATGAAACAGTTATTTCAACATATACATATTGATAGTATAATGACATTTTCAATAGAAATAAATCTGTTTAACAAAATCTAACCACTATTTTAGAAAGAAATAGATAGATAGCTTTTTTTTCATTTCCAAGCCAAAAAGGCTATGAAGCCCATGAGGACACAAACAACATATGCAATAAGATGACATCCTTACAAAGACATTGAAAACAGTAATAGTCGTAATTAAACAACTGCATTTAGCTGTGTGGATAGATATGATGTTTGTTGCTTTGGCCTAATATTCTCAGTGTCGTGGAGAAGGTGTTTAAAGTCCTAGGTCTGATTGTAAGTTGGTTATCTCAAAGAGAAAATCCAACAAGCAACCACAACAAGCTTCGATTAACAATTGGCTGCAGCCTGGGTTGCCATTATATATATGAGGCTGTGTATGATAGTCTCTTTGATGCAGTTCTATCAAACGCTTAAAGGACAGTCTTCTACTGAAAGTAAAACATGCACGTTAGCACTAGGCCAGGTACATGTACAACACACCACCTTATTGGGACATTGTATATTTGTATCGACCTATAATACCTATATATAATACCATTGCATCATTATGTTCGTTTATTGCTATATTCTCTTCAGTCAGAGAACATGACACAGTCGTCTAGAATACCTTTTTAAACCTGTCAGATATGGTACATGATCATTCCTGTCAACAATCGTACTGCAACTTGAGGTCATTTTAAAATTCGTTATTATCACCCATTTCATTTATCACAAATTTTTACTTTTCCCATCCAAAGTAAGAAAGAGGGCAAAGATCAGGAATCGATACAATCAATCACCACACCTGACCCAGGATTCTAATGGGAAAATCATTATGTAAAATTGCAACGCCTTAATTCACTTATCAAAGCGATGTATGGATTGTTCAAATATAATGGAAATCGTGCTTGATTCGCTCGTGCGTTAAGCTAGTGGGACCATCCCGAAACCGTCAATTTGAGCTCGTGCAAAAGTGAAAATTGGCATGTCATGCGAAAACTCAACCTTTGTTCCTACAAAAGATCCTGTTTGAAGTTGTTGCTGGATATGCACGGTAAGTTCTGAGTATGCAAACGGCGGTTTTATTTTATACACTGTCTTCGAACAACGGGATATTCGCCGTTTACAAATATGGTTTTGAGATTACCCCTTTCTGTCACGCCTGTACGAATTTTACCTGTCAATAAAAGACTTAGAATTTTTGGACGAATTCGATTTATTGCAAAATCTTCATCTATGTACACTTACATCTGTTTGTGAAACAAGCTCCAGACCTTTTGGAGAAGTTTCCTCGACAACTATCATCGCGAACACATCGCTAAAATTGAAGATAAAACCGTTCTACAAACATAACAGCTGGAGTTTTTTTTACCTGCGTCGCTTTAGCGAAAGCAGGTCTAGTAGTGGGTCCACTCCGTCCGGTTTCACCGTCCGTCGTCTGTCCGTCCGTCCGGCCGAAACACTAGGGTGCCAAATTTGTGTAATCTATAACTCCAAAAGTTTCCATTCTTTTTTATTCAAACTTTGCCTTATGATTGTTCACATATTGAAGATGTGCACCTTCTATATTGTGCATGTTTCATAATTTTTTCTCATTTTTGAGGGGTGTTGAACTTAGACATTTTTCCATCTGAAATGCTTACTGTAGATTAAATTGCGAAATTTGGGTGTAATCTGATTTCATTCCTGTTTGTTTGAACTTTGCATATCGACTGTTTACACATTGACGATTTGCTCCCGCGACGCAGGTCCAGTCTTGTTTTTTATATAAAATGGCATCGATCAATACGTTTATTAATTCGTATAAGCATGAGAGAGAATCGTGATCATGTGCGGATCCAGAGGTGGGGGCTGGGGGTCCGGACCCCGTCTGAAAAATCACAAAAATATAGGGGTTCTAGCAATGCTGTTCCGGATCTTCTGAAAAATCACAAAGCTACGAAGCCAGCATTCAGTAATGGGCCATCATTGGCACGCCAGCGAAACGCCATTTAAATGGAGTTTCGCTGGTGGGCCGATGATGGCCCGCTTTTAGTGGGATTTGGATCCTTTTGTCGCCAAACTGTTTGTAAAGGTGTGCAGTGGACCCTTTAATTAACCGATAGCAGTGAAAGAGCTAAACTTATATATAGAAGTCACATGTTTGCCGATCGGTCACATAATTTATTCAAACAAAGTCGGTTGTATACTATATAATAATTGCAGAAAAGAACCCTTTGGGGTTTCGAACCTTTGCAAACATCGATAACCATGTCGTTGTTCAGCACTTCCAATATGGGCCTTGTCGTGAGAAAACCTGTCTTCGGGGTTAGCGAACAACAAAAGGCGCAGACCAGCCTGCGGCATGCGCACAGTCTATTCAGCGCATTTGTTACAATGTATTCGCTTGTTTGAAGTATTATATCGACTGGCTACGAGCGAAATTTCAATTTTCTAGCTAGTCTTTGAAGCTTGAGTCTCACTTTGTCCGAAACCCCGAAGACATGTTTTATCGCGTCGCTGCCCAAATAATCCTGCTTGGTCTCATTGATTGTTGGTCAACGATCAGGCACAGTGGCGGATCCAGAGGTGGTTCGCTTGAACCCCCTCCCCGTCCCCTGTTTTAAATATCCTATGAAAATTAAATAATTTGGTCTCGCCGATACCAATTTTTTTCATTTTCATGGGGTATTTAAGAAAAATGAGATAAAATTAGCAAAGCGAACCCCCACACCTTTATACATAATATGAACACCCTTTTCAGAAATCCTGGACCCGCCCCTGAGGCAGGACTGCGCCCAGAGCCATCACCGCTCGCATTTACGAAGTATAGAAGTAGTTGAAGGCTCAGATCCAACTTAATATTTCTAGCAACTGGCAAACAAGGATGTAATTACCTACCCAATACACACTATTTTGACCTCTGTCAAAATACGGATTTACGCTACACGTTCATAGTGTATTGTAGTTACCGTCGAGCGTGTTGTCAGTAATATCATGCGCGGATCCAGAAATTTGTGTCAGAGGGGGTCCAAATTTGATAACTTTTTTTTAAGTTGATGGGGGTATAGGGGATCCAGATGCCGCTATAAGTGGGCCAACATCGGCCCACCAGCGAAACACCATAGAAATGGCATTTCGCTGGCGGGCAGATGCAGGCCCCATATTGAATGCTGCCTTAGTAGATTCGTGAATTTTCAGGGGATCTGAACTAGTATTGCAAGACCCCCCCCCATTGGATCCGCCCATGAATATCACTAAATAATCAATAAATATGTAAAAATTGTTTTGGTGTAAATTGAATTTTCTATTACATTTGTAAAACAACTTGAGGTCAACATGTCTCCAGTGATAATCGTTAAAACATTTCTACCTGTTAATATTGTAGTTATTGTCCGTATCAATACAATACAACCGAACAGAACATAGCTTTTAAAGCAGTTGAACGGTTTCACCGAAATTAGTGGCAGTTCATCTTCCACCAAATTTGGTGTACATGTAAACACTTTCGTACAGTCGCCACCAGAATAGTTTCGAGCAGCGAAGGCTCTGACGAGAATTCGCATACATGCTGGCTCGTATGGGGCTTCTCTACTCGCATATTCAACATCTCGGGCTGACTCATTCGTTATTTTAACATTTTAGCGAATAAACATATTGTACATGTAAATGTCCGTTTTTATTTTTTGGTGCCATAAAGATCATCCATGTTTGGGATACCATGATTATTCCTATTAATGTTGTTGTTGTTTTCTTTAATTTTCTGGTGGGGAAAATAATAAACAAATACGCAACAAACGCTATCGATAAAATCAAATTCAAAATGGTGAGAAAATAAAATCGACGGCTCTTGGTGTTTATCCTATGCTTACCTCTGATTCAAACCGGGAAGACCGAAACTGCCATTACTGAAAATGTGTTGACTGGCACGTAAATTAAAGCGGCAACACAAGGTAATTGCAAATTAAGATAAGCACGTGTATGATACACGGGGACATTAATAAGATTGAAAATGGTTCGAAGTATCGATATAATCCATGGCAACAAGACCAGACAGGACGCACAATAACGTAATCCACTGAAGGTGTAAACAGGACCGACCGAAAGAAAACACACCATTACATAATAATGGAACAAAAGCGCATGCCGCCATATTTGATTAAGAATATGTGTAGCCAGCTGCCTCGCTGTCACAATTGATATAGTATATTAACCAACGGTATTCCATACTTTTGGGCAGATTAATTTCAATCTCATTTGATCGCAAATTCTGTTGACAGGTTTTCACGTGACAATGCTCTTTAAACAGGTTACCTGTACAATGCGAGACCAGTCGTGGGAAAACCTATATTTTGTTTGCCTATAACAGTTTTAAGTGCACAAATCACTGCACAGCCGCGTAGTCTGGCCAGCGCCATTTTTCTTTGCCGCTTAGACTGCAAGATGGCTTAACTTACCGAGTCAAGGTTTATAGGGATTTTAACTTGTTGGTCTATGTAGCTGGGCAGATAAGATTTAAGTGTGACCGGTTATGATACGGCCCATACAAGACCGGACACTGTCTTGCAATGAATAGTTTAATGCCGTGTTCAAGCGATAAAGGCGTACTGGTACTGACCAATTACTTTCAGTGATTAATAAAGGCATGTCTGGTGCGCGTTGGACAGTACACTGAAAACACAGATTAAACCCCTGGAATACTAAATACGGTAAGTTAAATTTTAAAAATTGATTTTGGGCTGGAAAAGTTTTCGTATAAGAAAGTTAATATGACCAGGATAAGCCACAGTCACACACTGCAGACCAACCCACGGCAAAACACGTTTATATCGCATTGGACTTCTAAATGGCTTCGTGGCACAGTCGGTAGGGCGCACATGCACGGAGATAGTGGTTCAATATATCGTGAATCAACAGAAAACGAGACAATGCAGGAGACGTGGAGACGACAATAAACAAAACTCTATTTATACGCCGACAGGTACTGTACATGTACCATGTTATACTTCTACATTGTGTAAGCTACTGTCGTGTCAACCAAGAGTGACAGTGACGTTATATTTTGTTTACAATTGTAAAAACATTAAAAAAGTAAAACATTAACTCGTACACTCCACTTGAGCTAACGCGAATCGACATATCACTTGTGCGGATAGGATTAATACACAAGTGATGTATCGACTAAAAGTCCCTGATAACTTCGTAAAACATGACGTAACTGTCACTCTTGGCTGGCAGGACAGTAAGTATCGGACCATAGTCAAGACATGTTATATTTTCTATGCTTTGAATAATTCGGTTAAGGTCTCCCGGCAAATCGTCTTAAACGATTAAGCAAACAATGATTACATGTACATGTTACGTTAACGATTGAACATACTGAAAATATCGCTTCTACCAAATTTGGTTTTACTTGCTTTTAAAAATGACAATTCTGCTTCGACTTATAACATGTTAAAATGCGACTATTCTAGATACATATTCTAGCTTTCTCGGTTGTAACAGGGGCAGATCCAGGAAGTCAGGAAAGGGGGTTCATATATATAAAGGTGTCAGGGGTTTGCTTTGCTGATTTTATCTAATTTTTCTTAAATATCTCATGAACATGAAATAATTTGGTCTCACTGAGACCAATTTTTTCATTTTCATAGGATATTTAAAAAACGGGGTCGTGGGGGGGGGGGTTCGAGCGAACCCCTCTTTATCCGCCACTGTGTAATTCTGTAAACTATATTTGACTTGACCTGCTGCACCAAGCTCACTATACATTGTACAAGAAACGCACCACCGATACGCTCACTTTTACGTCCTCGATATGCCCTTTCTTAGTCCACGGGTGGTAAACCTAGGAACTACCACGAAATTGTGTTAACGTAATTTTGTTCTCAAGCCACATTCGGGACACGTCGTGGTAGTTTCCAGGTCGAAAATTGGATAAAGAAAGGTTGATATCACTTTCATTTTTGTTTTATTTTACAACTAAGAACGAACAATGGTGAAATCCGACAATGTGGTTCCGTGTTAATATGTTTCAGCGTCCCCTCTAGCCCAAAATCTTGTTTAAAAATTATTTTCTTTCTTTAGATTCGTCTTTCCCCACTGAGCATCGGACCAACTTTCCCCAAAGTTCGAAGGATTTTAGCCCATATCTGTCAAATTAAATGAAATTTGATATCATTTGACGATGGAAATGATAAAAAGACCCCGAATAAACATTCCTACACAGAAAGCAAATCTGAGCATTTACTCGTAAACGATTCATGCCCCATTTGTCCTGTGTGGTAGTTTCCAGCTCATCGTGGTAGTTAAAATGCTAACGTGGTAGTTTCCAAGACCTTGTAGGATACGTTTCTGAAGTGTTACAAAACATTATAGTGGTCGTTTTGTTTCGCATGATAACCCTCGAACTCGTCAATTAATTACCACGGTAAACAAATAAATCACATTTTACACCATGAAGAAGCTAAGCTGATGACTCAAGAGATTCAATGTGATGCTTGACAGGTGGAGATCATGCCCTTAAATGCCAAACAACACCTCTGGAAATCTAAAGCAAAAGAAGGTCATCAGTTGAGCCGTGGTGGACCAAGCAACAGACAAAAAAATGATATAAGAATTGCGTCACTCGCTACGTTGTTCCATGTTCAGTCAACTTTAAGATAAAATGGCAGGCTAAGACTACTGGCCCAAAGTATCGTTAGTACTTGCGCTTCAGAAAAAAGGGAAATATCCTTGGATTGTGACCTTTTTATATACATGTGAGTGTGACGATGAACGAGCATGTTATTTGATAATTAAAAAGCATGATTATTCAAAAACAAAATATGTGAATATCCATTCTTTTCATTCTTCTCATCATTTCAATAGCCCAATAAAATTGAAATCGAGGCAGTAGACATTTGTTATCTGACAAAAGGTTGTTTGAAAAGGTCTTCGTATGAATCTGAGGGTTATTCAAGGTTTGGCCTGCACACCCTGGCTTTATAAAAAATGAAGTAGCCCCTGAATAGTGAACATCTGCTGATGCGAACTACTACTAAATTCCTACAACGTCTTGGAAACTACCACGATAGCATTTTAACTACCACGATGAGCTGGAAACTACCACACAGGACAAATGGGGCATGAATCGTTTACGAGTAAATTCTCAGATTTGCTTTCTGTGAAGGAATGTTTATTCAGGGTCTTTTTATCATTTCCATCATCAAATGATATCAAATTCCAATTAATTTGACAGATATGGGCTAAAATCCTTCGAACTTTGGGGAAATTTGGTCCGATGCTCAGTGGGGAAAGACAAATCTAAAGAAAGAAAATAATTTTTTAAACAAAATTTTGGGCTAGAGGGGACGCTGAGACATATTTACACGGAACCACATTGTCGGATTTCATCATTGTTCGTTCTTAGTTGTAAAATAAAACAAAAATGAAAGTGACACCAACCTTTCTTTGTCCATTTTTCGGCCTGGAAGCTACCACGACGTGTCCCGGGTGTGGCTTGGGAACAAAATTACGTTAACACAATTTCGTGGTAGTTCCTAGGTTTACCACCCGTGTAGTCTGTTGATGAACAAGTAGAATATTACCGAAAAAGACCATGTCTTTACGATGCTGTTTTTTATCTATAGCGCGACAACAACATGACAATGGAACCCGCTCTGAGACGGAAAGGGAACGGAGAGAGGAAAATGATGACCATTGAAGAAATAATGGAGGACCCAAATATGTCTTTTATGGAAAAAGTGAGGGCTCGAGTGGACACCAATCAAGAGACCCAGACCCGCTTACATGTGATGCAGGTTAGTTCAGGTTGCAGAAGCATACATCGAACGCAGAGCCATTCACGTTGGCCTGTTTGACTTTTGTAGGGGAACAAAATATTCATATTAATTTTAAACAGTTTTCTGTAAATTTTTAAAGTTCAATAAATCTCGAATTTCAATGCAATCTGTTTCAAAATCAACTTTTATCAATACAAAATCAATAAGATGCAAATAAAGTCAAATTGTAAAGCAGGCAAAAACGTTTATGTAAGCATATTCAGGATTGTATGACGTCAAACAATCTACTAGGCCTTCTAAAAATGAACCTAACTATATCATTCTTCCTACGACTTATCCGTTCGCGACAGAATGCGCGTTTTAATTAGGGCTTGCATTTCTGAGCCACACAATGCCTATGTTGCCTTTTAAATCATTAATCACAAAAAGCCGTATTCTATTATTGTCTTCTGAAATGTTTTAAGAAGGAACAATGAAAACCCAGGTCAAACTGCTCCCATCATAGGACGTGGCTCCACACTGTTTGCCTCTATACTTAAATGAACATTCTTGCACACCGGATAAGGATATCTGAGATTTTACCCCAGGATAGAAAATCTTATCTTACCCATGCTATCTTACCCAGAACTTAAAGTGAAGTCATCACGTGAAATAGCTTCTTAGCGTATTCGGGGACTCTGGAAGCTTTATTTTAAAAAAATAAATGAATAAATAAAAACAGTGGTGAGCATGAAGAAGAATCCATTATTCGTGTGAGGGTAGGATAGAAAAAATCCGTCCCTCGGGATCACCGTTTGTCATCACTTAGCAAGATCCGAGACAGGCACAAGTTGCCAGATGAATTATTACATTTGCGGACACAAGTTGCCCGGCCAAAGCCTTCGGCTGCGACATCTTGAACGAGGGCAGCAGCAGTACACGCTGCTGTCCCGTCAGAGCCTGCTTGTTGGCGGGCGGGCGGGCTTCGGAAGCCACGGGACATAATAGTTTGCTTCCTTATAACTTCGCCGTTTAAAACAGTGCATTTCCAGAATTTTTGCAAGAATATTGCTGCAAAACTATAAAACCTACAACCATGAAAAAGTACAACCTGTCTTAAGCGGCCATTCAATAATAGACAATACAAAGGTCTTAATGACAAATGGTGGCTTAATGAAGGTCAAAACGTTTGCAGATTCTGCAATACTTTTGACCTGCATTAAGCGATAATCGGTCATGAAAACCGATTTTGGTGTCCTTTTTGAGTGACCGCTTAAGACAGGTTTTACTGTTCCAAATGAAAGCCAACAGGTCTAGGCAATAAACATATTTATTGCAGTTTTCAGGTGTCTATTGTTTTCTTTTACCAATCATTTCACACAAAGACGAATTAAAATATCGTTTTTTCGATGACGATAACATTAGCGTCAATGGGAATCAACATTTTCTTAAATTTACTTTAACTTTCTACTTAAAAAATCGAAAATATAATTATTTTGATATTTAATTGGATTATCACCCCTGTAAGTTATGTGAAATGGCACGCATGAAGTTTGTCACAGTATTTTTTTACCAAAAAAGTCAATGCACTGATTTAAACGGCGACGTCACAAGGTGGCGAACACTTATTTCCCGTGACTGTAGTTCATAAATATGTCATAGATGTTTGCCAAATTTAATTCGTATTTGCGGGTATTTCGTACTATCAGGATTGTAGCCTACTATACATTTTGGGGAGCATGCTTGTGTATTTTAATTTATCATATGAAGTCGCGTCTGGGAGTGAAATAACGCAATGCAACCACCTGTAATTTACAGATTTTCGGGAAACGTTTTGACGTCCATCATAATGACAAAATTATAACGTTTTAGGGCAAAATTTAGATACCGAAGTAATCTTAGTTATATGATGAAAAATCGTGCGTTTGTGTTATTGAATTTATTAACCTAGTTGCGAAAAAGAGATTAAAATGCGAGGCTTTTCCCCACCTCGTTTAATAAAAACAATAAAACATGAGCAATCATATAAGATCCTTTATGTATTTTCGTTTCTTTTTCAGACACTTATGCGGCTACTGAGGACAAATGGTAACTTAATGGTAGCTTAATGAAGGTCGAAAGTGTTGCAGAATGCTCCCTAGCATTCTGCAACACTTTTGACCTGCATTAAGCGATAATTGGTATTGAAAACTAATTTTTCGCTACTTTAAGAGTGACGGCTTAAAGGCAGGAGTGGGGCATATAAGACAGAATAACATTCAGTTTCATCACTGTCTTCATTGCACTCAAGCTGTGAACATCTCTAATTTGATTAGCTTCTGGCTTGTACCGGACATGTCTTATCATCTCAGTGACCATGCTGTTTATCAGCCTAAGCAAGCCATTAGTCCAATTTAATCAGACAGTAGTTAAGCACCACCTACTTATTGTCTCATATTGAAGCCACTCCCCTGCCGGGGGTACAGGATTCCTGCCTTTAAATCAAGGGTGAGGTTGGCGCCATAAAACTGGTTTAAGCCCTCCAGTAAAATATTTTACTGACGGTTCCAAGGCGGTACTTCTTTTGTGGATCTTTTATGTTTTAGTTCTGTCTTGTGTTTGCTATGTCTTTGTGCGCGTCTGTTTATATTTGTTTTGTGGTCACCTTCTGGGAAAGGGCTGACCTCTTGGCTCTCGTTTGTGGTGTCTGCTGTGAGTTTGTCACTTTCCCATTGGTATCCTGGGTCAGGTGTGGTACTTAATTGTATCGATTCCTGATCTTTGCACCCTTACTTACTTTACAGTATTTTCTTTTCTTTTCCAGACATTTATGCGGCTACTGATGTTACTTCAGACACCAAGCCAGCTCTACGTGTACGTGACAATTATCATGCCCTATCTCTGTGAAGACTATGGCCCTATGGTGCTTTATAACATGAAAGTTCTGTGCTGGTTTATCTTCATCAATGGCTTTGCCAACTGGTTCTGTGTGATTCTGTACGACCCCAGTTTTCGAAAGACTAAAGATAACCCGTATCTTGATGTCAGTCACCGTGGCGATGATCTACCGGACCAGTTTCAACCGCTCATTCAAGAAGCTGCCAATCATTTTCAGAATGACAGTGTTGTGTATGATATGACAGCTAAGGAAGGGCTTCCGTGGGAGTTTTGTAAGAAATGTGACATGCACGTGCCACCTCGAGCGTATCATTGTAAGTTTTGTAAAAAGTGTATTTTAAAACGAGATCACCATTGTTTCATCGTTGGCAACTGCGTGGGTTTCAACAATCAGCGATACTTCATTGTGTTCAACTTTTATGCTATAATTGTATGTCTTTTAGGAGGTATAGGTAACGTTAAGTATTTGAAGGAGGTGTACTGGCCTGAAGCCAACGGCTGGACAGATTTCATCCCACCAGTAGCGTTGTGGCGATGGATTTTCTACGACTTTAAGGGGCACATATGTGTAATGGTGTTCCACCTTTATATGCAACTTGTGTTTGGATCACTAGGTTTCGTTTATTTTACTTCTAATTCATTCATGGCAATGAATGGGAAAACTCTGTTTGAGATAGGTAAGAAAGTGCCAATTAAAAGTACGTGCTCCCGTAACCGGAATCTGCAATCTGTTTTTGGTGGCTTTTGGTTGTTAAATTTCATTTTTCCTATGACACTGATATTTCGGCAGAAAGATGACGGGGTGCACTGGGAAGGTATCAAATATGATCATACAGCTAAACAGACCTGGAAAGAGGATGGCGAATAACTATAGCACAATTAATGTCATAGTGTCATTTTATTATGTAAACCGTATCATTTCACTTCAGAATTTCATTGCTAATGGTGTGTACATTTCTGGGAGGGATCCAGGATTTCTTGAATGGGGGGTTCATAGGGGGTTCGCTTTGCTGATTTTATCATTTTTCTTAGATATCCCATGAAAATGAAATAATTTGGTCTCTTTGAGACCAAATTATTTCATTGTCATAGGAAATCTAAAAATCGATGGGGAAGGGGTCGAGCGACCACCCTCTGGATCCGCCACTGCATTTACAAGAGACAACAAATGCATATGGGCCTCGGATTGACAAACCCGGTCTTCGGGGTTTCTGACAAACTGATATACAAACCAGTCTCCTCAGCTACAGAGACTAGCTAGAAAATTGAAATTTCGCTCGTTGCAAGTTTAGATATGATACTTTCCAATAAGTGAATAACAAAGGCGCTGATTAGACTGCGCAGTAGCGCAGTCTGGTACATGTATGCGCCTTTGTTGTTCGCACACCCCGAAGACAGGTTTTCTCACGTCGTGGTACATATTCATTTGTACATGTACAGTGGAAGTCCAGAAGCACATTACATGTACCAATACTTTCCAGAAAGAACAGGCGGTGTGTTTAATTTAATAAAATGTTAAACTGTGTGTAATACATGTAGTTTTTTTTGCGGTTTCATTCAAAGGGAATGTAAGCAAAATATGAAATTGTCCCTGTTTCATATACTGTGCATATCCCGCGGGTGAACATATTTAAATAATCTGGAAAATATATCTTTTCTTACAAGAGAATCTGAAATTAGCAGACACAGAATGACATGTATGGATCCAGAAAATGCCTTAAGGAGGGTCCTGACAACATTTTTAGTCATCAACGTATTTCACATACAAAAGGGGCGTAAGGCCTCCCTCGAGGAGAAATTGGACCCAAGGGGCCAAATCGTTAAGGACCTCCCTCCAGAGGAAATTGAACCCGAGGAGTTTGCTTCTCGCCATGATGTTGTGTCCTTGGGCATGACAATTTATCCTCTGTTTAGTACACATTCAACCAAGGAAACGTCCCAACATGACTGAAAAAAATGTTCACTGGGACGTATATCATCAATTCAACTAAAGCACCAACTCAAATAGTCGAGGACCGCGGAGGCTCAGTGGTAGAGTGTTAGACTTTGAATAGAAGGAGCACCAATGCGAGACTCAACGGAGGCACTGTGTAGTGTCCTTTAGCAAGACACTTTATCCTCTGCTTATGCTGCGCTTACACATTTGCGAATCGGCTTGCGAATGTACGGCGTATCTGGAATCACTTAAAAAGCCTTGGCAACGCCATAGTATCAAAATCTTACGTAGCTGTTACGCTGCACGATCGCCTCCTTACAGAGTACCAGCTACGCGTAAGATTCCGATGCTAATGCGTTGCCGTGGCGTTCTAAGCGATACCAGATACGCCATACGTTCGCAAACCGATTCGTAAATATGTATGAGTAGCATTAGTACTGGTTCAAAATAAGAAAAACGTCGCGAAATGACTGAAAAAATATTGATAGCGACGTAAACAATCTACACAAGCAAACAAAATCAGCTCAAATAAACAAAAGAGTAAACAATCCCTAAACTTTGCTGCATGTGTGTGTTGTGCGTGTAACGGTACGCAGGCTTATCCTAAGTAATACTAATCTGATTGTGATATATTCGTGCACGGACCCTAGGATCCGTGAAACGTGTTACATATGGGTATATACGGATGGCTGAGAATGGTGTTGCTCCCCCACCTAGGACAATTTGCAGACATATCCTAAATTGAAGAGAACTTTAAGCCGCGTATTTAAGAGATGTTTGCAAACTGTGCTCCGGGGTCTTGGTCTCTGTCAGCCTGTTACATATGTTACTGTATCAAATTGAGAAAAATAAAACAAGTTTCAGCTACAGAAAGAAGGCATTAAACTATTTAATTATTCAAACTACTCATATAGTCAGCATGCTGGCAACCTTAGCTACACATAAAAGCTTTTGGAGCAAAATTACGGCTTTCTAAGGTGTTATGTATGTTACTTTTATTGAGTTACCCTTTAAAACTGATAATTGCGACCAATATCATTTACTTTTACAGCTGACATGTGCAATTTTCATAATGTTTTTGATTATATTGTACTAACATTATACAATCAATGCATTCTCTTGAGGTTGACATCAGGATTTGTCATACCCGAGAACAGTGATGTTCACCGAGGTTAACATCACCTTCGAGGGGTCGTTTATCCTGATGTAAACCGAAAAAGAATGCACCAATTGTTTTGTCATACGACACTGTCTTTCTTTTCCTAGTTTTATTTAAAAGATTTTCATATTTATGAATTTACTCAAGTTAGATGTTTCCAGTGCACTTTTACTAGGAAGATTATTTCAACAACATACTTCACGAATTTCTGCAACTCTTATGAGATAAGCAAAATATTTGCATTTTTAACCCATATATGCCTAGTGTCCTTTTTGTGGGACATAGTCAAATAGTGCAGACCTAGATCAGACGCAACGGAATGCAGCGCCTTATCATATCCACTGTTTGCTGCATAATTTTCTATTAAAACTTAAATAAAAATAAAAATATCACCTACCATCCATTAAAACAGAAATGGACTGTTCCAATTGTTTATGGTGGGAAATCCAATTCGGCATAAACGGGTTAAATGCTGTTCTCATAAAACAAACAAATTCTGAATTCACCACATTTTACCTGTAAAATATACATAAGAAATCAGTCAGTGTTGCAATATCTATTTTAGTTGTCAGGTAGCAGTGACAAAAGTCATGTTACCTTGGCTAGATCTAGCTCTCTGTCAGATCTGACATAAACAATGTTAACCTGTCCATAGCTCATCACTGTTTGACATCAAGATCTGTCACAACCAGTGCAAGCTAGTTTCAGCCAATCAGGGGAGGTCTTTTACAGGAGTCAAATAACAAACTAATTTGGCTAATAGAAAAACAAACAAAGTTTGCTTTTCTATTTTAATTAAATATATTATCTTTTATTAACAATTAAGCAACCATACTCCCAGTTTTAAGGAGCCAAATTCGGTAGGTACTATTTAAGTAATATATATATATAAAAAAAACATTTGCTGCTGCTGGATATCTTACATATTTTTGGTTATGCTTGCTCATAATTATGATAAGGAATTATAGATTTTGCAGTTGTAACAACAAGATCGGAGCACTTGTTAAATGCTGTAACATACATTACATGGGATACTACATGAACAATGGCATTGACTTGATGTAAGGGATGGTATTTCAGGAAAAAATGAATATTTTTGCATGTTTTCCCATAAGTCTCTTGCCTCTGGTACCAAAATCTTAGGTTTTAATTTGCTGGTGATTATCAAGCCCATGTACCTATGTTACAGATGTTATAAATATAAACTTTTTTTCAATATTTCTAATATGTATACTACTAAAATATAGATAGAGCCTAGAGCGACATAGAAGATAAGAGTTTCACATTTAAACAAGACAAATTAATAAATGTTCCAATCAAATGTAAACATTTTAAACTAATCTTTATCCAAGTCATATACGATATCCATTATTTTTTTGCTTCCCTGGCAAAATAATTGTCCACCTCATCTCATCAAAACCAGCAGAATCATCAAAAACAGTAATTTTGACTGCATGCTGAGTAAGGCCGTGCTACATCCCAAATCCTGCAGCCATATTATATCTAATATAACAAAAGTTGCATTGAATAAGAGATGTTTGCACCCTGTAAGCTGGGGTTTTAGCCTGTAACAGCTTGTTACATAATTATGTAACTATATCAATTTGAGGATAAGGATAAGAAAATTTATAGTTTGAGCTACAGAAAAAAGACATTAAAACTATCTAATCAATTGACATTCTAATAGCCTGCATACTGGATACGTTTGCTACATAAGAAATATGTTTAAAATTTATACGGCTATCTGTGATGATATGTGCATTACATGAACTTAATTATAATTTAAAAACAGTAATTGTGGCTATCTTTATTTAGTTTAATAACTGCTCTTTATAAGTGTCAAACCGTTTAGATAAAGTTTTAGAAACATGTACTCAATTGATGAATACAAAAAGCAAAGTTTGCTTTTCTATCTTAAATATCTTGTCTCATATGAGCTAATGCACAGCCCTACCCACGGTTTTACAGAGGAGCAAGTTTTGTTATTACCATTTAAGTAAAACACATTTGAAAACAATTGCAGCGTGTGGATAATTTACATTAACTTTGACTGTCTTGCTCATATATCTGCAAGTTGTCACCAAGATTCCTATATCAGGGCACTTATTTAAGATGTAACATATATAAGATAATGTAATCAATGAGCAAGACCAATGCCTGATGTGACAGATGGTAA
The DNA here is from genome assembly GCA_964019695.1 of Loripinus fragilis. NCBI lineage: Eukaryota > Metazoa > Mollusca > Bivalvia > Lucinida > Lucinidae > Loripinus > Loripinus fragilis. Next base: position 44,794,948 of record OZ026528.1, read on the forward strand.
CACGTTAATTCACCCACGAAATCGTTTTAACCAGCAACCATTTACGGGGTTCATGCACATAAGATAATTAATCATTTTATGCATAATAACGGACCTGGCAATTTTCAGCATGACAATGCAAGGCCTCACACAACGCGTATATTATCACACAAATACATGCTCCAAATAACGCCAACGTCTTGCCTTGGCCTGCCTTACCCATAGAACACGTATAGGATGAATTGGGTCGGAGGGTCAGGTCCAATCATCAAGTGAATCAAATAAATGACTCTGATATGCACCTCTGTTAGCATTTCATACGTATTCCTAACGTGCTCATACAACGTTACGTAAATTCAATGAGGCGACGTATTCTGCTTAACATTCGTAAAAATGAAGATCACACTGGTTCCTGATGACCTTTATAACATCACGTAAAGCACGCAGTCAGTAATTTCTTGTCTCCAAATGCTGTGTGTCTGTTTTAATTCCTTTTAGAAATTTCCATTTTGACCCCTCTGAACTGAATTATTCATAAAGTTTATGCAATTTCTGATTTTCATCGAATATGTTTTTCACAGACATCAATAAGGCATTGAAGATTCGATGACCGAAAACATTAACCCCGAAAATTAATTTATCATCAAAAAATATACTTTTGAATACTATGTAAATTTTTCATTTTTGGTCAGTGTAGAATATATAGTTTTACATTTATTCAAGACAATAAATTAATGTTTCTGTTTATTGTAAATGGTCAAAACTCATTCTAATCCAAGTAACACTCATATCAAATGTTTGTCGTTGTCTGCTTCTGTGGTAATCATCATTATTACACGCCGTCTTCCAACCAGGAGAATCATCACACAGTATTTCAATCACTTACTGTTGTACAAATTACCACCAGTCCACTCAAAATCGATGAGCCATCATCAACTTTCCAACTATGCCATTCATGGCTTGGATCATTCAGAAACAGGTATGAATGCCTGAAAGTTGACTCTTTGCATGCATTTCAAGTGATACCTCCCAAGAATGAGATGAACTAAACCTTACAAGGAGAATAAAAATGCCATCAAAATCAATGAGTACCTGGCCCCATGTACCTTGATATTTCTGTGAAGAAGGACCATATCATAGCTGGTTTACTTTGATATAGGTTGCCTTTTCATACATGCAACAAACATATTTTCACCTAATAATGCCACCGAACACTTATTATCTTTCCCCAAGCATTCAAAACCTTCTATGAAGTCTCAGTAACGGTACTTCTGAAGTGCTGAAAGAGAGGTAACTCTTTCTCTTCAGATGAATGAACTAGATTTATCACAGCAGGTAAAGCAATGCAAAGATGAACAGAGCACAAATTAGACCCTTTCACTTCAATGAATCATTGTTTCTAAGATCAGAGTGCTAATTAAAGGATATAACATATAGAACTTGACATAATAAACGAGCAAGGAAATTGTCTTAACATTATCAGTCAGATACACGTGTTTTCAATTTTAGCCTTTTCAACGGATCATGAAATGGGACAGTCTTATCAACTTGTTTATTGTGTATGAATATGCCATTGAGTACAATATAGATATACTGGGGATCCTATTCTAAACATAGTCCTGTTTCCTTTCTTTAATGCAACAGCTGATGACATGCCTACCTACAAAAACTGAGAAATCAAAGGTTTTACATTCTTTTAAGGCTTGCCGATAAGGTGATAAGGTGCCGATAACAAAAAAATGAACCAGTAGCAAACATAATTGATGTCAATGTCCAATCATTTATGTTATTTCTGTCGTGTTTTTGTTGTGCATTCGTGCGCGTCTGTTTATTGATGGCTTGTGGTCACCTACTGGGAAAGGGCTGACCTCTTGGCTCTCGTTTGTGATGTCTAATTGTGAAGATGTCACTTTCCCATTGGTATCCTGGGTCAGGTGTGGTGCTTGATTGTATCGATTCTTGAACTTTGCCCTCTTTTTTTCTTTCAAGGTGTAGCAGAAATGGTATTTGACCGTCTGCCAAAACCATGAAGAGTAATGACTTTGTTGCGGATACGTCTTAAGAAAATTCAATAAAGTCCTTTAAGAGCAAAATGAGAGGGACACAGGAAACACTTAAAGGCAATGTATGTCATAATTACTAATTTTAAAAGGTATTTTAATATATGTAACGCACATAACACCATAGGTAGCTGTGTTTTTGTTAAATGACGCTTTCATATGAATTAAAGGTATTCAGCATGCAAACGACATGAATAATTCAAATGAATAGAAAGTTTAATGTCGTCTTTCTGTAGCCCGGACTTTCAATTTACTTATTTTTAATTTTATATGGTATTATATGTAACAGGCTGTTACAGGCTAACCCCCTGGTTTACAGAGAGCAAATATCTCTTATTTGGTGCACATGGAATTGTTCTTTAAGAAAGGATATGTCTGCGCGATTCCTAAGGGGTTGGGATTGAACAGGACAAAACTCAGTTTGCAGTCCTAATTCTATACGATGATTCTACTGGTTGTGATGAAATAGGTGAAAGTAAATGATGTTAGTCACACTTACAATTTTTAAAGGGAAATTTAATCTATGTAACGCACTTAACACCACTTGAAGCTGTAATTTTGTTCAAAAATGCTTCTTTTATGTAGCTTAGGTATCCAGCTTGCAGACTACATAAGAAAGTTTTGAATAATTAGATAATTTAATGTCTTCTTTCTTTTCTGTAGCTCAAACTTTCATTTGTAATTTATTCTTCATAGTTTTTACAGTAACATATGTAACAGACTGTCGGAGACTAACGTCCCGGAGCACAGAGTGCAAGCATCTCTTTAAAAGATGCGGCTTGAAATTCTCTTTAAAATAGGATATGTCTGCCAAATTCACTAGTGGGAGCAGAGTAAGTAAGGGTGCAAAGATTAGGAATCGATAAAATCAAGTACCACACCTGACCCAGGATACCAATGGCAAAGTGACAAACTCACAGCAGACACCACAAACGTGAGCCAAGAGGTCAGCCCTTTCCCAGCAGGTGACCACAAAGCACATATAAACAGACGCGCACAAAGACATAGCAAACACAAGACAGAACAAAAACATAAAAGATCCACAAAAGAAGTACCGCCTTGGAACGGTCAGTAAAATATTTTACTGGAGGGCTTAAACCGGTTTAACGGCGCCAACCTCACCCTTAATTCAGATGTGGATCAAGACACATAGATATTTGGTTTGCATGAAAGACCCCTAACTTATCAATGCATCATCTCCTAAAACATATAAATTAGGACCTTTTTTAGTTTGAAGTCTATTAGATATGTTTTCGATAAAATTAATCTTTCAAATTCGTTTTTGTATGGCAAGAAAACAAATTGGTTTTAGCTCTGACTTCGAAATAGAACAACAGAAACAGCAACCCCCTCCCTTATTAGTCCATTTGTATTTAATACATCGCAAACCCATGATAAAAAATCAGTAATCTTACGGATTGAAAGCGGTATCATATAAGAATATATCGTGAGGGTGGGATTGAATAATCCGTCCCAAGGAGCACCGTTTGCCATCACGAGGGGCGGATTTTTCAATCCCACCCTCACCCAAGTAATGGATTTATTTTCTTCTTCACCATTAAATACCGCATTTTATGAAGGCTCACAGAAGTTCCTGACTACGCTGAGATGCGATATGACATGATGACGTCACTTTAACATAACATTAACGCCACGTGACGACTATGTCGCGTGAGTTCCAATGCATCCAATGAACAGCCTGGGTAAGATATATAAAATAACAGATATCCTTATCCGGTGTGCAAGAAATAGATGTTCGTTGGGTGTTTTTCTCGTCGCTAACGTGACTCGAAACCACACCCACAACGAGTACATGTACATGTATACTTAAGGAATAAAGAAACGCAACAGACAAAAATTTGATTTTTGCGTGTTTAAATAACGGTTTGGTGAAATCTCTTTTGAAAATTTCTTACTGAGTATTTATAGCATGTGATGAAATACCAAAACGTCATTTTGGTGCTACATTGTACGCTACAGGATGAAAACATATGAACACGTAAAATGTGACGTTAACGTCAGAATAAATATCTAGAAACCCTGCCTTTTCCGCGTTTGGTTATTTGGCGTCGACTTGACAATGTGCAGATTAAACAAACGTCCAATCATATTCGTAATGCAGTCAAATATTGCGTCAAAACACGCTACTTGAATGGCAAGATACACAACGGTAGTGAATAAACGATAAACGTCACTTAGAGCCGTCGGGTTTGGGTCGCTGGTGAATGTACGGGATAAGATAAACCTAGAGACATCAGAACATGCTTTCTAGGGAAAAACTGACTTTTCAGATGCCGTAGAAATACGCTGGTATGGTGTTTATATTGACGTTAGCCAAACAAAACACGACATAATGCAAGAGGTAATATCTGATTACATGCCGAGAGTGAACACCAAACTTGTTTACTGTAACCTAAACTTTGTCACTGGACCATTTTATCATTAGAAAAACACATAAACATCATGGAAACCATTAAAACGCAGGATATCGAATTTTGACGTCAGAATTGAGTTTTTTTGACGTCTAAAGATCTTAAATCATAAATCTTGAACAAAACGTCCTTGTAATGAATAAATCTCAAGCAGAAAAGAAAGTTTACGCGTTTCACGCAGTATTCAGAGTTGACGTTAATGACGTTACGCCGTTTCAGAATCCTACAGAAACGTCGCCATTTGATCATTTCCTTGATCCGCAATCTATGCCAAGACTTTTCAAACCAATAAACCGATGGTTGATTCAAACTTTGCTTTTATTGACCCTGTTTCAGCAGTTTACTACGGGGGTCAGGCTGGTTACGCGCATACCAAAATGATTACGTAATCGATAATAACGTTGAATTTGCTGTAATTTGACGGACACATACTGCTCCTATGGATAAATATCATTTGCACTAAAAACTTGCATCATAAGGTATGCTTACAATGACTCGAAGTGTTTGTTGCGTTTCTTTATTCCTTAAGTATATCTACAGTACGATACCGCTTTCAGATCGCTAGACTACATACAGTAGAACCTTAATGGCTCGACCTCTGATGGCTCATTTACCCTGTCTGGCTCGTAGAACTACGATCATGGTCCCCTACAGGTCATTTTAAGCATAGTCCACCCTGGATGGCTGGAACTACCTTTGGCTAGAACTAATTTTCATGGTCCAAAAATAATCTGAACCTTTTAGAAAAGAGCGGACTCGATTTTATTGAGTCTGTTCATGAGAACTAATGGAAAGTGCAACACTTCTTACGCCACCTAGCACCGGCTTAAGCGGTATTCTGCTTTCTGACAGAACCCAATATTCCCGAAGGACCAGAATATGAAAAAATATCAACTTTTTATCGATGCAGGGGGAAAAGTTTTACCAACTCCACACAGAAACAACGACAGCTGTTGCGACCTCTAAATAATCTGGAAAGCAGATCCTTTTCGAGCCATTGAAGTTCTACTGTTTTGCAGGATTCTCGTATGCAGGCAGGCGCTGTTCATCCGCTAAGTCATTTATCATTCATTTGCCTGTAGAAAGTATAATCGTGCGTTCGGTTCATATTTTTCATGCAATCTGCATACTAAATGAGACGTGCGGCGTGGAAGGCTACGTGATAAAAGGACCAACAGAGTTTGTGCAGAATCAATACCTATTTTAAGTAATTTGAGTGGTTGGAGAAAAACGTTTCACATTTTCACATTGATAAATGTATACGTCGATTTGGTGGTATTTACGCGTATTGCCGGTACTTCATAGACCGGAAGTGGTAGATATTGGTGTTAATACTATATAGAAAAACATACCATATGCCTAAAGGACTATAGAATTAGATCATTTTCATGTATTCGGCATGCACATGGCGATTTATGTAAGCATTTAGGAATAGGTTCGAGTACCGATTTTTTAAGTATTCGGCATGCACATGGCGATTTATGTAAGCATTTAGGAATAGATTCGAGCACCGATCTGGATGATCGGTACTCGAATCTATTCCTAAATGCTTACATAAATCACCATGTGCATGCCGAATACTTAAAAATGATCTAATTCTATAGTCCTTTAGGCCTATGGCATGTTTTTCTATATAGTATTAACACCAATATCTACCACTTCCGGTCTGTGAAGTACCGGTAATACGCGTGAATACTACCAAATCGACGTATACATTTACCAGTGTGATTTTGATCAATTTTATTTGCTGGAATATCGGAAATAAATGGATCAGGATAAAGGTTGTCTTTGACCGTGGAAAAAATATATATTAAAAAAATCACTTTTACTCAGAAGAATTTAGCTTCTATCAAATATTTCACAGCCAATTAGTTCGTTTTAACAAGCTTCAAAAGTCACGGTATATAAATCTGGGTTTCCTTTAAATCAACCAATAGTTTAACTCTTTTAAGTAATAGAGTAAGTAAATCATATTTTAAATTAAACCATTAGGAAAGTATGAAAATTAAAATAGTTTATTTTAAAACACAATCACCAAACAGATATTTTTCAGTTTACAGTTTGGAACATCGTGATTTATTATCATTTGTCAATTATCACCTTTTGATGGAGAAAAAATATCCCAGTCCATTGGCTTTTTTAAAAATTCACAGGTTGTTAATTAAATATTCAAAATTGCGGCCTCCATTGGCTTAATGGAATATGTTCTTAAAAAGGTTAATGATCTATTCTAGAGTGTGCAAGCTTTTTTGACCAACCTAGCGAGTTTCGGCCATTTTGGCCTCATCAGTGATCCTCTAAGGGGTTCAAAGTTCCACAATGGAATCCATGATCCCAAAGGACAAGAAAACACAATCTTCACTATAATGAAGGACAGGGAGACTTTCTACCGCCACCATACTGTCCAACTGACCAGAAGTAGTTAAAGGCAGGAGTGGGGTATAAAAGGCAGAATAACCTTCAATTTCATCACTTCTTCATTGCACTCAAGCGGTGAACATCTACAGGAGCTTATCTCTAATTTGATTAACTTCTGGTAAATACCTGGATTTTAGTTGACAGGTATTATCAGCTCAGTGACCATGCTGTTTATCAGCCTAAGCAAGCCATATGCATTGGTCCAATTTAATCAGACAGTAGTTAAGCTCCTTCTACTTATTGTCACATATTGAAGCCACTCCCCTGCCGGGTACAGGATTCCTGCCTTTAAGTCAAGTATATTCTTAAAAGTTTGATCTTTGTAAGTCTGCATTTTGATTTTTGGATTGCTATAACTTTCTTATATCATATCCAATTTTGATCTGGTTGATGGTATTGTTTGTCAAAATTGACCCGAGACATATGAATATTCAATGACCTTTCACTCAGTCTTCGTGAATCTTCGTAAAAAGTGCGTTTTAGATTGTTGTACAATTACTAATCTGAATGAACACCGTCTATCATCGAAACCGGAAATAGCATACCACTGAATCGAAAGTAGAGAAAAACGGCATGGCGGGCGGTGAGTTTTTACCTTTATTTGAGCTTTATTATTTGTTCCCGAGCAACCACTGACATCAAGATTAATTGCCAAGGGATAAATTTCAATGCTGTGTATCTTTATTGTATTCTGTGTGTTAACATTGCTTTGTTTACACAAAGTTATCGCAGCTTGGTACTGACTGGAAAGTGCTCCTGCCGTAAAAACAGCCTTTGAACTAACGAATACATGGTTTATCTTCGGGTAAGAAGTTAATTTCCTATTTCTATATGCAATTTGCACCATCCCAGTTTTATCTCTGGTCTTGGTTTGATTATTTTCAATTGGAATCTATTGAAACAAAATACTTGTGGTATACGGCGAATAGTTGTTGATGGCAAAACTCGTGTACTGCGATTAGTTAAAATCGTGTACCGCGAATAGTGGCAACGTTTAATGAGATTGACGCTTATTTCATGACTGACACTAGAAAAATAAATGAAACATTGTTTTTTAGCATTGGATAGGCCTCCAGATAAGAGTGCGTATTGGAAAATTATTTTCTTTATTTCTCATCCAAAACATATGTTGTGAGTACTCAAAAGAACCGTCTCATTGAGACGGTTCTTTTGAGCACCCAAACACACGTAAAAATTAATGGGTAAGAAAATAATTAAAATTTTACTCAAATAAAATTTCCTTAACTGGATCTATGATTGGAGTTCATTTCAATCAATATGTTAACCATGAGGATTAAACGGGGGGGGGGGGGGGGAAGGTGCGGTTGCTTCGTGGTAGAGTGCTTGACTCGAGATTGAGGGATCGCACGTTTGAGCCTCACCTGAGGCATTGTGTTGTTATCCTGAGCAAGACACTTATCACCTGTCTAGTGCTGGTTTAACCCAAGAAGACTCATCCCAGCATGACTGAAAATTTGTTGACTGAGGCCTAAAGACGAAGAAAAATACCCCAGCACACAAGGCTAAATGGTTCACATGTGGGCTCTATCTGAGCGTATTGACCATGTGGGTGCCATATGGGAATTTAAGCCAATGTAGAGCCCACATAGGGCACATATAATTGTTAACACTCACATAAGCAGAACCACTGCCGCTTGAGCCTTTGGGTGATCCCAAAAATAAAACCACAACCCTGTCCACCAGCCCAGTACTGGTTACTGTCAGAGAGACTGACTAGAAATTTGATATATCACCTGTACCAGTTTAGCTATGATACTTTACAAAAAGTGAACAACAAAGATGCTGATCAGACATAGCAGAAGTGCAGGCTGGTCTGCGCCTTAGGTGTTCGCAACCCTCTGAAGACAGGTTTTCTGGCATTGGGGACCATATACCCGTTATGTATTGCCTGTAATGATCCAAATGGGTACCACATGCAAACCATATGGGGTTTCCCACATGGGTCCATGCACCACTGTTGCAAATACCTTATCAGTCTCATTTGGACTACTACTATGAGACACATATTATATCCCAGAATATTGAAAAAAATTGTTTGTCACGTGCTATTAACAGTCATTTTACCAGCATATTATCAAGGCAATTCACATGCTATTGGTTCACTGCTTTTGGACTAAACGTATACACAGTTTGGAGACGTCACAAGGAGTGACCTCAGGAAAAGTGGGGCTATATTAGATTTGGGTTATCTGTCATTCCATCATTCTGTCTGTCATTCCATCCATCTGTCATCATTTCCTTTACACTCAATATCTTGAGAACAACTTTATAGAATTTACCAAATTTTGTATGTGCATTGATATTGACTTATTTTTCGACATGATCTAGATTGGGATTTTATACATCATTTTTCAGACTTTTGTACCAGAGTTATGACCCTTGATTTACGCCATAATTTTATTTCCGTTCAATATCTTTAGAACAAATTGACTGATTTTCACTAAATTTTTATATATGCATTCATATTGATAAGATCTAGCTTGGGATTGTTACACGTCATTTTTCCCACATTTGTACCAGAGTTAAGCCCATTGATTTATGCCAAAATTTTGAATCCACTCAATATCTTGAGAACAAATCGACTGATTTTCACCAAATTTTTATATATATGCATGTATATTTAAAAGATCTAGGTCGGGATTGTTACACATGATTTTTTTAGAACATTTGTACTAGTGTTATGACCGTTGATTTATGTCAGATTTTTGTTTCCACTTAATATCTTGTGAAAAAACTGACATATTTTCACTAAATTTAATATATTAATTCTTATTGACAAGATCTAGGTTTATGACTTATTTGTAACAGAGTTATGGCTCTTGATTCACGTCAGAATTTCATTTCCGCTCAGTATTTTTAGAACAAATGGACAGAATTTGACCAACCCTTATAAATGCATTTATATTGACAAGATCTGTGTCAATAGGATTTTTACCTGTTATCATTTACAAATTTGTAACAAAGTTATGGCCCTTGATTGGCAACATAATTTTGTTTCTGCGCAATATCTTGAGGACAAATGGATAGAATTTTACTAAATTTTGTAAATGTATATATATTTATAAGATATATATATATGAATTGCTATCTTCCATATTTTGCTTATTTGTAGCAGAGTTATAGCCCTTGATTGATGTCAGAATTTTGTTTCTGCCAAATATCTTTAGAACATGGCCTTTTTACAGCATAAAAACCCCTATGCATCTTTCATGATTATGTGCGCCATTATTATATTACAGAAATTCAACTTTTCGAATCGTTTCACCAAAGCTTTCAATCAACAATATGAATTTATGCAATAATAGTTGTCAAGTATTTATTAACATTCGCAAGACCCCTTGGGTGCTGTTAAAACACCTGTCAGGCTCGGTTTACAACACCACTCTCGTCTTATCTCATTTATTTTATTTTATTGTTTTATTTCATTTTTATTACTTATAAATAAACCCTGATGCTTCTCATTTTCTATCAAAGGGCACAACCCAAATATCTACTCGTTAAGCAGTGTCAAATAAGTAGGTCAAATATAGCAAAAACAAAGTAAATATATGTTACCCCGCCACTATTTTGGGGCCTAAAAGTGGTATCTGCTATTTACATCTACTGCTTTATTCAAATGTACTTCAGAGTATTTTTTTCATGAACGCAAACACTTTGAACCCTGGTCAGACTGCTCCTAAAGGATCAGTCTGATCTGGGTCCATATTGTTTGCAATAAAGGCTACACATGAAAGAGCAGACAAAAATTGGCTGGTGGTAATTGTCAAAAATTCGAAATAAATTTAATTCGAAAAAATAACCACAACAGCTTGCCTACGTTGTACCCTTCGAGACAGACACATACCTTTAATCTAGATGATGGACATTTGAATGGACAGGCAGACTGACAGACGGCAACTACACCAGCTCATGCTTTCGGTTATATCATGTTATTCATTGGATATTTTACATGTTTGAAAGGAAGCCTATAACATTTGCTTCCATAATTTGACAGTTTGTCTTCTTTTGGCGACGGTCTGTTTTATCGTTAAACCGATCACATTTTGTACCAGTTCAATTATATGAAAATACCCCAAAATAGCAGTTTTACTTCATAGTGGGTAACAACTCATAACTATTCGCAGTACACAATTTTCTTATGAATTTGCTATCTGCAGTACACATCCACACCTATTCGCGGTACACAACGGGATTTAACTATCAGCCCATAATTGGCTTAATTTATAGATTCTGGCTTAAACGCTTGCAAAAACGTTTGTTTTCTATGATTTCACTGGCTTTCCATTGGAAAAATCGACAAAATCCACATACAATCCTCGAATAAAGTGAAAGTAAATGTCAAAATGATGTGTGTTTTTGGTACCAGCTTTCGGATTGATGATCCATTCCAGCCTTCAAATTCGTTAATGAACAAATACAACTACTTACGGTTCAAGCTTAATATATCCACTATTTATGTATTGCAAATGTTTTGCAAAACTTTAGCGATTTTATAATGAAATGTGCTATTTTCGAAGAGCACTCATCCTCGTGTGTTGTTTACTCTCGATTCAGTGGTACGCTATTTCCGGTTTCGATGATAGACGGTGATGAAATTAACCAGAATTCCCCGATAGCCTAGTGGATAGTCGAGTGTTTAAGAACTCAAAAGATGTGGGTTCGAGTCCACTAGCATTAAGAATATATATTTTTTTTTTTCAATATTTTTTTTTGATTTGCTCGTTTCTTTGTCTTTATTCTTGATTTTGTGCACAACTGGATACATTTATTTGAATTTGGCATGCGTTTATGTAACAAATACAACACCGAGAGTAATTTCAATAAGCCTACATGTGATTTTACTCTTTGCACGCTAAATATTTTTTGAGACTGTTGTTATCATCTGCTGACTTTTAATCAATATTATTTTTTTCAAAAAAATCTTACAGGAACACTATCAGAGTGTCAAATGGTCTGTATCCAGATCAGAACCTACGTTCTGTTGGTACTGAACTGCGTCTAAACTATTTGCAAATGTTATCAGCTGACAAGAAAAGAGTGGGGAACTTGGGGAATAATGATTAAAAAAGTGGCTAAACACAAATGAAAGATGTAAAGCACATCACAAGCTGATGTAAAACATACGAACAATATTAACTTAAAAAAGAAAGCAATTTGACAATTATATAAAAAAGGTTCCTTCCAAGTTTCGATCCAGGTATGCTTGGTCTGTAAGTTGTCAACTAACCACTAGGCTATCAGACCATTTGCATTAACGAATTGACATTATCTTCATATTCTCTGTAAAAGCGTGACCAAGGTCGGAGTACTCCACGAAAACGCACGAATATCACGATGATTTGGGCGAAAATTAATCAGTCTAAGGTCAATTTTGGCAGACTATAGACTGGATGGTTTCGTCAGGCCCTGATGTTATAAAACTTTTTTCATACTCAGCTCAACTGAGCATGAAATTTATCATGCTCATTATTGTGAAAATGCCAACAAGTGTTTGCATTTTAACATTAATTAGCATAATAAATACAACATGTGAGAGTCTGAAAGCAAGATAAGTCTGTATTTTTCAGTATTTTAGTTATTATGAGGCGGTCATTTGAGTTGAGCATGAAAAACCTAAGGGTCTTGGCTTGCATTTCAGATTCACTTGCTTCAAATGTTGCCGTCCCCTTTCAGTAAGTAAAATACAGATTGTGCTTGGAGATAGTGACAATAACAGGATTCAGCAGCCTTAGAGAACCTAAAACAAATAGAGGATCTTAGATGAGTGATCATGTTTTATTAAATTTATTAAACGAGTTGGGGAAAAGAGATAAAATGCGAGACGTGTCGAGCATTTAATCTCTTTTTCGCAACAAGTTTAATAAATTCAATATTACAGGAGCACGAATGTTAGATTCAATTTATCACATGGCCCTAATACTACTTTTAAATCGCGTTTTAGTGTGAAAACGCTAATATTTTGCCATACATACGCGACGTTATAATGGACGCCATTACATAGCGCTACCAAAATCTGTAAACCACAAGTAAATGCATGACGTTATTTTCTTTCCCAGAGGCGACGTCATAATATTATATGATAATAATGATGCATTTATGTATACACGCATAGCGGAAACAGCCTAGATCCTGATCAGATTCTGAGAAGTAAGGTGATCTGGATCTACACTTTTTTTTTCAAAGCAAAACATATCCTTGTCCATCATGATAGATCTAAGGGTTAAAAATCAAGATACCGTTACATGTATCTTACCTTTTCTGTGGCTCCGATTCATTATCAGGGTATGTTTCCGTACTTTTTCTCCAAAGAGAGTAACTGTCCTGCCAGCCAAAAGTGACAGTGACATCATGTTTTGTCTACAATTGTTAAGTAAAATATTAACTTGAACACTCCACATTAGCTAACGCGAATCGATATATCACGTGTGTACTAATCCTATCCTGCGGATAGGATTAATACACAAGTGATCAATCGATTCGAAGTCCCTGATAACTTTGTAAACAAAACATGTCATCACTGTCACTCGTGGCTGGCAGGACAGTTTGTAATTTTCCCTCATATAAATAAATAAAATCTTTTGCAAGAGAAAGCAACATGCTATAGTTTAAAACTCTATAGCGTTTGTCGGCATTATGCCGCTCTTTCTCCCTGGGGCTTTTTTTTCGGTGCTATTGTAACCTGTCAGCAGACGACAACAAAAGCATGACAAATTACCCAGCATGCAACTAGTTAATATTTTAAAGTAGAGCACTAAAGTACCCGATTGTTCTGTTTCATATACTTAATGCGTAATGCGTGCGCAGATCCAGAGGTTTGGGTTGGGGGCGACTTGGGGTCAGATGATGGTCTGCTTAAAGTTGTATACTGGGTCTCCCCTCGAGAAGCAATTGGACCCCTCGAACATCTGTAAAATGTGTTGATGATTAAAACAATACTTGTCAGAGCTGGACCCCTTGATGAAACAGTCTAGATCCGCGCAATTAATGAGCAAGACGAGGAAATGCGCGAATCCAGTTAGTGGGGGGGGGGGGGCAAGGGTCCGGATTCCTTGGAAAATCACAAAACTACCAACCAGCATTCAATTGTAGGGCGGTGATGGCACTGTTTTAGTGAATGTTTGGGATCCTCTCTCCTTAAGTAACTAAACAAATAAAAAGGCGTTGCCAAAGTTGAGTTAGACACCCTCTGACAAACTTTCTGGGTCCGCGCATGGAGGATCTGAAAATATTACAATGGCGATGTCAGGGGACAAGATTATCTGAACGCATCACAGTTGTATCTAATCACTCATTATTTCATATATATGAGCCGCGCAGTATTTGATTTCCAACAATGTGGCATTTTGAGACGAACCTGTGCAGCCTCCTTTTAAGCTTAAAAAGTCCAAATGACGTTTGGTCAGTACATGTAGCTAAACACTCATAGAACATTTAAGCGACAAGCAAAGGCTCTGATCAGACTGCGCGTATGCGCAGGCTGATCTGAGCCTTTGCTGGTCGCACATACCACAATGTTGGAAATCTCATGTCATGGCTCATATTTCGTCTATGTGTTTCCTCGCCTTCATTGCAGGCTTGTGAAAACTTTGTGCTACATGTACAAGTGTAAGTTATTGTATGGTTTGTTCGTATATACGGTAAAATATTCCACGAGCTTTAGCGAAAAAAGTCTGGTCTACGCTAAACTTTTATAAAATTGATATCCATGCTTAAAGCAAGCGAAACACAGGATTGTGTCAGACAGACAGACAAACAATCATACAATCAGACAGACCTCACAGCTCTTGAAACACCGGTTAGGTACTTTTTAACCACCTGAGAAACCGGGTGATCCAAACTTACCACATACTGTCTTTGAATTTGCCAGTTTAGGGCATTTTGACTTGGGGACGTCTCTGTTCGAACAAGTCATGCCTTAATTGAAGGGCTTGTGACAGACAGACAGGCAGGTAGGCTTCCAGGCGGTCCAAAATCACCATATTGACCGATTCGGGGCAATAAAGCTAATCAGAAAATTAATTTTCATTGAACGGGTGATTTCGTCAAAAATTGATTTCTCGAAATAAAGCTGATTTCAGGGCGTTTTGACTTGGAGACGTCTCTGAGCATAGTTACATGTCAATAGCGCATCAACAAAAACTAAGATCAGCGTGAAGTTACGCCAGGCAACATAGTACAGTCGTTAACGTGTCTGACTGCAGATATATTTCTGAAGGTCGCGAGTTTGATCCATGCCCGGTCCCATACGTGACGAACGGAAATTGATCATGAAATAATTTCTACAGCCAATCTCCTCCCAACCGCTGATTCAAGAGACGTGTTGTCAGTTATAAGCGAAAGTGTGTGCACGAAGTACTGGACAATCACTTGTCAAACTTACACAGGACAAAGTGTGGTTAGGTGAACTAACCGTCTCGACATGACCATAGCTGTTGACTGGGACTTTAAGCATCAAACCAAACAAAAACTAGAGTAAAACTACTGCCGTACCAACCAAGAGTGACAGTGACATAATATTTTATAGAACATTATCTCGTACACTCCATTTGAGCTAACGCGAATCAATAGATCACTTGTGTATTAATCCTATCATGTGGATAGGACAAATACACATGTGATCTATCGATTACAAGTCCTTGATAACTTTGTAAACAAAACATTACGTCACACTCACTCTTGGCGGGCAGGACAGTATGTACTGTGTAACCTAGTAGTTGATTCTAATCTTCAAGTTCGCGTTGTGTTTTCAAAGTCTCTCTAGAATTTCTAAGTCTTGTAAATTTCAGCAACAACTTTCACAATTTTATAGTTTTATTAAATCTTCTCACGTTCAACTAAATTGCTTCTACAAACTAACTATAACCCAAAATCTCAAGCTCTGCCACTGGGTTTCATTTTATATACCATGAAGTCACGTGATAGAAGCTGACCACAGCGCCACCTAATGACATCATCACTAACCAATTATATTTTAACTTTACTATATAGCGCCCTCTACATAGGTAAGCTTCTATTTATATCAACCAGTCATAAGATACAAAAAGGACTCATAGTCACGCCAGTTGCGCAATTTCCCAAAGGTAATATGATTAAATGTATTGCGCAATCCTGCCAATTAATGTCAGATTTGACATGATCTACTTATTGGGCTTATGTAATTTTACTAAACAAAGTATACTCAGAAAAACAATTGAAGGATATTTAGCCCTATCTCTAACATCCAATGCAATAAAAACTTCACTAATAACGCATGCATTTCATAGTTCCAGACATCTGCAATCAAAATGGATGCTTTATTTTAGTCACGCTTCAATGCTTTAAGTACAGTGTAAATCCAAATGGTTCAACCTTCTTTACTGAAAAGTCACAGACGTTCAAAAATGATAGAAACCCATTTTTTTCGTGTGTATTCCATAATGACTGGCTCCAAAATCATCGCTGGTTCTCCCTCTAAAAATGACACCTAATTTTGAAGCTGTTGTAAATGTTTTAATGCAAATTTGTGGTCAAATTTGCCGGGGTATGCCATATCCGTGTATTTTTGTTGAAGAAGTTGTCCCATTATTAGGGGAAATGACTGATGAATTGGTGTTAACTTCTGTCTGTGGTCGGAATTAGAACATAAGCAATGACCTAGTAAAGGTTTCAGCAAAAATTGAGAGCGCTAAATGTTTTGCTTGTGAACTTTGGGTAGAGAGGGTTGGTACATTTGGTGTAGTACTGTATCGTTATCAATCACCCGTGAATTTCAATTTGCATTTTGGTGAATTGCATAGTGATAATTCTATCAATGACAATAATAATTTGTTTGAAAATTATATTCCCAAATGTTATAGAGTCAAAAGAATTTTAATATCCTTCAATTGTTTTTCTGAGTATAATATCTGTCATCATGACCTTTTGAAAGTGTTGAAACATCCCATCAGAATTGACAGGCTAATAAATATGACATTTGAAAAACAATAACAAGCTGGTGTCAGAATTCCCTGGCTAAACACCTGTGTCTTAACCAAACCAAGCATTCACAAATATTGTAAATACCCACAGGCAATTCACAATTATTATGAACCCTTGCAGAATAAACCAGTAGCTATTTTATACACGCCCAGACGTTAAGAATTTGACTTAATTTTTCAATTAAGTGAAATTCTCCAAGCTCATCTCTCATACACCATATATACAAAGAACACCACACAAACTCCCACACTCGCTCACATACATACCACTATACTAAACATATAAATAAAATACTAGCATGCACAAATCATCATATAACTACTAAACATAATCAATACATATGCATCATCAAAGTACTATTTACAACAAACATCTGCATGTGACAGCGCACTCAAGAGAACCTTGTGTCCACTCAATGGTTGGCCACCCCATCGAGTGTGCAGTTGTCCCAAACTCTCAAGAGCACGCAGACGCCACAAGCAAATTCACAATCCAATAAATCCCAAGTGAGTTCACAACACAATGTCAAATTTTAACTAATAAAATATACACATTATGAATCTTATGCACAATAGGGTCAACTGTCACTCCACTGCATCTTCTTCCCATTAAGTTAACACATACATGCCTCCCTACATATTGCAGAGACAGACATATGCATGCCAAGCTTTTCCAATGGAGCACATCATGAAACAGCCCAATGCCTACAAAATGGTTGATCGGATCACAAAGCAGACAATGACTTTGAAGACCCGACTTTGCATAAAATGTCATATACCCAAAATCAAAAACATGCACCACACATATAATAATCCTATTATCCGTCCATCAAATAATACAGTCAGTACACAATAAGGTTCATCTTCACTCCTCCTTGGCTAGTCTATCTAAACTGGATCATCCTGCTCCCCAGTTCCATGGTAAAATACAAAGTTGCTATCCTCCTGTCTGTAACATTTGGTTGGTTCCTCCATAGAAGTATATTTCAACCGAATATTGTTTTCTGCTTGCAATTTCCAAATTATGGTGTTGTCTAAACTCTGTTCATTTTTGCTCAAATGTTCAATTGCTTTGCTGATATCCAGTACGTAGAATTTTGTCTGCTGTCCAAAACACTCTTTTAGTTGCTGAATGTTATATAGATTATCCATAACTGTATAATGTTATTTTTTTTTCTTTTGAATAAATGACTGGTAAGTCTCAGATGTATAAAATCCAAAGTTTATTGGCTGACGTTTTCAAAAGTTTTCAATGTGTAAATGCCATCAATTGTTTGACATCTAAAGGTCACCGTTTCAAAGCTGTCAACAAAATCTTGATTTGACTTGTTATCTGTTATCACTTTGGAAACTGGATGGATTTTAAAGGTCAATATGTTTCATGTAAACTCAATGATACTAGAGGTGAAAAGGTCCCACACGTTATTCCTTCTTATACATCTCAAAGTCATAAACATCCTTTAAATCAGTCTTTACAGTGCATATTTTTGAACACATCATAGTTAGCACATTTATATCTTCACCAGCCACCAAACTTCATATTAAATGACTTGACTTACACACATTATCAATAATTATTTACATATCTTTATATCATCAAATCTTCACCATGGGACTACCATGGACTCATAGTCAAGTTTCGTGTACACTTTAGTCATATTGTCTCCATGTTACTCGTGGCCTCTCTGTCTCAAAATACATCTTAATTTTTTATATTCTCCAAGGAAGCCAATAACACCTTCGCTTCCTTCTGGACTGGTGCGGAAGAAGAGTACCTTCTCGATTTGCTCCTAACAATCTTGTCATGTTCCCGCGACACCAACCCATTCTCAACAACTGACAAGGATTTTGTCCCAACATTCTTATCGCTACAACAATCAGCTAACCTCTCACCAAAATACTCTTTCACTTTCTTATCAAAGCATTTCTTATACATGACAATCAGTTTCAGAATCAAGACGCATGTGACAAAAAGCATCACAACAAATGACCAAATAGAAATTGACCTACCATGTTCATCAACTTTCCTATGATTGTGTTTATAGTCAATAAAAGCAGGCATGGCAATCTCTAGTAAATTCATTAAGTCATTTGAAATCTCAATTGTGGTTAAATTAGGTAGATTAGATGTAAAGTTTTCCCATAGAGAAAAGGATGTTATATTTCTCAATTTCGAAAGTGAACCCCAAGCATCCCAAATATGACCTCTAACCTTTTCTCATAACATAGGGATAAACACAAATAACCATTTGTAGCCCCACAAGTCATATTCAATCTTATCACATCAAGGGGTGGATACAACTCCACTTTGAATGTCTAACTTATCTTGGCAAACAATGGTAAATTCAACCATCAGAAGTTCCAATAAACCACACACCTGTGTGTACATACTCTACAGTTGACAATCAAGGGTTCAGACAAATGATGATCTCATGCATTACAAAACAAGAGGTACAGCTAATTGATACATAAATAAAATAAGAATGCTTAACCACGTTGTAACCACCCTTACAACAACACTACATAAAATCCATAAATTGGTAGCGTAAACCACCTACCTAGCAACTTGCAAGTAAAATAACTTTAAGACTTTTAAAATAAAAGACACATATACAAATAGCTAAAACATCATAATCACAAGCAAATTTTCCTAACATTTACCGACTGTAAACTTGGGTCACCACCTCCACCTGAAACACAAGGAAAATCACCTTGCAAGCTATACAAAATAGCTTTTTTTCTAAATCATTTAAGACCCTAAGTCTTTCCATAACTTTAATCAATATCCAAAAATCCTAGTCATTATATTCGATCCAATCATTTCAAAACACTAACAACCTGAATTTGGGTCTAAGTTGGTCAGTAAATACACCTTGGCTAGATTCACACCAATTAACCTTTCCTGTATTTCGAGTGAATCTATGCTGTTCTGATGCAATAATTGACAATATTCCATGACCATCAGCTATAATATCAAAGACCTGTTTATCTCTTACTTCAACCCTGAATATTTTTGGAGATCTACTTTCACCACGGGTCGTGCGCATTACAGTCAGTTGATTAAGAATACTTTTGACGATTATTCCCACCAATGGTGAGAAAGGTCATTGAATATTCATACTTTCCAGGCTTTACCAATCAACAACAATTGTATGATTGATTTCAAACGTTAATTCAATTATTGGATAAAAATGCTCAATTAATTATTATAAATTTAATGCACTTGAAAACCATGTGGTTAGGACTATTAGATAGTGTTAACCTGTTACCACTTAATATTCGTGGCATCAAAATTTGGCGATTTTAAAAGACTGGCATATTGGCGTAATTTAATTTTGGCGGTTTCTTAATTTATTGTTCGTAAAAGTTATTGTCTATTCTCATAGGTGCTACTTTTAAAGGAAATAATATGCTCCCTATAGGGAGCATATTCTTTCCTTTAATAGTATTCCCTTTTAAAAGGTGGTTTCCTCTACGTTGAAACATAAAATTATGCTACCCTTTAAAAGTTGATCTTTTGACGTTATGGATACGAACCTTCTTAGGGTGTGTGTTTATTCATTCACTCCTATGACTAAATCAGATCTGATCAGGTCTTCATAACAGCCTAATAGAGTTATATAAATAGCACAGACCCTAGGTCCTAGGAGTCCTTAGCTTATTGTTTAACTGAATTCAAAACTGTTTTTCGCGATATCATATTTTGGCGATTTTTGTTTTTAGCGCCAATAGCGCCAAATATAAATACCCGCCAAAAAAAAAGTGCTTTACAGTACAAAGAATGGCGGCGGGACTCCAGTGATTCAACGGACGGCGGAAAACTATAACGGGCTGAACTTGTGCTCGATGACATCTACTTTTATAGAACTTTTTGCTCTCTGTAAAGGCGGTATTATTAATACTCATATCTGGGCGTGGCTCGGCTTTTTCATCTGCTAAACAAGGGAATTCAGGTTCTATTTATAACTTGGTGAAGAATTTATAAGTTTTTTGGACCGCGCAAACGTGCGTGTTTCACAGTGAGGACCCAGATCAGACTGCTCCGAGCAGTCTGATTTGGTCCACACTGTTTGTTCTATGCTTATGTTAAATAAACATTTTCAGATGCAGTTATTTTGCTGGCCTTTTAAGGACTAAATAATGTGTTTTGCGTCTATACTGAGGTAATGGCGCAAGATGATACCGTTACTTTTGAATAAAACTACGCCCCATTTTCAGCTTTTACCTATGTCTAAGGTTGACCAGTCCTAATTAAGCATTCATGAGGTGCCGCCTTTACAGTAACCAAAAGTCATATAATACCTTATTTCCCTCGCTACAGTAAATGCTACAAATAACTTATAAATGGCAGTGACGTTTATTGTTGCGTGTTTGTTTGTGCACCTTGGTACGACGTTTGGAACCATATATCAGAATCACAATTAGGGTATGAACACAGACTTACAAGATCACGTTTGTCAACAAAATAATGTCGTTTTCAATGTGAAACTGGCATCACTAATTATGTGTGTCGCTAAATGTGCCCAGACTAGCGATTGTAGAAGTCAGATGTATAACAGTGTAGACAAGGATTGCATTGGTTGTAGGGAGAAATATATGGAAGTCGGTCAGATGACGAATGATCCTGGCTTCAAGTATTATGGAGACGTAACAAGTAAGTTTTTAAATAGCGGAGAGAATCGACTCTAGATCTGCATTGGTGGAAAGCCATTTTCTTTAAAAAAAAAGTAAACATGGTCAAAAGACCAGATTCACATATTACCAAATGTAAGAAAGACTTAAACACAGATAAACAAAAACACTTATCATTATTTTATAGTGATTTATTTACAATTTTGAGCTTATCGGTCCTGGGACTCAATGATTCCCATATCAATGGGTCCAACTGCAAACTTATGAGTCCAGTACACAATTTTTCATGACAAGTCTGCAGAAACATAGCATGATGCGTCTCGCTGAAATAAAAACTTTGCATCCAAGAGAAAAAAATATGAGTAAAAGATGAAGGATGCGCAGGTAAAAACAGTGTATATGAAAGCAAGAAATTCAATGAGTTTTTGTATATCTGTGTTTAAGTATCATTATGCTATACTTTCGGATAGCGAGTGATCAGCCTGTGCGGATCAGTACAATGTGGTTTTCGCTTTTGTTGTTCGCCTGCAAGTAAGTAAAAGCTTTCCCGCATCGAGACCCATTCCGTATATATAAATAAGTCAAATACATATGCCAGGGCAAAACTAGACAGTAAAGTTCAGATTCCATGCTAAGATGACACGATCTAATATGCTGTGGCTGTCGTAGTTTCGTCATTGGCGGAACCAGAGGTTGAGAGAGGGGTTCCAAACCCCTCGGCATGAGATTTCCAACAACTTGACATTTTGACAAGTGTAGACTCGGACGAGCCTCTGCAGCCTTCTTTTAAGCTTAGAAACTCCTAATGATGTTCAGTCAGTAGCATAACAATCATAGAATACTCATGCGACTAGCAAAGGCTCTGATCAGACTGCGCGTATGCGTAGGCTGATCTGAGGCTTTGCTGGTCGCACATACCACATTGTTGGAATTCTCATGCACTGGCTCATTTTAGAAATAGCACATAATATGGCATGATTTCACTTCGCTGCTTGTGCGCCGAATATAAACATACGAACGACCATTGTGCGGCTAGCTACTTCAATTTTCAGCAGGGCCCAGACCTGTAAATGTTTATCCATAGACCCAATTATAGCTTTTAAGAAGTCTGTGGTCCTCACAACTCTTAAATGGGAGCGCAGTGGCTCAGTGGTAGAGTGCTTGACTCGAGGCCGAGGGTCCGCGGGTTCGAGCTTCACCGGCGTCACTGCGATGTAGTCCTTGAGCAAGACGCATTTAACCTAGCTTAGTACTGGTTCAACCCAGGAAGACCCGTTCCTGTATAACTGAAAGATTGTTGATGGGACGTAAAGAATCAAATCAACCAAAAAAAACTCTTAAACCACGATCAGGCTGCCATAGAGTTTCTGATTGGACGTAGATTAACCAATAAACAGCGATGAGATACCCTGGTGACCACCATGTTTTGCCACCTTTTGGCCCCTGAAGGTGGGCACCCTACATGAGTGGAAAATTCTACTGAAAAAAATACAGAATGCAAGGTCCTTTTTTCTAAGCCCCACCAGTAAACTTAATGGACAAAAGCAATGAGATGTTGTTTCAAAAAGTACAGCAAAGATAGACCCGTCTAATAAATACAATATATTTCCTAGTTTTATTATTGACCAATCATGAAACACCTTTCAACTTAAAAATATTGTGCTGAGCTTCCACCCACCTTTTGAGCCAATCACTGCCCTTTTTACATTTACAGGTCTGTGACCTGCTTGTGCGCCGAATCTAAGCATACGAACGACCATTGTGCGGCTAGCAACATCAATTTTGAGCAGGGCCCAGACCTGTAAATGTTTTTCCATAGAACCCCAATATAGCTTTTACGTAGAATGTGGTCCTCACAATTCTTAAACCACGACGAGGCTGCCATAGAATTACAGATTGGACCTAGTTTAATCAATAAACAGGGGTGAGATACCCAGGTGACCACTTTGTTTTACCACTTTTTGCCCCTGAAGGTGGGCACCCAACATGAGAGGAAAATTCCACTGAAAAAAATACCAGAATGCAAGGTCCTTTTTTCTTAGTCACTTAAGTAAACCTAATCAACTAAACCAGAGAGGTGCTTCAAAAAGAGCTGAAAATATATATCCGTCTAATAAATATGATCTATTTCTGGGCCCGTAATTTTATTAAACACCCATACAACTTGAATATTGTGCTGAGCTTCCATCCAACGTTTGAGTCAATCACTGCCCTTTTTTACAATAACATGTCTGTGACCTAAATACCTAACCTTTTCAGATGAATGATCAAAACATCAATTAATTCAAAACAATAAACATTATAAAGAACATTTATATTGTTTGTTTGCATTATTTCCCTCAAAGTTATTCCAGGGAACCCTTTTAACAACCCTTTAAATAAATTCTTACAAAAGTGCAGCAAATATATACCCGTCTAATAAATCTGATTTTTTTCTCGTATGTTTATTATTAACCAATCACGAAACACTTTACAACTTAGATATAGTGTCATTTTACAATTACAGGTTTGTGGCCTCAAATTGAAAGTAGAATTAGTCGTATGATAATTTCGGTCAATCAGTTGCACACTGCGATGGAAACGAATTACTTTTTTTTATACAACATAGGGTTGCGGACAAATGAATCTCGAACGGAAAGGGTTCAATAAAACAGAGTCTGTTGTTTTCAAATTTTGTATGTACTCTATCGCTTTCCGTGATTAATCATGTCAAGATCAGATTGAAAAGAAATAGTTTTGCGCTGATGCGGCTTTTGTTACATGTAACTACCACATTGTTTCTGTTACAGAGAACTACCATGATCAGTGTGACGTCACCATCGATTGCAACGAGTTCGAGACTATCTGTGAGTTGAACAATAAGATCTGTGTCTGCACCCCGGGATACAGTTTCCTCCCGTCCAACAAAACATGTGTCTCAAGTAAGTTTCATAATTATTCAGTGGCTGAGACTTTTAGTATCTATCATCAGTGGGAGGTCCATCTCGAGAATATTTTCATTCCTCACATGTTTCTTGATCACAATAAAATAACGTATGTTCATATTTGCCAGAAGTTCCTTATACGCTGCGAAGTGATATGTGACGCTGACGTCACTTTAAGTAAGAAAGAGGGCAAAGATCAGGAATCGATACAATCAAGCACCACACCTGACCCATGATACCAATTGGAAAGTGACAACTTCACAATTTGACATCACAAACGAGACATAACAATGACGTCACTTCTCTTCCGACGTGAGACTGTTCGATTTTATCTTTTCCACGGGTTGGTATGGGGTATATCATATAGAATTTTCTCATATGGTTTAAACAGCCGCGGAAACTTCGATCTGTTTAGCGAGAAATGTTAAAAGTCCACTAAATATTGTTACTTTAGGCCTTGAACTGCCTATAGACCCCCCAGGGGGATTTTGTACACTATGATTTCCTGATACTACATTATATAAGCCACAAAATGAAATGTGTAAGCCTTCTGAGAGTGGCAGCGTTAACGTGTAACATCACGTTACGTACATTACCCGCAAAATAGCATTTAACGTTCTCAATAGTGTCTCCCAACATGCCATGTTTGCACTTTTTTGCATGCTGGCAGAGGTATATGAACCTCTTAAAACACAGTTACATAATTTTAGTATTCATTTTATAAATGTTGTACAAACAGTTGTATACGTTACTTAGTGTTTCATATATAATTTCAGAGTATCAGTATGGTATTTATTGACTATACATGTATTTCATCTATTTGTGAATGTAGCAACTCTATAAGGCTGCTACTTAAATGAATTGAAGTTCCTTATTATGGTAGCTTACATTATTTTTACAGGCCCACGTTACTTCATGATTTGAATTTTTCTTCGCTTTTGCTTTTGAGAACAAACATTGGTTCGAAAACTTTTTGCGCTCATTGTGGAAGGTATTGGTACACTGTGACTTTACCTTCAAAATAGCATTAAACGTTCAGTAAATTTTTTTCAACACGACCTGTTTGTACTTATTTGCAGGTTTATGTACTTCTTTTAAGAATTCATTTTATAAATGCCTTGAGTTATAACCATTATATATGTTACCAAGTGTTACATACGTTATTTCTTAGTATCTGTTTGACAGTTGTGGATAATACGTGTATTAAATCTGTCAGTGAATATAACAAATTCATAAGGCTTCTACTTAAATAAATTAAAGCCCCTTATTATGGTCGCTTTAACTATTATCATAATGTGATCTATCAACCTTCGCCGTCTGCTCACATTAACAGTAGGTAGTAAGAAACCCCAGCCAAAGAGCCATCTTATGCACACTGGAACATTGATTTTACATACTGCCTGAGAGAAGCACCCAATCTGTAGACTTAAGAAATTACGCTGAATAGTACCATGCAATCAAATCAGAAGTTCTGAAAGACAGTCACTGTGAAACAGCTCAGTTCTGGGCAAGGTATGTGGATATAATTCAGATGGTGTTGACAGTGATTAGGGCTACAAGTAAAACAACTTAGAATTGCATATCAGTTCTATCTGGATGCCTTGTGCCCAATGCTCTTTGCATACAACCACACCAATTATGCACAATATGTACCTGTTTACCTGATTTTACTTCTGAATTTGTCTGATACACATCGCAGATACAAAGAACGTCTGGAACAAAATGGGTTTAGTGTGTCACAATCATTGGTTCTTTGCTTGAGAAATGCTTTTGACATAAGTATCAAGTAAACAATAAACCCCCGTACCAAGTCACAAGGAGGTATTATAGGCATCACCTGCTAGAACTACGCTTTGTACTACAGATAGACTGGTGTATAACTCATCACACCGGAGCTCAATATGTTGAAGCAACTCTTCAATGTGGTGAAATGAAATATCCGACCTGATCAGATGCAAAAGTAGTAAGCATGATGTGAAACAAGTACTAGCGGCAGTTTCTGGCTTTACCAACTCTTCCACTTCTAGTGTCGAGGACAATGAACTGTACCTTTTGGCTGCTGGTGTTCCTGCTAAGTCTGTCCTAGCTAAAGATCTGCTTGAGGCTCTGGACATTGTCAGGAAGGCTGTGGAAGACTTGATTGACTCATACTTAGTTGAAAATCTGTTCACAAGCTTAAAACATTCGCAGATTGCGAGCGTAAGAAGACATTGACCAGTCCACAAAACAAAATCATCCAGATGAGAGCTGAAAAAAACGTCTTGTGAAGATCTTTGTGAGGAATAAAAAGAAGACTCAACTCATAAGCCTACTACTGGATCGATTGACAGCACTAGACTTGTAGATATAAACCTATCCCAAGTTATTGATGAAGAGGTGTTCAGTCTCACCTGTGAAGACGATAAGACTGAATCCAAATATCCAGGAGGAGGCAGATACATACACAGCGTTTATACTACACTGTCTAAATATCAGAACAGCACTGCCTGATGCAAGCACTATCATTGTAACCAGTACTACAGTACAGTACTAGTACTACAGTACTACAGTAATACTACTAGCACAATATTGCAAGGAAATACACTGGAGTGCTTTGTTCAACACTGGTGTAGGCAATTAGAGGCGCCTTCTGATTGTCAACAACATCCGTCAGAATATGGGGGAAGAGATCTGCAGTCAAACACTGTTGTACAGGTTGTGACAGTACCAATGTACCAATGTGTTTGTGTCATAGAAAGGTTGTTCCTGTCAAACTGATAGAGAACCCCTCTTCGCTAGTTTATCTACAATCTAACCAGGGTATGAAAAGAAAAAAACTACTTATCAGTGACAGGGAAGCCTTAACTTGTGCTATTTATATAAATGTGAATAAACTGCAGTATGACATGTTTTTGAAAAAAAGCACCAAAGCTGTACAAATACACTGAATATTTCAAATGGCATGGACATGAGCTTTATTATGTAACTTCCACCCTGCCTTTCTGCCCTTGAAATGTACATACACTGAGGGACTATAGAAACGCACTATTTAACATTCAATGTTTTTTCCCCATAGTTCTGATTCAAGGATGTTTCCTTTATCATTTTCTATCCCCTTACAAAATGGACCATTATTTGCCATAATTTGGATTTGCCCATGCTTTTCATTCTGACGTAACACGGTCGTTAGTGTTTTTCAATAATTGTCGTCTGACAAATGTGAGTTTAATTCAAACCGAAAATAAACACTTTGAGCTAATTACCAGATGTCATAGCCAATGGAAAAAACACAAACAGTTTCGGAAATAACCGTTTATAACCGTTTAATTACACTCCCATGCGCAGCATGTTTTTGCTAACGTAAGCATATGGTCAGACTTATTTTTTCAAAATGCAATAACAGGTGGATACGTTTGCGCATGTTGGGTTACTTTTGTCTTTTATGCAACAGATAATGAGTTTTTGTTGGCATTTAAAGATTTTGATTATTCATGTTCCTTAGGATATAATCGGCCAATTACGTCAAAAGGTAAATGACGTCAATAGACGAAACGAACGTTACCAAAGGCCTTTAACTTCATGATTTGACTTTTTCTTCCCTTTTGCTTTCGAGAACTAAAATTTGTACGAAAACTTTTTTGCGCTCATTATGGAAGGTATTGGTACACTGTGACTTTTTGAATTAGGGTTGTCTCAGAATTATCGCGGCATAACAGCAACTATAAACCACATTGTTTCGATTTTCTTAATGAATGCAAGCTAAATGACTGAACTTGTCAATTTTATTTTTCATATAATTAAAATACACTTTTTGACTATAAATTAGCATTTTAGCAGGTGGTGCGTTTTTAAGTCATACAGTATACAAAATGTGGACTATTAAGCCTTTGTCTAGATGCACTCCCATGAAAACAAGCAAGGCTTTCCAGATATGGACAAAATGTGAGGAAAATAAACGGGAAGGAAATTAAGTACCACTGGGTGAAGGAAAACTTGATTGTCCCCGAACTACTCATCAACATTTTGGGTGAGCAGAATGTTGAGGGGGATGCAGATCAGGATAGGGATGATGATGACGATGATGATGATGATGATGATGATGATGATGATATGACAAATATAGTAGATGAATCTGATGAGGATTAATAAGGTATGTAGAAAAATTATTTTAACCCTTGAATAGTACTAGAAGAGCGGCTAGTTTGGCAAGAAACTTCTCTATAACTTCTACCTGATGGATTTTCTTTGAATTTAAAATGTTTTACTTATGTATTGAATTATATGTTACACACTTTCCATGTGCATTATGTTAACCAGATTTGATTCTCTGTAGAGAACCAGGAGTTTTATGGTATTCTATTCATTAGAATATTTCCTCAGGAAAAGAGCCACATTATTATAGCAAACATTTTGTGTGATAAGAGTTTCCAATGTTCAACACCCAATAACTTAAAAACTACCAACATAATGTTTGAAGTTTCCAAAAGGTACATAAACACTCTTTAATACTAAAATAAATTAGTAAACACATTCTATTTTTTTTTAAATAAGACAAACTATGTAAGATTCATAAATATACTTAAACGCAAAAGAAACGCAACCGTTTTCAATCTACTTTTTCTTCAACATGGCCCACATGAAGCTGATTTCTTAAATATATCCCGTGTTCATGCTCATTGAGTAATGATTTGCCGTAAAATGGTTTTGATCACGATTTCCATTCTGACGTTATAACGACGTCAGTAAATTTCAACAAATGGAGTCTTAAAACGTGATGTCTCATTCGATTTGAACACAAACAGATTGAACTGATAGCCAGATGTCTCAACTAAAGTAAAACGCTAAAACGGTTTGGAAGTTATTGATTATCGACGCTATCAGTCGCTGCATTGCTGCCTTTCTTCATTGACGTCAACCTACTTTTTTTTAAAAAACAGTCATTACAGACGCATTTTGTTCGACCACGTCGCGAAACTTATGTCTTCTTTGCAATGTATTGAGGGCTATATGGTGATATTAAAAGTTTTCGGTTATTAATATTCGTTTGGATAAAATGGCCTATTACGCCCAAAACAATTAAGACGTCATTTTGACAAAATGATCGTTGACAGACACATGACGGTACCTGTTTTGATTTTGTCTTCCCTTTTGCTCTCAAAAACCGGTATTTGTTTAAAACGTTTTTTCGCAAAACAGGCACATTTTTTGAGCTTTGTGACTTTAAAAATAGGAGTTGCCTTACATTTCTCGTTGCAACTCGCCAACCATACGTCACAGCGGTCTGGTTTTGGTTTTGTATGCAAGGCAGATAACGGTTCTTAGCGATTTCAATATCGCTGCCAGTGATTTTTGACAAAAAAGAAGGAATTACCATTTTAGAAAGAGTTGCATTTCTTTTGCGTTTAAGTATAATTAAGGAAGAACGAAAAAAATGTAACAAATGTAACACTTGGGTAGACCATATTTGTTTTCAAAGGACCATATCTGTGACGCAAAAATTGCTTACTTAGGTGATATAGCCAATTAGGAAATCTTACCTTATCGTTTGCACTTTTCAGAAGTCATGTAATTTTCTTAAATCATCAAACTTTTTGATGGGTAACATATGTAATTGGCTGGTACAGGGTAATGGTGCCATTACCAGAGTGCTAACATATTGCAAAACCCTTGCAAGATAAATCTGATAGAAGATTAAAAAGCTGTATCGGATAATTCTTTAACCTTTAGATAGTATGCCAGTAGCTGCTAGCTTGGCAAGAATCCGCTCTATAAAAAGGAAAGGAAAAGGCTGACCTCTTGGCTCTCGTGTGTGGTGTCTAAGTGAGTTCGTCACTTTCCCATTGGTATCCTGGGTCAGGTGTGGTACTTGAATTTATCGATTCCTGATCTTTACAACCTTACTTCCTTCTACCTGATAAGTTTTCTTTGATCTTTAAATGGTTACTCATATATTGCACTATGTGTTACACGCTTTCCATGTGTATTATGTCAACAATAGTTTATGTCCTATTGAAAACGAGAGGGTTTATGTTTTTCTATGTATTGAGTTATTTCCTCAGCAAAGGAGTCACAGAACTACATTAGACGTGTGTGTGTGTGTGTGTGTGTGTGTGTGTGTGTGTGTGTGTGTGTGTGTGTGTGTGTGTGTGTGTGTGTGTGTGTGTGTGTGATATGGGGCTACCATGTTCAACATCCAATAACTCAAAAAGTATAAAAGATATATACATAATGTTTGCAGTTTTGAAAAGTTAAATATCAACTCTTTAATATCATATCAAATTAATGAACATATTCTGGTTTAAGTAAAATCAAAGACGAACGACAATAGAATAATTAATCATTTATAAGGGGTTCAACGAAAAAATGTAACATACGTAACATCTAGGGCGACCATATTTGTTTTTAAAGGTCAATATCTGTGGCTTAGAAATAGCTTACTCTGATGATATAACCATTGACCAATTTGGAAAATCTTTTGCACTTTTTTGAAGTCTTGAAAAGAATATAAATTATCAAATATTTTGTGGGGTAACGTATGTGATAGGCTGTTACAGGTTAACGCTACCATTGTCAGAGGGCTAACATATTGCGAGCTCCTTGCAAGACATTGGGCTTTAAGAACAATTGGATTTATTGCTAATATTTACATTTAATTATAAACATCTAATATATAAAAGAAATAATAATTTAGAAAACAAAACAATCAAATCGTATAAACGAAAACGGTAAAGCGGAACAGCCAGCGTGAGCACGGACAGCCAGCCTATGGAGCAATCAAGAGGCATGTTTAAATGTGATTTTGACACTTTCCCATGTAGTATCCTGGGTCAGGTGTGGTACTTGATTGTATCAATTCCTGATCTTTGCGTCTTTCTTACTTTGCTTCGAAAATGTAAATATACAAATATACATGCGGTGAACATACTTATCAATGTTATAATGACGTCCATAACAACTTCGCGTATGTATGGCTAAATCTGAGCGTTTCAAGTAAAATAATATAAGACAATTGAACGTGATTTCAATGTTGTTTTAGTGCCATCTAACATTTATGCCTTAACTTATTTAACTCGTTGCGGGAAAGCTA
This sequence comes from Loripinus fragilis, assembly GCA_964019695.1. Lineage (NCBI taxonomy): Eukaryota > Metazoa > Mollusca > Bivalvia > Lucinida > Lucinidae > Loripinus > Loripinus fragilis. The sequence continues at coordinate 44,826,436 of OZ026528.1, forward strand.
TAAGATATACAACGGGTAGGCGGCAACCGAAAACGTTAATACTATCTGTATCGACGACAGTAGATCAAAACTCGTAAGAAACAGAGTTCGCGATTGCCATTTATCGCCCAAGTTGCCACAAATGACACTCGGAAACACTGCTTTTAGCGGTTTTTGATCCGCGTTCGTCGATTGTTCAGGGCGTTTTTCGATTGCCGCTTACCCGGTTTGAGATACTTGACATGTTATCTCTTTTCCCCAACTCGTTTGATGTTCAATAATGTGTTTACATGTAGCAGTCATGCAAGATCCTCTCTCTACATGTATATATTTGCAGGTTGTTCGACATATGGAAATACATATGAAGAATACACGGAAAGGAACGTGATATCCCACAACGACTACGACGAACAATTTGGCGTTTCTTTCGAGTGGTGCAAAAGTTTCTGCAATTCCAAACCGAAATGTCGCTCCTATGAACGATATGACACTGAATGCAGTTTCTCGGACACCACGGCATTGCACCACCCCGAAAGCTATGTTTCTAATCCTAATATTAATTACTACAATAGGAACTGTGCGTAGATAGGTGTTTTGGGCGAATGCTGATTCTCGAGCGACATGACATTGACACAACCCGGAAGTTATGTTGAACCGCAAATTTCACACTTCGTAAATTTCACACTGTGAATACGTGGTACCGATTCCAGACAGCACGTGAAAAATTGGCACCAATGCGTCACATGATTCGTACCAATATCTTACAATTTGTGAAAAATACGTATGAAGTCAAGCTTCATATTGCATACTTGCCCATTTCACACATTGATAAAATACCCCCCCCCCCCCCAAATCTGCTGCATTTTGCATTCGATTCCAATTCTTCTCTTCACAGTTTTGTCAGTGACATCGGTTACGATTGAGTACCAGTTTGTCACATCTGTGATAATTTGGTACCAATTTTTCATATGTGTGAGGCTTTGGTACCAGTATTTTACACGTGTGAGTTTTGATACCAATTTTTACATGTGATGATTTGAAATCAGTATTTCACAGATGGGAGGATTCGGTACCGGTTCTTCACGTGTGAGGATTTGGAACCGATTCTTTACATTTGTGGAAATTTTGTACCGATTCCGGACATCTGTTCTTCAATGTTCTTCAAACATTAAAAATATAAAATGTGAAATTTTGGCACAAATTTTACACACACAAAATTATCAAAATTGACCTAAGGTAAATTTCACATTTGCCAAAAGTGACGTAGTTGTACCAATACTTCACAAAGTGTGAAATTTACGAAGTGTGAAATTTGTGGTTCAACAAAGATATAACCCTTAAAGAGTTTTAATCACATGTAACATGTGCATCAGGGTTTGATACTTTATTGCATAAATAAGGAGACCTCTGTGCGAGCTGACATTGTTTGTGTTTTAACAACAGAAATCTAGATTGTTTTGCCAGAATACATGTAAGATATTTGAACTGGGCCTAGCATAAGGTATATTGTGACATGTGCATATAGTGAATATTGAAACAAGTCTGCGCTTTTGCGCAGTCTGGTCAGAGTCATTAGTTTTTGCATGAAAAAAAACACAGCGTAAGATAAACTCTTGGCTACCCATAGAGCACTGTCAAACCACAAATTTCACACTGCGAAAATTTCACACCGTGAACAATTGGTACCAATTCCTCAAACATGCGCGGATCCAGGAATTTTTGCCAGGGGGGGGGGGGGGTCTTGGACCGATTGCCAGAAAAAAGCTATGGCAACGATTTTTTCAGTCCTCAACTTGTTTTACAGAGGGTGTCCAATGGTTATTTCAAAGAAAACTATACTTTTCCAAGTTTCCAGAGTGGGTCCAACATTTTTCAGGGGGGGGGGGGGGTTCAACTATTTCCAGGGGGTTCCTAATGCTAATTTCTATAGAAACATATATAACTTGTGATTTTCCAGGGGGGGGGTCCAGACCCCCTATCCCCCCCTCTGGATCCGCCCATGTCACAGCTCGTGAAAAATATTGATAGCAATACGTCACGTATTTCATACCAGCCTTTCACATATTGTGAAAAAAAATGCGCACGTAGTAAAATTATATGTAGTATACACGCGTATTCTTCACATTGATAAAATACCCCCAAAATCTGCTGCATTTTGCATTCGATTCCAATTCTTCACATGCATAACATTATTTGGGCCTCGAGAAAACCTGTCACCGGGGTGTTACGAATAACAGAGGCGCAGACCAGCCTGCGCATCCGCGCAGTCTGATCAGCGCCTTTCTTATTCGTTTTTTGGAAAGGACCATATGTAAACTTGCAACAGGTGAGATTTCAATTTACTAGCTAGTCTCTGTAGCTGAGGAGATTGGTTTGAAACTCGCATTGTCGGAAACCCCGAAGACAGGTTTTCTTGCGACGTGGCCCATTTTATAACACGGGGGGTTCGAAGAGGTTAAAGGTAAAATTCATAAGTTTTTCAGTTGAAATATCTGGGACAGGAGTTAGAATATTCAAATGCTAATCAATATATACATAAATATGTATGAGCCGCGTCGCGAGAAAACATTTCTTTGGAGTTCATGCACCAGATTTGCCAGCTTGCGTACATGTAGATACAGAAACAAACACGGTTCTCTTGTTCTTTTGATTTTAGATTGAGAATCTTTGGAGATTTTTTCAATCAGTGCAGGAAGATTTTCAATCAATATATTTAGCTTTCCCTCAATTTCATATATAAATGGTAGATCCCTTTTTAGCTGACATTGTGGTCATAGAGTGTCTGCCGTACGTCAGTCCGTCCTGGCAGCCACCCGTCCATCCTTCCGTCTTCCGTCAACAAGATCTTCCTCACGGGCGGAATTTCACCATTCATTACAGGTTTGATATGTCTCCTCTCAGAGTTGTTAAAAATGTCTACCTTATAAAGAAATCGGCAAGAAATCGGCAAGCCTCGCGATGTTAACAGGCGTTCTAAAATCCTTGCCTAGTAAACTTGATATCAAAAAGACACTCACCTAGTATTCTGTATAATATAGATTAATTAAAACAATAATCAAAACAGAACGATAGGATGGAAAGGTATTATAAACACGCTTACTCAAATTGTAAACATTTGACCACCTACCAGGTAGATTCTGGTAATATATGCACTGTCCTGCCAGCCAAGGGTGACAGTGACGACAGGTTTTGCTTACATGTACAAAGTTATCATGGACTTCTAATCGATAGATCACTTCTGTATTAATCCTATCCACAGGATAGGATTAATACTCAAGTGATCTATCGATTCGCGTTAGCTCAAGTGGAGTGTGCAGGTTAATGTTTCACTTAACAATTTTAAACAAAATATTACGTCACTGCCACTCTTGGTTGGCACGACAGTAGTGAACTAACGTACGTGAGTGAGTATCAAGTGATGAACATTATCTCCAATTTCACCCATGACTTTCCTTCTCTCATATTTAGGAACTATACATTTCTATACATTTCTGATATTCCATAACTTGTGTGTAGAAGTCTTGGGCAAACTAGGAACATACTACTGCTTGTCTATGAAACACCAGCCACAAGAATAAAAAAAGTATACATCTGAAAAGCTTAGGTAAAATAAATACCATATTTATTCCAATCCTTATTTATGCGTGTTAATCAACAAACGAAGATAAAACTTTCTTGTGTAGAAGCTGACTGGTCTAGGTCTCTTGTCAGTCTATGCTAGTAATTTTAGGAAAGTCTCGTACTGTCACAGAAAGATGGAGATGATATGGAAAACAGTGAAAAAGTCGATCAGACTTGCTCATCTAAGGCTCCATTCACATGCACACATTTACTTATGTAACTAAAGATACTTACGTAAGCAAATATACTTACGGTGCCACGTGAACGCATTTACTTACGTGATTATGAATACTCCTGGAGTAAACAGGGCTAAGTAAAAGTAAATTTGCACCACCTCTGGAGGTCATGCAAAAGAATTTTACTTATTAGTAATTATACTCCATGAGCAAACTTATATTTAAATATGTCATGTGAACAGACTTCAGATTTACATATATAAGCAAATTTATGTCTTTGCCTCCCACCCCCAATCCAAGGGGGCATATTGATTTTGGTGTGGATCCCATCAGCGTCTGTGCCGGCGTCTGTGTAGCTTTGTTTCAGTGCGTTATCTTCTGAACCAGTGATTGGATTTTGACCAAACTTGCATAGATACACTGTTGGGAGAAGGGAAAGAGTTGATAAGATTTTGATGACCTTGACTTTATTACAACTTCGAAATGCCAAAAATAGGGTGTCCACATGTTAACTTTTGAACTTAATGATTGATTCTGACCAAACTTTATATACTGTTTTATTGTAGCGCAATGAATAGTTGTTAAGATTTTGGTGGCATTGGCCTAAATTTTAAGGTCACCATTCTATAAAGACTGCAAAGTTTAGCCCTTTTCACACACTTCTGAACAGGCTACGGGATTTTGACTAAACCTTCACTGACAAAGTGTTGGGAGGGTGGAAAGAGTTTATTAAATTTTGATGACCTTCACCTGAATTCAGCATTCTTGACAAAGTGTTGGGAGGGTGGAAAGAGTTTATTAAATTTTGATGACCTTCACCTGAATTCAGCATTCTTGATTTGTTAGATTTTGAAAAAAAAGATTACCACATTTTATCTTTTGAACCGAACAAGGCACTCTAGATAAGCTCATTGTGGCAAAAAGAAGAGTTTATAAGATTTGTGTGATATTGACCTACTTTTCAAGGCCACCATCATTTTAAGACTGTAGAAATTAGCAGTTTTTGAGCTGTATCTTATGAACCTTTGTACGAATTTTCATCATACTTGCATTGACGCTTTGTTGGGAGGGGATAAGTGTATACGATGTTGATGACATTGACCTTATTTTTATGGTCACACAAGTACTTTGTAATTTCAAATTTTGACCAAAACTGTGTTTCCGCATGCTATCTCTTCAAATAAATATTATTCGTTTAATATTGCATCTTTGTGACGCAAAAATGAGCTGATTAAAATTTGGAAAAGCATACTTGCAGACTCAGTTAACGTGTTTTTTTTTTTTTTTTTTTTTTTTTTTTTTTTTTTTTTTGGGGGGGGGGGGTGGGTGGGGGCTGTTATAGTTTTCCTCTGAAAACTCCGCTTTAATTCTTGACTACTTGGGCAAAGCTATTTTAGCTCTTTAATCTTACTCCTTTATTTTTTATCCATTGGTCAACAGTAAGTATCCTTTTACCAACATCAGTCTATTCCTCACGAGATCGCTCTTTCGTTCAAATATTTTTTCATAAGACAAAGCAAGAAAGAAGCTAAAGATCAGGAACGATACAATCATATACCACACCTGACTCAAGACAGCATATTGGAAAGTGACAAAAACACAAGAAAACATCACATACAAGAGAGCCAAAACCTCAGCCCTTTCCCAACAGTTGTCATCAAGGCTGAAAGAAACAGACATGGCAGTATGGCAAAGACAAATAACAAAAAAGATCCACAAAAGAAGCACCGCCTTGGAACGGTCAATAAGAAAATAACGAGGGCCAATGTATCATAAAAGTTGGAATAGTGTAAGTTCGAAAGTTTTCGCGAGAATTTCCTTTTTTCGCAAATAGCGTTAAATATATGTGCGACGTTAAAAAGTTACGACTTGGGCATGGTAAATGACTGAGTGATTTCGTCATTTCGCGATGCTTTTATTTTCTCGTAACTATGCACCCTCGCGATTTTTTTTCGAATTTACAGTAGTTTAAGTTGTTTGCATCCACTGACATGATAATTATTTTACCTGACCGTTTCTCAAATCACAAAAAAATCTCTAAAGAAAAAGTATGTTCCGTCCAATAGCTCACGACATAGTTCCATTCCATCCAAATCCATTCCATTCAAATCCAATTCATTTCATTCCATTCCCTTTCTACCCATTCCATTCCATGTTTTACTATAACTTAATAAGAAAAAATATTGATAAGTACAAATGTACTACACAAACGGCTACCAATCCAGCTCTTTCATCGTCAAATGCAATGATAATAAACTCATGAGAGGGACCTCCTACAATGCAGAAGCGGGACTCGATTCATGTAAGAAGCAGCGTGTTCTCTTATTTTTTTTTATCAATTACTTGCATTTTAAGATGTGTTTCGAAAATCGGAGAATGCTACACTGAAGGACTTTAAAAACGCAAAAATCGAAATTCATAAAATTAACAACTATTAAATGTATCAATTTTATTGAGATTTGGCAAAAATAGACATCAATATGTCAAGAAAGCATGATTTAAAATTCATATCAAAATGATAAATAATTTTAGAGCATCAGTCTATCAAAAGAAAATACCCTTAGATACGACAACTGCAATTTGAAGTTTGTCTTGAAATTGGGCATGATTTAAAGTTATTGCAATAAAATATTTTTATTATAAATCTGAAACAAATTACCCTTGGAGCCCTGCTATTCTTCTGGTAGTGTCGGTAGCCAGCCGGAACGGATATCGTCGATGAAAATATCGTCGATATAATCGACGTTAGTTGCCGTCTTAATGTCAGTCACCATTCTTAGTTGGCCAGGCCTGTGTCGACCTTTAACTGTCCTAGTAGCCTGGTAACAATCTCTGAGGTGCTGTATACCTGACGGATGGCAATTATAATATCTGGCGACGCCCGAAACACGCACCTCAGCTTTTAACATTCCAATTGCGCCAGGTCTTACATGTTCAGACAAACGTGGTACGAATAATAAAGCTATGAAACTAAAGCTACTGTGTTTTTATACATGTATACCTACAAGCTATATGTGGAATGATAAAATATTTTGCTTCATCGATTCGTGGGGACTCCACGTGCAAAAAATTGTAAACCACGGATGCGTAGCTGGTGGTGGCCATTGTCTATAAAAACACCTGTTTTAGGTATAGATAGAGGCAGTGTATCGTTTCCAGCCGATTTAACTTGTTAAAGAAGACTAAAATTGTTTAAGGTTCAAAAAATAATATTTTTTTTGCGTTTTTAAAGCCCTTCAGTGTATTTATGGCCATTAATCTAGCTTTGCTGTCGTACCAATCGATATGAGCATAATGAGTGTGTCCGAAATTCGATTCAAGGCGGAGGCAACATGATGTAATTGAAATTATGACACAAAACCGTTTGAAATCTCGCCACTATCAAGAGTTCTTTCTGAAACACAGGGCTTGGGCATCTCTAAATGCTGATGTATCAACATATATCACAAAAATATTAGTGTTAATTAATCTGTGTTAAAAACTAAGATGTACATTGAATGAGATGGGTCTACGATGCAGAAGATGGACTATATATACAGAAGATGGACTAGCTATGAAGGAGTGGGGTCATTAATAAAGTCGATTTTTTTTTAGATATCTATCAAAGTAAGTAAGGGTGCAAAGATCAGGAATCGATACAATCAAGTACCACACCTGACCCAGGATACCAATGGGAAAGTGACAAACTCACAGTAGACACCACAAACGAGAGCCAAGAGGTCAGCCCTTTCCCAGCAGGTGACCACAAAGCACATATAAACAGACGCGCACAAAGACATAGCAAACACAAGACAGAACAAAAACATAAAAGATCCACAAAAGAAGTACCGCCTTGGAACGGTCAGTAAAATATTTTACTGGAGGGCTTAAACCGGTTTAACGGCGCCAACCTCACCCTTAATTCAGATGTGGATCAAGACACATAGACATTTGGTTTGCATGAAAGACCCCTAACTTATCAATGCATCATCTCCTAAAACATATAAATCAAGATATAACAAGGAGATAAAGCAAGGATAAGGACTCAACAGTAAATTAAACTGAATACCGGAGCAAAAGAAATCCAACAGGTAAACCCCGGTGGGCCCGACAAACAGCCAAAGCATCAGGCCCCTACCATCTCATCAATAGATAAGTCTTTAAGTTGGAACCATCATAGAGTCTGAAGTCCGACCCACCGGCGTGCAATTAAAGAGGAAAGCAAAGTTGCCAACCATGATTGGGTTGACTACCAAGCATGAAGTCTGTTGCAATACATTTATGTTATAGCCAATCTTTTTATAATGGGAAATTATTTTAATGAACTGCGCTGAAAGATTATTAGAGCCTACAATCTTCTTCAGTTTATACACCAAGTCACCATAGAAATCAGGTTCCGAAAGTCCTTGGCGCAAGAGAGATTTAAGTCCAACTTGGAATTTAGAAATCAAATCATAGTATCGTCTATAAAATTTTGAAAATGTTTTGAAAAGTTTATGATACCGATAGCCTTGTTTAAGAAGTTTCTGAGTTAACAATTTATTGCGAGTGTTGAAGTATGCATCATAGCTAGAAGAACGAGGAACATCACCATCTAAAAATGGGAAATTGACAATTTCAAAATCAAAGTCGTCACGTTTATCATAAATTTTGGTAAAAACAATATCATTAGAAATTGACAAATGCAAGTCTAACAAGAAAAGATATGGCATTAAGTGCCATATCAATGAACTCAGCTTTAGCAGATAAAGAGTTCGTTCTTTCATTACATCACAAGCTACATGTGAGTACATGTATCAACAAACCGAATGATGAACACAAACACAATCAATCAATTTTTCACTCAATCAATCAATCATTTTTATATAAACAAAATGAAACCTCCCTCCGTGATGAAACTATCTCCAGGTAGGAGTCTTATAAGACAGAATCGCATAAGGCAAATCTTACCGTTTAAGTTGAGGCCTTTAACTGGTCATATACGCATGTAAGGAACTTATAGAGCATGGTTTTTTGATTCTGTATTTGAAAACAGAATAGACCTTGAGATTATCGAAATTTGCTTTATTTACCAGACGCCTATATACACTATCGCCCGCGTATTTGTCCTGCGAATTCGCGTTTCATGTGCGTTTCCAACGCATTGTACGTGCGTTGAGTTTAAATTGCGTATGAAACGCGAATCAACGTATTTCAAAACACATGAATATTCATTAGCAGCCCTCTAACGCGTTTCAACGATAAAATATGCGTTTCTTCCTTTAGCCAATCAAATCGTTTTGTTACAACGCAGTAATGCGTAAACCAATCAAAATTGAGCTGACCTTGCTCAATGTTTACATTGTTATTCACGGTTTAACTTTGCTTTGAATATTTCTGATAAGACTTGTCTTGCAAATCTCAATTCCCGTTTCCTTCGAGGTTTTAAAGCCCAGTTTGAATCAAATGTCTCACTCCATTCATTGATCAATATTTTGAGCCGACTATCACGACTTTTCAGCGGAGAAATGAATGGAGCTACTCAAGGCCGAAAAATGAATATATAACAGTAAAATCACATCGATATTCATCAGATATAGATCTATAATTAGTCTCTTTTAGTGCCCAATGTAAAATATTTTTCTAAAAAAAACGACATTAAGCAAATGAATTGAAAATATGTCGCACTGCACACGCATCAAACAATTTCGAACTTTCAGATTGGGTCAACTGAGATTAGATGCAAACTCTCCTTGTTAAGTAAAATAATCGAGACAAACTCACTTGTTGACATTCTAACTGAATATATCTCTCTCAGAAGAAAAGAAAGGCACTCCTAAGCAATTGCATTTGCCCAGGCTTCACCTGATCAGTCCTAAAATAAAAGAAGAGCAGTATATCCAGTTAATTCAGCCCATCTTACCTGCTCAGGAGGTAGAAACTGACACCGCTTAAACAACCTGCACCCCTGCTCAACAGTGCCAAGGAGGTAGGTTCAGACAGCCAAGGAGGTAGGTTCAGACCCCATTTAAACAGCCTGCACCACTGCACCACAGTGCCGGGGAGGTGGGTTTCGACACCACTTAAACAGCTGCACCCCTGCAGCACACTGCAGGCAGATAGGTTTCAACACCGCTTAAACAGCTGCAGCACAGTACCGGCAGATAGGTTTCGACACCGCTTAAACAGCTGCACCACTGCAGCACAGTGCCAGCAAATAGGTTTTGACATCACTTAAACAGCTGCTACCCTGCAACACAGTCCCGGCAGATAGGTTTTGACACCACTTAAACAGCTACTACCCTGCAACACAGTCCCGGCAGATAGGTTTTGACACCACTTAAACAGCTGCACTTCTGCAGCACAGTGCCGGTAGATAGGTTGCGACACCGCTAATACAGCTGCACCCCTGCAGCACAGTGCCCAGCAGTTAGGTTGTGACACTGCTTAAACAGCTGCACCTCTGCAACATAGTGCTGGCAGATAGGTTTCGACACAGCTAAAACAGCTGCACCTCTGCAACACAGTGCCGGCAGATAGGTTTCGACACCACTTAAACAGCTGCACCCCTGCAGCACAGTGCCCAGCAGTTAGGTTGTGACACTGCTTAAACAGCTGCACCTCTGCAACATAGTGCCGGCAGATAGGTTTCGACACCACTTAAACAGCTGCACCCTTGTAACACAGTGCCGGCAGATAGGTTTCGACACCACTTAAACAGCTGCACCCCTGCAGCACAGTGCCGGCAGATAGGTTTTGACACCTCTTAAACAGCTGCACCTTTGCAACACAGTGCCGGCAGGTAGGTTTCCACACCGCTTAAACAGCTGCTACTCTGCAACACAGTCCCGGCAGATAGGTTTTGACACCACTTTAACAGCTGCACTTCTGCAGCACAGTGCCGGTAGATAGGTTACGACACCGCTTTAACAGTGCACCCCTGCAGCACAGTGCTTAGCAGTTAGGTTGTGACACTGCTTAAACAGCTGCACCTTTGCAACATAGTGCCGGCAGATAGGTTTCGACACTGCTAAAACAGCTGCACAGCTGCACCTCTGCAACACAGTGCCGGCAGATAGGTTTTGACACAACTTAAACAGCTGCAACCTTGCAACACAGTGCCGGCAGATAGTTTTGACACTGCTTAAACAGCTGCACCTCTGCAACACAGTGAAGGCAGATAGGTTTCGACACCACTTAAACAGCTGCACCTCAGCAACACAGTGCTGGCAGATAGGTTTCGACAACACTTAAACAGCTGCACCTCTGCAACACAGTCCCAGCAGATAGGTTTCTACACCACTTAAACAGCTGCACCCCTGCAGCACAGTGCGGGCAGGTAGGTTTTGACACCACATAAACAGCTGCACCCCTGCAACATAGTGCCGGCAGATAGGTTTCGACACCACTTAAACAGCTGCACCTCTGCAATACAGTGCCTGCAGGTAGGTTTCGACACTGCTTAAACAGCTGCACCTCTGCAACACAGTGCCAGCAGATAGGTTTCGACACCACTTAAACAGCTGCACCCCTGCAGCACAGTGCGGACAGGTAGATTTTGACACCACTTAATTAGCTTCACCCCTGTAGCACAGTGCCTGCAGATAGGTTTCCACACCACTTAAACAGCTACACCCTTGCAGCACAGTGCAGGCAGGTTGGTTTCGACACCACTTAAACAGCTGCACCCCTGCAACACAGTGTAAGTAGATAGGTGTCGACACCGTTTAAACAGCTGCACCTCTGCAACACAGTGTCGGCAGGTAGGTTTCGACACCACTTAAACAGCTGCACCTCTGCAACACAGTCCTGGCAGATAGGTATTGACACCACTTAAACAGCTGCACCTCTGCAACACAGTCCCGGCAGATAGGTTTTGACCACTTAAACAGCTGCACCTCTGCAATACAGTGCCTGCAGGTAGGTTTCGACACCACTTAAACAGCTGAACCCCTGCAACACAGTGCCGGCAGATAGGTTCCGACACCGCTTAAACAGCTGCACCCCTGCAACACAGTCCCGGCAGATAGGTTTCGACACCACGTAAACAGCTGCACCACTGCAGCACAGTGCCGGCAGATAGGTTTCGACACCGCTTAAACAGCTGCACCCCTGCAGCACAGTGCCCAGCAGTTAGGTTGCAACACTGCTTAAACAGCTGCACCGCTGCAACACAGTGCTGGCAGATAGGTTTTGACACCACTTTAACAGCTGCACCCCTGAAGCATAGTGCCCGGCAGATAAGTTCTGACACTGTTTAAACAGCCTTCTTTCTCTCTCTCTTTCTCTCTCTCTCCCTCTCTCTCTCTCTCTCTCTCTCTCTCTCTCTCTGAACACAGTGCCTTCTGTGAGGCTTGGACCCGGAGCCTCATCAACTGAAGACCCAAATTTAATCAAGCCAGTAAGAAAAGATTGATCGATAAAGACTTCAAGCTAATTATTTGATCAAAATGCAGCAGGTTCAGGTTCTGAAAGCTGATACCAAGGCCTGATAACACAGAATTACGGACCTGTTTGATATGGTTTTACTAAACACGATGAACTGGTCCACAGATTTGAGTTGTAGCCGATGTTAAACACATGTCATGGGATGTGAAGTCAGCTGACATGAAATATCTCGCAACGATGGCCATAAATGAGTGAGTGCCATTGACACAAAAAAGAAAAAGAAATGATAAACAAAGCATTTTGTGGGATAATGTTTTCGCTGTTTTCTTGGTTTCAATAATAAAATTATCATTGATTGACATGTAACAGGTCTGGCAACGCAATTGAACCTTTTTGATTGGCTGTTCAACAATGCGTTTCAACGTGAATAGTACGTTGAACTGCGTTGCTATACCTGAGTGGTTAATTGGTAAACAGGTAAATGCGTTGCACTGCAGTTCAACGCGTATCGAAAGTGGGCTTTGATTGGATTTTCGAAATTCGCGTTGGAAAACTAATGCGTATTACGTGCGTTTTCAATGCGTTTAAAGCCGCGAGAACCCCGACTTTGTTAAAAGCAGGGACACCCTGAGCGCCCGCGCAGTCCCGTCGGCGCCTTTGTTTTTACATGTTGATTCAAATGTATGATAAAAGTCAGGAAAACCGTCAGGTTTGATCAATTTTAAACTCTTTGTAGGACCAGATCTGGGACCAAACTTTCTGCTTATGTTATCAGCAGAGGCTCGCTGATAGCAATGTTTAAGATCAAAGAAGCCGCTATGGGTTCTGTTACACAACGTGGTAGCAATGACCAGTGACCTATATATCGGTCACTGCCTTGACGCTGGAAAGCGGATGTAGCACATTCATTACGGTCGGCCGTGGCCGGCCGTATATATAAACTTTGTGCTAAAAATACATCAAATTCAGGTTTTGACCGAACCTTTATGCCGTGCTCAGGCTAGTTTTTATGCGCTGCCGAACAAGAGCGGGGTACCAAATATCGTGGGTTAACCTACAGCGCGAGGCAGAACTGTCCGTGAATCTGTAGGGCTACCTATTAACGCGAAGCAAACTCGTTTTCGAATTTGATCTGTTAGCATAGCCGTCGTGTGGTCCATTGAAACACCCCAAACCACCCCAAACCCCACCAAAGCATCACCGTACATATAATACGCTAAATTTCTTTTTTGGAAACCTACGGCCTCGAAATACCCCAAGCCTACCCAAAACACCCCAAACACCACCAAACCATCACCGTTCATATAATGCGCTAAATTTCTTTTTTGGAAACCTACGGCCTCGAAATACCCCAACCCACCCCAAAACACCCCAAACACCACTACATATAAATGTGCGAAATTTTTTTTTAGGACACTCACCGCGGCCTCTTCGTGGGGGGTGGGGGCACGTTCCCCCCCCCCCCCCCCCCCCGGTCCGGCACTGGCATTGTGCAATAATACATACAGTGATAGGGCTAAACGACCGCCAGCTTTTTTGAAAAGCTCATACTTGTTAAACATAGGTTTCCAGCCGTGGGTAGTTTCGGCTGGGTCGTTTTCGGTCTGGTTTTAGGGTGGGTCGTTTCGGCATATTCTGATAGGATCTGATTGTTTTATAAACTTGCCAAAGTTCAGACTGCATTGATTTTTCCACGAAATCGTACATGCGCGCTTTCTCGCAAGAGCGTTCACTAGTACAAAATAAACAAACAAAACTGGGCTCTTTTCTGAAATAATTATTGTGTTCACAAATAGGTGCTGACTTTCTTTTATTTATATATTTTTCATATAAATTTCCAAAGATCCGCCTGCATTAAACACTACCCAGGCCGAGTACCGAAAGCTCAAGAACTGACTGCACATGCGTGCATACTAGCAAGAACACTTACAGGGAAATAACTAACAACAATCGGGCAAATAATGTTTGTGGACAAAAATATGTACTGAAAAGAGAGCATTCCAGATCCGACTCTATTAAACACTTGAACACTTGGAGTTTGCCTCTGTACTAACATAAGCAAATAAAGTTATCAACTATGTGCAGCAGACGACTTAAGCAGGCACCATTTGGACGAACATATCAGCCGAAAGTTAGGTGCATAGACCCACTTGATGGATGTGAATGCATGGTTACTTCACGCATGTTAAATGCATTACGGTATCTGCCGCATTTATGTTTATATGAACAGCGTACACGCAGGAAGAATACGGAGACCGAAATATAGTGGATGGCTGCGCTTTCATGTTTAAAGGGTGTGATAAATTAAATAAGCTGACCCAAATACTATAACATTTACAAGAAATCTAATCAAGGAACGATGTGAAAGCGCCAGGTCATTCAGTTTATGACATGTATGCGTGACTGAGATATATCCTTATGCAATGACCAGCACGTGCACACTGCTGTTGGTTATACATGTAAGGTATGATAGCTCAACTTGCGACATCAAATTTCTGAGAACTAACTATAGCACCTGTATTAAAAAGAGTAGTCTTTTAAAATTCTGAAAGGTAGGTTTTATCATGAAACGGCTTATTTCCATTCATTGGAATACACTACGAGGCGTGGTTGACCTGATTAACAGCGATATTCATACGCGCATCAGGCTGGTATGCAGTGTCCATTCATAGAAAACAATTAAATAAGAGTTACTGTTCCTGAAATGACCGAATAACCGTTAAAAAGTGACACGTGAGCTTCCCAGTTCGCAAAAACACCATTAACTCAGTAAAATTTCAACTTTCGAATGAAAATCGGCAACAAAAGACATATTTTTGAATAACTGCACTGTGGTTTATGTTTCGCTCACTATCATTTCAAAGCAAACAGCCATTTTAACACGAACTATTTCTTCAAAGTGTAGAAATTTCGAAAACAGATATAACTCTCTAGAATAGCTGATGTCGAACAGATCCCGAGTTCCAAAAATGTGGCTTCGGTATCAGAGGCATTGGCTTTATTCAGTTCGAGCTCTGAAGGGTATATTTGACTAACCATATTGTCAAAATAAACATTATTTATATTTAAAATATCGTCCAAATATCTGGAAGTAGTGTCAAACGCATCAATAACATCAGCCTGCTTATCATCAGAAAGAGACATCATAAAGTCCCTCTCATAACAAAACAGGAATAAATCTGCAACCAGGGGAGCACAATTAGTGTTATAGGAATCCCAACTACTTGTCTATAGAGCTTGGTGCCAAATCGAACAAAAATGTTGTCCAACAAAAAGGTCAGCGCATCACATACATTTTGACACGACCATGCATGGTATTTTTTAGGCTTTTCTGAAGTAAAAAATGCATTTCTGTCATTACATGCAAAGTAAGGAGAGCCTTCTCTCTGGAAGGTTCTTTCAATAAGATCAATAAGTTTATATTTGATTAAATTATGAGGTAAAGTAGTGTAAAGAGTAGAAAAATCATAAGTAGACAAACTGGTCGCATTGAAATCTCTAGCTTTAAGTTATCTAAAATTTCACCTGAATTTTTAATAGACCAAAATAGGTTTTTACCAGATCTCTCATATACCTTTTCACAATATTTGATAACATGTTTTTCAACAGCTGTAAGACACGAGGTTAACAATTTAGAAAGTTCTGTTGTCGTACAAGAAATAGAATTAGCAATAAATCTTGCTTTATAGGATTTTTTATGGAGTTTAGGTAACCAGTACAACGTAGGAACTTTGTCTTGATTTTCTTTAGCTTTGACACCAAAATGTAGGGCTGTATGACAAACCCGATCTTTGCCGTTCATTTTTACCATGTCTCTTTGTAAAATCCTTTGTAAAAGTCCCTGCGCAGGGAGATCTTAAAATACATAAAAATCCGCGTTCTGACAAAAATAAAGTTGGCAGTTTTTGCCAGAGTGTTATCTAAGAAAAGGTTTTATACATAACACCATATTTCCTAGGATGATCTTGTTTCACTGTGTCCATGAACTTTGATCATGTCAATTATTTTTTGTTCTAAAAATGTTGAGCGCTTTTTGCTTTTTCGAAACATCTCTTTAAGTGCGAGTATTTGATAACAAAATGAGAAAACACGCTGCTACTTACATGAATCGAGTCCCGCTTTACTATACAATGTACGACCCCTGGTCTATAAGGCAAGTGGCGTGTCTACTATTCAACAGGCTCCTAGGTACAGTGTGTTTAAAAGTAGTTTAAAGGGGCTAAGAGCATATCTTCAAACTCTGAAAAAATGAGTCCATGTGCCGATCCAGAGGTGTGATAGGGTCTGGACCCGCCCCCCCCCCCCCCGCTCCCTGGAAAAATAAGTTCTATAGGTTTCTATAGAAATAAGCATCTTGAGCCCTACACCCGAAAAAAGTTCAACCCCCTTGTAAAACGATGGAACCCCTCTGAAACCTTTGAAAACAATAGTTTTCCTTAAAATAAACTGTAAAACTGTAAAATACATATGTACCTAATTCTAAGTTGTAAGAGCTTTTTTGTGTTAGTCGGATCTGGACTTCCACAGACGATATTTGGATCAGCAATATTGGAGTTTTTTTTTCGGCTTGTCCATTTGTTCTTCCGTCTGCCCTTCTAGCCCTATCCTATACCTACAACGCCTTTTGGAAAGGTCATTCTTTTTCATGTTTGGGTTATCTGCCATACTAAGCTATGATAAGATAGCACTGTTGTACCGAATACGGCAACATTCGAATAGAGTTGTTTCATAGCTGTATTCGAGGGAAGTTTTCAACTACTAAATGAATGTTGTCACCTGTCACTATACTAAATACAAATGTAAACCATGCGTTGGCGGTGAGACCCAAACAAGCAACTCTAAAGCTCTACTAACTGAGCCACTGCGACTCCCTTAGTTATGGATAAGAAGAACAGAACAGGGGGCTTATAGGTTTCTTATGACTGCTCCAACTGGCTGGTTTTGATCATCTGGAGAAAATTAATACTGGAAACCCCACAGAAGGGGAGAGGCGTGTAGGGGGCTGGGTTGGTGGTAAAACAACTAAGAAGTCATGTAAATACAATACTAATTTGAAAGAAGAAAAGAGGACTGTACACTGTTCAAGAAAAAGGCTTTTTCACATAATGAACAAAAAAAACCGAGGGCGTTCGTATGATTTTTCTCAAAAAGGAGAGCCAATCAGAACCGGGGACCAACCGGGCTGCACACCGGATTATCTGTAATATATATTATTCCTCACCCGAAAGAAGGGAAAACCATCTTGATCTTGTATTCTAATATGAACATGAAGTGAGGCATTTAAGTTGTTGAACGTTGTAATGCAGTATTGTTAAAGTCAAAGGCAATTCGCTTTAGGTTACATGACCCAACAGTGCCTAAATCTGTGCGATCAACTTGATCCATCTTCTCCATAGAAAGATTCCTCTCCTTCATAACTAGTCCCCTTGATGCATAGCTAATCTCCTTTCTCCATAGTATATCGATTATTCTTCAATAACCGGCGATTAAACAACATTGTTTGGTGACAAATATTTATTATCTATTAAAACAAAGTCGTAGAAATAAATATAGAAATTATAAAAAGTTAATAAACGGTTGAAGTGTACGCGGTATGTTTAGCCTGAAAATTTACAACACATACACTCACTGCATACACGTCAACAATGATTTGAAAGCACAGCAAATGCTCCCAACTGATCGGCTGCGGGTATTTGTTCTTATGTCATTGGCCAATCGAATAGCATTTTTGAAACGCCTCTTAAAATGCGAGTAATTGATAACGAAACAGAACACGAATCGAGTCACGCTTCTGCATTGTAGGAAGTGCCTCTCGTGACTTTATCATCATTGTACTTTACGATGGGGGAGCTGGATTGGTGCCCGTGTATACATGTACCTTTAAAATATGATTAATTCACAGTGATTAAAAGCACACTTAAATGTTGTTTAGCAATGGTATAAAAAGTTTTTTTTCTCCACAAAACAAGACTTATTAATTTGCGTGTCCCATTTTTACACAAAAAACACCTTTTAATTTACTCTCGCGTAAGCTTCTTCCCGTACATCATTTTTTTCGTGTCATCGTCTCTATACGAAATCCTGAAATGAAAAAAAGGTTAAGGTGCACAAAGGTCGCTCATTTTGACAAGTATATGCTTTCACAAAAGCTTTGTCTTTTGTTTGTTTGATTTGATTCTTTACGTCCCATCAACAATCTTTCAGTTATAAAGGGACGGGTCTTCCTGGGTTGAACCAGTACTAAGCTAGGATTAATGTTCTTGTTTAAGGACACAACGCAGTGCCGCCGGTGAGGCTCGAACCCGCGGCCCTTCGGTCTCGCGTCAACTGCGGCACTCTACCACTGAGCCACTGCGCCCCCGAAAAGCTTGGTCTGCACTAAGCATTTGTAAAATTGTTATTCTGAACGAACACGTCATATCTTAAGCAAAGGCAACAGTAGGTCAGTGATAGAAGGACAGACAGACAGACAGACAGACAAGTAGGTATGCAAAACATAGTTTGCTGCTCGACCTCACAGCCCCTGATACATTGGTCATGCGCTCTCTAACCACCTAAACTACCCGGATGGTAAAAATCTCTCCACCACTTACTGTTTTTGAATTGAGCTTTTCGGAGCTGTTTATTAGGGAACAGGTCATGCTTCAAACAGAGGCCTTGGGACAGACAAATAAGCAGGACATATAAGCAGTCAAGCAGCCAGGCTAAACGGGTGGTTCAAAATCACTACATATTTTCTTTGTATTGAACGACTCGGACGGTCAAATAGTTACGTGTAATCAGAGAATACAAAGCAAGTGCACACATTTGAATCGTCTCAACGAGGTGTTTCAAATTAATATTCAACTTAAAACAAGAAACAAAAATTTGCGTATGCGAACAGATAATGCTCTGATGGGACTGTGCTTGAGGCGTCGGTTCGTCTCAGCGTGTCGGGCATGCGCACATGTACGAGCAGGCGAGGTAGTATGTTATGGTCAATACCTTTTCGTACTCAAGAATCTGTGCCAATGACACAGTTTCCCCGAGACAGACACTCCCATGACATGCATTAAGATGAAGACTTAAGGAAAACGACCTTTGTGACGTATACTAGTATGGTAATTCCGATCAGACCGGACATATCATTAGATGTTTGTCTCGTTTGCATTACCAGATTACAGACTGAGTTGAGGTTAATACGCTTGAGGGCAACGAAGGTTCTGATCTGTCTGACAGGCGCATGCTGATCAGGCTATGCGTAGCTTTTATTTGCAAACTTAGAATTTCTGTTGATACAACCGAAATGTCATTTTCGTGTAATGGACCGATTGTACGCAGAGGTTCATTTCAACATGCCGGATATGGTCGTTTTGACATTTGTCAGCCATTCAAAATGTATGTCAGTCTGTCAGCTATGACACCTGTATCAATCAAATTAACAAGTTTGACATCACGAAAAATAGCTGATTGATAAAAATTGTTCTTTACCTGCAGATTATTAACCCCATTAGATATTTTAAAGGGGCCGATACAGGAATGGAACACTAAGTTAATCGAAGCTGAATTGCATTTTGGCTGTTGACTATATGGCGTAGACTATCTAATGATTGGTTAAATCCACCATTTAAGAATATCACGTGACTTGTGGCAATTGTGTGATATAACTAGCCCCTATGAATTCAAATGAATCGACGGTTATATTCGGAAGATTGCTATTTCGATTGCTGGCAATTATACTGCAAATGCTAATATTGATTTTTGTTGTTGTGTGTAATGAACCTCACATTTCCCAAAACAACTTCTCACTATGTGCAATGATTGCCCAGAGCATGTTTATAAGCACGACAGTGTCGAAATATTTAACCCACTTTTGACTCCTTAAGCGGGACTAAAAACACATATTGAAGTTTCGTAATATCTAAGTCAATTAGATCTGAGCTATGATGCCTAGCCTCGCTAAACCTTGTCTATTTTTCAAAGTTCATTTAAGGCACGCGGTCAAAGTATTTTCTTTCTTAATTTTCATTTCTCTGTCTTTCCCATTTCAAATATGAAATAGCTTTTTTGCACCCAGAAAGGTGATCACTCTATTAGTGTTCACCTAATGGGGGCAACAAATCGAAAATTCTTGCGATTTCCTACTAATATTGTGCAAATAAATACACAGTTTAATAACGCCCTCCCCACTCTCACTCTCGCTCTTTTGGTTTCCTTTTTATATATATATTTCTTTCTTATTTATTGCCTTTGCATATTCTACTTGTCAGTAGCGCTGGTTGATCGATCGTTTTTACATGCTCATACTATTCACATATGCTGTATATACATTTTGTGTCAGGAAATGGCTTACATATAAGCTTTAAGCTTGCTGTCATATCCTGAATATATAGAGGATATTCAAATTTTTGGAATGAATATGCCTTTTATTTCATCGAGTGAAGTGAAAAATGCATATTTCATGAGTGGCGAAGCCACGAATGAAATATACATTTTCTCGCTTCACGAGATGAAATAAATGGCATATTCATTCCAAAAATTTGAATTTTCTTTTTATTATATACAATTATAAGCGTAACAGATTTTTTTCTGTAGATGACGGCATAAACGTTCGCGCATTGCGTCAATTTAATGAGTACAATGACGGCCAAAACTGAAACCATAAGAGCAGGAGAAGAAAAAGTGAAAATTTCAGCAAACCCTGAAAATTTAATTACCATTTTTTTTCTTGTGGTCTAATTAAGAAAATGAATACCGACACTTTGTGTTTTGTCCACTTATTAGAAAGTTAGAGGCATTTGAAATTCTGAAGTGGGCTCAAGGAAGTCAATGGAGAAAGCAGAGGACATCCAATTTCACCCGTGAAATACAACTTATATTTTCACTGCAGTGAAAATACAGCTTTTTATATTTTCACGACTGTGAAATACAGCTTTTTTAAAATATGCATTATATTTAATCAATATTTTTCTGTATTTCATTACTTTGTATATAATAAATTGATAATGTATTTATCTGTATACATGCAAATTATCTGAATAAGATATTGCTCAAACCAACTAAGCCAATTGTCTTTTTCCAATCAACTTTTTACGGAATATGGTTATGTTGCATATCAAATTAAAGGATACGACGCATGCAGCAACATGGTGGCAAACTTTTGCCCCTTTCCTGCAGACAAACACCTCCCCCCGACCCAAGGGTGAGGTCAAAAGGTCAAACATTTTTACAAGTAGGCATGTTGCATATCAGAATGAACGGAATGAAACGTATAGCACCATGCAAGCAAATATATCACACACACCATTTCCCCTGGGGGTCGAAGGGCAATTTTTTTCTGAAAGTGGCCATGTGACATATCAAATCAAAGGAAAAGAACTGTAGACCAAAATGTAAGTAATAACTTTGACCTTACACACAACCCTGACCTCTCAGGTCGGATTGAAAGGTCAGATAACAAAATTGTGCAGTATATCACTTATGAATACATGTGTTGGAGTAATGGGATGTATCGGTTCTTGGTTTTTTCTAACTTTCTTACTTTTATTTTTGGATTTACACAATTCTCTAAAATAATCCTTCGTCAGGGGATATGAATTCAAAGAATGTGTCTTGGCTTTACATAAATAGTAAGTGGGTATGATCAGGAAATACCACAATTACAAATTGCAGTCAAGTTGGCTTTCACCTTCGAAATACAAGGATGATAAAATAAATTTAAAAAAACAAACGAACAAGACCACTCCTAAAACTTGTGGGTTTTAGCTGCAACATCCCCACAAAAAAGTTGGACACCTCTTTTCATCACAAATTGACTGTATGTTCCATCTTTTTTATCTTTGAAAGCAGTTTCGATCCAGGGTTTTGTATCTCTGTTACTTAGCAACATGATATGTGGTTGTTTTATTTTCTGATAATGATTTTAACATACAGAAAACCTATGTAAAACAGCCACTCTCAAATAGACCGAAAATAGATTTTTAAGACCAATTATCGTTTAATGCAAGTCAAAAGTATTGCAGAATGCTGCAATACTTTCGACCTTTCGACCATTTGTCATCAAGATATTTGTTATATCCGTTTTTGAGTGGCTGTTACTGTATGCCATTAAAATGCATTATTGTATTAAATTTTGCCATAGCCACTGTACTGATATTTGTAGGTAGTGCCCCTTTAAGCGTCTTGTAAAACGTATAAAATCACTGTCTTGCAGAAAACAAACCAGTTCTGTGTTGTTTGCATCATGGCTTTGCTCAAGATGATCTCTTTAGTAGCTTTATTTTTTCTCTCAAATTACTTTTTAGTTTTAAAAGGTAAGCATATACTTTACTTTACTACTTTCTCGTGGGCACTAAAACACACCGGATAGGTGGCAATCAAATGCTTCTCAAATTACTTTTTAGTTTTAAAAGGTAAGCATATACTTTACTTTACTACTTTCTCGTGGGCACTAAAACACACCGGATAGGTGGCAATCAAATGCTTCTCAAATTACTTTTTAGTTTTAAAAGGTAAGCATATACTTTACTTTACTACTTTCTCGTGGGCACTAAAACACACCGGATAGGTGGCAATCAAAACGCTCTCGCTAGAAACAGTGTTTTCGATTGCCATTTGTCGCCAGTCGGGTGACGAATGGCAATTGAAAACTCTGTTTCTAACAATTTTTGATCTGCGTTAGTTGATAGTATAAATGTTTTCGATTGCCGCCTATCCTGTGTGTATTATAAGGGAACTCGACCTAAAATTAGGTCAATTAGAAATGTACCATGCAATCGGTCACAAACCAGATAAAAATTAAATGAAAAATAAGAAATGTACAGATATTTGTATAGAAGAAAATGGGAAGCAACGGAAAGCTGACATATGTAGGCTGCGTTACGCCACCAAACACATACTATGAACACTTATATTTTGCGTGTATTTTTATTTGGCGCTACTGCATGCTCGAGGTGCAAATGATTTTCTTGAACAAAACCTTTTTACGATTTTTCAGATAGATAAAAATCTTACCAAATGGCTGAATCTAAAGCATGGTTATTGTGCCGCAGCATGAGATTTCCAACAATGTGGTATGTGCGACTAGCAAAGGGTCAGGCCAGTCTGCGCATACGCGTAGTCTGATCAGATCCTTTGCTAGTCGTTTAAATATTTTATGACTCTTATGCTACTGACCGATCATCATTTAGATTTCCTTAGCTTAAAAGGCGTCTGTACAGGCTCGTCTGAGTCTACACTTGTCAAAGTGCCACATTGCTCAATTTTGTCTGGCGATGCATGCATGTTCTTCCATGTGTAAAAAAGCCACTCTCGGAAAGACAGAAAAGGATCATCGACGGTTTGGGCCTTATACGCCTATTTTTCTGATTCCCAAAACGCTGCTTTTAAGCTTCTAGTGTGGTGCATGTAGTATAAGTGCAATAGGTGAATCTAATGGCAAGAGCCAGCTAGCAAAGTATTTTCAAAATTCCTACGCATTCGAGAGTTATGGCGGGTAGAAAGGGGAGGGGGTCTGAAATTTCATTAAAATAAAAAGTGCTTTAAAAAGTGATTTCTGCATGTTTTCTTAATTTATTTGGTAGGCATGGTGATATCCATTGAACATACCATATGCAGAATAATAACGAATCACGATAATTGATGAAATTGAATTAAAAACAAATAATGTTTTGTAATAAAATGATTTTGGGGAGATAATTTTGAAGTAACCTGTACATTTTTGACTACATGTACCGTAAATAATACAAAACTGAAAGCTCGACAAAAGAAATAAATATTTTGAAGGAATGAAAGTGTTCCATTTAGCATTGGAAAGAAAAACTGATTCAAATTAGATCCTTTGAATATTACTTTTGTTTTGTTTAAAGGACATAGTATGTTGAATGTATTTAAAGTGTCCGAATATTTATGGTATACATATGCATGTATATCCCTATATGGGACAATATATTGAACGCTAAAGTATTTACCTATTGTAACTCTTTGCATGTCAGTGGATAATTTTGTCGTCTGCCAATAGCCTTTTGCAAACAGTTTGAACCCAGATGAAGACCAACAGAATGTCGGTCTTGATCTGGATCCAAACTGTTTGACACTCTGATGGTGGTCCTGGGTGGTTATTTTTAAAAACTTAATTTTGAAGAAAGTCAGCAGACGAAAATGAAAACATGAGCAATTCCCTGGCATGCAAATAGATAAGTACAGGACGTTTGCAAAATATTGTGTCATTTAATAACAGTGAGATTTTTTCTTACGAAAAAATGCATAAAACCTTGCTAAATCTATTTTTAATCTTTAAAAACTTTTATATTAAACTAGCACAGAATACAAAGCAATTTGGGAGGTTGGTTCTAGAGGACTTCATGACTGTCATTAATTTCTTATTTGGTAGAAAAGGCATTTTATGGGCTTAGGCCCTGGGTTTTGGGGCTGCTGAACATCTTCCCCCCCCCTTGTGCCAGCAAGCCACTTCCATACAATGTGTATAATATAGTAACACATATACATGCAAAAGCTTTTGCTGGCACACGGGGGGGGAATGATATTTTAAAAAATGTTTTCAGATTTCTATATATCTTAATGTAAAACTGATTGTTTTACCCAAAATTTTACATCTTTGAAGCATTTAATATCGAAAACGGATTTCAAAGCCATAAAGTACTCAGATCAGGGTAGCTTCAAGGTGAAGAAAGAGACATTTGACAAACATTTATTTTTACTGAAAACCATAGGCATTTACCCATAGCAAGTGTCAATGATCCTTTGTTTTCTAGACCAATTATCGATGATTGCAGGCCAAAGTATTGCAGAATGCTCCAAAGGGAGCATTCTGCAATACTTTCGACCTGCATTAAGCTACCATTTTTCATTAATATCTTTGTTTTGTCTATTTTTGAATGGCCGTTTTACACATTTATGTTCTTAAAATTATGTTTTAAGATAGATAAAATTACACAAGTTTTACTGTAATATTTTCTGATTAAAACTGTTTTATTCCTAAGATGCTAAATTCACCATAAAACTATGGCATCAGTTTACAGCTTGAACTAACTTTATTTATGACATCGTCTTACAGTTCATCAAAAATAGATGAACTAACTTTATTTATGACATCATTTTACAGCTCATCAATACATAGATGAACTAACTTTATTATGACAGTAATTTAAAGCTCACCAAAACATAGATTAACTTACTTTATTTATGACATCGTTTTACAGCTCATCAAGACATATGAACTAACATTATTCATGACATCGTTTTACATTTAATCAAGGCAAAGATAAACTAACTTTATTTATGACATCATTTTACAGCTCATCAAGACATAAATGAGCTTTGTTTATTGATGACATCAGTTTGCAGCTTGAACTTACTTTACTTATGACATTATTTTACAGCTCATCAAGACATATGAACTAACTTTATTTATGACATCATTTTACATTTAATCAAGACATAGATAAACTAGCTTTATTTATGACATCACTGTACAGCTTATCAAGACATAGATTAGCTTTCTTTATTCATGATATCAGTTTACAGCTTGAACTACTTTTAACTATGACATCATCTTACAGTTCATCAAAAATAGTCACAATAACTTTATTTTTTACATCATATTACAGCTCTATAAACATAGATGAACTAATCTTATTTATGACATTTTACAGCTAATGCACCAGTCATTTGTACTCCACCCCCTCGGGGCCGGGGAATAGCGGGGCTTCTAACTTTTCAAAGCCCTGCTAAAAGTTCCATACTACGGGGCCAAATTTGTGGTAAAATATCTGCTAAATGCCCCCCGGGAGTTGACTGTAATGAATTTTAAAACCAAATGACCTAAATCAGTTGAATAAGCTTTCTGTCTTTCCCCTATCACATGGTGGTGGCACAAGAGGTTTGGCTTCAGTTGACCAAGTGGTTTTAACGAATTTGAACACGCACAAGCTTTCACTAGGGAGTCTTTAGCATAAAACAAGGCAACTGTATATGTACCTGTATTCTTGAACACCAGAACACAACAAATGAGAGCAGTTCCAAATGAAAAGCTTATGTGACTTTCTACATGTAAGTATACATTTGAAAATTAAACAAGGACCTTAACAATCAAATGCATAAAATGCAGGTAAATAGGCACAGCACACAAAAGTACTTATGTCATTGCCACATCGGACATGTGCCATGAGTAAAACCTGTCTTTGGAGTTTACAAATCCAATAACAACTCAAGCTGATCTGCTCAGCTACAGAGACCAGTTTAAGTCCTCAAAGGGCTAGGTTCACGAAGGGGTGAAATCGGCCCTGCCATAGAAATGCATACTGACTTAAAATATGTTTATATGGTATATTTCATTGAGAAAAATCGAAATTTTATCTGCCTAGTGCTTAAATTGTGAAAACTATGGGTTTCTAAAGACAAGGACCCTCTGTTAATTTTGCGCAAAAAGTAACGTCATTTACATTGCAATGTAACGCCAAAGACGTCGCCAAGTTTGGTTAACAAATTTATGTTAATAAGTGTGTATTGCACCCAAATCTGTGCCAAAATGTATTATAAATCTCGATAAACAGTCTATCATAGCGATACGCCCGCCAACCCTCTGAAATGAGCATGTTTGTTTGAGGCTTTATGTCCATGTAATTTTCATCAATTTTAGTCATATCACGGTAGCGGTCAATGTGTCCTATACCGCTGCTCTACAAACGGTGTATCAGTATCAAGTACTTACTAAATACTCTCATCAGGATCAGTAGAAGAGAGAAAATAATTTCAACAAAATTGTACAAGGGTTCAAACTCATGACTCATGACCCCCTCCCCCTCCTCCCCCCGGTCACCCTCAAGACTAGTCCATAGAAGTCAGACTATAAACAGAACTCTGCCGACCACGCTTCGCGGGACCGAGAAAAAGCGTATTAAAACTGTATGCACACAGTATTACTGATGCGATGGATAACACAATCGTAACGCATTTTATGCAATTGAATGCAGAGTGGTCATTTTTCGGTAGTCTCGTGATTTAACACAGGAGCTTGTCATTCTGACTGATCTTAAATACCCGTGCTTATATGTATATAGGATATAGTTGGGTTTCCCGGACGCGGTAACTTATTGTAGAGTGATGCTGTAATATTTTACCCTTAAAGCGCCAAGAAAAAAATGCATCTGAAAAAGTCGTCTGCTGAAGTCATCTGCTGCAAATAATTTCCTAGCATCACTGACGAATTTAGTATAGAAGCAAACAGTGTGGACCCAGAACAGAGTGCTCCTATAGGAGAAGTCTTATCTGGGTCCACACTGTTTTCCATAGAGGCTTCTTAAACATTTCAGCAGACGAGAAAGCAGACGACTTTTTTTGCGATTAGCGCATTAAGGGTTAAGTCAGCTCAGAAGATATTTATGTTTTTTATCATTGGCGACCAGCGCAGGCGCAAAGTAGATTGAGCATTCGAACAGACTAGCCAGAACCTTCCCTGATACTGCCCGAGCGTAGAAGTTTCATGGGCATTTCGTTTTTGATAAAGTCCCAGAAAGAACGTTAAAGCTAACCACTATCGGCCAACGGCGAAAGGTAATTGCATATTGCTGGGCCGATGGTAAGCTGCTATTTTTAATTTTCCCCGCCTCGCTAAAGTCAAAATATGATAATGGGACTTACACTATAAGCATTTACACAAAACGAACATTTTTGATCATTTGATGGACGGAATTAAATAGTGATAACAGTAAAACCTTGTTTGCCATGAGTCATATCAACAATCTTTCAATTATGTATGGACGGGTCTTACTGGGTAAAACCATTACTAAGCTAGGATTAATGTGTCTTGCTCAAGGCACAACGCTGTAGCGCCGGTGAGGCTTGAACCCACGGACACTCGGTCTCGTGTCAAGCACTCTACCACGACAGTAAATCTCAATTACTTAATCCTGAAAATAAGTTATTAAACGACATGAAAAAAAATCCAACTGCTATTCTTTGGCAATAACGTTTATATCTTCAATTTAGCAAAGTGTGTTAACGATAAAGCTGTAGAGAAGACTTTCCGCCAACTTCTCCTAAAGGTCTGGTGTTTGTTACACGTACAGATTTTGTGTACAGTAAAACCTCAAAAATTCGGGCATCGATTTTTCGAAATAGTGGCTAATTCGAAATAAATTTGGGACAGACTGAATTCAGAGTATAGGACCTATTCATGATCTATTTTGATAACTTTCTATAATAATATATGTTCTGGGTGCGTAAAAGAACCGTCTCCCTAAGACGTTTCTTTTATGCACACAAAACATATATTTGATAAGAAAAAAATAATCATTATAATTTCTGGGGGCTATATGTGACCAGCCATGAGATTTTGGGTCCAAATGAGGTACCTGGTCGAAATTGAGATATTGATATTTTCTGAAACCTATATATCCCTGGAGTATACATGTGAAATTTCAGTTCGATACCTTAAGCGGTTTCTGAGAAATAGGCAATAGTTCATAGGTCCCTACGCCATGAAATTGTATATAGAGTTTTGCGACGTCAACGTTAATTTTCTGGTGGATAACTTGGCGAGTTTATTTCAGGATGTTTGAAACGAATTGATTATTCTTTTGGGAAAGTTCATTTCACTTCAGAAATTCTCACATTTTTGGATCATGACGTGAGCGAATAAATCGTCAACATTATTTCTTTAAAAATATAAATGTAATAGATTAAGCATTCTTCCTGGGTTCGAAAATCTTGGAACTAAATTCAGATAATATTGCTACAGTATGAAATGTTTGAATGCGGTCTTTTTCATGATGAAAATGGGTATTTATGCAAATTAGAAAGCTGATCATTGTTGCGATTCATGCGCGGATCCAGGAATTTTCATCGGGGGGTGGGGGGGGGGGAGGGGGGTTTCAGGTCCATCTGGCATAAAAAAGGTCTGACAACGGTTTATTATTATTATTATTTTTTTTTTTTTTTTTAGTCCTCAACTTATTTTACAGAAGTCCAGTGGTTACTTTCAAAGACAACTATCATTTTCCAAGGTTCTAGTGGGGTGGACCATTTTCCTAGGGGGTCCAACTTTTTCCAGGGGGGGGGGGTCCAATTGTTTTTCCTATACAAACCCATATAACTTGTGATTTTCCGGGGATCCGGACCCCCTGCCTCCTCTACCCCCTCTGGATCTGCCTATGTGATTCCGCGCATCGTGGTTTAATCTATCTACTCGTTTCTTTTTTTAATATTCATTTGTAGAAAGACGAGGGAACGTAGCATCAGCAGCAGTGCTGCCAGTAGTAGTAGTTATAAAATTTACACTCTCAGTGGTGTAATGCGGTAGTCACCAAGTCAAGAGCTGATCCCGGAATTCAATTCGTAAAAGTCAGGCACCGATAAATTGGTAGATAAGCCTGTCTCTTCTGTTCAAAAATGCTGTAAGATCTCACATACAATCGGTCTCGTCTTCATTTGCGCAAATGCGGATGCCGATTGTGCATACCTTCCACTGAAGTTTTGAATTTTAAAGGCAGTCAACATTGAAACGGCGAGACATCTCGTATAATCGGTTATATATACATGTACAATGTATTTTCATCGATAAGTAATGCATGTAACATGCTGTGCAACTGAAAACAAAAGCGGAGAAAAGAGTGGACGAGCTCCAACAAAATATATCAAGCCAAGTTCGATATCAAAACGTGACGAAATTATGTCCTCCTTTCGCTAGATGCATCGGATCAAAGTTGATACCCTTAAGCGCTATTTTCTTATTTATCATAGAAAATGTTTGCAGTGGGTACTCATGAGAAGCGACCCTTTTTAATGTGAATGACAGCTTTACATTTAGCAGATTAATGAAACAACCCAAAACATTTTGGCGGCACGTGATGAGTACTCACAACTAAAAAATAAAAACAGAAACGCGGTTTCAACAATGTTTAAGCATATTCGGCGTCGAACTCCGACACTATTCAAGTGCTGTTAGAATCACATGCTAAAATGTTCAAATTACAGTCGCGGAAGTTGTGATCAATGTAGACTATGAATCTGCATCTTATATGTCGAGGTACATTTAGATCTACGGGCCGGGAATACATGTGTACATGTACCTATCCGAATAGTTTTGGTTGCATTTTTATACGTGTATGGGTATCAGCTATAACCATAATTAACTACAATCAGCTTGCGCCCATGTACACACCGAAGACACAGATCAGATCGAAATGGATTCAACTCTAAACTTCGGAATTATTGTAGCAGATCAGATAAGGCGCAGATAAAAAATGAGATGTACCTGGCTTAAACGCTACAGAACATGATTTTACACAACTTTTAGGATTTTGGTACTTGGCGCGTATGCGTTAAATTCATGCATACATGCTTCAACCACCACCTCTAAGGAATGCCCCTTGATTCATTCAATATATTTACCCGTAACAGTCACGCATCAAAGCGTTTTGTGGATATATAGCTACCTAGTTAGGCTAGAAGTGTAGTATTTGGCTTGAACCTTGGTCTACATGTTCTTCAATACTTTGTAGATTATAGCAGAACAGGCTCTGGCTGCGCTTTAGAACAGGCTCATCTTAGTCTTTGCTTTTGGCAAATGCGATAAGTGATAAGCTGGCACAGTTTTCAAGTGGCTCTGACACACGGTAAACATGACACGCATGGAACAAAACGAATAGCCCGAAAGTCGAGTCTGAAAATACGGAGTTACATGTAATAAGAATGAATTTCTAAATTTCGTGCAAAAATGCGCTCATGGCAGAAGCTCGGGACTTCATCTTACAGCATACGCACATCGCCGATTATGCCAAGCTGATACAATACACTTGTGACATGTAGCATGCACGGTCAGACTTGTAGCCCTATTAGGACACACGGAGCAGTCAGCGCATCAGACTAGTAACCCAAATATTGATATTGATATTTGTGTTCATACGTATTCGTCACTTCGTGCCGTCGCAGTTTAAATAGTGCTTTTCCCGAATTTTTGTGAAAATTACCATGGCAATGTGAATGGGTGCATTTTTTAGCAAATTTACGGGGATGGAAGTCAAAAATAAAATGTCAATATACAATAAAATATTAAAGTAAATTATAATTTTGGTTCTCAAATAGGTCCCGTTTAAAGTGAACATACATTTTAAAATTTCACGATTCCCATTGCCGCTAAAGTTAACGTCGCCAAAAATACCATTTAAATTTGTCCTCGTATTTAAATGGCTATAATACGAAAACAACAGAAACCAAGAAGCTGCAATAAAATTGTATATTGCGTATTCATTTGGTATTTTTTTCACGGTTGTAGCTTCTATTGTTTTGCTACAATAATTTTGCCAAAAATCTGGAAATACATTGATTTAAACGGCGACGTT
The DNA here is from genome assembly GCA_964019695.1 of Loripinus fragilis. Lineage (NCBI taxonomy): Eukaryota > Metazoa > Mollusca > Bivalvia > Lucinida > Lucinidae > Loripinus > Loripinus fragilis. Next base: position 44,857,898 of record OZ026528.1, read on the forward strand.
GTAAGACGGCCAATAATTATGTCCTGTGACTGTACCTCAAAGTATTACGCTTATTGCATACGCTGTAAATAGCATCGTATGTCACATCGCCAATAGGATGGAACTTTCCACTTGCAGTGTGTCGTCTCAACACAACAGGCAACAAAGCCGCTCACGTGCTCTACGACAACAATGGGGACAAAAGGTACTGAAACGGACACATATTTTTGCGCCGAAATGGATTTGATTCCGTTGTTTTATAAAATGCATTATAATATCAGGCCTGGTCTAGGTCTGCAGTGTATGATTGTGGTATTTTCTGATCAAACTCATTTGTTTTTTTTCTGGTCTTTAATATGCATAGTATAAAAAGATTAAAAATGCGCTACGGCCGATACAGAAAGTGTCGAGAGAAGGAGTATTTTTGTTTTTTAATGCATGCTTTTACTGTAATTCCTCCAACCCCATGATTTAAAAAGTCGTATGTACAATGTATAAATATTCTAATCCATATCTCAATATACCTTTGCGAAGAAATCGTAAAATGTTTGCGCCTCCGTTTAAATGATGTTAACAAATGACGACTTAGTGACGTACAAATTGCGCAACAAAGTGCAGTTGCATAAATTACGTCACTTTTGCAGCGCGTTTTCCCGACGTCACGTTTTACCGCATTTGGGCACAAAATGTCATGGCGCGTCACATATATCTTTTATTTCTACCTACCTATAAGTCGAATTTTCGATAATTCGAAATAAAACCTGTAGCCCCTAGGACTTCGAATTAACGAGATTCAACTGTATTTCGATAAAAATTTTGCAATTAATTGAATTCGTTTAACATTTCAAAGTTTGTTTTATTGACGGGTAAAATTCGTATGGGCGTGTCAGAAAGAGGTATTATCAAAAAAAAAAAAATCGTGAACGATGAAAATCATGTTATTCAAAGGTTGTGTATAACATGAAAGTGATAAAACTGCCATTTGCATGCCCAGAATTTTCCGTGCACGCACAGAATCAACGTCAGACAGGCTCATTTGTACGAACAAAGTTTGGGTTTTTGCACAACGTGCCATTTTCCTTTGCAGTTGTTCTAAAATTTACGGTTCCGAGATGATCCCACTAGCTTAACGCACGTGCGAATCCACACTAGCTTAATCGCACGTGCGAATCAGGCGTGCTTTCCAATATATTTGAACAAGCCATATAATACATGCTTTAACAAGTGAATTGTGGCGGTACAATGTAACATTTTGATTGACATCTTTGACTTGTTATATTTGTGCTTTGCTTAAAATGCTCGGAGTGCATCTATGCACAGATGTAACATCATCATTTTAGATGTTGGAACTGTTTTGAGAAGTTGGCAGGGATGTTTCTGAATACTTTTCATCGGGATAAGGATTTCGAAAAAATGACGTGGTAAAAATCATCGCAAAAACAGGTCTAAAACATTTCAGGTGGAGTTTAATTGTTAGTATAATTCAACTTCTAAGTTATACATGGATCTCTTTTTGTCAAAACGATGTGCCTGACTCCTGAAATCATGATAAATCCTAAATTATATCACCTTCCTTTATTGTCCCCATGCAAATACAAGTGTGACAAAGTATACTTCTACCACGACCTCTAAGTAATGACCCTCGATCCATGCAATTCAAATTACCGTTACAGTCACGCCTCAAAGCGTTTTGTTGAAGTATATAAAAAAAATCCGTTCAACCCACAGATTGCTCGTACTGATGTTTCAAAGATGCAAAATAATCCGACTATACCACATTGTATTTTTTCCATTGAAACGGGTTAATAACGGTCAACGAAATACTGCAGTTTGAGGCAGCTAATGAAATATACCTGTATAAAATACACATTACCTGGATTAGTTCATATTTTTGTTTACAACGATTCTCATCTATCTTTGAATCAACTGTACGTCTTGCCGAACGTTTGTTTGTTTGTTTGTTTGATTTGATTCTTTACCTCCCATCAACAATCTTTCAGTTAAACAGGGACGGGTCTTCCTGGGTTGAACCAGTACTGAGCTAGGATAAATGTGTCTTGCTCAAGGACCACAACGCAGTGACACCGGTGACGCTCGAACCCGCGGCCCTCGGTCTCGAGTCAAGCGCTCTACCATTGAGCCACTGCACTCCCTGTCTTGCCGAACGTATGTGAAACATGCGTCATTACCGATTATTGACCAAAAAATCCCCAGTTCTTAACACTACATGCAGCTTACACATGGGGTACACGGGACAATGAGGGACATAAATATAGTAGAGCTATCACCTCATCGCGAATGCCCAATGCGATTTTTCTTTCAAAACGGTCTCCAACTGTGTCACATTTCTAAAGAAACGCATGCATTTTTGCGGTCGAATAATTTATTTTTGCAATAGGAAAATCAGTGCAATACAGACTAAACTTAACTCATGATAAAGACATGAAACACGATCATTTTGTGAAGGATCAGTCATGCACGGACCCGGAGAGGAGGTGGGGGTAACAGGTGGCCCGGACTCGCCTTGAAAATCACAAGTTCTATAGGAAATAAGCAATTGAGTTCGACCCCCACCCCTGGAAAATGTTGGACCCCCTTTGGAACCAAAGTTACATTTTTAGTGAGCTTATGGAATACAACGAAGGCATGTCAAATATGCTTGACATAAGTATATACTGGACAGTGGAAGATTTCTGAAATAAAACGACCAGTACATGTGGTAATTTGTTTTCAGCTATCAGATAAACCTCTAAGCTTGCAATAATATATAAACTAGCATTTTAAGAGAAACGAGAGAAAAAAGGAAAGAAAAAAGTTGACGTCGCTGAGGATTGAACCCAGGACCCGTTGCAAAACATAGAACAATTCCTGGACTTAACCGCACGACCACGTAGATGTTTATATTTAAATGCAGCGCACTTAAAACTATATTTTTAAATACAAACAAAACAACAATAGGCTTTTAGAAATATACAAAAGTAAACAAGCTGACACACATTAATTGTAAAAATATGACCCTGTGTATTTTTCTAATAGTGATTTATGAATGAATTCACATCCCATTAACCAAAAAAGGTAGTATATACCTGCGAAAGCAGACAAAACTAACGGTAGCATGACGAGCGTCTCATACCGAATGTAAATTTCGGACGTAACATTATTTCGGAATCGGCATCGTTTGCACTGAAAAATGTGAGAAAGTAGGCGTATTTTCGGCTTCTAAAATAGTCCAGCCCTGCTTTCATGATGAAATGTTGTCATATCTGAATATTTTAAGCCTTAGAACATGTATAAATGGCCTGAAAAGACCAAACACAGACAAAATATCCAAACGTAATTGTTTAGGTTACGTAATATTACATTATGAAGCCATAATTTCGACACCTTGAAATTTTGGTCATGGGTTCTCAATTTTAATTTGCACAGCTAAGCCAAAAATTATGGTGTCGAAATACTGGCCTCATGTTTTGTTATGGATTTATTTACACTAAATCCCCACAATTTCAGCCATTTTGGGGAAACTGGGGGTCATAATATGGATTTTTGCGGTATAAGGGAAGCATCCAAGAAATTGTTTGGTATGTATTTGAAGAGAGGGAAGATAGTCCTCTTCAGAAATAATGTCATTTATATAATATTCATACATTTCTAAAATAGGATTTTACAGGGCCGATTTTACCCCTTCGTGAACTTAGCCCTTTAGGATTTGGCAAGTAAGAGTATTAACTATATTTTCTTGGCAACGTAAAAAGAGCTGGTGCAGATGCACAGGCTGTTCTTTCCCTTAGTTAAGCACATAGCATAAACAGGAATTCTTAACAGGAATTAAGTCCTACATTGTAGAAAATGCACTGACTATGTATATTTGATAAACCCGGCTAAAGCCCCACTGTTTTTCCCGGCTATTTAAGCGGGAAATTAAAATCCCGGCTAATCCACGGCACAGCAGGGACACATTATATCGTAAGTCAAATCCCTGCACTGAAGCCCAGCTATGTTCACGGTATACCCGACCCAAAAGAGATGAGGCATACTAATGACTGGTGCATAAGCAAGACATGGATGAACTAACTCTATTCTGACATCATTTTATAGCTCATCAAAATATAGATAAACCAACTTTATAAATGTCATCATTTTTACAGCTCAAAACGTACCGATGTCCATGAATCCAAGTTACCACCGATTCTCATTCAGTTCTGGAAGTGACTTCGGGGGCATTGGCCGAGAGCTAGACGGCATATTTTCACGGACACCGGGTGGCGGACGGCGGCCCCCCAGTGGCTACAGAGTCGCGCGCAGAAGACCATTCTACAGAACGTGGAGCTATAGGTGGTAAACCGGAAGCAGCGATATGGAATAAAGCAAGTCACGTGGTACATGAAGTTCTCCATTTCCTGTTCATGCTGAGTGTTTTGTCACGCAGCAATTGTTCATGCAACAGTGCAATACTCATTAAAAACTCATGAAGTATGAAAGACCTTAACGCGCCCGCATAAATAAAAAAACACATCTGAATATGCCTTCTGTTTAGGTCGTCTGCTGCATATTTTGCTAATATCATATGACTATTGTACATGTTAGTACAGGGGTAAACAGTGTGGATCGAGATCAGACGACTGCTCCCATAGGAGCAGTCTGATCTTGATCTACACTATTTGTCGAAAAGTCGTTTAAATATTCAGCAGACGGCAAAATAGACGAATTCTGTTATCATTGGCGCTTTAAGGGTTAAATTTCAGAGAGAAATGTTATCCTGCGAGAATGCACCAGCTGGTCTGGACTTTCGTGGAAGATGTATATATAATAATGATATGTTAATAAAATATCTTTAAAAATACTTCTATGCTTTACCTGTTTGACCGTAAAGCAGTGTCAAACCCATATCAGGCCATGCAGAACATTTCCGAGGAATCCCATAGTTATTGGCACTGTTTGCTACTCGTCTAGCCCAAGACTATATCTTTCTTTTTGCATGTTCTTCTTATGAAGGAATACATGTACAAATAACTATTCCACAGGCTTAAGTACCTTGGCTTAAAAAAGATAGTGTTCAGCCATGGTAAGCAGGTGAGCTTCGGTTAAAGAGGTAAACACTCATGTGAAACAAACACAATATTATCAGGTGCCAGTCTATGGACACAAACTGATTTTGTGTCCATAGACTGGCACCTGTCAATATTGTTTTTGAACACAATGCCATTAACTCTTCCCTTGCCAGCGTCGACTTTTGTCGTCAGCTGATAACCTTTGCAAACAGCTTTGACCTAGACTAGGACCGACAGAACGTCGGGTCTAACCTGAATCCTAACCTTTTTTCCTACTAAAAATATCCACGGAAATTGTGTTTTGAGCTAAATTGACAGGATTTAGATATTTTAGTTTGACCGTTGTCTCCAAGGTTATATCCGAAATCCAAACCCTTCGTTGTCACCTGCACATCAAATACAATTGTTATATAATTCCTATAAAAGACCTCCACTGATTGGCTGAAACTAGCCTCCACTGATTGTGACAGATCATGATGTCAAACAGTGATGAGCTAAAGACAGGTTAACATTAGTTTTGTCAGTGCTGACAGAGAGCTAAAATAGATTGAACTTAATCTAGCCCAGGTGATATGGCTTTTGTCAATGCTCGCATGACAGCTAAAACATGGGTAACAACCTACGTCATAGCATGGATGTTGCAAACACGTAGTGTGGCGCCATCTTTGTTTTACAAGGTTAGTTTTTCCATTCGTAAACACTATACAAATAAGTGTCTATCAAAACTAAGCAGTACAGGCGATGCCTAACATCACACTTGAACAGAATATATAATGGCCATTGAGTCTAAGGTCATATTGGCAGTTCGAAACCTTCATTGTCATCGACACAACATTCATATTTGACACACTGACTGTGTGTAGGCGAGGATGAAAGTTACTAGTTGCTGATATGACCTTGGAAAGAAAAAAACACGTGATGCCCCAACCAGCGCAGTATTATGCACAATTCATATAATTTTAAAGTGATAATTCCGACTTTTTTTCAAATGCATTCATTATAGAGCTAATAGTATACTAGGAACCATATGACCATTTATTTTGTTGAAACTGCTCCAATTAGCCCATAATTTAATTGTACTCACATGCCACAGGGGATCGCCATTAATCCCTTGAATACTCCAAGAAGAATTTCTCAGGCATCACTACAGAAGGAGCAGTTATCAGGTCAAGCAGGTTAATTACAGTCAGTGTATAATGTTCGGTCTGATCTATTTCTAAACTGTTTGGAAAGCTTATCAAAGAGTGTCAAACAGTTTGGATCCAGATCAGGCCCGACAACATGCCATACCTCTTATCAAATTTTTGTAAAGCTTATCAGCAGACGACACAAACAGGTTTAAAGTAAAGTGGTATGAGCATCAAGCACCGCATCTGCGTTTGATTATAGTCTGATCAGTGTTTTCACAGCAACAAAATGGGTAGCTTAAGTATCCAAGCTTCAAGGACTCTGGCTAGAATTGGCAGGTTCATGAACAAACAGGCGAGACTCAGATCAGCCTGGATATAGACACTGTATGGTCAGAGTCTTTGCTGTCTGCATGGATCAATGCGCAGGCTGATCTGAGTCTGTTAGGCTTGCAAGCCATTTTGTTGGATTGGACCTAATAAACTGGATTTGGTTTGAATTTTCAAGAATTTGCTCAGATTTATGGAAATGATAATAGGAATGATAAAAGTTATGACATTAAACAATGCAAATTACATGTACTCTTTGCAAATACAGGATTATTTTGAATGTTTTAATTGTCTGCCTTTTTCTTTAAGAAATCACTTTTCCAAAAAACTTTTTTCAGGAATGCGATCAGAGCACCAAACAGTTTGGATCCTGATGAGGTCCCTTATTTTGGTGGGCCTGATCTGGGTTCAAAAATGTTTGCAAAGCAGAAGATATAATGCACAGAGCTAAATGTTACAATTTCAATTAATGCTAATAACTATTACTTACTTAGGGGCCGTGAACCAGACTGCTTATTTCTGTAGTGCAAACATGTAAGGTAGCCCCTGTCTAAAGTAATTCTTATTCTTATCACTTGAAGCCATTATTACTCAATGAAATAATTGAATGGAAGCACAGCCTAATTATAAGCTCTCTCCACTGAGATGTGGTGCCATTAACTCAAAGCTGAGGTGACCAGATGCTTGATTTAAAGCCATTTGGCAACCATGAGGGAAAAGATGTCAGCAGTCAGTTACTGGGTTTATGGGCAATAAAAAGGTTTTTAATCACCTTAGCTGATGAAGAAGCAGAGTGGTAAAAATAAATTAGTAATTAATGAGGAATTTATTTGTGATCAAGATAAATATTAATAGGGTCGGAATATTCCCTTTAAGTGTTACAAATATCCCAAATCTGATAGCTTCAGCAATGTGCGAACGACATGATACCCGAGAACAAGCACTCGTAAAAACACAAATAGGTATGAACAATTCGTATTGTAGTAATTAAAATTGCCCCATGCTTCTAGCTCCCAGGTTGGTTCTTGTGGCGCCCAAGAACCAGTACTCGTCCAAACGCTCACATGTCTATGCACAATTCCTATTGTAGTAATTACAATTGTCCCAAGGTTTATAGCTCCCGGGATGTGTCAACGCTGTAGCGCCCGAGAACCAGCATGTGTCAAATTCTCGTTCAAAGGATCGACATGAAGGATCGGAAGAACAGAAATCTATGCAGAACTGTAATGTGCCCGTCTTTACGGCAATGTTGAGACCAAGCATATACATATTCGTGTGTACTTCGTATGTATTCCCATACGTCGAACAACCTGCAAATATATACAGTCTACATAATATGGGTCAGTTAATTGGATTTTGGTAATTATGGCACATGCCACTCGCGGATTCAGAGGAGTGGAGACAGAGGGTCCGGATGATCCCACTCCCTGGGAAATCATAAGGCTATAGGGTTTCTGAGCAATACTGGTTCGGATCCCCTGGAAAATCACAAAGCTACCAAGCCAGCATTCAATGTTGGGCCATTATCGGCCCGCCAGTGAAACGCCATTTAAATGGCGTTTCGCTGGCGGGCTGATGATGGTGTATTGCGATCCCCCAGAAATTTAACTCTTTTTATTCTGCATATTGGCACAATAACTATGGAAGAGTTCATTTTGTATTTTGGATCGCTGGTCAAAATTTCTATTAATGGTATATAACATGTTCTCTCCCTGAAGATTGTTTTAACTTAGCAAACAGGACATGCGGCATTTCATCTGGGTCTTCACTGTTTGCAAAAGTAACTGGTTACCGCTGTCCTGAATGGAAGGGGTTAGGGTAAAGTCATGTAACTTCGGAAGTCAGGTAAATTCGGACAGTCACATATTTTCAAACAGTGAAAATCCTGATGAGACGGCTCCTTATGAGCTGCGACATGTGATTTCCGAAAATGTGGCATTTTGACGAGAGTATACTCAGGCGAGCCTGTGCAGTCAAAACTCCAGATGTTGTTTAGTGAGTAAATAACACTGATAGAATATTCCATCGACTCGCAAATACTCTGATCAGACTGCGCATATGCGCAGGCTGGGCTGAGGCTTTGCTGGTCGCACATACCACATTGTTAGAAATCTCATGTCGCGGCTCATGTAGGGAGCGCAGTGGCTCAGTGGTAGAGTGCTTGACTCGAGACCGAGGGTCTGCGGGTTCGAGCCTCATCGGCATCACTGGGTTGTTCCTTGAGCAAGACACATTAAAGGGGACGGCAACCTTGATGATTGCTATGTTTTATATGAACGATCTTAATAAACCATGAATTTTGATACCAGTTTCTTCAAAATCGGTTGAAAAATGTGGAAGTTGTGGGCGTTTGAATATTTGCAAATGGGCTGTAATGGAAGCGGCCATATTGTAGGCTTAGTGACGTCACTTAGCCTAATTAAATATGCGTAATCAAAATAAAAGACAAACCAATGGATTATTTGCATTAATCTTTAAAGCTGCACAGTCTGTAACTTTTGATCTTTTAATTTTTGAAACAATGTTTATTTTTTTCAAGAACACAGTTAAAAAACTAAAATTCAGGTATTCATTTTACCAATTTCGTAAATCTTTACAAATTATCAGTATCAAAACAACAGCATTTATGTTAAAACTTGACTGCCTATAATTATTGGAGGGACGCAAATAATTACCAACAAGAGAAAAACACCTGTTTTATTAGATAATTCACTTTTCCATGCAGTTTTCAGCTATAGTGAACAGATTTATTGTGAAAACTTAACTTAATTCTGCTTTTACAAATGATTAAAAAAGAAAATTATTTTTTTCGAAAAATGTTCATAGTTGCAGAATAAGTATCTTTAATGAAACATTTTCCTTATATATCGCTGCATATATCTGCTGAAACACAGATAAGGTGATAGTAGTGATAACTAAAAATTAAGCAGTTGAAAAGATTCTGAAAACTAATTAAATATTCAAAATGGCGGCTAAATGTTGGCCATATTTATTTCTTTAAACGCCCATAACTTGCCCATTTTCAACCGATTCTGATGATGCTTGCATCAAAATTCATGGTTCATATAGTTCTCTCTGATAAAACATACTTATTATTAGGGTTGCTGTCCCCTGCAATCCTAGCTTAGTACTGGTTCAACCCAGGAAGACCCGTCCCTACATAACTGAAAATTTCTTGATGGGACGTAAAGAATCAAATCACACAAACCAACAAAATATGTATATGTGCATTTACTTGTTGAGTACTCTTCAATTTTAATATAGATTAATACCATTTATGAAGTAACAAATAAGTTTATATTTATGCCAGTGAGCCCGGACGTACTAACTTACAAATTATACCGAACAGGTATCCGTATGTAAGTTCGTTCGTTTGTGGGTCCGGGCTCAGGCAAAGACACTTTTTGATTCCTTTCTAATGGTATAAATGCCCCGGATATCCAAAGCGATCAAAACCTTTGATCTTGACAGACAAGAAAACATGTTTACGCGACGATCTAAATAGTAGATATTGTGTGCATCTACGCAGAAAAAAATAAGTGTCATCATTACAGAGACCTCGTCAGATTGCGCAGTCTGATCAGTGCCTATGTTATAATTATAATATTCTAGCTAATTGCTGCAGCTGAACAGGTTTGTTTGAGCTTTACCTGGTCAAAAACCTCAAAGACAGAGTTTATCGCTCATAAAAGAGTATAGCTGTCAGGAAAAGTATATTATATTATTTGTGTATAGCTCAGTTTTCGTTAATATCTATTTGCGAACGGCAAAGAAACATAAGAGGCTTCTCTGTGATGATGCAAAGCCTCTATGCGAGCTTTACAAAGTTTGTGTTTTACAACTGCAGAATCTAGGCGAAAATTTGGCGCCAGTAAAATGCATTCACCCCCTCCCTTTTGGCTTCAGCTGCTGTCCTGTCTAAGGCGATGTTTCTGTCACACCTGTAGTTGGTTCATTGCTTGTTGCTGCTCCCATTGTTTGTGTGGGGTATTATGTTGTTACATGTATACAGTACTTAGTGTGCTTTCTAGTTTTTCAATCATTTTGCTGAGACGGAGAGCTGCTTTTCTCAAGTTACTTTAGTTGTGCATCTGTTAGTATTCTGTGGCTCTTCCTCAGGGTGCCATGGGTGGTCTACAATGCGTGATTGTGCTAATTCTTCTTAATACTCACTGACTTTTTGAAATATATTTGTTATTGATGTAAATGCAATATGCAAACAAACCACAATATAAATAGTTTAACGTCAACCCGAAACGCCCGAAAAGCAGTTGCAATGCCTAAATCTCAGATCGTGTACGGTCTTATGTCGTATTTTTGAGTCCCGCTGGACTTATTTTTTAAAGAAAGCAAACAACTATTATAATGTTGTATCTTGAATGTATTATACTGTTGACAAAAATGGTTGTTGACATCCCGGGAATCTTGGCAGACACCAGTTATTACGTTATCAACATGGCGCCTATCAGAAATTTACACCAAAGCCATGTCATTAATATTGTAAGCATTGGATTGTTCTTTGTCATGTACTTAGTCAGCAATCAAGCTATTATCGCATAAATGATACAATAGTGCACTACTAGGCCACTGGCTGGATATGGTTTACCTCCCCCAGGGGAATTTTGTAGACCATATTTTTCTTGAAGCCCAATGTCTTGCAAGGATTTTGCAACATGTTAGCCCTCTGACAATGGCAGCGTTAAGCTGTAGCAGCATGTTACATACGTTACCCTACAAAATATTTGATAATTAAAATTCTTTTTAAGACTTCAGAAAAGTGCAAAAGATAAAGTAAAATTTCCAAATTGGTTATATAATCTAAGTAAGCTATTACTGAGCCACAGACAGAGACCTTTAAAAACATATATGGTCACCCCAGATGTAGTGTACGTTACATTTTGTCATTGAACCCCCCTTCAAACGATAAATGAATCTAATATAGTTCGCCTTATTTTTTTTGAAAGCAGATTATGCTCATAAGTTTAGTATGATATCAAAGAATTTTTATTCATCTTTTCGAAACTGCAAACATCATGTTCCTATCATATATTTTTTGATTATTGGACGTTGAACAGGGTAGCCCCATATGACACAAAAACCATTAAAATGTCAAAAGTAAATTCTCTAGATCCTGAGCTGGCTATAGACCCCATTACTCCCAGGGGAAATTTTGCACACTGTGATTTCCTAATACTACATTATATAAGCCACAAAATGAAATATGTTAGCCCTCTGAGAGTGGCAGCGTTAGCGTGTAACATCACGTTACGTACGTTACCCACAAAATAGCATACATTTCCTGATAATATCTTCAATATGACATATACACACTTGTTTGCAGTCTGGCACAGGTTTAAAAACTTCATGTTACACAGTTACACATTTTTAGCATTCGCTATGTTAATGTCTTGAGTTTTAGCCATTATATACGTTACTTAGTGATTCATTTGTAATTTCCAATTATCAGTATGGCAGTTATTGACAATTCACGTATTACACCCGTCAGTGAATATAGCAAATCTATGAGGCTGCTATTCAAATGAATTGAGGTTCCTTATAATGGTGTCTTACACTACTTTTACAACCCCAGGTTAAATATGTTACCTTCAGAATACCATTGGACGCTCAAGATAAGGTCTACAACACGACCTGCCTGTACTAATTTGCATGCTGGCAAGGTTTAGTACATCTTTTTTTAATCTTGACTCATTTGCTGAGGAAGTAACTCAAAACATCAACTATCATAAACCCTCTTTTCTTTTGTAGAGACATCAAATAGAGTTAACATAATACTCATGGAAAATTTGTATCATACAGTGCAAATGTGAGTAACAACTTAAAGATCAAAGAAACCCCATCAGGTAGATGTTATAGAGTTGTTTCTTGCCAAGCTACCTCAACTCTTCGTATATTATCCAAGAATTTAAAGAATTTTCCAATACAGCTTTTTAATTCTCTATCAGATACATCTTACAAGGATTTTGCTTTATGCTAGCACTCTGGTAATGGCACCATTACCTTGTAACAGCCAATTACACATATAACCTATCAACATCTTTGATAATTTAAGTAAATGACATGACTCACCCATAAAGTAAGATTTCCAAATCAGCTATATAATCTAAGTTTACAAGCTATTTTTGCATCGCAGATATGGTCCTTCGAAAACAAATACGCACACCCGAGTGTTACGTATGTTACATTATTCCTATATAAATGATATATGAATCTAATATGGTTTAATATGTTTTTTCTGATGTGAATGTGCTTACTAATTCATTTTGTATTAAAGAATGTTTATGTACATTTTGGAAACTGCAAATATTATGATTCTATCTTTTATAAGGTTTGAGTTGTTAAGTTTTGAACATGGGAACCCCATATCACAAAAAATGTGAAATAAAATTTTGTGGCTCTTTTGTTTAGGTACATTCAAGTTTTCCTTCACCCAAAGGGACTCGATTCCCTTCCCATTTATTTTCCACACATTTTGTTCATATCTGGAAAGTCTTACTTGTTGTCATGGGAAAGACTTGATAGTTCAATCTTTGTAAGTACATCTTAAGGACAGAAAAGCAGGGTGGAAGTAAGCTCATGTTCATGCCATTTGAAATAGTCAGTATATCTGTATGACTTTGGTATTTTTTCAGAAACATGTTGTACTACAGCTTATTCACATTTATATAAAAATCACATGTCAGGGCTTCATGTCACTGATGAGTGCCTAGAGCAATCCTTTATTTGTTTTCCTACCCTGATTAGAATGTAGATGAACTAGTGGGGAGACGTTCTCTATCAGTTTTATAGGAACAACCTTTCCGTGGTACTAACACATAGGCATATTGGTAGTGTCACAGTATGTTAAACACTGTATGACTGTAGATATCTTCCCCCATACTCTGGCCAATGTTGTTGAAATTCAGAAGGAGCACTTTTTGTTGCATACGCCATTATTGAACAAAACACCCAGGTTATCCTCTGCGAGAATGTTTGTAAAACTTTATAGACTGCTGCTTATACATTGTATATATACATCAGTGACAAAACCAACATGCACTGCCTTTAGTGCCTGGTTGAATACTGGTTCTATCTGATCCTTGAAGGTGACCTGAAAAGCTATTAAGCTCTGTAGCATGGCATTACCATCAAAGTAATGTACAGCACTGCATAGCCAAATCCAATGTTGGTTCAATGTGTTATTGCAAATCATGCAGAAGTTTGGACTTGTCACTTTTGGTGGGAATTCTATCAGGAGTTGACAGTGACCATGGTACAGGTCCCAAAAGGAACGACAGTGTCGTTTCAAGGTCAACATCATTTTCAGCAGAAAGAATGTCATGCTAACCAAAGACGGTCATTTAAGCTCTCATCTGGCTGATTACGTTTTGTAAATTGGACAATTTCTTCTTGACCTCACAAGCCTCAAAAGTTGTTTTGCTTGTAGTATTTTATGGGGTTGTGAAAGACAGATTTTCAACTAAAATTGAGTCAATGAAGTCTGTAACAGCCTTTCTGCCAATGGCATCTGCCGCAGTAAGATCCCTAGCTTTGCCAGGCTTAGCAGGAACACGGAAAGACGAAAGGTACAGTTCATTGTCTTCAAAACTAGAACAAAAAGGATTGGTGAAGCCAGAAACTGCCTCTAGAACACTCCTTCTACTTCTGAGCAGATTTGATATTTCATTTCAGTGCATTGAAGAGTTTTTTCAACATATTGAGCTCTGATGTGATGAGTAATACAACATTCCATTTGTAGTACGAAGTGTAGTTCTAGCTGCTGAAGCCTATAATGTCCCCCTTTACTTGGCAAGGGGTTTATTGTTTGCCTGATAGTTATGTCAAAAGCATTTCTAAGGATAAGAACCAATGATTGTCACACACTAAACCCATTTTGTTCCAGAAGTTCTTTGCATCTGCGATGTGTATCAGACATTTTTATGAGTGTTATCAGTTGCACAGGTACATAGTGTGCGTTGTTGGTGTGATCATGTGCAATGAAAATTGGGAACAAGGCATACAGATAGAGCTAACATGCAATTCAAAGTTGTTTTCCTTGTAGCCCTTATCAGTGTCAACACCATCTAAATTATATCCATATACCTTGACCAGAACTGAGCTGTATCACAATGACTGTCTTTCAGAACTTCCAATTTGAATGCATGGTACAAATGTATCTACTGTTTATGTGAGCAAACAGCGAAGGTTGATAGATCATACTGTAATACTAGTTTAAATCACCATAAATTAATAAGGACTTTCAATTTATTTCAGCCATATAATTTTTCTAAATTCACTGACAGACTTAATACATGTATACTCAACAAATGCTATACAGATGCTCAGAATAACTTATGTATTATTTGGTATTACATATAACAGTTAAAGCTCAAGTCATTTATTAAATGAATACTTAAAATAGGTAGCCTTGCTAAAAGAAGTATATAAACTTGTGCCAGCATGTAAATAAGTGTACACTAATCGAAAGTTCTAACCAATCACTTGCATTTTTTCAAAAAAGGTAATAATCAACCGGTTAGATATGGTAAGAGAATGTGATATTTTAGGAATAAACGTGAAAAAATCTATATAAGATTGCCCTAGTACTATGTGCTAAACATTTTGCTTGTCAAAAATGTGTAGTTTTCTAGAAAACAGATTTTAAGACTGGTCGGCTAGAATTTTAAATTAGTGTAAACAGGGCTTGTTAGAGACATTAGCTTGAATGTTTAATGCTGTTATTAGGGTAACATACGTAACATGGGCCTGAAAAATAGTTTATGCGACCATAATAAGGAACATTAATTCATTTAAGTAACAGTCTTACAGATTAGCTATATTCTGTGAATATTGTAATACATATATAGTCAATAACTACCAGTATGGTACTCGGAAATAACGCAGGAAACACTAAGTAACATATAGAACGGTAATAACTCAAGACGTTTTTAAAATTAATACTAAAAATGTGTAAAAATGTGTTATAAGAAGTTCATAAACCTGTGTCAGCATGCAAATATGTACGAACTTGTAATGGTTGAGACATTATCAGGGACGTTTAATGCTATTATGGGGGGTAACGTATATAACGTGATGTTACACTTTAACTCTGCCACTCTCAGAGGGCTAAGATCTTTTATTTTGTGTCTAATATAATCTAGTTTTAGAATATTATAGTGTACAAAATTCCCTCTGGGGGAGGGGGTCTTTAGCCAGCTCAAGGCCTATACGGGGGGGGGGGGTGGGGGCACTACTGATACATTTGAACATTCTATTACATATATAATTTAAAATACGTACTCGTATTTTTTTTTAATAAACGGCTAGAAATCAAGAGTTGGACAGTGCCTTTTTGGATGCTACCTTTTCGCTATACAATAGGATAAACAACCTTTAGAGTGTTTGCGGTCACGTTATCCAATAGAAAATTTTAAGAACAGTAAAATGACATAATTAATCGGCACTTTGTGACGTCGCCGTTTAAATCAATGTATTTCTAGATTTTTGCAAAAATTACTGCTGCATTACTACAATCAAAAAGGACCAATGAAATCAAATTTTATACACTATAAACTATTTATTGTATGTTTCTGGTATACGCCATTTTCTTATACCACTCATTTTAACACAGAAAGATTAAAGTGTCTTTTTCAGTAATGTTAACATTAGCGTCAAAGGGAATTATACCATTTTAAAGTCTACATTCACTTTAAACATGTTATACTTGACAGCCAAAACTGTAATTCTTTTCATATTTTATAACATATTTCTATTTTCTATTTGCTTTTAATCCTCTCAATTTTTTTTGACATCTTACCCATGGTAATTTTTATAAAAAAAACTTGGAAATGCACTGTTTTAAATGGCGACGTCATAAAGTGGCGAACAATAATGTGCCATGACTTTACTTAGCGTATTAGCATCAAGAGTGCAAACTTTGCTGAACTTGCCAAACACTTCAACAGAAAATCGTTCTTCACTCATTAGAAGCTTTCGTATCAGAAAGGTTCGTACTGCTTTGATTTTCTTGAAATTCATGATCAGTAATGATTGTAAATGCATTTCAAACTGACTTGTATCATAAACTGTCCATTACTGAGAGTTTTACCCTTAAACGCAAATACATGTACCGAGGCGCAAATCACGAAATATAAGGTAACGCCGGATAAACGACGTTGAGATGCTTTTTCGGGCGTTTCAGTTGGATGATGTGTCCAATAACAGAGTTTTTTGCTAGTATACTTAAGCGGGTATTCTTCTTCAATAAAGTGACATTTCGTTATGCTATACCTTGGAGTTTTAACGAACTTGACTTTTAAGGTTTATGTATGTTCAATCAGTAGCTTGTAGATCATTGCTTCGTTTGTGTTTGTTTAACGGATTTTGGCACTTACTTGAGACACATGATTTCGTAGAGGGGTTGAAGCTGTATCCCGGTGTGCACACACAAATCTTACTGCCTGTCTCACAGATAGTCTCGAACTCGTTACAATCAATGGTGACGTCACACTGATCATGGTAGTTCTCTGTAACAGCAATCAATATAGCTTAAATTGTAAGATCAAATATTGACACTCTTGACACATATCGTTTTGTTTGATTCTTTGTATGGATTCTTGACGTCCTAGTCAACCATTTTTAAGTCATGTCTGGATGTTTTTCTGTCTTCCTGGGTTGAACCAGTACTAAGCAACACGTGTTAGAACTATCGCTTATATACAATGTACATGTATAATAAACTATTGAGACGTTATGTTCCTATATTTCAACAATAACACCGAGTCCAAGTAGCATCGCTTGACCTATGTCTCTTTAATATTTGATTGTCTCTTTGTAGCATTATAATGTCATCTGCAGACTTTGTTACGTCACACAACTAGGCGGATATAGTAAGCGTAGATCGGGTTTTAATCAGATTGTATCTTTCAGTGATCTCATTTTCAAAATAATCATTCCTGGGCCATTTCTCCCGCGCTATGGGGATAATGCTGTGGCTAGATTGGGTTTTAATCAGATTGCTGTAAGATATAACGAACTCATTTCTAGAATAATGAGTCAACACAGTATCTAATTCATTTATTTCATGAAAATCTTCTGATTCAAATTTTAATTTGATATTAGAAACAACGCTCTCATGCTGCAACATTGGATGTTTCCAATACGACTATTTACAATTTTTGGATGTATTTTTCCTGTAAAGACCCATGATAACTAATGTGAAATAAAAGTTTGCCAATCCAGTATAATCCAAAATGAAATCATAGCCTAACCCAAGACCCAAAATGCCCTTTACATATGTTGTAAATGTTTATAGCGACATGTCGCTGTCCAAAGGGCATATTGGGTCAAGAAGGGGGGAAGCAACAATAAACCGAAATACACCAGTTTCATCTTTCCAATGACAAACGTCACAATTTTATGTGTATTTCGTACGCATGCGCAGAAGGAATACGGTAAGGTTTGGGAAATGAAGAGCACTCCTATCCTTAACATTTTAGCACTTGCTCGCTGGACAGCAAGTAATTTCAATAGGCAAGGTGGTTCAACAACTTGGATGGCGATCTTTATTGTTACTCCCATTGTGGGAGTCTGTAATTGTTCTATGTTTTGTTGTACGTTACTTCATGTCCATTCTAGTTTTACAATCATCTTGATGGGAAAGAGAGAGAGAGAGAGCTAGTTGCTTTGCTTAGTTTGTCTTCCTGGTGTCTGGTGATTGATGTGTGGCTCTTCCTCGTGGTACCATGGGTTTGTCTGCAGTTTGCGATTGTGGTATTTCCTGATCATACTCACTTACTATTTTGGAGCAACGAAGGGCTGATGTCCCTTTTTCCTTGTTTTACAAGGTGATAAATGGTTTGGTTGCTGTACCCTTCTCGAACTAATACAACACTCTAACAGAATATCTGTCACTCCATGACCTTCAGGCAGGCATCAACATCTGAGATTACTATAAATCCTTCTTTCCTCTAGCTATAGTTAAATGGAATTCCCTCCCTGAGTCTGACTGTAAATATACTGCCACACGACCTTGTGGGCATTCTAGGCAGGTTGACGCAGCATCTGTTAGCATCGGACAATAAGAATGAATTATAGTACAGAGATTTGATAGTATAAAAGTGAAGGATAAAAATAGATGATATGTTATGATAGAAAATAGTTTGCTATAATCAGTTAAAACAAGCATTTTGGGTATCTATGGGTGTGAGTGCTGCAACTTGCATACAGCTGCCTTGAAAGCATCAAGGCTTTTCAAACATACAACTGTTCGTTGTGGCTGGGGAAGGAACGGGTCGTGGATACAAATGACTAGTGCATTATGGCCACCTTTCCCGATCATATTCACTGTTTTAATCAAAATAGTTCTCTCGTAAGACAAGGATTACTGATTTCCGCTGTAACACAAAACCAGTTTTAAAACTTACTTGTCGTGTCTCCATAATACTTGAATCCAGAGGCACTCGTCATCTCACAGTCTTTCTTGTATTTCACTCTACAACCAATGCATTCCTTTCCCATACTGTTATACATATAACTTCTACAATCGCTCGTCTGAGCACATTTTGCGGCGCATAGGAGTCTTGATTTTAGTTTCATATTGAAAACTACATCATTATACTCACACACGTGATCTTGTAAAGTTGTGTTCATACCGTAATTATGATTCTGATATATGATTCCAAAAGTCACACCAACATGCACAAATAAAGTAACGAAGGACGAAATAAAATCCGTTCCTGCCATTTATATTGGCCGTTACAAGTTTATCATTCACTGAATCCGATTCTTGAGGGAAGAAGTTCAAGAGTTTCAGCACGACTCTTTTGCATTAAATTTTAATCGTTAATTTGCTATTCATTCTATTGAATCGTGTTATTCTTTGAAAGTCTTTCAAATATTCTAAAGTTTATTATACAACTGTGGCTTAATTAGTTCGAAATAGCAGATTAATGATATGGAGGTTTAGTTTGTATTTCCATTAAATAGCATTGCAATAAAGTACATGCATGCACATTATATAGAGAATCTTACATGAGTGCTCATGTTTTATTTAATTTATTAAACAAGTTTGGGAAAAGAGATAAAATGCGAGGCTTGCCGAGCATTTTATCTCTTTTTCACAACGAGTTTGATACATTCAATAATAAAGGGGCCCAAAATGTAAGATTCTATTTATCATATGACGTTTATTTTGAAACAATACTTTTGGCGTGTAAACGTTAGGGGTTTGCCATATGCGTGCCGTTAAAAGCGGTATTTTATAACATTACCCGAAAACCTGTATACCACTATTGGTTTATCGAATTTAATGCATGACTTTATTTCACTCCCAGACGCGACGTCATATGATAAATACAAATTATATGAAAATTAGGGTAATGATATCATCCTAATTTTCTTATGAATTGTATTTAATGTACATGCCTGCACTGTAATGCTATGACAGCGTAGGCTTAAGAGTTATTCTCCTTGCATTATATCTGAAATTTTTCGTCCGTTTGAAACTTCAACAAACATCCGCTTTTAAATGATAAATTGAGCTATTTCCTGATCTCGAGGCATTTGCATAGGAATTTCTATAGTCCACCATCTGCAAAAAGTCCTTCCTGGAGGTCCGTTGTATTATCCGATCATCATCTGACGCGAGAAATCTGGGTTTCCAACCAGGTAAGGTTCTACATTTAACCAGCCTGCTCAATTACAGAGACTAGTAAGAATAATCCATACTTGCATGGGGCAAGTTTGACATCTATCCTTTCCATATAGCGAAACAAAGGCGTTTAACAGTATGTGTGAAGGCGCATGCTGGTCTGCGCCTTTGTTGTTCACATACACCAATGTCAGGTTTTCACGCGACGATGACGAGACTTGAAAAACAAACGGAGCGATTCAACTGCGTATCCATAGTCTATAGTGTTTTCAGAAACAAACAACATGTTGCAATGCATTATTCATTTCTTTGAAATTCCATCGAGTATTGAAAACACGACACAAGTGACAAACATTAACTGACACAAATGACGAGATAAAGTGCATGTACATGTATTCATCACACATTGGAGCCGCGACATGATATTTCCAACAATGTGGTATGTGCAACCAGCAAAGCCTCAGATCAGCCTGCGCATACGCGCAGTCTGATCAGAGCCTTTGCTGGTCGGTTGAATATTCTATGAGTGTTAAGCTACTGACTGAACATCATTTGGAGTCTCTAAGCTTAAAAGGAGGCTGCACAGGCTCGTCTGAGTCTACACTTGTCAAAATGCCACATTGTTGCAAATCACATGCAACGGCTCATTTGTAAAGTAACCCATTAATAGTGCATGCACAGCTATGTAGTGACGCTAGAGATTAAATATTTGACCCACTAAGCAGCCAGGGCTCTGATGCGCAGTCTCGTCTAAGCCGTGGCTGTTCGACGACCAATCAGCTAAGAACAATATGTCACATACATGCTCCATTTTGAAGTATCTAGACCAACGCATGTTGCTTACTCATGCATAAACTATGGTTAATATTTTATATTAAAAGTGGCAAGAAATCGAACCTTTTGTCAAGCGATAATAGCCAAATTTCATACCGAGTTTTCACGACAGGTTCAGATTAGCTCCGGGCATTTTCCGAGTATAACTAATCTGACCAATCAAATCTCTTACCAATAACGGGACCTATAAATAGAAATTTCAGACAAAGTGATTAAGTGCTTGGTTCATTGGCGTAGCACTCATTACGCCGATTACGCACGTGAGTAATAAAAATAGTAACAATCAAGGGAGGTCACTTAATGAGATAAAGTGATTTTCCATTCTATAAGGAACTGCTCATTAAGGAAAGAATTCGCTCCCCCTGGGAGCAAATTCTTTCCTTTAAGAGAAGTTCCCATTTGAAAGGAACGCAATAGAAGAGAATCATTGCTTGGTCCAGTAGTCTCCCTTTGATGTGCGTAACTTGTTCAGCGTTCTGGCTACGCCGTTGTTGGTTGACGGTTATATACGGTTACATTAGGAATATCTACAGCTAGATTGACTTAAAAGCAAAAGGGCTCGGTGCCACTGGTGTTTTTGCTGAGATGTTTGAGTCATTCTTCTAATGGTAATGTGTTACAAAGCCATCGGCCACACTGGTGCTGTGACATATGCATACTGGTGCTGTGAAATATGCACATGCATGGTATGTCGCTGACGCCAGAATGTAAACAAACATGATTGATCAGTTTTCTACTGTCATGCCAGTCAAGAGTGACAGTGACTTCATATTTTGTGTACAAAGTCATCAGGGACTAACAATCGATAAATTACTTGTGTATTAATCCTATCCTAAGGATAGGAATAATACACAAGTGATCTATCGATTCGCGTTAGCTCAAGTTAGTGTTTAATTTAGCAATTGTAAACAAAGTAGTACGTCAGTCACTCTTGGTTGGCACGACAAGAGTACACACTTTCTACAAAACGGTGCAAGCATTCTAATTTTCGTGCCGGCCTTGTGCTTCCGGCATCAGTTTTGATTTGCTGGTTTAGTCATGTGAACTAGGTGTGACGACAGAAAAGTACAGAATGACTATATATTTCGCTATTGAGCAGTAATGGGTGAGGAGCAACAGCTTCATGTGTATCGAACTCCTAGTGTGTAGATGATGTTTTTTCTTCTTCTGTGCAGTCGATCCTTTCCCTTACGTCGTGAAAAAAGTTAAAGAATCTATCATTAGTGTGAGGAAGGGATAGAAAAATCCGTCCAAAGGATCACCGTTTGGCATCACGAGGCTTGCCGAGGGTGGACTGCAAGAATCTATCATGAGTGTGAGGGTGTGATAGAAAACTCCGTCCTGAGGATCACCGTTTGACATCACGAGGCTTGCCGAGGGTGAACTAGAAGAAACTATCATGAGTGTGAGGGTGGGATAGATAAATCCGTCCCGAGGATCACCGTTTGCATCACGAGGCTTGCCGAGGGTGGACTGCATGAATCTATCATGAGTGTGAGGGAGGGATAGAAAAATCCGTCCCGAGGATCACCGTTAGGCATCACGAGGCTTGCCGAGGGTAGACTGCAAGAATCTATAATGAGTTTGAGGGAGGGATAAAAAATCCGGCCCGAGGATCACCGTTTGGCATCACGAGGCTTGCCGAGGGTGGACTCCAAGAATCTATCATGAGTGTGAGGGAGGGATAGAAAAATCCGTTCCGAGGATCACCGTTTGGCATCACGAGGCTTGCCGAGGGTGGACTGCAAGAATCTATCATGAGTGTGAGGGAGGGATAGAAAAATCCGTTCCGAGGATCACCGTTTGGCATCAAGAGGTTTGCCAAATCTGTTGAGTGACTTGCATACACAAGGGACGTGCAGGAGCTCATTCGTTTCCCATCCTGCGGAGGTGTCAAAAGACATCGGTGTGCCGGGATAGCGTTGGCCTGCCATCAACAATGTGAGTCGAGTTATTAATACTGTCGTGTCAACCAAGAGTTACAGTGACGTAATATTTTGTTTACAACTATTAAGTAAAACTCCACTTGATCTAATGCGTTCGATAGATAACTTTGGTATTAATCATATCCTTTGTAGTTCGCATACAACAAGATCAGGGATTGTTGCGACGAGGCAATTAATGTCACATTGCCCTGGCCCGACTATGAAGTCAGTTAGTGCCACTAACTCGGTTTTATGGCGAAACGGACACGGCAAGGCTCATTTGTTTAGTGACATGCCATTTTAAAGTTTTATGTGTTAATGACAGAAACATTATTTAAGGACCCCAGGGAAGATTGGCGATGTCAACTGGGCAACTTTTTTTTATAAGTATGTTTAATTCTTTACGTCCCAGTTGACATTTTTTCAGTCATTTGGGGACGGGTTGAACCAGCACTGAGAATGAAATGGCTGTGTCTACTACTGCGTCTGCTGATAACCTTTGTAAACAGTTTAGATCCAGATCAGGCCCGACTTATCACTATGACATGATTACAAATTATATTATATTACCTTTTACGTAATTTCAACAACATTTCAGGCATGTCCCTTACACGTTTACAATATAAACTAGCATGAAAATGTGATGATATATATATCAAATTATTTTTAATTTCCATCACTTCAATGAGGTCGGGTCTTTGATATGGAAGTTCACTGTCATATCTTTTCTTGTTTATAATACTTAAATAGGCGTATAGGTCACTGAATGCTCAGACTAGCTGGCGCAACCACATACATGTATACACAGTATGCTTTATCGGTGGTCGCCATCCGATTCAATGTTCTGTTTATAGGTGGATTTCGGTAGGACCTGCGGTCAGAAACAAAAAATACGCTTTCAACAAAAAATGAGGTTCAGGGCGCAATCCGGCAACATTTTCGCACATATTTTGTCTCTTTCCATAACGCCAGTTCGAGAGGAAAGGTGTCAGTACATAAAGCAAGGCTATATACATGTACTTTGGTGTAAGCCTGTTCCGACAACACGTGTGGCCGCGTCTACTGACAGTCTCGATATGACAACCTTCTCAATCTGATTCGTAAAGCATTTTTCTAAATTCTACAGAAGACACTCAGAGTTGATCGTTAAATACAATGTTGGCTAGAAAACGCTTCTGCATCAGTCAGTATTTTATGGCAATTTAGTTTATTAATTCAAAAGAATCGTCGGAAAGCCTTCTTTTCCTGATTATCAAGCATTATAAGAGTGGGATATAGCATGACAGTATATGCGACAATATTTGGTTACAAACCCAATCACAGTCTATAGTTGTGATTTCCTTTTTAACCTCAGACTCAATGAGGATCCTAATGTAAACCTTTAAGCGGGTCAGTGTTTGATGTTTGTCCTTTGCAGGGCCCACCTTTGCCCAACTGGGGATTTTATTTAGCTCTGTCTGTTTGTGAGTTGAGAGCCATTTGAGCCGTGGCATGAGATTTCAAACAATGTGGTATGTGCGACCAGCAAAGGCTCAGACCAGCCTGCGCATGCGCGCAGCCTGATTGGATGCTTTGCTAGACGCTTGAATATTCTATGACTGTTAAGCTACTGACTGAACATCATTTGGAGTTTCTAAACTTAAAAGGAGGCTGCACAGGCTCGTCTGAGTCTACACTTGTCAACATGCCATATAGTTGGAAATCACATGTCACTGCTCATTTTCTTAGGGGAAGTGCCATGGTAATTCTCATCTACTTTTAAAATATCTGTTTGGCATTTGCTTGTGCATTTTGTTAATTTCTCTGTCAAACCTCTCAATTTCGCTCTTCAATGGCAAATTTCCCATTTTCAGCCTATTTTGGCGGCCATTTTTGTTACCATAGCAACGGTAAAAGTCAAAGTAATTTTCGACTTTTACACTTTGGTTATTGTTCTAACAAACTAATTTGAACAAATTGGTGAAAAACAATTTTTATATTTTAACCTCACAGGGGACCAAAAAAGCCCCTTAATGCACGTAGCTAAAAGGATAAGATAAGATAAGAATATAGCATGAATATATCAAATTATGGTTTATTATACTTATATGCACCCTGCCCAATGGACCTTTACGTCACTTCTATTTCAGAACAGTGTATGAGAACTATAAATAGCCAAGCATGCACACAACGTCACAGCGCCGAACAAACACCGATGCAATGCCATCAGTGTTAGCTTGCGTTACTTTCTCGTTGAAAATGCGCTACAGCACAGTTTTTTTTATTTACATATAATGAAATGTTTGTATAATTATTTAATATAATTCTACAGACATAAAACTGATGAGACAACGTTCAACTAACGCTGATGCCATGTTGTCAACGTAAGATGGACGTTGTTCCAATATTGTATGCTTTTAGAGCACCAACAGTTAGTTAATTACATAGAGAAACGTTTTACGTTTTTTAAATGCATTTCTTTTGTCTAAAGGACATATTACATGTATATTTTGGTACATTTGAAAAGCTTCTCCCACCAGAGATACACAAAAGAAATATCAAATACATAGGCCCAGTATTTCGAAAGTTATTGTCACCCATAAAATTTATTCAACATGCACATGCACAAGGAACAAATTAGGGCATAACAATTAAAAAAATCAAATATACGGTATTGAAAGCATCACAGAAGAATCCTGAAATAATAATTGAGCTGAGATTAGGTAAGAGAAACGTTTACCTCACAAATCAATTAGGAGACAGCATTATAGTACAATGAACCGAAGTTATAAGTAGCCACCATACAATTTTGCTCCCGCTCAGAAAGTAAAAATCGCTCTCACAAAATTTAAATTCTATTAAAAGGTCCAAGGCTTTGTCGAGTCTCTGCAAATTATGTCATTTCAAAATGACTGGTAGACCTTGCACAGTCGAGGTCCGAGTAAAGGTTCCATCTTTTCAAAAAGTCACACCCTTTAGTGTGATATAAACTGTTCATCAGATACGTTATCCATTTATATTTTAATTACTTTGAAGATGTTTATTACAGCTGTGATACAAGATGAAAAGAATCAAAAGTTTTTTCACAATTTTAAAGACACTCCATTTCTCTTCTACGTTAACATGAAGACAGCCACGGTCAGCAACATAATCAAAGGATATTTAGCTAAACCATGCAGTTTGCATGCTCGCTTTGCATTGCTCTGCACGATTCATTATCTGCGGCACAGCTTTGCAATTTTCAGGGGTTCTTCATTATGAATCGGTCCACCGTTCTGTTTAAAAATTAAAAGAAATCTATAACAAATGCCATTTAAATGACCTTTAAAGTTTCACGTTAAAATCGAAAGTCGATACAAAATTGGTAAAAATATCGTTAGAAAATGGGCTCATCAAGTTGCATGGTGTTTTGTCAGACATATTTACATAAAAAAAAACACATACAATGATTTTGGTGTGTGCAGCTGATGATTTCCGAAAATTTCGGAAAATTCGGAAAATTTCCAACTTTTAAAAATTCATAAAAAAATCTGTCATTATGAAAAAAGGCAAATGTTTGGTGTTTTTTCAAGTCGACTAGGCAGGTTTGCAATCACCTGCACTCAAAACGCTTATTTTCTTCAAAAAGTTGATTTTTGCATTTTTAAACCCCAAAACCGTGAAGTGATAGAAAACTCACTTACAATGCACATACTTGGGCAAAAATTCATTTCAATATCACTAGGGTTTAGTCAGAAAAAAGATATTGAAAAGTGGCTACTTAGAACTTCGGTTTAGTGTATATTTAAACAAGAAATATCTTTAAAAAGATATTCGGAGGCTCTCAAATACTTACAATTTTAACACAACTAAATGACGAAATCCCCTTATACCCCCTGTCTTTGCATGCTGGAAAAGGATGTTCCATCTAAAACCAGCGAATTTGGAAGTTGTGGTTATGTTTCTAGTCTCTCTTTTGCTTGGTGCTCTTTTCGCTGAGCGGTATGCATCTGAATCGTTCCAAATTTTAGACACTTCACCAGCAAAGGCTAGAGAACAATGTTATAAGTCCTTAATATATAAAGTTTTTAAGAAAACGGAAATTTTGACGATAAATGTATGTACTGAAACAAACTGTAAACCCAGAAAAAACATGCCATATTGTTGTTGTCACATAGGCTAGATTCTGCCAGTCTCGGATCTCAACTTGGAGTAGTTTTCAAGTCTTAAATGGTTTACACTTCCACCATTCTATTTACATATTATGAATGTCTCTATTTACAGAAAAATGCTGATATACCAAATCGCTTTTGTGTGGGACTAACTCCTTTAACCTTTCTATTTCCTGTGTCACCTCGCCATAGCCGGGGTTGGGGAATAAATGCATGTAGACTCAAAAACATGATCGACTAGCTCTCAGTATGCACGTAAAATCGGGCCACTCTCGGCCCGCCAGAAAAACACCATCGGAAAAGTGTTTCGCTGGAGGGCCATAAGTGGCCCGAGATTTGGTGCTGGCTGTTTGCAAGTTAGTCTTATATGATACATGTTCGTTTGACATACATGTAGTTAAAGAAACTAGAGCTTGTGCTTGTCATCTTCCTAAAGGAAAAAGCAAAATACGCTGATACATGTACAGCTGCGCAGGTTGATCTGAGTCTAAGTGTAGGATTGTGGGTTGCGGGCACATTCAAATTGTAGGAAATTTTGTGCCATTATTTACATTAAATATCCATCCCCATTATAATCTCTTTTTTTAAGATACATCTTTTTTAAAAAGATGTATCTTGTTAAGCGCTATTAATAGACATTACAACGTGGGTTTTTTGGCTGTCTATTTATAACGCACCATGTTGTCTGATTAAAGAGACTCTGCCAATAGCTACACTGTCCTTGTAAGAACATGCATTTGCTGGTCACAGCAAGCTTTGCACGTATTTACTCGCCTGAACCCTGAGGTTACTCTCTAATTTGGGATGAATTTTACGCCCTTGTTATGTAACGCATTAAATACACTTGTAATATTTGTTTTAGAAATAGACTAGTGCTATTGTCGAAATTTATGAAACAGACTATAATTGTGTAACGCATTTGTTATGGGAAACCATTATGGCTTAAATAAAAAATACAATGATTTGCTTTATATAATGCTGTTAAAGTCCTTTTGGATTTAAAGAGTTATTTTATATTGCACTTATTTACTATGTGCAATTAAGCAAGGCATGCAAAGAATGGTAATAAAGCAAATTAGAAATGCTGTACAGTGGGAGTTGACCTATATTCCAGATCAATGTCCATAGTTAGGACTAGTGCACAGACTGGTTCTCGACCATTTACATGGAAATTTTCAAGTTAAATTGCATCTATAATAAGATTTTGTGGTCAGTCTGCGTATTAACCAATGAGGGTATTATTTTCTATCTGGTGTGATGAATATTACAATTTAAGAAAACATCTGATTGGCGAAAATTTACATAAAATTTAGGTTCAAAGCAATAATAGAGCATCGGCGAAGCCGCCGCAAAAAATATGTATGACATAAAAGTGTTCATTGAAGTGAAAATGCTCATGACTCATCGACCAAATATGGTATAATTTTCATCAAATTTTGCATAATTATACATGGCAATATGATCTAGCCACAGACACGCGTAACAGCCGTTTTGATGGACGAGGCTTTGCTGAGCATCCGTCCAGCTGGTGAAAATGCATATAACTCTTGAACCATACGGTGTATTTAGATCAAATGTTGCGTACTTATTAATTTCAATAATGTCTTTATAACAGAATATTCACATAACCCAGTAAGTTCTGGGAACAGATATGTATACATTTTATATTTCGCCGATCATCATTTTGGCTGGTCCAGGACTTTTAGTGAAAAAGCTCATAACTCTTGAGCCACATCGTATATTTTGATCAAATTTTGCTTATTTATACATTTGAATATTGTCTAGACACTGGTATGCAAAACGGCGACGAGGCTTCGTCGAGCATCAGTCCGGCCAGTCGTGATCAGTTAGTGAAAATGCTAATAACTCTTGAACCACAAGGTATTGTCCTGCCAGCCAAGAGTGACAGTTACGTCATGTTTTGTTTAAAAAGTTATCTGGGACTTAGAATCGATATATCACTTGTGTATTAATCCTATCCACAGGATAGGATTAATACACAAGTGATCTATCGATTCGCGTTGGCTTAATTGAAGTGTACACGTTATTGTTTTACTAAACAATTGTAAACAAAGTATTTCGTAACTGTCACTTTTGGTTGTCTCGACAGTATATGTTGATCAAATCTTGCTTACTTACACATTCTAACATTGTCTGGCCACTGTTATGCAAACAGGGGACGACGCTTTGCCGAAAAATTCGACCGCTTTCTCCACAAATCACCCACCATTGGCCTCGGCGTTGCTTCTGGACGTTTGTTAGGTTGGGTATTGTGTTTGTTGTTTGCTTTGTGATGTGTGCCTAAATGTTATTACGAGTCTTGCAGTCACCATGCTGGCGAACGGAGAGCTGGTTTCGTTGTGTTTGTTGTCGTGTGGTTGTCTATGATCTGTGTATCTTCATCGCAATGTATTGCGATGAAGATACACAGAACATAGACAACCCATGTATTATATATTTTTTTTTCATTTAAAACTTTCCATAAATCAAGTGAGTATAACCAGTACATGCTTCAATCACAGACACCCATGGGTAGCATGGGTAGGATGAGATTTTCTATCCCAGGGTAAAATCTGAAATATCCTTATCCGGTGTACAAGATTATATCTTTAATCAATTTATTTTAACTAGATTATTTTATCTAAAATATACTTCTATCTTGTTGTTGGAATGATATATGAGCCGCGACATGTGATTTCCAACAATGTGGCATTTTGACAAGTGTAGACTTAGACGAGCATGCGCAGCATCCTTTTAAGCTTAGACACTCCAAATGATATTCAGTCAGTAGCTTAACACTCACAGGATATCCAAGCGACTAGCAAAGGCTCTGATCAGACTGCGCGTATGCGCAGGCTGATCTGAGGCTTTGCTGGTCGCACATACCACATTGTTGGAAATCTCATGACACGGCTCATTTATTATTCATTGGAAGATGCTGTCGAGAAAATGCCAGAATGATTTGCTGAAATGAAACCCAACCAACAACGATTCTGATGTACATGGAGCACCACAACTGTAAATACAGGTGAAGCTGCTGCCCCAATTGTGAGACGCTATATTCAAATGGGTTCAGTCGAATACTAGTCGGGAGCGATCGGGACTCCCGTGCAAATTTGATGCCGATTTATGGTGACCTATACCAAATCAAACTTTAGGGGATAACTAATGAAATTCACCTGGTCACCCATTTCGGTTTTACGTCTGAACGTCATTATGACGTCATTAAAAAACGTATATTGTGCCAGTGCAATTTAAACGTTATGTACATTGTAGTCTATTGCGATCAGGACTTTCTTGCATTGTGTGTGCCAATTTCAGTCGAAATGCACCAAATTTAATTGTAGTGGCTTTATAATCAAAATTAACATGTCGCCATTATTGTTTTTCTCGTCAGAACGAAATGATGACGTCATCAAAATGACGCCTAATATGAAAATACCGTACATATTTATTTTGTCCATTGCCAACGCATGGAAACATTCCTTTAATAAACTGGTACATGTAGCCTTATCATGACTGAATGCAAAATCTTTTAAAGTGTAACATACAAAATATATTCAGATAGGGCGAAGTCAATTAGAGGGTGGAACGAAAATGCTGTCATGGTTTACGAAAAAACAACAACAGAGGAGTGAACGAATAACAAACAGTGATACAGGTAGCAGTGTCCAACGAGCGAAGTCTTATCATTAGATTGCCCAATACACTAAGCATAGAAGTAAGCGAAGTGAGACCCCTACGCTCTAGTGGTATATCTCCGTTTATTAGCTGCACACGAACAGTTTTGTTATAAAAATCACACGATAAGTGCCTATCTTAAGAGACCGCCGATAGGATATAAAGGGAATATGGTCTTCCAAGAAAGATGGTCTTTAAACAGAGGGTTTTCGTCAAAGCCATGACTGCTGCTCACCGACTTAATTCTGACCACAAAAACTTTCTGGTAAGTTCCTTCCATTACCTCCAAAAGTAAATATCCCTTTATTTCTCGCAAAATCAGAAAGCTATCTCATCCACCTTGATAAGATAATATAAGGGTATTCAGAGACTTCAGTAAGCTTATTTTAAAATAGATAAATAAATAAAAACAATGGTGAGCAAAAAAAAATAATCCATTATTCGTGTGAGGATAGGAAAGAAAAATCCATCCCTCGGGATCATCGTTTGTCATCACTCGGCTATTGGTTTTAAATGAATATTTTATTATTCATACATCAATGCAGTTGATATGATTACAATAAGCATACAAGACGGATTCAAAAGGGGGTCTAAAGCCCCAGTTACACAGTCACGATTCCGGCCACATTTCATCCCAATTTGAGCCAGATGGTAAAATCGGGATGCGTCGGGATGGAAAAAAGAAAATCCAGCATCAATACTGTGTCTCGCGATGCTCCTACGGTGTCAGCACGATTCATCTACGGATCCACTACAACTCATGACGGTAGCGCTACGATTCACCTCGGTGGAGGTACGAATGGTCACGATGCCTCCACGATTCGATACGGTGCTAGTACGGTTCAAGCCAGTAGCGCTACATGTACTGTAGCGTCACGATCTCCAACGAATGTGCTAGATTTAGTTGTTGTCATGCGACGGTTTGCTAAATTATGACACCAAATATCATTACTTTTTAACCTTTGACGAAGTCAATCAAGCCATCAAAAAGAAAAGCTGCGGCAAAATCAAAACAGTCACCTGACCCACCCGGTAGGCTCAGTCCTGTCCCAAGTCAAGTGTAATGTCCAGGTGTATCAGATGACGTCCAGTTCAAGCTGTAAATTAGCAATTTGAAGTCTCTGGACATACTCCATGAAACGCTTCACTCAAATTCAATTTTTTGGAAATGATTTTCAGCATTGGTACCTCTGTAATTATACCATAGTTTTGTGTCAGTGATAACCGTTCTGGTGTATCAGATGACGTCCAGTTCAAGCTGTAAGTAAGCAATTTGAAGTCTCTGGACATAATCCATGAAACGCTTCACTCAAATTCAATTCCTGAGAATGATTTTCAGCAATGGTACCTCTGTAATTATACCATAATTTTGTGTCAGTAATAACCGTTTCGCCACGAACGCCCACCAACGCCCAGGAATGACCAAGAATACTGCCACGGTAACACTAAGAATGATACAGATACCGCTACGGTGCCGTTTTACGTTTGCGCGGATTGATATATCATATGCGCGTTTTTTTTTCTACGAAAGCGCGGAAAAAGTACTATCATATGCGTGTTTAAATTGCGCGGTTTTTTCATTACTTTTATATGTCACTTGGACAGGTTTGACATACTATAGTCGTATCTCGAGATCGCAGTTGCTGTCTTTCAACTTTTTTTCGTCTTGTTCATGATTGTGTTCTAGGTTTATTGCGTTCATTGTTAACATGGCACTGTCTGTTCTTAAGCGGCCCTTACATTTCTTATTTGTACACCGCCATGATATATCTCCGCATTTCAGAACACCGTCAATTCTATATCTAAAGCCATCATAAATCAAACTTTTCTTTCCTTTATTCGTATTCCATGGTTAAGTTTAAAATTCCTGGTTAAAATACAAGTTTAAAAACAAAATACGAAAACGTCTAAAACCTTTAAAAACCTTCTAAAATATGACTAAGAAAACGGTTATACCTGAGCAAGACGGTTGTGAACACAGGTAAGCTGGGTTATTATATCGATAATTAGCCTAAAGGCGAGCCGCGCAAATGATACCTTATTTTCACGCGCTTTTCATACAACGTCACGGTATGATTTCCGCGCTTATGATATACGGCCCGCTACGGTAGAGCTACGATTTAGGCCACGCCCACAATCCAACACGATTCACCCCGACGAGACTAGACGGTTTAAACTTGTCGTAGCCTTGTTGTGGAGGTTCCCGAATCGCCAGGATTCTTCACGAATCACCACGGTACCACTAGGACTCGCGCCGATGTCTCTACGGTGCTGCTACGACTCATGCCGATGCATCACGACTTGATAAATAGGAGTGAATCGTAGCTCTACCGTGACCAAAATCGTGAATGTGTAACTGGGGCTTCAGACGTTTGCGTCATATTTCACACTTCGTAGTTCACACTTAGAATGTCATAGTTCAAAATTCATAGTACATTCTTCAATATGACGTCATATTTAATCCCTAAAAAATACTACTTAGTTCAAAAGTGCTCAAAAATTTTAAAACAAATGGGCCACGACGTGAGAAAACCTGTCTTCGGTGGTTTGCGAACACGCCTTTGTTATTCGCGTATTCAAAACTATCATACCAAGACTTAATTCAATCGCAATTTCAAGTTTCTGGCTAGTCTCTGTAGCTGAGGAGGCTGGTTTGAATCTCACTTTGTTAGAAACCAAGAAGACAGATTTTCTTGCGACGAGGCCCATTAATGATATAACATGTGCAAGGAGTTCTAGCGATAAGGCGTATATTTTCCCTAGTTGACATGATTACAAAACCTAAATTTTGAAATTTCCCTAATGTTTTTGAAATTGGTCTGTTCCGGTAGTAAAATTTACATAGAAAGCATCAAAATAGGTTTCAAAGCGATTCATCATTTACAAAACCGTTAAAACTTGCGCCTTCTACTCCCACCCCTCATTTTACGTCTTTAGACTGGGTGCCGTTTAGATGAGAGTTTTAGTAAATCCTTTGCAGGTTTTCAAAAAGGAAAGGTGCTAAAATATTAAGGATATAAGTGTCCTTCATTTTCGAAGCTTTGCGGTTTTCCTTCTGCGCATGCGTACGAAATATACTTAAAATTGTGACGTTTGTCATTGAAAAGATGAAACTGACGTCTTTCAGTTTGTTTTTAGATGCTTTCCCCCCTAAACCCAAGATGCCCTTTGGACAATTAAATGTCGCTATACAAGTACATAACATATGTAAAGGGCGTCTTGGGTCTAGGGGGGGAAAGGGGTTGTATAAGCGAAAGAAGACATCAAATATCTGACAAAAAATAGACCACTTTGCAAGATGGTCGTTTTTATTGTACATCAATTGTATAAATAGTTTTACTGTACATAGTGTGATAGGACGATTGGTACCCTTGTTTAACGGTCTAGTTCCCATATATGTTACTGAATAACAAGTACAGTTGATGATCGAAATAAATTCCCATTCAATAAGAAGTAGAGTTATTACATGCATAAAGGAAATCCCGTTTCAGATATACTAATTCGGGGGCAATGGTGCATCGACGGCCCGTCTATATATATTTGTTTATATATATGTGCCCAGTTTCTCCAGTCGTTATTTCAACAAAATAAAATGAACGTCTCGTTTAGGGAGATTGCTCGCCTTATCGCTAGAAATTCTTTGTCGACACGATTAGTATAGATGTTTGTATTCCCCATGCCTAACAAGCATTGCTAAAAAAACCCGTCAAAGATGGCTGTATTGTATTGTGCCTTTTGCTTTACAAGAGACCAGCTAACAGCTGAATTACTTTTTGGTTCGGGGCTTCTCTGGTGAGCTTTAAACGCCAAAAGATATGAGAGTGCCAAATATTTGGAAACAGACTAATGTCACACAAAGCCGTAAGAAAAATGACACAGCTGATGTGTTCAGTTACAGGCCAATTTCTCTTCAAAGTACAGTTAGCAAAGTGTTCGAAAAAAAATGTGCAGAAATATTTAACTGTTTGGGGGACAATGACGTCATGACAGTTTTTCAATCAGGCTTTGTCCCGGGTGATCCTACTGCCAATCATTTAATAGATATTTAGAACACATTAACTTATTGCCACCCCACATTGGGGAAGTCTCTTCGTACCCACTTCATAACACACATCATTATACCTAAATCAATTGAAGGACTGCACTTTATGGAAGCTCATTTCTCCCTCCAGCAATACGTGAGTGGAATAAACTCCCCACTGAGCATAGGAATGCAGAATCACGAGATATGTTTAAAGTATTAATCACTGATACTAATAATAAAATACCATGCTACTACTACTGTGATAATCGTATTGAACAAATGCTACATACACGGCTTCGTACAGAATGCAGCATATTAATTTTTTATCTACATCGACGTAAGGATTATTGACACTTGCTGTGGGTAAATGCCTATGATTTTCAACAAAAATAAAAGTTTGCCAATCGTCCCTTTGTTCACCGTGAAGCTACCCTGACCCGAGTACTTTATGGCAGTGAAATCCATTTTCGATATTAAATGCTTCAAAGATGTAAAATTTTTGGTAAAACAATCAGTTTTACATTAAGGTATATAGAAATCAGAAAACATTTTTTTAAAATATCACCCCCGCCCCCCGTGTGCCAGCAAAAGCTTTCGCTTGTATATGTGTTGCCATATTTTACACATTGTATGGAAGTGGCTTGCTGGCACAAGGTGGGGGAAGATGATATGCAGTCCAAAAAACCAGGGCCTAAGCCCATCAAATGCCTTTTCTACCGAATAAGAAATGAATGATAGTAATGAAGTTCTCTAGAACCATCCTCCTAAATTGCTGTGTATTCTGTGCTAGTTTGAAGAGGCTAGATCTGTAACTATGAACATTTTTCGAAAAAAAAACATGTTTTTAAAACATTTGTAAAAATAGAATTAGGTTATGTTTTCACAATGAATATGTTTAGTACAGCTGAAAGCTGCACGGAACAGTGAATTATCTAATAAAAACAGGTGATTTATCTCTTGTTATGAATTATTTACATCCCTCCAATAATTCTAGACAGTTGATATTTAACATCAATTCTGTTGTTTTGATAGATATAATTCGTTAAAATTTATGAACATGGTAAAATGTTTACCTGAATTTGAGTATTTTTACTGTATTCTTGAAAACTAGAAACTTTATTTCCAAAATTAGAATATCAAAATTTACAGACTATGCAGCTTTAATATAAAGTACATTAAGATTAAAGGTTTATGCATTGTTTCACAAGAAAAAATCTCACCGTTATTTAATGACACATTCTTGTACTTATCTATCAGTATGCTAGGTAATTGTTCATTTTTTTATTTTTGTCTGCTGACTGTCTTCAAAATTAAGTTTTTTTTTACAAATTAACAACCCAGGACCACCATCCGAGTGCCAAACAGTTTGGATCCAGATCAAGACGGACATATTGTTGATCTTCATCTGGGCTCAAACTTTTTGCAAAAGGCCAATGACAGACAACAAATTTCTCCGCTGACATGCAAAGAATTTTGACAGGTAAGTATAGTCTGTCAAAATCGACCTTAGAATGATTAATTTTCGCCAAAATATCCGTGCGTTTCCGTGGAGTACTCCGACCTTGGTCACACTTTTGCAGAGAATATGAATATATTGTCAATTAGTTTATGCAAATGGTCTGATAGCCTAGTTGTTAGTTGACTACTTACAAATCAAGCATACCTGGATCGAAACTTGGAAGTAACCTTTTTTATATAATTGTCAAATTGCTTTCTGTTTTAAGTTAATATTGTTCGTATATTTTACGTCATCTTGTGATGAGCTTTACATCTTTCATTTGTATTTAGCAGCTTTTGTACTCATTATTTCCTAAGTTCCACACTCTTTTCTTGTCAGCTGATAACATTGTACCCAGTTCAGTAATAACAGAACGTCGGTACTGATCTGAATACAGACCATTTGACACTCTGGTAGTGTTCCTGTAAGAATTTTTGAAAAAGTTACTTTCGATTAAAAGTCAGCAGATGATAACAAAAGTCTCAAATAATATTCAGCGTGCAAAGAGTAAATCACATGTAGGCTTATTGAATTTATTCAAGGTGCTACGTGTGTATTTGTTACATAAACGCATGCCAAATTCAAATAAATGTATCCAGTTGTGCACAAAATCAATTATAAAATTAAGTAAGGGTGCAAAGATCAGGAATCGATACAATCAAGTACCACACCTGACCCAGGATACCAATGGGAAAGTGACCTACTCACAGTAGACACCACAAACGAGAGTAAAGAGGTCAGCCTTTTCCCAGCAGGTGACCACAAAGCACATATAAACAGACGCGCACAAAGACATAGCAAACACAAGACAGAACAAAAACATAAAAGATCCACAAAAGAAGTACCACCTTGGAACGGTCAGTAAAATATTTTACTGGAGGGCTTAAACCGGTTTAACGGCGCCAACCTCACCCTTAATTCAGATGTGGATCAAGACACATAGATATTTGATTTCCATGAAAGACCCCTAACTTATCAATGCATCATCTCCTAAAACATATAAATCAAGACATACCAAGGAGATAAAGCAAGGATAAGGACTCAACAGTAAAGACAAAGAAACTAGCATATCGAAAGAAAAATGAAAAGAAAAAAACAATATACTTAAATGCTACTGGACTCAAACCCATATCTTTTGACTGCTAAAACACTGGACTATCCACTAGGCTATCGGGGAATTGTAATTAGTTTTATTCAGATTAGTAATTGTACAACAATCTAAAGCGCACCTTTTATGAAGATTCACGAAAACTTGAGTAAAAGGTCATTGAATATTCATGTCTCAGGTCAATTTTGACAAACAATACTTCAGTGATCAATATATTTTCTCATATAGGTAGCTTTCAACTTGGATATACATGCATATACCATAAATATTTGGACACTTTAAATACATTTCGACATGCTATGCCCTTTAAACAAAGCTAAAGTAATTTTTAAAGGATCTAGTAGGAATCGGTTTTACTTTCCAACGCTAAATGGGACACTTCCATTCCTTCAAAAAGTATTTATTTCTTTTGTTGAGCTTTTAGGTTTGTATATTGACGGTACATGTTGTCAAAAATGTACAGGAAACTTCTAAATTATCTCCCCAAAATCATTTTATTACAAAACATGTTTTGTTTTTTAAACAATTTCATCAATTATCGTGATTCGTTAATACTCTGCATATGATATATTCAATAGATATCACCATGCCTACCGAGTAATTCAAGAAAAAGTGCAGAAATCACTTCTTAATCACTTTTCATTGTCATGAAATTTCAGCCCCCTCCGTTTTCTTCCCGCAATATCTCTCGACTGCGTAGGAATTTTGAAAATATTTTGCTAGCTGGCTCTTGTCATTAGATACACCTATTGTACTGATAAAACATGCATCACACCAGAAGCTCAAAAGCAACGTACTGGGAATCAGAAGGCCTTAACCGACAATGATCCTTAAGTACCTTGTCCTAATTGTGTCTGTGGTGCTATAGAAAACAATAAACAATATCTTTTAGATTGTCATCGATATGTTAATGCCAGATATGAGATGCTAAACATTATTATTAGATATTCAAACGTCACAGCTGACATTCTACTGTTTGGAAACACGGATCTCCCAGTTCAGGTAAATGAAGATTTTTTCAAAGCTGTACATGCTTATACATGTATTCGCAAAACGAGGAGGTCCATGTCATAAGTCCCATAATTATTTTGCTTGTAGCACTTCAGTCTCTAACTCAATCTCTCTATCTCTCTCTCTCTCTCTCTCTCTCTCTCTCTCTCTCGCCTAGCTGACTTATAAACACCAAACACTTGAGTTTTTGCTTATGACCAATTTTTTTATTATATTATTTTTAATTTCAATTTTTGCACTTTTTTCATACTAAAATAATTGCACGTGTTTTTTTTAATGTGACCATGTTAGACCGAACCCAATACAGCTTGTTAAGCCCATTTTAACGAAAATGTTTTCAAGACTGCTGTCCACTTCCGGTTTTAACGTGAAACTTTAAAGGTCATTTAAATGACATATGTAAAAGTGTTTTTTTAATAGAACAGTGACGCCTATTCATAATAAATACTCGCTGAAAATTTCAGTGCCATGCCGCAGATAATAAAGGCAAATTTTGTATGCAATTTGCATGGTTAAAGCTAAGACTCTTTGACTAAGCTGTGATAGTGGCTCTCTTCATGTTACCGTAGAAGAGAAATGGAGAGTTCAATTTTCACAAAACTTTTGATTCTATTTCATCTTATATCACAGCTGTTATTAACAGCTTCAAACTAATTAAAATATTAATGGATAATGTGTCTGAGCAATATTTTATATCACACTAAAATGTGTGACTTTTTGAAATGAGGGTACCTTTTCTCGGGTTTTATCTGTGCAAGATCTACCTGTCACGTTGAAATGAGATAATTTGCAAGGTCTCGACAAAGCCTTGTACTTCTTCATAACATTACAATTTTGTAAGAGCAATTTTCATTTTCTGATCAGGCGCCAAAAATGTAAGGTGGCCACTTATAACATCGTTTTAGTGAATGTATGTTACACACATGCTGCGAGTAAAATTACAACATTTTAGCTAGTCTATGTAGCTAAGCAGGCTGGTTGACCATTACCCGGTAATAAATCCCGAATGCAAGTTTCCTAGCTAGGAGGCCTTAATATCTATCTATAAGGACAAAACTGAGCCAGTGCATGAGATTTCCAACAATGAGGCATTTTGACATGTGTAGACTCAGACGAGCCTATGCAGCCTCCTTTTAAGCTTAGAAACTCCAAATTGTGTTCAGTCAGTAGCTTAATAATCATAGAATACTCAAGCGACTAGCAAAGGCTCTGATCAGACTGCGCGTATGCGCAGGCTGATCTGAGGCTTTGCTGGTCGCACATACCACAATGTTGGAAATCTCATGCACTGGCTCAAATTTAATATTATAGAATTTACGGTTCCAAGGTTACAAGTAATTAATTCTAAAAATACAATAAATATTCTAACTAGTCATTGTATGAAAGAAAATGATCTTTAAGGCTAGTTAATACTATAAATATAATTAATATTCGCGCTAGTCTCTGTAACTGAGCAGGCTGGATTGGTTTGAATACTAACAACATTTGAGCCAGTGTATGAGGTTTCCAACAATGTGGTATGTGCGACAAGCAAAGCCTCAGATCAGCCTGCGCATACGCGCAGTCTGATCAGAGCATTTGCTAGTCGCTTGAGTATTCTATGATTGTTTTAGCTACTGACTGAACATTATTAGGAGTTTCTACGCGGCACAGGCTCGTCTGAGTATACACTTGTCAAAATGCCACATTGTTTGAAATCACGTGTCGCGGCTCATTTTGTTTA
This sequence comes from Loripinus fragilis, assembly GCA_964019695.1. NCBI lineage: Eukaryota > Metazoa > Mollusca > Bivalvia > Lucinida > Lucinidae > Loripinus > Loripinus fragilis. Next base: position 44,897,964 of record OZ026528.1, read on the forward strand.
AGGCACTATGTCACGTGCTAAGTTGTCAGTGCATTGGTCAGGGATACACTATCATGTCACTTTTGAGTGGCAATCTGACTGTGGTTCCGAAACGTCTAAAGAGCTTTAAAGGTATGTCAATGCCATAGTACACAAGAACCAACTCTTAGCCCAAAACATATCTCTTTAGCACTTATCCTATTGATACAGAAGTAATTACAATAGTCGCAAGACTAATAACATCTGAATGTGTCGATGTCATGTTGACCGAAAACAAGCATTCGACCAAACACACATATCTATGCACAATTTCTATTGTAGTAATTACAGTTGTTCCAAGGCTTATAGCTCCCGGGATGTGTCAACGCTGAGGCGCCAGAGGTCCAGCATGTATCCCCTTCTCGTTCAAAGGAGAGACAGTTCCCCTTTGAAGAACAGAAATCTTTGCAGACCTGTAAAGTCCCTGTCTTTGTGGCCAGGTTGTGACCTTCCATATACATATTCGTGTATACTTCGTATGTATTACCATACGTCGAGCAGCCTGCAAAATATCAAACCAGACATAATCTGAGCCGCGACATGAGATTTCCAACAATGGTGGTATGTCCGACCAGCAAAGTCTCATATCAGCCTGCGCATACGCGCAGTCTGATCAGAGCCTTTGGTAGTCGCCTGAATTAAGCTACTGACCGAACAGTATTTGGAGTTTCTAAGATAAAGAGAAGGCTGCACAGGCTTGTCCAAGTCTATTTATGTCTAAATGCCACATTGTGGGAGATCACTTGTCACGGTTCATTTTTAATCAAAATATACATCACCAGGAAATGCCACAATCATCACTCACATACCAACAAGTAACAATAGGGCCCTAGGGCCCGGGATCGCTAAACTGAGTACTGAGTCATGAGAAGCGGATGTTAATACCAAAATATAAATCCCATTTCTTCCGCACCTAAGTCCATCTTGGGTATCACTGTAGTACAGTAAACGTTTGAGTGTAATCATGCTAAGTTACTTATCTGCACAAGTTCAATGTCTGGGCCTTTTCCCTGGGCAGGGGTGAGCATAAGGTTAAACACATTGCTTGTATGTTGTTGTACACTTCTTTTCCTTTAATTTGATTTGCAACATGACAACTTTCAGAAAATTTGCCTTTTGACACCAATCCAGGCATCAAGGGTGTGTAAAAGAGCAAACTATTTGTTTGCATGGTGTTATATGCTTCATTCGCGTTAATTTCGTATGCAACATGACTAATTTCTGATTACATAAATATTTTACCTTTTGACACCATTCTGGGGGTCGAGGGTGTAAGTAAGGGCAAATATTTGCTACCATGTTCATTCTCTTTTGTTTTATAAAGCATATGACCATATTCTGAAAATCATGATTTTGGCATATGCTCAACCCCCTAGGTTCACCTAGAGGATCAGACCCTGGCCTTCAATCTAATGTTTTTTTCATAAATATTGTTCCTCTGTTTGAAGTGATAATTACGCTAAAATATTGACAACTGGCTTATTTATTGGGAAATTTAAATATTTGACCTTTGACCTTCTTAATGGGTCAGGGGGTGGAGTAAATATTTTGACACTGTTCCAATGATGACTCATAGAAAGACGATAGTTAGCGATAATAGCTTTTTGGAAGTGTGAAGTTCCTGACAAAAAAAAAACAATATAGCTTTCACACTATCAATATCCTATATATAAACAGGGGGACTTTCTGGGGCAGAGCCATATTTTGCTAAAGAGCCATAGTTAGAGCAACCTTGGTAGAGATATACTAGTTGATGTTACCTACCAAATGTCAAGGCTCCAGGCCTAGTGGTCCCAGATAAGAAGATTTTTATGTTTTCCCTATATAAGCATTTGTAATATATGTGACCCCCACATGGAGTCAGTTTTGGACCCAGTGGCATGATTTGATCTTACTGGGTTGAGATCTACTAGATAATGCTACATACCAAATATCAAGTCTTTAGGCTGAGTGGTTTAAGACATTCAAGTGGATCTTAATGCGTTCACTATATAAGCCTAAAGATGTAAAACATGTGACCACCAAGGCGAGGCCATTTTTGGCCCCAGAGGCTTAATATGAACAAACTTTGTAGAAGCCAAATAGATGATGTTACATTATACCCGGGGCAGGTCCAATTTAAACCTCAGGGGCATAAATTGAACAAACTTGGTAGAGGTCTACTAGTTGATTCTACATTCCTAACATCAAGGCTCTTGGCTTAGCGGTTTCAGACGAGAAGATTTTTTCATGTTTCTTTATATATACCAATGTTAAACATGTGACTCAGGGATGGGGCCATTTAATACACATAACACTCTTTGTTATTATTCCATTTACCATGTTTACAAGTTTCCTGCAATATTGTGTCAAAGTCACAGTTTGTTCAGGCATATGAACATCATGCATTGCTAAAACTAAGTCAGATCTCATGACTGCACTTTCTTATAAAATATTTCACTTTTATCCAACATTCTAAAATGAACATTGTAATATCTATTTTACAAAAAAATTTCTTTCACCTGGCCAAATGTGGCCAGACATATTTTTTGTTGATAAAGTTATTATCGAAATTAGCATTGAAGTAAAGTTGACCTGTTTCCTCGGATATGATCATATCTAATGTGATCATTTCCATAGAGTAAAACTGACCACTTTAATCGATCTTCACATTTTTGGTTTAGCAAGTGATCAGGGCCTAGTTGCATAAAAGTTTTGATTGGTTAATCGCTTGTTAAATTAACGGCTTGTTAAGTTTTCAACCAATCAGGTTTGACGTTACAATGTAACGTCAAACCTGATAGGTGAAAATTTTAACAGGCCGTTAATTTAACAGGCGATTAACCAATCAAAACGTTTATACAACCGGGCCCAGAAGTACAGCTTAGTCTGAGCAGTTAAAAGCTGTTTGATTCAATATGAAAAGACGGTACACCATTTTGTGACGTCACTGTGACGTAAATACTGCAAGAAAAAAATTGAAAACATCATTTTCCCCAAATGGAATAATTATTATATTGTCTAGCTGAATCGATAGGAATACTTTTTACCCAAAATGCACACAAGAGCCCAAATTTCGACACAGCAGCCTACACTAAATAATCACAAGACATTCGGCAGAAAATTAAAGTAAAACAATCCACTCTTTCTTCCTCAGTAAGATGATCGCAAAACTAGGGCTTTAATATGATGACATTACCCCATTTAAGGGCTTAGCACCCATTTATGAAGTAAAAGAAACAATTTTCATATAAAATTTTATATTTTCCTCCGTTACCAGGAATGTGCATGACATGGCAAATAGCACAGACCTCGATGAGACGCCGCGTTTAGTCTGTGTCTTCGCTATTGTAAATGTTCTTTTGGGGATCTTTTGTAACTGCATTGACCACGTTACCACAATTGCGTACATTTAATTTTCGGCCAGCTACGCTCCTGTCAGTGTTATATTCTTTACTGAGGATATCTTAAATAATAAATTAATTTGTGTTAAGATGTTTAAACACTGTTACTTGTCCAAGAAAAGCTAATAAACTAGACGTCTACGCTCTGAGTAATCTCGCCAGAGCCTCCTTTGTGTGCAGATACAAAATATGTATGAGATAAGATATCAGATAAATAAAGGAGATGACTCTTAGCTGCGCATGCACATACAAAACAGAAAGCCGCCGTGTGGTGTAGGGGATAAACTTATGTCTTGTAAACCAGGGGTCGCAGGTTCAATTCCCGGCTTCTCCCCGTCTGTCGGATGAGACTTTAAACCGTTGCCCCGTCTTCTGAGACGCTTTAAAACCAGAACCACTGCCGGTTGAGCCTTCGGGTGTTCCTGGACATAGAACCACAAAAACCACAAACCCACCCGGCCAGTACTGGTACAGCCAAGGAACACGGCCACAAAAAAAAAGAAATTAAGGGTTATGCAAATGGTACCACTATATCAAAACACGAACCATAGATCATATTGATTGCATTCTTTGCTTTAAGTACAGTAAAACCTGTGTAAAACGACCACTCTCAAAACACCAAAAATTGGTCTTCAAGACTAATTATTGCATAATACAGGTCAAAAGTATTGCAGAATGCTCCAGGTGGAGCATTCTGCAATACTTTCGACCTGCATTAAGCTACCATTTGTCATTAAGGTCTTTGATTTGTCTAGTTTTAGTGGCCGCTTAAGACAGGTTTTACTGTAATAAAAAAACTCACTTGAGACACATGTGTTCGTAGAGGACTGGAAGCTGTATCCCGGTGTGCAGACACATATCTTACTTCCTGACTCACAGATAGTCTCGAACTCATTACAATCCACGGTGACGTCACACCGCTTGTGGTAGTTTTCTGTAACAACAACGCGAGAAGTATAGATAATATATCAATGAAAGACCAAATATAAACATTCTTCAAGCACTAACAGAAACGTCATGTATTAAAGCTGCATACTCTGTAACTATGAACATTTTTCGAAAAAAATTATTTTCTTTTTAAATCATTTGTAAAAGTAGAATTAAACTATGTTTTTACAATAAAAATGTTCAGTACAGCTGAAAAGTGCATGGAAAAGTGAATTATCTTATCAAATAGGTGTGTTTTTCTCTTGTTGGTAATTATTTGCGTCCCTCCAATAATTCTAGACAGTTGAATTTTAACATAAATGCAGTTGTTTTGATAGTGATAACTTGTTAAGATTTACGAAAATAGTAAAATGTTTACCTGAATTTGAGTATTTTTACTGTGTTCTTGAAAAATAAAAACATTATTTTTAAGATTAGAAGATCAAAAGTTACAGACTATGCAGCTTTAAACTTTTGAGGCGAAATGTATAAAATAGCCTAACAAGTACAAACTTGCTGGAAAATGCAGCAAAAATGATGCACGGCGAAAACCACACCTATACTCGCTTTGTATTAACCAATTTTCACCAAGATTTTCTTTCACTTTCAAAATTGTTAGCTCACCTGAGCCATTCGCTCATGGTGAGCTATTGTGGTCGTTGGAGGTCCCTCGTTTGTTGTGTGTCGTCAACAATTGCTTTAAAGGACATCTCGTAAACTACTGGCTGTTTTTTTGCCAGAGTTGGCAGGAGTGATCATTGTATGGCCTTCTTTAAAAGTGTTCAAATGCTTCTGGCCCATTGCATATCTAGGTCACACAGGCTTGAATTAGATTTTCAAGATGAAAACCTTAAAATCTTCTTGTCCGAAACAACAAGGCATAGAGCCTTGATATTTGGTATGTAGCACCATCTAGTAGACCCCTACCAAGTTTGTTCAAAATAAGCCCCTGGGGCCAAAAATGGTCCCACCCCAGGGTCACATGTTTTACATAGGGAAAACATGAAACAATCTTCTTGTCTGAAGCCACAAGGCGTAGAGCCTTGATAGTTGGTATGTAGCACCAGCTGGTGAACTTCTACCAAGTTTGTTCAAATTATGCCCATGGAGCAAAAGATGGGCCCGTCCCGGGGTCACATGTTCTACACAGGCTTAGGGAAAACTTGAAAAAATCGACTGCTCTGAAACCACAAGGACAGGAATCTTGATGTTTGGTATGAAGCATCACATAGTAGACCCCTACCAGGTTTGTTCAAATTATGCCCCTGGATCAAAAAAGGGCCCTCCGGGGTCATATGTTCTACACAGGCTAATATTGCGAAAACGTTTTCCGAAACAACAAGCCGTAGAGCCTTGGTATTTGGTATGTAGCATCATCTAGTAGACTTCTATCAATTTTGTTCAAATTATGCCCCTGGAGCCAAACAGAGGCCGCTCAGGGGGTCACATGTTTTACATTGGCTTATATTGGGGAAACATGAAAAAATCTTCTTGTCTGAAACCACAAGGCCTTGAGCCTTGTATTTGGTATATAGCAACACCTACTAAACCTTTACGAAGTTTATTCAAATTATGCTCCTGGGGCCAAAAACAGCCCCGCTTCGGAGGATCGCATATTTTACATAGGGAAAACATGAAAATAACTTCTTGTCAGAAACTGCAAGGTCTAGAGCTTTGATATTTGGTATATAGCATCATCTAGTAGACTTCTACCAAGTTTGTACAAATTATGCCCCTGGAGCCAAAAAAGGACCCGCTTCAGGGTTCACGTGTTTTACAAAGGCCACAAGGCCTAGATCCTTGATATTTTGTATGTAGCATCACCTAGTAGACTTTAACCAATTATGTTCTAATTATGCCCCTGGGCCAAAATGGACCGGTCACATGTTTTACCTTGGCTTATATTGGGAAACATGAAAAAATCTTCTTGCTTGTTAAGTCATATTGAAAGTACTGTCATATCCATCAGCAAAGCTGTTTTGTGGGCTGCATGATGCTTTTCCCTGATCTTATGAACAGATATTCTCAGGTGAGCGTCCCACGGCCCCTGGACCCTCTGGTTTCGGCTAATCGTTTCAGCAGTCAGTTTTCACCATTTTTGCATTATCTGTTGGTTGCAAGGATAAACTTTGTCAATATTTGAAACCCCTATAATCAGAATCCATTTCAATTATTGTTTTTTTTTAAAAAATCATACCAGGTTACCTGTATTTTCAAGAATTGATTATTTGCAGACTGGGAACTAACAGCTATTTGCAAAATGGTGCATAAATACATGTGATAAAATACCTATGTGATGTGTGCACACATGGTTAAAAAAGGCAGCAGAAGAGGTATAAAAATGACACATTAGAACCAACACTTTTGTAGATTATCAGCTGATATGAGCCGTGACACGTGATTTCCAACAATGTGGCATTTTGATATGAATAGACTCAGAGGGGCCTGTGCAGCCTCCTTTCAAGCGTTGAAACTCCAAATGATGATCAGTCAATAGGTTAATATTCATAGAATATTCAAGCGACTAGCAAAGGCTCTGATCAGACTGCGCGTATGCGCAGGCTGATCTGAGGCTTTGATGTTCGCACATACCACATTGTTGGAAATCTCATGTTGCGGCTCAGATGTTGTTCTAGGCAAATTTAAATCGCGGAAATATGTATTCATAGGAAACAAACATGTAACTAACCATGGAATTGTACAGGAAATTAAATTTAAGCATACTGTGAAAAGTTTCCGCCATACAGAAACGTTTATGTCGCGAAAGAAGTCCTTTCAGTAGCCTGGTTAGCACTCTAGCGAGATGTCCACTACCGCTGAAAAGTGCAACTTCGCTGTTTCGCTATACCCCATCCAAGTAATTTTTGAAACCGTCGTTTACATTAGATAAATGTCCGGGACATGGGATCAATTCTCGGACCCAAAGTTTACAAGCATCAAACTGATATTTAACATGCAAATATAAGCACAAAACAAAATGAATCATATGTTCATTTTAGGGCCTTCTTAAAAATGCATATAAGTATTTTATGACTCTTGATTCTTTTTAAGTCATAGCCAAAATAGTAGAACCTTCAACCATTTTAGACCCGAGGCCAGATTTTGCGGTATTGAGGGTGTTAAGTATATTTAAAATTTCAATAGCGAATCCTTTTTGCTCCCATTTTTCTTTTCATTTAGTTATCTACACAAAGATCTACGAAAGCCTAGAAGGTCCGCTTTTAAAAAAAAAAGAAAATATTTTTTTATCTCGTTATTACGAGAAAACTAACTCGTAATAACGAGATAACTAACTCGTTATAACGAGAAAGTTATGTCGTAATAACGAGAAAAAATATACATCTCGTAATAACGAGATACCTAACTCATAATAACGAGATAACTAACTCGTAATAATGAGATAACTAACTCGTAATAACGAGATAACTTACTCGTTATAACGAGATAACTAACTCGTAATAACGGGATAACTAATTCGTTATAACGAGATAACTAACTCGTTATAACGAGATAACTAACTCGTTATTACGAGATAACTAACTCGTTATAACGAGATAACTAACTCGTAATAACGGGATAACTAACTCGTTATAACGAGATAACTAACTCGTTATAACGAGATAACTTACTCGTTATTACGAGATAACTAACTCGTTATAATGAGATAACTAACTCGTAATAACGAGATAACTAACTCGTAATAACGAGATAACTAATTCGTTATTGCGAGATAACTAGCTCGTAATTATGAGATTACTTCTTTGGCACCAGGTTTCCTGGAAGTCTGCGACAGTGTTAGAGACAGTAGCAGACCAGTGCACTGAACTCGAGAAGGTCCGTAGAAGTCTAAACTGGTCTTAACCTGATTGACACATGGGAATCATGGACGTTTGTGTCAGTCCAAGAGTCTGCATTGCCCTTGTGAGGGTACATACAGGTCACAACTCGTTTAAGCTTGTTTGACACGAGGAATTGCTATAAGTATGTGACTGTGTCAGGGGTATTCTTATTGATTTCGGAGGGTCCATAGAGGTCGAAACCAGTCTTTAGATATTTGGCACCAGGGATCAAGGAAGTCTAAGACGGTGCCAGACACAGTCGCAGACCAGTACAATAAATTTGAGATGGTCCCTAGAAGTCTACACTGGCCTTAACTTTTGACACAGTCACTTGCTTACAGGAAAGCTTAAATGAGTCCTCCCAAGAGAAATGCACCGGGCTGGGATTCTCTCTAGGACTGTCACAAACTTCCTGGATTAAAAGTATCCTTCATATGTATTGTTGTGAGACAAAGACATCCCACCCAAGGACCAGAATAATTCGTCAGTAAGAAGGCTCTATCGAGTTTCTGACCAAATTATTCGGGTCCGAGGGTGAGATTTCCTTGTAACAATACATCATGGTGGATACAAATGTCATTATTGTCAACCCCCGGGGGCGGGGCATTTAGCAGGAAATTAACCACAAATTTGGCCCTGCAGTGCGGCTTATAAAATGAAAAGTTAAAAGCCCCGCTACTCCCCGGCCCCTAGGGGCGGGGGATACAAATGAGTTGTGCCTGATTATTGGGATTTGAAACTGAAATTGAAAGAAAACTGTAGATATATTGCGTCACATTGTAATTGCATTTAAGTGACGTCAGAAATGTTATGACGTCATTCAACAATGTGAGAATGACGTATTTATACATAATATTTAGGCGCAGCTTAAAATTGTTATAGGGAGCGCAATGGATCAGAGGTAGAGTGCTTGACTAGAGACCGAGGTGCCGCTGGTTCGAGCCTCATAGGCGTCACTGCGCGTTGTGGTCCTTGAGCAAGACACATTTATCCTAGCTAAGTACTGGTTCAACCCAGGAAGATCCGTCCCTTTTTAACTGAGAGATTGTTGATGGGACGTAAAGAATCAAATTAAACAGTTTTGCCTATATAGAACATCTTGTCTTGAGCGATAAGTGGGCTATAATCCCCTCTGCCAATCGGGTTAAGACCAGTTTAGACTTCTAGGGACCTTCTCGAGTTCATTTCACTGGTCTGCGACTGTCTCGAACATTGTCGCAGACTTCCAGGATCCCTGGTGCCAAAAAAGTTAACTCGTAATTACGAGTTAGCTATCTCGTTATTACGAGTTAGTTATCTCGTTATTACGAGTTAGTTATCTCGTTATTACGAGATAATTATCTCGTTATTACGAGTTAGTTATCTCGTTATTACGAGATAATTATCACGTTATAACGAGTTAGTTATCTCGTTATTACGAGTTAGTTATCGCGTTATTACGAGTTAGTTATCACGTTATAACTAGTTAGTTCTCACTTTATAAGTTAAGACTTGTTTTACACTATGGACCCCCCCCCCCCGAATTCAATGGACTGGTCTGCGACTGCTTCTGACACAGTTGTAAACTCATAGGAATTTCCAGTGCCAAACAAGCTCAAACCAGTTTCGACCTCTATGACTGCTTCCGTGTTAAATGCACTGATGTCCGAATTTCTGTGTCATCTTCTCTAAGACTTCCAGGAATCCCTAGTGCCAATTGGGTAAGACCAGTTTAGACTTCTAGGGACCCCTATATACTCGCAGATTTTCAGGATTCCCTGGTGCCAATCGGGCTAAGACCAGTTTAAAATCTCTATTTAAGGCCTCTAGAGAATTACTCCAGTTCATGCACTGGTCTGCGACTGTCTCTGACACCGTCACAGACTTCCAGGATCTCCAATGCCGAACACTTAAGACCAGTTTTGACCTCTCTGGACTCCCCCGAGTCACAAGCACCTGTATTCGACTGCCCTTGATGCCATTGCAGACTTCAAGGAATCCCTGGTTCCAAACAAGTTATACCAGTGTCGACCTCTATGGACCCCCTAAGCTCAATGCACCAGTCCTCGACTGTCTCTGGCGCCCTGGCAGACTTCCAGGAATCTCTGGTGCCAGACAATTATCTCGTAATAACGAGTTAGTTATCTCGTTATTACGAGTTAATTATCTCGTTATTACGAGTTAGTTTTCTCGTTATTACGAGATAATTATCTCGTTATTCCGATATATATATTTTTTCTCGTTATTACGACTTAACTTTCTCGTTATAACGAGTTAATCATCTCGTTATTACGAGTTAGATATCTCGTTATTACGAGTTAGCTATCTCGTTATAACGAGATATTTTTTTTTCTTTTTTAAAAGTGGACCTTCTAGGCTTTCGTAAAGATCCAAAATAAAATTAAAATAAAATAAAAATATTTGAATTAACCGAATACTCTAAGAGATAATAAGCCATGACCAACCCGGGACCAAAACCGCCGGGTCGTTCGTTACTGTCTATTTTAATGTGATGATACTGATATGAGCCGCGACATGAGATTTCCAAAAAATGTGGTATGTGCGACCAGCAAAGGCTCAGACCAGGCTGCGCATACGCGCAGTCTGATCAGAGCCGTTGATAGTCGCTTGAATATTCTATGCATGTAAAGCTACCGACTGAACACCATTTAGGATTTCTAAGCTTAAAAGGAGGCTACACAGGCTCGTCTGAGTCTACACTTGTCAAAATGCCACATTGTTGGTAATCACATGTCGCGGCCCATATTGTTATTTCGGCAAGTGTTGCCGTTTCCATTGTTTGTGGAATGGTTGTATGTTTAGATGAGGTTGCTTAGTGTTCTTTTTAGTATGACAATCTACTAGCCGAGGAAGAGAGAGCCGGTTGGTTTTCTTATCACATTCTTCATCATATATGTTTGTATCCATGCTTACCTGTGTTAGATTGTATTTCCTCTTGGTGCCACAGTCAGATTTGTGACTGGTACCACTAATTCAACTCATAAAAGCCGAATGGAATTGCTTACACTTATCAGTAGGACTGGCCATTTCCAACTTTAGGGGTACTAGGTTTTTTTCCCAAATTTTGATAAGATTTTTCTGTAGGCAAACAGCGAAGATCCAGATCAGACATCTCATATAGCATCGTGTGGTGGCTGACCTGTGTCTTCACTGTTTGCCTATGTTCGATAAAAAGGACGCTAGACCATATGAGTTAATGTTTGTTTATTTTACGTTTTAGAAGAAATTCTCGTCAGACGGGTTTAGCTGCTTTCCACTGTTTAAAAACTTACGTGTCGCGTCTCCATAATACTTGAGCCCAGTGCCACTTATCATCTGACCGACTTCCATATATTTCTCCCTACAACCAATGCAATCCTTGTCTACACTGTTATACATGTGACTTCTACAGTCGCTTGTCTGGGCACATTTAGCGGCACACATAATTATTGAAGCCAGTTTCATATTGAAAACGACATCATTTTGTTGACACACGTGATCTTGTAAGTCTGTGTTTAAACCATAGTTGTGATTCTGATATATGATTCCAAACGTCACACCAAGGTGTACAAATAAACATGTAACACTAAACGTCACTGCCATTTTAGGTCCGTTGTTTCATCCACTGTATTAGGAAGGGGTCGATACAGGGTATCGTCACATCTCATTTAAGCCGTTTTGATACGTTGCCGTATTGGGGTATTTGCCTCGAACTGAACGGGAAAATTAGTAAGCCAAACAGTCAATATAGTCGCACTGGCTTCGCTATAAAACTACTGTAGTGCCAAACAAAAGTGACAGTGACGTATAGTTTGTTTACAATTTCTAAGTTCAACACTATCGTGTACACTTCACTTGAGCTAACGCGAATCGAAAGATCGCTTGTGTATTAATCTTATCCTGCGGATAAGATTAATAAACAAGTGATCTGTCGATTATAAGTCCCTAATTGCTTTGTAAATAAAATATGACATCCCTGTCACTCTTCGCTGGCAGGACAGTAGTCATTATGTTTTACGCCGAAGCAGGCAATTAGCACGGCTCATTTAGTTATTTGGAATTAGCATGTTAATGTTTAATGTGTTTATGACAGATACATTTGTTGAAGATGGTCCCACGGAAGATAGGCGATGCCATCTAGGCAAATCACATAATTTACTACATGTTATTTACATACGACCGTAGGTACATTGTTCGAGTCTCACCCTGGCTCTGTGTTGTGTCCTGGAACAGTACACTTTATACTCTGCTATCAAAGAGCTTTTTGGTCACTGTAAAGGCGGGTTATACTTTAATATTCATAACTCGGCGTGGTTCGGTTGTTTCCCGGAAATCAGGTTCTAACTTTTTTGGAAAAAGCTAATAAAGTGTGCGTGTATTTTATGAACATCATGGCCGTATATACACTGAACTCATTTTCATTAAACCTTAAAGCGCATATCACATATAAAGGTTTCAGTTTGCTGTTGTCGTATGCTGAAATATCTAAAGCCTCTTTGGCAAACAATGTAGATCCAGAAAAGACTGCTCCTATAGGAGCAGTCTGATCTGGGTCCACACTGTTTGCCTCTATCCTATTGTTAACCAATAAACAGACATTTTCGGATGTAGTTATTTTGATGGCATTTTCAGGTTTAAATAACTTTGTTTGGTGTCTGTACTGAGGTGTTTTGGGGCAAGATGATATTGTTACTTAAGAAATGAATTCAATTTTTGGAATGTTCATGGAATCATGAATACTTCCGGTCTCTTGCAATGTACGTGAAGCCCGGAAAACGGACCAAAACTGAATTGATTGCATATACATGTATTTACATTTATTATAAATGTCTAAACTATAACAATTATTTATAATTGCGGAAACAAAACAGTTTATTCTATTTAATATGGTATTGTATTAACGGTTTTGTTGACGAGTGTAAGACGGAATAGCGGAACAGCCAGATTGAACACGGACAGCCAATGGAGCTTGTTTTGCACGTGCAACTCAGGAATCACAACACCAGTATCACTTCTGGTGAATGAAGTCGATGGTCGAAGCGAATTGCACGGTCAAGTGAGCTTGGCAGCTGTAAATAAAAATTGTGTCGTCCACGAGGCTATGAATGGTTTCAAAAATCTAATGATTCGGGCTTGCTTTGAAAATGTAATTATTCAATTTCAGCTTTTATCTACGAGGGCCGTTCAAATATGAATGCAAGTAGCTTCATAACTTTCTTCACATATATGCTACGACAAAATGTCATACCTTTTTGGAAAGAACTATTTGTCGCCTTTAAAATGGCACCAAACATAAAGAAACACCCACTATATGTCTCGAGTTACAGACGCTTATATAAAAGCCATTCCTGTATACTGAAGTTTTTCTGAAGCAAATTGTCATGCACGTTTTGGTACATGTGCGGACAAAGTGTCATATCTTTGGTAGTTTTAGACAAAATGGCACCAAATTTTAGATGCAGGTTTAAGGTACATTGACAAAGTTGCTTGCAGGAAAAAAGTTTATTTCATCCTGTTTCAATCTCGACTAAACAGGCACGTTTGTGACGTCATTAATTTTATGATAAACGTCATTTTGAGTTATCTACTGGTGATGCAATAATGAACATCGCTGTTTTTTCTTCTTTGCGTTTTGCTTAAAACATGCTTAATATGTCATAAGGAAGTTTTCAAAATGCCCCGTCCTCTATTTACAGAGTTATCACATTTTATATTATTTTTCAAGCATTTTTCTGCTTCTTAATGACGTGTTTACATTAATTAAAATATGTTTAATCTGTCTAGTCCTCAAGACCAGATGAGTGATTTTATTGTAAATAATGCCTATTTTGGTAAAACTTAAAGTTAACGCTCAAGTTTAGATTAAAACCGCAATGTTATGGCAGCAAAAAATAAGTATAATTTCTATAAGCCCTTCACTTAAGGCAGTTTTGACTTAATAAAAATGATTTTTAGCGTTTAAAACTTACCCACTATTCTTCAATGATTTGTAGCAAAAACTCAGTATGAGCGATCAACATATTGTCTTTGAGTTAAAACTAGTTTAAATGTTGCTTCGTGCATTTTGTTAGAGAAAAGTCTGACTGAAAACTGAAAGGTGGTGTTTTGTTTACCATTTATTTGCAAACACAAGGTGGCTTTAGTGAAAACGATTTGATGTAACTTAACAAAAAACGTGACAGATTTGCGCAACTTTCACAGAATCATTATATAAGTATATGGGTTTAATTCCTTAAAAAATCAAGAAATTTCACCAATTTATCGAAGAATTATACGCTTGTCTATATCACTGGTATGTTCGAAGCACTGAGTTTCTTAGTATCCTAAAGTGACCCTCGTTTAAAGGGCTATAACTCGATAAGTGTACTGTATTTTCCTTTAGGACTGGTGCCAGGTTAAAGGTGACATACAATCCTTTATAGAAACGTATACCATTTTGTCGTAGCATATATGTGACGAAAGTTATGAAGCTACTTGCATTCATATTTGAACAGCCCTCGTATGTCTAAAGTAGACAAGTCCTAATTATGCATTCATGAGGTGCTGTCTTTATAGTGAGCCAAAAGTTATATAATACATGTACTGGTTCAAGTAAGGAAACGATCCGGTACGACATCAACAATTTATGAGTAGGGCGTTGAGCCTCCGCTGAAGCAACACAAATTAAACGTTCGCCCCGTTGGAGCTGTTCTAAACAGTGTGCAGACAACGTTACGACACGACTAAAATGTTGACTGGGTGCAGTTACTCTCTAATAAATTGTTAGACTTGAAAATGACAAGATACACTGAAGCAATGCCCTTTATCCGCTGCTTATAGTCCTGCCAGCCAAGAGTGACAGTGACGTCATGTTTTGTTTAAAAAGTTATCAGGGGCATATAATCGATATATCACTTGTGTATTAATCCTATCCGCAGGATAGGATTAATACACAGGTGATCTATCGATTCGCGTTAGCTCAAGTGTAGTGTACAAGTTAATCTTTTACTTAACAATAATAATTATTGTAAACAAAATATACGCCACTGTCACTCTTGGTTGGCACGACAGTAGTACTGGTTCAAATAAAGAAAGACAAGAAAACCGCCAGGACATGACTTAAAGATTGTTGACTGAGACATAAACATTTACATAAAAAATACTGAATAAAACTAACGCATCAGAACCAATGAAGGCTGAGATTAACCTCCGCAACTACATATACGTACGCAATATCCTCTCAATCAGAAACCTTCAGTGGTAGAGTGCTTGACTCGAGACCGAGGGGCCGCGGGTTCGAGCCTCACCGGCGTCACTGCGTTGTGGTCCTTGAGCAAGACACATTTATCCTAGCTTAGTACTGGTTCAACCCAGGAAGACCTCTCCCTGTTTATCTGAAAGATTGTTGATGGGACGTAAAGAATCAAATCAAATAAACAAACAAATCAACCAGGAACCGCTGAAAAGCAAAAAGTCATGGATTCGAGCCGCATTATTCGCAGATCATTTCTTCGAGTGGAAAGTTGTCAGCGCATTGGGAAATCGTGTGCACTGAATATCAGTCAGCCACTTTGGTATAAGACAACACCGAGAAAAGTGTGGGTACACGTAATTCTTATGACAGTCAATACATGGAACTGAGGTTAAGTGTTCAAAATCATTATGTATACATGTATACTTGCTTCAGAACAATGTAAAATGATAGATTTCGCCTGAAGTTAGTTTTATTATCACACCGGATAGGCGGCAATAGAAAATGCTCTTAACAATCGACGAACACGGATCAAAAAAAGCTTGGTACAGTATTTTCGATTTCCATTTGTCGCAAGTTGGGCGACAAATTGCAATCGAAAACTCTGTTTCTTACTATACTGACGTCAAGAAAAAACACCTCATTAAAAATAAACGTGAATATCTCTTAGACTGATTGGACTAAAGTTATGAATTTTAGTGCATTATATCATCTTATCAGTCAAGCGTATCTCATGAAAACAAAATTGCTGAAAGAATATTTGAGACTGAGAAAACAACCTCGGTTTGAGACAGGGTCACCAGTTTCGTGCGACACAATATTTTAGCCACATTTGCTTTGTTTTCAGACACAATCCGTTTACAAGAAAAATGTGTTTTACAATTGTAAAACACTCTCTATTATACCAAAAATGCGTTTATAATGTCCAGACAATGTTTGTATGCGTGTGTTGAACAAAACTACTTACCCCACCCACCTTTTCCCCATGCATTTTAGTAAAAATTTAAACGTCATGACTTTGCAAAGTGGGTGAAAATATTGCTACGATTCATTTGCAAAAGTCTTTAGTCTTTAACCAGCGACGATTGCTGAGGAAACACAATCTGACACGTGTTCCAGACGGCCGTTTTGGATGACGATAACGTAGACCAAAGACTTGCCATTGGGCGTTACAGCTCATCTGAAACAACGTTATTTTATGAAGGCATATTCTGTGTACATTACCTAATGTACCCCTTTATCATTTTCTTCCATTACTTAAAACAAAACAAGAATGTTGGCAAGTTTCGTAAACGAACCTTACATTTTGTCTTTAATATGACGTCATAATTTCATATCGTTATTACTCGCAAGCACAACTGTTTGAAAAAATGATCCAAAATTTGTTCATTGTTTAGCAAAACATTAAAGGCACAAACTGGGTGCAACTTCAAATTGAAATCATAAGTCAATAATGCATAATGCCGGCATGTGTACGTTGAGCCTGTATGACGTCATCGGAGAAACACGTCACCTGCATATCAAGTTAAAGTTATTTTCCAACATCGCCCAACCTCTACATAAAGAAGCAGAACGTGGCTGTTCATTTTTGTCATCGCAAAGAAATCAGTGATAATGAGTGAGACGTTTTAAGATGACGTCAGTATATTTTTTGATCTACGTCCGTCGATAGCATTAACGTTTACGATTGCCGCCTATCCGGTGTGATTGTGTTATTCAGATACAATCCTGTAAATTTTAATTCTTTTTATTCCTTTTTGGCACGTAGTCGGGAGCATCATACGCCTCATAAAGTATGTAGATTGCATGTCAAAGCAGTGGTAACCATTGTCCTGCTGAGCCGGGATATTACTGTTTTGAAAATATAGTATGTGTTTTCCAATAATGTGGCATTTTGACAAGTGTAGACTCATACGAGCCTGTGCCGCCTCATTTCAAGCTTAGAAACTCAAAATGATATTAAGTCAGTAACTAAACACTCCTACATATAGAATAATCAAGCGATTAGCAAAGGCTATGATCAGACTGTGCGTATGCGCAGACTGATCTGAGCCTTTGCTATACGCGCAGGCTGATCTGAGCCTTTGCTGGTCTTACATACCACATTGTTGGAAATCTCATGCCGTGACTCAAAGGACTTATGACGAAGCTATCTGATCAGGATCCACACTATTTTCCATTCTGATTGAAAATACATGTACGTTTTTACGACTGGAATGCTGCAGGATAAAATTAGACTTCGAGCTAAAAAAGGTCCTGCTCCCCCACCCCCCCTAGGGAATTTTGCAGACATATCCTTTCTTGAAGAAAATTTCAAGCCGCATCTTTTAAGAGATGTTTGCACTCTGTGCTCCGGGGCTTTAGTCTCTGACAGCCTGTTACATATGTTACTGTAACAAACTAAGGAAAAAATCAAAATGAAAGTTTGAGCTACAGAAAGAAGACATTAAACCATCTAATTATTCATTTTTTTATGTATTTTGCAAGCTGGATGCCTAAGCTACATAAAAGCAGCATTTTAAACAAAATTACAGCCTTCAATGGTGTTATATGCGTTACATAGATTAAATTTCCCTTTGAAAGTTGAAATCGTGACTAACATCATTTATTTTACAGACGATTTGTGCATTTTTACAAGTGTTTTTAATCTTAGTTTACTAAAATACTTATTTGACTAATAGAAAAAAAAAAGTTTGCTTTTCTATCTCAAATACAATGTTTTATATAAGCTATTAAACAACCCTACCCCCAATTCTAAGTATCCAATTTTGGTATCTATTATTGAAGAAAAATATATGAAAATATTTGACGCTCGTGGATATCTTACATTTTTGGCACTGTCTTGCTAATGCAATAAAGAATCATACACTTGCAAGTTTGACATCAGGATCAGAGCACTTATTAAAGTATGTAACGTATGTTACATGTCATAATGAATGAGCTAGGAAATTTTTTGGAAGTAAGAGATGATATTTCAAAAAAATACCGTTTTTCACATGTTTTCCTATTAATCTCTAGCCTCTGGTACCTTAGTCTTAGTAATAACAGTCATTGCTGATAACAAGCCCATGGAATTGTGTTACTTATGTTATATATAACCTTTTTAATCACATATTTCCTAATGCCTATAATATTAAAATATATAGACATATAGATAGAAAATAATAGTTCTCATTTAAATGACACACTTTAATAAATATTCCTATTAAATAAAATTATTTAAAAACAATCTTTATTCAAGTCACCCTGACAATGTCTATCATTGTGTCTGCTTCTATTGCAAAATAAGCACCCATTTCATCACAACCAGTAGAATCATGACATTGTATTAGGACTGCAAACTGAGTACAATCCTGTTCCTCTCCTCCCCTTTGGGAATTGTGCAGACATATTCTA
Source organism: Loripinus fragilis (assembly GCA_964019695.1). Classification (NCBI taxonomy): domain Eukaryota; kingdom Metazoa; phylum Mollusca; class Bivalvia; order Lucinida; family Lucinidae; genus Loripinus; species Loripinus fragilis. Next base: position 44,916,737 of record OZ026528.1, read on the forward strand.
CCTTAAAGAACAACTCATGCTGCATCAAATAAGAGATGTTTGCACTCTATTAACTAGGGGGTTAGCCTGTAATGGTATGATACGTATGTTACCATATCAATTTAAGAATAAATGAATTGAAAGTCTGAGAAACAGAAAGAAGACATAAAACTATCTATTTATTTGTATTATTCATGTAGGTTGCATGCTGAATACCTTTGATACATAAGAAAAGATTTTTTAACAAATATACAGCTTTCTATGGTGTTATATGTGTTACATTAATTAAGATTACTTTTTAAATTGGTAATTGTGACAAACATCACTTATAAGCATTTCGTGTGATCCTCCTCTTTAGCCATCAAAAGACTTAATTTTCTTTGTATGTGTGGCCAGTGCCAGCGTCAAACAACTTGACTCAGCCAAACTTGAATCCTTAGCATTCTTCAAAAGCAGAAACAGCATGTCAGTGTGATGGGATCAAACACCTGATTAAATATGGGTTTAATGCCATTTCACATATATGCATACAATTGAGTATGACTCTGGTATATATCTCTTCCTGTGAAGTGGCAAGAGCAATCTAACTGCAGCTGCCTCTGCATCCGTGCTAGTCAAATGATAACTTTGCTCTGATTTTGCAAAATCTATGTCTCTACCGTGTACCTCTAAGAATACTTAAAGATTTCTGACATTGGTCAAACAGAAATTTGATAGGCTGCTTTTTTGCATCATTTGCCATGGAACCTATCCAGGCTTTTGGTGCTTAAGTCCTCAGGTCTTAGATCAATAGTATTTTGCTGTGCCCAAAGAACTTTATAAGTTTTCTTTAGTTACAATGTTGACTCTTGATGGTTTTGGCAAACTGTCTGAAACAATTTCTGTTACACCTTGAAAGTTATCTGGTATAAGAGAAAGATTATGAAGTTGGACATTGCCATCAATTATGTTTGCAGTTGGTTGTTTTTTGATGTCAGTACATTGAAGCAAGCCTTAAAATAATGTAAAACTTTTGATTTCTCAGTTTTTGCAGCCATATCATTAGCTGTTGCATTCAAAAGAAGGAAAGTGGACTATAGGTAGAATGGGATGACCAGTAGTTCTATATTATGCTCTATGGAAAATTTATACAGAGTAAACAAGTTGATAAGGTGCCTCATTTCATGATCCATTGAAAACACTGAAATTGAAAACACTTGCCTCTGACTGTGTAATCAAAAAGTATGTCACGACAATGCCCTTCCTCATTTATTATGAGGAGTTATATATGTTACATCCTTTAATAAGTGCTCTTATCTTAGAAACTTAGTGAATCATTGAATTGAAAAGGTCTAATTTGCGCTGTGTTCATCCTGCATTTCATTGCTTTACCTGCTGCGATACATCTAGTTCGTTTATCTGAAGGAAAAGAGTTACCTCGGTTTCAGCACTTCAGAAGTACTAAGACTTCAAATAAGTTTTTGAATGATTGGGGAAAGATAATAAGTGCAGAGACATAATTAGATGAAAATATGTGGGTTGCATGTATGGAAAGGCTACATTTATAAAAGTTAACCAGCTAAGATATGATTCTTCATCACAGAAATATCAAGGTACATCAGTCCAGGTACTCAGTGCTCTTAATGGCATAGTTTTCCTCCTTGTAAAGCTTTAGTCTTTCTTCTACTTGCAGAGTATCACTTGAAACACATACTCAAAGTGCCAACTATTAGGAATTCATATCATTTTCCGAATGTTCCAAGCCATAAATGGCAAAATTGGAAAGTTGATAATGGCTCATCAATTTTGAGTGGACTGGTGGTAAAATTGAATAACAGTAAATGATTGAAATATTGTGTGATGATTCTACTAGTTGCAAGGAGGCGTGTGATAATAATGATTACCACAGAAGCAGACAACGACAAACGTTTAACATGAGTGTTAAATCGATGAGAAATAGTTTGGACCATTTCATTTATTGTATTTTCTTGTAAAAATGTAAAACTATCTTTTCTATTTGTGGCTCTATAATTAGCATTATATGCACAGTATTAGGAAATGTGTCCAAAAGGTCATTGATAAATCTGTAACACCAGTCCATGGACTTAATAATCAGAAATGAATATAATTTCTAGTGTTTTGGCACCAAAGACTTATAAGTACATATTAAGTGTCCTGATCTTTAACTTAATGACACCTTGTAGATATATGAGCAAGACAGACTAAGAAAATGAAAAATATCCACACGCTGTAATCGCTTTCATGTGTTTTACTTAAACAGTAATAACAAAATTCCCTTCTCTGTAAAACTGGGAGTAGGGCTGTGTATTAGCTCCTATAAGACAATATATTTAAGATAGAAAAGCAAACTTGGTTTTTCCTATTCATCAATTGAGTATATGTTTGTAAAATCTAATAAAACAGTTTGAAACCAAGTCATAGTAGTTGTTAAACTACATGACGATAACCACAATTATAGCTTTTAAATTATAATTAGGTTCATGTAACGTACAAAACACCACAGTTAGCCGTATTAATGTTTAACAGCTTCCATATGTAGTAAAGACATCCAGTATAAAGACTATAAGAATGTCAATTTATTAGATAATTTTAATGTCTTCTTTTGGTAGCTCAAACATTCAAATTTCTTATTCTCAAATTGATATAGTAACATATGTAGCAAGCTGTTACAGGCTTTCGCCCGGACTTACAGAGTGCAAACATTTCTTATTAAATGCACCTTGAATGGTTACATAAGATGTAATTTGTCTGCAGAATTTCAAAGGGGATTAGGATGGAGCAGGCCCTTACTCAGCTTGGTGTCAAAATACTGTTTGATGATTTTACTTATCACGCTAACATATGTAACGCTCTCTGATCTTTAAAACTTGATGACAACTAGAAGATCTATAAGTCTTTATCATAGGAGCCAGTTTAAAATCCCTAAACAATGTAAGATATCCAACAGCTGCGAGTTTTTTTCACAATTTTAGCTCAAACTTTCAAACTACATTTCCTTTATTTGATATAGTAACGCATGTAACACGCTGTTTCAGACTAACACCCCAACATAGAGAGTGCAAACATCCCTTATTCGATGCAGCTTGAGTTGTACTATAAGAAGGAATATGTCTGCAAAATTCCTTCAAGGAGATTAAAACATGTTTAGGCATATCTTACGTAAAGACAATGAGCTTGCCCATTTATTACATCAGGTAACAAATGTTACAGCCTCTGATATTAAAAAAATTGCAACAAACTTGCAGATTTATGAGTCTTTTCATATAAGCAAATAAATCCCAAACAATGAAACACATTCATCAACTGCAAATATTTTTTAACTATTTTTACTTTAGTTTAAATACCAAACATTTCACCTTAAAACTGGGTAGGGGTAGGGTTGTTTAATTGCTTATTTCAGAAAAAAATATTTAAGCTAGGAAACAAACTTTAATTTTTCTATCAGCCAATTGCATAGGCTAGTCAGACATGGTTAAAAACATTTTGCAAAACACACAGAGAGATTGTGAATGTAAATGATGTTAGCCACACTTGCAAATTTTAATGGGTTATCTGATTTATGTAACGCATATGACACCTTAGGAAGCCGCAATTTTGTTCAGATGGCTGTCATACGTAGTTAAGGTATCCAGTATGCAGACTATATGAATGATTTTTAAAAACAAATATTTTAATGTCTTTAAATTGTAGCCCAAACTTTCAATTTACTTTTTCTTAGTTTGATTAAGTAACGTATGTTACAGGCTCTTACAGCCTAACGCCCCGGAGCACAGAGTGCAAACATCTCTTAAAAGACTCGGCTTTCAATTCTCTACAAGATAGGATATGTCTGCGAAATTCCCTAGGGGGGGGGGAGCAAACCCATTCTCAGCCATCCGTCTAAATGAGCCGCAACATGAGATTTCCAACAATGTGGTATGTGCGACCAGCAAAGGCTCAGACCAGCCTGCGCATATGCGCAGTCTGATCAGAGCCTTTGCTAGTCGCTTGAATATTCTATGAAAATTAAGCCACTGTCAGAACGGCTTTAGAGTTTCTAAGCTTAAAAGGAGGCTGCACAGGCTCGTTCGAGTCTACTTTTGTACCACATTGTTGGAAATCACATGTCACGGCTCAAATGATAAATTATTGGGAGGAGTATGGTACAAAAAGTATTCAGCATGGCAAGGGTTACATGACTTGATGCGCTATTAAAGTAAGAAAGACAGCAAGGATCAGGAATCGATACAACCAAGTGCCACACCTGTCCCAGGATACCATACGGGAAAGTAACACAATCACAAAGACATCACAAACAAGAGCCAAGATGTCAGCCTATTTGCAAATGTTTGTCCGAATTTACCTGATGTCCGAAGTATAAATTAAACCGCCTCTGGCATAAATACTAGACATATGCCAATTACACTTTCCCTTGCAGAGCCTAGATTCCATTCTTGTAGTATTATCGTCATTTCAAGCGAAAAGCTATCACACAATTTTCTCTATGAATGCAAACTCATTCTCTGTTGTGTAGCATTAATATAAGGCTTGGGCCCAGCGTGAACAAATGGTTACCCGGAAAGTAGCAAGGTTTGTTATAGAAAAAAATTGAAGATGTATATATGGTGAATACGAAAACGCTGTATAGCAAACATTTCGGAATTGCATAACGCCACTAGAAATAATAAAGTATGGTAGCCCATGTGCTTCATATGCATGCGTGCGGGTAATACAAACGCTATTATCTCAGTAACGCGTTTGTAAATTGAAATCAAACTGTCTTTCAGGAATGAAATTGCGTTTATTTTAAAAGATCTGAGTATAAGTTTCAATTATTTCAAAGAACTTATGCTGTAGCATTACGTGTGCAATGTTATGTACTTATGCGACCTTATTTTGACATGATTTGTTTTCTCCTACATTGTATCTGTATCTGCTGCGACTCAAGCCGATTATTTTTACACATCATAACTGTCCTAAGATTACATTGTTGCCTGTATGGATGAGATTCATTATCTAATATGGTTACCATCGCCGTAAGGTATGGAAGCATATTTTTTGAAACCATTCCTCGTAGTACTAACAGATGGCGTTGAATATGCGTGCGTATGTAGTTGGACATTCGTGTGCTAATTTCATTTGAAAAGAAAACCACTTAAAATTGGAATTTTTTTAGACAGCTTTGAATATGGTTGTACATGTAAAATAATTTCGCTAGAGTCAATTCATTGTCTTGGCGAACTAGAAACATACATATACAAAACTACACGTATCTCGCAATATTAAGTACATGTGCATCCTGAATGGTTACGTACGGTTTTCTAAGGATGCAATATAGCAAACATATAAATATAGTTAAGATAATGTATGACACTATTAAATATTGTGTTTCATGACTTAGTTATTGGGCGAAAAGGCGTGCAGATATTAAAAGTGTATAGGTAATGAGGTATATGTGAAACTAATCGGCTGACTGATTTCAAATTCAGCAAACGTGCAGGGCAGTGTTGCACATGTATATTGTAGGATAACGCAATATACATATCTATGGATAAAATGTTTGCCCTGTGAATTGGAATTGACTCTGTTTCTATCCAGTTGGTATCCAGTATTTTTACGGTTTGTTTTGTAATTTATTGAATTATTGACTGATACAAGGTAGTCATCACTTACGCTATACTCGTACATCAATCAAATGTTACATTCATATGTAGGATTTATTGTATTGTTATTGTGTAAAAATGTTATAATGTAGAATGTAAACGTCATTTGAAATTAACAATAACAATGGTCATGGTGGATAAGGATATATCAAATATAAAATGTAGAATGCCAACTTATTCATTATGTTGATAACTTTCTTTTAACCATAACACAACTGATCCAATGGTGTAGTGTACAAGATCAAACTTTCTACAAATAAAGAGGTTTGTGGTCAATTTGTTTATACATTTTGTTACTTTCACTCGTTTCAAATTTGCTTTAACCGTGGCTAAGAATGTAATGTCGTGTCAAAAGTGGGAAATGTAAAATCTGTATAGTATTGTGTGTCATTTGTAAGTACATGAATTTCAATATTTGTAACAAAACAGTTTGCAAAGAAGCAAAACTACGAGAAGGTACCAAACACGCAAAATGTCCATTGGATTAGAACACAAATTTAAACAAGAGGGTCCTTGGGCATATATCGCTCACCTGAGAAGGAATGTTTATAAGGTCAGTGGAAAGCGTTATCCCATCAAACATCTAGCTATGAATCTTTTCTGGGTCAACAGTTGCAAATTTACTTCACAAGCATGGAAAATATTCAGTAATGAGAAGGTAATCGATATGACTTAAGGGGTGGGCCGTTTTTAGCCACAGAAACATTTTTTGAACACACTTGGTCAAGTACTATTAGGTGATGCTACATACTCACTATCAAGGCCGTACGCCTTGTGGTTTCAAACAAGAAAGATAGATTTTTATCTCTAAAACATACACAAGACATCAAGGGCGGTGCCATATTGATCACATTGCCATTATTTGATAAAAGAGGGTAAAACACTACTTGGTGGTGCTACATACCAAATATCAATGCTCTGGGCCTAGTGGTTTCAGAAAACAACATTGCTTATGTTTACCTATATAAGCTTATAAAACACAATGCCCTGGTAGTAGGGCCATTATCGACCACAGTGGCATAATTTGAACAAACTTGGTAGAGGTCTACTATGCGATACTACATACTAAATATCAAGGCTCTTGGCCAAGATGTTTCAGACAAGAAGATTTTTATGGTTTTCATATATTCGGTTGTGTCAAACATGTGACCCCTGAGGCTTAGTCATTTTGACTCAATGGGCATATTTTGAGTTTACTAGATACTGCTAAGTTCAAAATATCAAGGTTCTGTGCCTTGTAGCTTTAAACATGAATATGTTAGCACTATTACTGCCAAACGCGACTGTAGTGGAATTTTACCGTTCACTGCCAAACGCGACTACAGTCAAAATTTAAAGGCACAGGTGATAGCTATCTATTTTAAACTGTTATAGGGGTCGCAGATATATGTTCTTTATTTCAATATGTTCAGGGGACATAATAATATCGTATGTAGAAGTGACTACGCAAATTTCTGTACAAGATTAGACTTTACATACATGTTTGTAACGTCATTAGATTCCCGGACGTCAAAAATAACGAAGACATGGCTATTGGAAAAACATATAGGGTGCATTAAGCCATACAACTGCTATATTTTGATTTATTTCTGATAAAATAATATACAGAATAAATCCTGATGTTTGAAACTTGGTGTAGATCGAGGTTTAATCTATTTTTGCATAAAATAGCTGTTTATAGGCACTTTTCATAATCTTTAATATGGCTTCCAAAATGGCCGCCAAAGGTCATGTGACTATTTTTATTATTATTGGTTAAAATGCAAGTTTTATTTATTAGCAACATTCTGTGAAAGTTTCACAAGAAAAAGTTGAATGGTTCTGGAGATACTCTGTGTTGAATCCTCAATATTTAGGAGTCCTTGAAACATGCTTGTCACTGATAGTCGGAGAACCAAGGTAGAAAAAATGCGAACCCTTGCACCCGAAAGGTATACAGCTGGATTTTGTATAGTTGCAAAGGTAATTATATGGTGTATCTGAAACCACTGTATAGCAGACTCGATCGACTTGCATAACGCCAGAGCAGTTAATTTTCTATGGAAGCCCAGCAAGAACATATCAAAATATTATTTTTCAAAATGTCATATATTTTTATAAAAAAAAGTTCGGGATTGAAAAATATTGAGTTTATATAAAAACAACAACATCGGCGTAGACCTCAGAAGCAGTGGTGGTCACCTAAGAATACTGCTTACTGATTTTTAAAGCATGTAGATTAGGGCACCCCTACTTTGAAATAAAATTTATAGATTTCTTTGCTTCACATCTCATTAAAACTGGATTTATTGCCCAGGAATGTATTTGATATGTGTTTATATATTGCTTGGAAGCATATCTCGTAAAAAATCGCGTGCTTACATACTCACTTTTATCCACCCGCTGAAGTGGTCTGAATTGCAATTTTTTAACATAACTAAATACATTTTAAATTGAATGCGTTTAAACACTGCGTTCTGTTAGACAGACGTTTGGGACTTAAGTTAAGACAATTTATTTTATTTTCTATGACAAACTAGAAAGTGTAGCCGAAATGTAAAAATGTGGAACCACGATAATTTGATACTTAGTAATTTAGTCCATGCTAGCTGGTGCGTAGTTAGATACTATGGACAACTTAATAGTAGTTAAACACATAAATGAAATTTATCAAGGTTTAAAGGATGTTTATCTTCCATATTTACAACAGCTTTGAAACAGAGGGTCGTTGTAGGGACCAAGGGGATTTTTATCTACTGAAAACAATAATTTCATTTAACAGTGGTGAAATAAAGATGAAAAAACTCGTTTAAATATTATCATACCACCATGAAAAACCTGTTTTTCCCCGTCTGAGATGTAGAAATGTAATCGCATAGTATTTTTTTAAAAAAATATGTTCCTGGAAAAATTATTTTGGTGCACAAATGACTGCCTATACTTTTAAATGCATTTGATAGTGTATTATTGTATTATCGGACAGTCAAACGGCTTCTCATACCCGTCCTCCAGTGGAAAATTAGTTTTGTTATTTCTCAACCAAAACATATGTTATGGGTACTTAAATGGACCTATTAAATGAGACGGTTCTTTTGAAAACCAAATACTTACTATTTAACTTATTGATAAGGGAAATATCATAATTTCAGTGCTGTGAAAGATTGCTTTACTTGACCTATGTGGCTTTCAAAAAAGCATTTTTCCGCGAAATGCAATTCTGGTCGCATTGCTATACAGTGGTTTCATATCAAGCGATATTTACACTATCAGTATACAAAATTCCAGCTGTATACCTTTCGGATGCAAAATAATTGTGTTTTTGCACGATATGCGACTTTGGTTCCCCGACTATGAGGTATTGTTTTTTGAGGTACTTGGCAGTGAACTTGTTAATGTTTTCTCAATATAAGTCTACGTTAAATAATTATGTGACACATGGGGTGCGGCAAATTTTGTCACAAGGAGCATAATTTTAACAAAATTGGTAGAGGTCTACAAGACGATGTTACATGCCAAATATCAAGGCTCTATGGCTTGTGTTTTATACAAGGAGATAATTTGATGTTTTCCCTATATATAAGCCTACGTGATCCTCTTGGCAGGGCCATTTTTGACCCCAGGGGCATATTTTGAACAAACTTAGTAGAGACCTACTAGTTTATGCTACATACTAAGTATCAAGGGTCTGGGCGTTGTGGTTTCAAACGAGAAGATTTTTCATGTTTTCCATATTTTTGATATGGGCCGTTTTTGTCGCCAGGGTTACAGTTTGAACAAATCTGGTAGATGTCTTATAGATAATGCTACATACCAAATATCAAGGCCATAGTCCTTGTGGTTTGGGTCAAGCAGAATTTTTAAAAATATATTTTGAAAATGCAGAACACTAACAGTCTCAAGACAGCAGAAAGACAGTTAAAGTAAAGCACCCAGCTCTCCCTTCCTCCGAAAGACGATTGCAAAACTAGAAAGGTCAGTAAGTATTGCATACGAAAGTAAAAACAAAACACAGAACCCCCACAAACCAATGGAAATAAAATTAAACAATGAACTAGCAACAAAAGAATCATAACCATAGAACGGACAGCAAGTCACTCGGGGAGGTGAAAGTGCCTTTTATCAACGCCAAACCTTCACACTAGATTCTGCTGTTATGAAACCTCGATACAATACCACAACAAATGCATTCACCACAACAAAGTAAGAAAGAAGGCAACGATCAGGAAACGATACAACCAAGTACCACGCCTGACTCAGGATACCACATGGGAAGGTAACAAAATACAATAAACATCACCAACAAGAGCCAAGAGGTCAGCCCTTTCCCAGCATGTGACCACAAGGCAGCAAGGAACAGAAGTGAAAGCATGAGAAACACAAGATGAGCCACAAAAGAAGAACTGCCTTGGAACGGTTAGTAAACACATATTTAACTGGAGGGCTTAAACAGGTTTCATGGCGTCAACCTCACTCACCCCTAGTTCAGATGTGGACCAAGACACATAGATATTTGGTTTGCAAGAAAGATCCCTAGCTTATCTATGCATCATCTTCAATAACATATAACTCAAGATATAAAAAGTAGATAAAGCAAAGATAAGCACATATTATGTCAAGCAACCATCTCATCACATGCATAAGATGATAACTAGAAATAAAATGGCTGTTTGGTCAAAATCCATCCAGTAGTTGAGGAGATGTCTTGTAAAGCAATTGTTGACGACGCACAACGCTTGGCGGACGCGGGACATCCAACCATCAGAATAGCTAAAATAATTAAAAAAGCAAAATAAAATAAATAAAAAATGAAAATAAAATAATTCTATCATGGGGATATCTAATTTCAGGTTCCATTGTTGCAACTTACGTCAACAGTAATAAAAGTTACGTATACCTATTATGCCTTTAATTTCTGTTTTCTATTCATGAAATGTGCAGTCACCATCTGATGATCACTCATGGAGGAGTCGAATTAGTTTTTTTGTAAAATAGGCGTAAATAAATGTATATAATTAATCTACGTTCAGAAATTGTGTGGCACCGGTTTTTCGCAATTCCTGCTTTTATACGCCATTTTAGGCCCTACATCGCTGTGAGAGTTATTCTTGAAGACCTCCCCTAATTTCTCAAGTGGGTTCCGTGGCAGTGTGTGCTTCTGACAAAGCCCTGATTTCTTGGAAAAAATCAGGAAATTCAGAAATGCGCCCACAGACTAAGTCCAGTTGACGATGATTGCCACATAAAATATATCAATATTCATCGATATGCTTCACGTCTCTTGGGTCTATTTTTAAATTGCTCAAATGCAACACACCCTGTAATCAAGTATTGGATGTTCTGACAACAAGCAAGAATAAAAACGATTCATAATTCTACAAAAAATCCCAAAGTTTTACCTATAATGCGTGAAAAGTAAGGATCGACAGGGATTCGTAAGGGGGCCGAGGGGCCTGCAATGGTTGCAATTAGTTATTAGTTCTTGGGGCGTCCTTCCGAGGGAACGGTCAAGCAATCTCATGTTATTAACCCGCGTTGTGATGTGCAGATATTTTCAGCAATGCATGGTTATTAAAGCTTGACGTTTATTGTGCATTTCAACGGGTATGCCCTTAACTGCATTGAACATTACAAATTCAGAAATTTTCACAAAAGTATGGCTATGCAGTAAAGGTAATACCTTGGTAACAGGACATTATCAGCATGTTATTATCAATAGTTGAAATGGGGCATTCCTACCACCATTTATAATCGATTGGCTTAAAACTGCATACTCTGCAACTTTCATTAAGGATAATCTTTTGGCCAATATGGCGTGGTGGCTAAAATCTGCGGGTGCTTTGAATTTTGAGCTGTAACAAGACCAGTGTGCTCTTTCGCTCTGAATTTAAGAAATAATCATAAGAGTTACATAATATTGTTTATATTTTTGATGCTGAATGAAATAAAAACAAAAAATAGATGAGTCAAATATTACCTTGAAGTTAGCCAATTTTTGCCTACCCGCTCTCCTATTTATCTCCATCATAAATAAAAGTTTTTACACGAACATGTAGTGTGATATGTAATCCAGCAAACCCAATTCATAAAATTTCCAAAATTTATTTCACAAGGTCACTAATCCTGCTTTTTCGATAGCACCTAACACTCATAAAATAGCCGGACAGGCGTAATAAACATGTATACCAACACCTGTGAACAGGGCTACCAATCCACTTCTTTCATAGGAAAATACAAAGAATACCTTTTTACTCCAAATAATATTTACTTCGAGATAATTATGAGCAGAAATTCATATGATGACCATCAGAAGCCGTTTCGTATAGGTTACATTGGGCTCTGTCTTATTGGTGGGAGTCGTTATAATTCCATGGTCGCGAAAAGCTAGCATGACCTCTGCCTGGAAGAAAATACATGTCATGAAATAGTGCGGTCTCATTGTCACTGAAAGAATGATAGTTTGAACCAAAGTAATTTAACGCATGGTCCTCTCTCTGTCTACCCGACTGTTATAGCTTTTATCGTATATTTTTTATTATTTGTAGAATTGTGACTATTACTTTTTAATCATTTACATCGATGGAATGCCATAATCATAGGTTACAGTCAACTAAACAAATAAGTTCGTACGAGGCGCGACAAACAGCGAAAAATGCGTTTTGCTATTTTTAAAAACATACATGCAAAGATTGGCCGCAGGGGCATGATTCTTTGCGTTCTGACTTGAGTTTTCACGGGCTTCCCGCAATCATGCACCCAAGAATCCTCACTACCAGATAATTATGTACATGTTCTAGATTTTTGATAACATTCCTTGCCCAAATAGATTCCTTAAACCGAACGCTTAACTGAGTTTAACTGATCGAAAACATAGCAATGTACATCTATCTACATCAACCATGAACACCATACCCCACCCCCATATTTTTAAATTCTCACGTTACTCATTCTTCACTTCGTCGTATATGTTTTAAAGGATATTTTTGTTGTTACCTGTTATACTCTCATTTTATAAGTTGTTTCAAAAGTCGGAGGGCCACTTAGCTTCTCTCTCATACCATTAGATCGTCTGTGGTCAAGATAAGTTTGTTGAAAGCCTGCTTAGGCCACAAAATAAACATTTTAGTATGAATACGTGATATACACTAAACATATCACGATTAAACGGTACGGGGGACAAAGCTTTTAAGTTGCTGGATGACAATGAAGTAAAACAAAAATCAAGGCCAGTAACGAGCAAACCACCAGCATACAACAATCCCCATAGTGCAAGACACTGAAAAATGTATGAGTAATTACTGCCATACACTGAAAACACTGGAGTTACTAGTAATCCATTAAGTTGTATTGATTTTTACTATGAATAGAACAAAAAAGATAATTTGTTTTGTATTTAAAAAATTAAAGTGATGTTTAATAAGAAAAGGTGTCAGCTCAGCTGTCATCTCTGTTGATACCAGCCTGATGCATTTTCTATAGAATATGCACTCTAGATTGGGGTCAGGGGGCAAAGCCCTGGTTTAGAGCATTTACATGGCTTAAACTAGCTCCCAAGACACGCAATTATTTCATTGCCTTCTGAGTGTCATCTGCTGATAACCTTTGCAAACAGATTGGACCCAGATCAGGTCCGACAATATGTTGGGCCTAATCTGGATCCAATCTGTTTGACACTCAGATGGTATTTCTAAAAGTATTATTTAGAAAAAGTTGATTTTGAAAACAACAACAAAAAACAACAATAAAGAAAAAAAACAGCAGACGACAAAAGAGTATCATAAAATTTCCAAGGGAGGGGGGCAAAGCGTTAATACTATTTCACCAGTAATTTTTTTCAGAAATCAAAGTTAGTGGATTAAGAAACTATACTGGTTGCGCCGAGTGGTACGCACATGCGTTTTTGCGTACACGTAGGCACCCCCTTACCAGCTCACACTACCCATTTACTGTATTGATGCGCAGGCTGATTTTGGACTAAGAACAAGCACATTAATAGAAGCACATAACGCATCATGACTGGTTGTATGGTGGCAATATAATAATACAGAAACATGGTTACAAGCAGCTCACACAAATGAAAAAAGAGCTATAATAGCAGAACTTTTAACCAACAATGACCTAATGTGTCCAGCCTGATAGAGTCTCTGTCGACATTTGTAGTAAAATAAGACCTAAGACACAAGATAAGGTCCTTGTTCTGTAATGCACTATCCACTTTTGCAATCATCAGAGCTGCTTATCTCCAATTGTGCAATTGCTGTCGTGTGGCAGCTATTGTGTTATGCCTCTGGTGTATTGGTCTGTGATTGTGGTATTTACTGGTCATCCTCACTTGCATTCCGATAAGACTGTGAGGATGTACAGATAAGAAAGAATCAAATCAGGGAATGTAGACTCACATTGAGCAGGCCTCTAAATAATTATGCGATTCATGTGCGGATCCAGGGATAGTTGCCAGGGGGTCCAGGTCCACTTGCCAGAAAACAGCTCTAACAACTTGTCAGTCCTCAACTTATTTTACAGTTTTACAGAGGGTGTCCAATGGTTATTTCAAAGAAAACTATTATTTTCTAAGGTTTCAGAGGGGGTCCAACTTTTTCAAGGGGGGGGGGGGATTTTTCCGGGGGGGGGGGGGGGGGGGGGTCCAAATGCTAATTTCTATAGAAACCCATATAACTTGTGATTTTCCAGGGAGATTCGGACCCCCTATCCCCCCTCTGGATCCGCACATGCGATTTCACAACTTTTTTTTCTTATTTCAAATGGAAACATTAGCTGTGGCTTCCCAAAAGATCCCTCTCAAGAAGACGATTCATTTGACCACCAAAACAAATGTTTTAACTTATAGATAAGAAAATATTCAAAGTTCTACGCTGAAAAAATGCCTATCTGGACCTATTCATGTAATGTGACAGGGCCTCAAAACTGGATTTTAACCAGCACTATAAAAGCACTGTAAAACACACAAGCCATATATGAGCCAGCACATGAGATTATGGAACCTATCGCATTATCGTGCAACGAAAGCTCAGCCAAGCCTGTCCACTCTACCAGTACAAAATGCTATGATATAGATAGTGAGTGACACAAGAGAATACGATGATACTTGCACGAATCGAGACCCGCTTATCCCTCACGCGGTTTTTGTATTTTTGTATATCCCTATGAAGTAGAAAGATTAGTAGACGTGTGTGTGTGTAAACTTGCCTGTATAACTGACATGTATATTATTGCCAATGGCTATCGTATAAGAATTAGGTGCTATTGAATCAGCAAGAATAGTGACATTGTGAAATGAATTTTGGAAATTTCATATTCCGTGTTTGCTAGATCACATATTACACTACACGTTCGTGCAAAAAGCTTAAATTTATGATGAAAATAAATGGGAGAGTGGATAGACAAAAATTGGCTTACTTCAAGGTAACATTTGACTTATTTATTTTTTGCTTTTATTTCATTCAGTTACAAAAATTTAAACTATATTATGCAACTCTTATGATTATTTCTGAAATTCGGAGCAAAAGAGCACATTAGTCTTGTTACAGCTCAAAATTCAAAGCACCCGCAAATTTTAGTCACCACGCCATATTGGCCAAACGAATATCCTTGATGGAGCAGGGAGTCCGGGTCCCAGTGGAAAAAACACATGTGGTAAAGGGTTCCATAGGAATTGGCCCAATTACATCCGGCCCCTGAAAAATGGATCTCCCATGGAGAAATTTTGAGTACCTGGACCCCCCGCCCCTGTTAAAATGCTGATCGCTAAAATGATGTTGCCCTCTCCCACCCCCTTTGCTGAAAATGAATAACATGTAATAGTTTATTTTGCCATAAGGCATCTTGAGACAAGATGCTTTTTTTTCTTTTTTTCCATACTTGTACCGAAGGCTCAGACGAGTCGTTGCGCGCGAAGTCTCGAACTATAAATAAGTTCATAGCAGGGACGTCTAGGTTCCTATCCCACTAGATTTTGAACGTTTTCGCTGAAGAATCACGTTACGACAACGTATAATCCAATGTTCTGTTTCCTCAAAAAATCATTGGAAGAATTATTTTGCGAGACTTATCACGCGTGTTTATGCAAGCAACAAAGACTCAGACTAATCTGCGCGTCTTTGCTGGTCACACACATAGAAAATTTTAGATTTGACAACAATAGTTCAGTCATGTCGGGATAGTTCCAAGACGGACCCAGAGAGAGGGTGAGGAAGAGCCCATTCTCTGAAAGCTGCAGCAGAGAGCGCCCCACCCTACCGCCAACAAGGCTTAGACCAAAGCCTTCTATCTATCTATCTATCTATCTATCTATCTATCTATCTATCTATCTATCTATCTATCTATCTATCTATCTATCTATCTATCTATCTATCTATCAACTCAATGAGTTTGCAAAATGTCAGCCTATATGAGGGGATGGTATGTCTGTGGGATAGAAAAAGAAACGGTAGTACCATAACTGGGAAATATAGCTGTCGGAAAATCTTTGAAGATGACCTTGTCATCTTCGATGTTATCAAGACATTTTCGTGCGCATAATTTAAATGTCCCGGAGATGCGATTACTATTTTCTTTGCGATGCGCGGATCCAGGAATCTTTGTCAGAGGGGGAGAGGGGGGAGGCCGGAATGCCGAAAAACAACCGCGACAACATTATTTTTAACCCTCAACTGATTTTACAGTTTTACAGGGGGGGGGGGGGGGTGTCCAGCATTTTTCAGGGGGGGGGGTCCAACTTTTTCCAGGAGGGGGGGGGGTCCAGATGCTTATTTCCATAAAAAACGCATATAACTTGTGATTTTCCAGAGGGGTCCGGGCCACCTGCCCCCCCCCTCTGGATCCGCGCATGTTTGAGCAGTCATTGCCACTAGAAGTCAGCACAAGTATCCCCGAGTGCCTGTCATTGCCACTAGATGTCCGTAAAAGTATCCAGAGTCCCATGCATTGTAATTCGAGGTTAGTTAAAGTATCCAGAGTCCCAGTCATTGCCACTAGAGGTCAGTAGAAGTATCCAGAGTTCCAGTCATTGCCACAAGAGTTCAGTATGAGTATCAAGAGACCTTGTCATTGCCAATAGGTCAGTAAGAGTATCCAGAGTCCCTATCGTTGTCACTAGATGTCAGTACTATTATCCAGAGTCCCCTTCATTACCACTAGGGGTCAGTACTAGTAACTGTATTACTAGTCACTGCTACAAGAGGTCAGTACTAGTATGATGAGTATCTGTCGTTACTACTTCAAGGCAGTACTAGCAGCCAAAACGAGTTAAGTTCACCAATTGCAGCCAATTTGTGTCCCACAATCGTTTGGCTTAGATTTCCACTTTTATGTTATTTCTGTACTTATTGGTATATGTCAAATAGATAATGTTGTCTAAAAAGTGCGCATCCAAAAAGTTCGATTCATTCAGCCTCACAAAGAGCACCACTGAATTTGAATGTGAGCTACGTTACTGTGATGAAGTATACTTGTACACATCAAATTTAAGAGCTTTTATAGTATGCACTTCGACTTGGATCTCTTGTTGATCAAATAAGCCTATAATGTAGAATTTTTATCATGTTTTTTCTTCTTCTCAGCATGGTCTAAGCAGGTTTGTTATGAATTGACAGTGGATTAAAACAGTAATTCTATGAGTACAATGATTGTTTTAACTGTATCCATCAAATTTGAAGAGTTGACCAGAAAAAAAAGATTGGTTTTGAAACAGTAGATGAAGAATATTAAAAATTACATTCTTCTTAGGTATTGGAAATATAAAAATTGTATTCTTGTATAAAGAACATTGTGCAATAGGTCTGTAACATAAATCACATACCTCGCACTCTGGTCTTATTTCCTGCGTAGAAACATATATTGTTCTGCAAAATATCAGGTTCTAGTGTTTTGCTTAACACCTTTTACATCAACTTTGCACATTGGAAGTCAGCTGTTGCATCTGGTTTCATTAATGTTGTTGGAATAACACTTCAAAATATGATTATAGAAAACTGATTTTAAATATTACATATATTTGAAAACTTGTTGTGGCTCACTACAAACTAAGACAATGCAGATAAAAAAATCTAACCTCAATAAATGCCTTTTTATGTACATTTATTACAAAAAAGCAAAGTTTGCAACATTCACAAAGATACACCCTTCTCAGAAAAATGGCAAAAAACATTCATGGTATCGTAATTCACATAGCCAATTTGCTCACTACAATTGAAGATAAGAAGTTATAAATTCAAGTTAACTATTTTATCTATCATATAAACCATAGAAGTCATCAACATATTAAGTCATGAGCACATTTGAGGTCACTGTGATCAACTGGAATGGACCAAGATGCAAAAGCGGGAGTGCCAATTTCAAAGTATACACATAAACTCACCAATAAACCCCCAGTGGTAGCAGCAACGAGATAAAAAATGAATGAAAAAGAGAAACTAACAATTGAACAACAAGTCAGAAACGTATAATCACTGTCGGTTTGTTGTATTTGGCCCTTTGATTGGACAAATCTGTGTTTTTGTAGAATGTGAATTACGGTACGTACCTGTGACTTACGTTACCTTTGTTTAATCCAGCTCATTTCAAAAACCATACGAACAGTCTCTTAGAGATTTAAACTATTCAATTTTGTTTTTCAAACAGATTACTTTGCATATGTTGTGTTGATACAATGAGTAGCTTTGTAAGTTACATGAATAGGGGAGTCGATGTACCCAGAGCATATAGGTAATCCATGTTAAAATAAAATGACAACTGTAATATGGTTTAAATCGATCTTTATTAACTAGGACAGATTTGTTTGATTAAAAACAAACATTTTTCAGCTAGTGTATGCATTTAGAGAGGTATTTGGAGTTTAGTAAAATTGTTGTAACGTAATTCACAGTAACGTTATATACAAATTTATTTTTCCACTTGTTTTTTTCTATGCAAAAAACTTCTTGTAAAATTCTTGTAAAGTTCTTGTATGGTTTGTTATATAGGTTATAGTTCTTACATTGGCTGCAGTTGCAATATTTGAACCCCTTCTTATACAAATAATACACATAGGGTAACGCAATTCCCAAACTGCAGATTTTAGACAGTCTCAGATATCTTTCATCTGCGAAAAAAAACAACAATTCTTTCCCCATTTTTTTTTCTTTTGTCCATGCATAATCTAATCCTCTTGACAAGTTGACACAAGCCAGTACTAGTATCCACTGCCCTAGTCTCTGATACTAGATATCTACTCTACTCTATATACTATTATATTTATGATGACGCATTGGTGGTTAACATTCGTAAGCGCCATATTTGTTGACATGTGACCAAGTAAATGAACATGATTCGTACTAATTTATGTAACTTTTCTTTTCATGTGCTTCCCTTTACGGATGGTACGTTTATCTCATAAACATCGATCACTTTTTTTTTATTCAATGCAGATGAAAGACCGTGCTCACAAGGCACGAACACAATGAGTTGTCTCACCTGGAATTTAATATTTGCGTTCTACATTTAAAATAAAATGGTCATGTGCGTTAGATAAGGCGCGGGACTAACCAAATCCTGCACCCCCCCCCCCACACACACACACATGCGCGAACGCACGCACACAAATGGCTTCTGTCCCATTTATATGACTGTTTTTGTGGTGGTTGCTGTTTATTTTGAAAAATTATTAGGTTTGAAATTATTTACATTTTGATTTAGCACTAGGCCTACTTAGACCAGGCATCATAAAAGATAAAGCCATGCTGGGGAAATATCAAGAATGTCAAAAAAGGGGTTCTGACAGTTAACTTTTCAGATTACGCCCCATTGCTGGATGATCAAAGCTTGATTTCTAATTGATAACTGAAGCATGCATTACTCAATATTTCGCCTGTCTCGGGGTGTGATATGCTGGCGGTCGTTATAAAACTGACACCTGTGTTAACAACAGTAATTCCATTTTACTTTGCAAAAGGAAATGCACATGTTTTGGCCTAACTTAAGTGTCTCTGTTAGGGGATTGACAAATGGATAGAAATATGGATGGGGTGTGTAGATAGATAGATAGATAGATAGATAGATAGATAGATAGATAGATAGATAGATAGATAGATAGATAGATAGATAGTAACGCGACACTGGAGCGATACTATTTTCAAAAGCTATAACTTGTTACGAATGAAATACTTATTTAATAAACGAAAACATGAAAACAAACTGGCCTAAATTTGATCCCATTTTACCAGACATTTTGAATATTATGACTTATATTGTTTTTCTGACCAAGCAAGACGCCATGTAGCAACAAAAAGGCTGGCGCATTTTTTTTCATAAACGAAAAGTTAAAATCCCCCTTCGGAGCCCCGTCCAATAATAGCAGATAAACAGCTTGCTAGAAGTATTTCTTTGCAAGTGTTTCAATACTTAACAAGCGCTTTTGGTGAACGACAACGTTTAAAAACACAATAATGACAGTCTCACCGGCCGTAGAATAGTAGATAAGCATGTCCAGGCTAAATATGACTTTTTGTAATAAGCCTACCTGTCAAGTAATATCGTCCCAACCTCTGCGCGTGTTTTCAGTCCCAAACGGGTTTTCAGGTCAGTCCAGCGACCGAATTCTTCACCGATATTTATTCTACTTCGATTACATTTAGCGTCGTTCTCTGATTTCTCTCTTTTTGTGGCAGAAGATGTGAGGCGGTTAGGTCTTCCAACTCTTGCCCTTTTGACATGTTCAATTTCCGCCATTTTTTGTTTTTGCTGCGCTTCACTCGATCGCATCGGCGCATGGGTCATAAGAGGTCACGTAAGAGTTCATATGAATAGCCACTACTGTCGGTAAATACCGTAAAACTTGCCCAAGAATTATTGGAGAGACGCAAATAATTAACAAAGTATAGAAATCGCTCTGAAAGCGGGTTTTGGGTCCACTCTTGGGCCGTTTCCTTCTTGTAATCGTTAGAAAACATGTTAAGCTAAAAAGTACAGTAATAAAATATTGTGGTAAAAAAATAACAGCGAGATGCCGAAAATGCACCTTTAATCGACAATACTGATTTGTGTTTTATAATTTAAGTATGAATCCAACATTTTCTAACGATATCGGACAACGAACAACGTTTGGAATATGTACATCATGAAAATTAGCTATATATTTTACATCAACTGAACTGCCATTGATCTTTGAGCGCCTTTAAACTGCTTTAAGAGCTATATTCTGTTCAATCGTTTAAGTCCACAGATTAACTTCTACAACAACTAGAGCGCGCAGTCGATTGGGCGCCATTGCAAATCCCCACGCTAAAGTTTTTGACCCCGGGGCATGACCTTGGCAACAGAATGAAAATTCTGTTCGATATGTTTTCTATCTTTAATTTGTGAGAATACTCACAAAGTTTGGTATAAAAATCTTTGAAATTGACATGTTAATGATATTTGACCTTTTGACTTCGCCCCAATGTCACCAGTTTGACCCTAAGATGAAAATGTTACTTGCGTTTTGTTCTGCTCGTCATCCCCGTCAATTTGATATGCTACATGAACATGTTTGAAAAAAAATTGTTTGAGACACTGTGGGTACATAGGGGGCTATGTACCCCCAGTGTCCCAAAGTCCCACCCCTGGGGCATGACCCAGGCGACAGAATAAAAATCCCGTCTGATATGTTTTTTATCTTTCATTTGTGAGAACACACACAACATTTGGTATAAACATCTTTAAAATTGACATGGAAACCGAAGTTTAACGATATTTGACCTTTGAACTCACCAAGGTCACCAGTTTGACCCTAGGATGAAAGTTTTACTTGCATTCTGTTCTGCTCGTCATCCCCGTCAATTTGATATACCACATGACCATATTTGAAAAAAAATGACCCCTGGGCACCCCCAGTGCCCCAAAGTCCCACCCCTGGGGCATGCCCCAGGGGACAAAATGATAATCCCGTCTGATATGTTTTGTATCTCTTTCATTTATGAGGACACACACAAAGTTTGGTAAAAAAAATCTTTGAAATTGACTTTGTAATTGAAATTAAATGATATTTGACCTTTTGACCCCTCCTGAGGGCCCCAGGGGGCGGGGCCAAAAAAAGTTTGACGTTGCACGCCCCATTCATGTTAGTAACTCACACACCAAATTTGATTGAATTTCGTCCAATGGTTTAGGAGGAGATAGCATATTGGACAGACGGACGGACAGACGGACGGACGGACAGACGGACGGAGGCGATTACAATATCCCCTTCGCTATTTTAAAAAAAGCGTGGGGATAATAACAGGTAGAAATGTTTAAAATTGATACTGGAGTTATGTTAGGCTGAAGTTGTAATAATAGGAAATGTTTTTTTTTTCACTAACGTGGGTACGTAAAACGCCATATCAGTGCTTAATTTTTCAGATATATACAGGGAGTTCGAGAAAGAACCTAAGTAACTAATGTTCAACATTGGTTTAACAAAACTACACCAAACGCACCCTGGTTTAACCAGAGTGACGTCATAAATTAACCAGAGTCCAACCAGCCAAAATAAGCCTGTTCCTCTAGCTTCAAAATGGCGGCTAAACGCAAAAGTGCTGCCAGGTTAAGATTGAAATTGGCATTTGAACATAATCTACGGCTTTTCTAATCCATATATGGTACGATTGAAAGGCATACACAGGCAAAATATGTCTGTGATACACTATGAAGCAAAAACCTGCATATAGCTGTCCACATATAGAATAGAGAAAACAAACATTGCCTAATGCATAGTATACAATTATTGACTTTTCAAAAATGTTAGCGATCGTTTAATTCTATCATAGAATACATTTATGCGCATTGCACTGCATGCTTGTTTTTATTTCACTTCCCATATAAGTTTCTTATAAGAGTGTCTTTTATCGCCCCAGCTTTAAAGTCATTGGCCTAATAATCGTCAAGAAGATATTTTAAGTTTTCTATCAAATAATGTTGGGTCGACCATCTTCATAATCTGACCTAGGTATAGTCCGACCAGATAAGAGACGTTGGGCGGTTCTTAGCTAAGTTCAACCCCTAGACAAATACATTTGGAAATCGGTTAGTCAGGCTGCATTGTTCGCGTATTCACCCATCTGTGAAACTCTCCACACCAAAATTATATACCTGTAGTCTTATAGTTGCCGTATCGTGGAAAATAAGCGTTTCGAGTTATTGCAGATGAATCTGATCAGCCCAGATGTTTGAAATTTGTACGTACATGTATTATAAACCCGTACGTGTATCTTAAACTATACAAGCAAAACATCAATCTTCGACATTGAAATCTACAATCACACAAGTGTTATTGTTTAATAAAAAAAATTGTGTATCCTTTCCCTGTGGCATTGTCTTGCGCAGGCGCGATACTAAAGAATCGACCTGTCTGCTATGGGACATCACGACTGAAAATTCGGGTTTGTGCTGTTACGCGGTACGCATTACTCAAAACACCTACGTTAAAAAGTAACAAGCGTTAAATGCCTTTAGATAATACTTCAATGGATATATCTAGTCATTTTGGGTAGCCAAATCATAACAATGATAGGTATTACGGTATTCAGCCATAGACTGATCATATTGTATGCACTAAAACATTTTTGAAAACATTCTCCGCATGGCATTTTCAAATAAACCGTTTCATCGACACGTGATGATGCGCTTGATAAACAATATTGAATCAGCCAATCGGGCGAATTACATGACTCTGTGACGCATTTCGTAAACAAATATGTCACATGTACCCACAGTGCTCAAATCAGACAGGTCAGTATTTGATAAAATGCTTCCGGTCGATGACAATGTTCCCTGTGCCCCATTCATTGAACCTTTATCATGCTGAAATTTGTGTTGAATGGGTGTGTAGCACAGGGTGGCTGTTTTATGTTTTCTTCAATGTTTTCTTTTTAATTCAGAGCTAAACACCAAATCATTTTCTTGCCAAACAAACAGAATTTGGAAGAATATTTTCATCGACATCATATATTACGCAAATATTTTCCAAGTAGCATGCTAAAGATAAAACTGTGTACCAGTAGACACACACAACTGCAGCAAAGATTAAAGATGAGTGTCTCTTTTGTTATTTTGAGCTGATTGTGTGTGTTTGTATTGATGTTTTTGTCGCTGTCAACATTTTTGCAGTCATGACGCGACGTTTCCCTGTAGACCTAGGTTTAACCAGTACTTAGCAGAGAATAAAGTATATTGCATAGGACATTACAAAGTGCTTCCATTGAACCTTCTCGAAAAAGCAATTCATTAATCACAGGTCTAACACAGTTGATACTTTACATCCCAGTCAATAAATTTTGTCGAGACGTTTCGAGGGTTAAACCAGTACTAAATAGAGTATAACGTGTCTTGCACACGGAAACAACATGATGCCTCCAGTGAGACTCAAACCAACGACCCATTTATCTCAAGTCGAGCACTCCACCACTGGTTGACCCTGCAGGTATTATACAGCTATTCAGTCACTGTATTGCCACGTGGTATACGATGTCCCCATCGCATGTAAAGCTAATGGAAATAGGAACAAGTTGTGGGCGTGGCTAGACAAAGACCCAAAAGCCGATTAATGACTACAGTTTTTGAAGGCGCAATTCTTATCAGCCTTTTTGTTGGTTTAGTTCAATAATGTGTAATCACTAAACCTATTTTATATGTACGCCGTTTATATCCGTATATCTTGTGTAAAACATTTCGACCTCCCTACCAGTGTATGCAGCTTTGCGTTTTAGATGGCTACCTGAGCCATGGCTGTATAGTAAATACACATATACAATACCAAAGGAAATCACAGATAAAAGCACATTTCATGCAATCAGATCTTCATTACGTTGTGCAGCCCGACTCTATATTTTTAATGATGTAGCAGCAACAACCGTTCTAACATGGACCAGTCTGCCTTGCCGATCTTGACTAAAATCCTGTTCAGTGAGCAATAGTATATACCAATATGCCTGTAAACACGTAAGACTAATGTTTTCTGTTCAGATTTGCTTGCGAACGTTTACCAGGCATACTAACCTTATAAAGCTGGTCGCCTTTGTCGTCTGCGGTTTAGTTGTTTTGCACGATTAAAGCGTACCTATGCTGTTTTACCCAATATACTGTAAACCAGTCTAAATTGACAGTAAATGGCAGTGCTCTGTCTGAGGCGCCCAACGTCCGTTACCTGGTCGCACTATAATTTGTGTAAAACTTTTTGCCCTCATGCCAAGGAAAAGGAAATAAGAATGTCTACTAAATGTGGTTCATGGTTATGAGGGTCTGGATGGGGGGATTGGTATTCACTATTTATTAACATTTTAGCCTGTTATTCATCCCATTAAAATTTGGGTTATTCATTAAAATATGACCCATAGTTCATTAAAATCAGTGACCTATATTCGAGTGACTGGACACTTCATTTTGCAGCCATATAGGTATGTCGTCGCATGTGTCACGTGACTTACGCCTGGTGCGCCTTTTATCGTACACACTTAAAATGGCGATGCAGCTTGTGAAACCGCTGTATTTATGTAATAAATAAAGGATACTTTTCCGAGGCTTTCTTGTTAAACCGCAAGGTGGGTGTAGCCCACCGAGCGGTTTAAACAGAAAGCCGAGGGAAAATCGTTTATTTAGCTTGTAGTATGGCGCAGGCGCAAATAAACACGTGTTACTGCCACCTACCGAAATTTACTTTCGCTCCTCCCTGCATCCGGCCTAAGCTGTCAATTATATTATATTTACCTACGGGTTAATTTGTAGCTATTTAGGAAGTTCCCGCCTACATCGCTGTTTAACTAAAATTGGAAGTTAGAGTACGGTTTTATGCTCCTCCGTCGTCGTTATTCTAGGGTGTCTGATTTAAACGATCAAAGAAAAAAACATCGGCCATACTACAAAGTTACATTAAAGAGCGTACTACGTCGTAAATATCGCTTATTGGTACATATTATTTATAACAATCGAAAAAACATATATTCAATATTGCTAAATGCTATGTTTCTGCAATGTAAAATCTAATCCTATTGAGTAATGACCGTGTAAATAATGGCCAATTTTATGAAAGTTGCGGAAATCGGCAAAAATGGCTTCAACAATACCTCTTTCACTCTGACGAATAAAGCTTCAAACATGGCTGTGTCTGTGTCTCGATTTATCAATATTCATAAACTAACATGTCCAATGATTCATAATTATCGTTATTATATTGTTTCGGAGTTTATAAAGGTGTTAAAAATTTAAGTAAAACAATAGAGAAATTACGCTGTGTATTCCAAAACAGCGGTTAAAGCAAATCGTGTAGATAAATGATTTCGTTTTTCCCTCATATACCTGTGTAAGATGCCCGACAGGGTTATTTACTTGAGTATTGGTATTTCATTGGAGTTTCTAGTCACTCTTATTTAGGTCACTGTTAAAATCTAATCGAATTTAAATTCACTAATTATCATTTTTTCTTCTATTCATTAAAAAATAGGATTGTTCATTAGTTTTAGGCATAATTATTCACTATTCAATAATTTTTTTTGACTCATTATTCACTGTTCATCATAAAAAGGCCATTATTCACTAATCAGTATACCCCATCAAGACCCTCGGTTATAGTGGTAATCTTTATGATATGACATGGATAATTCATGCAAACTTTTGTGTCCTCGTGCCAAGGAAGAACTGTGTGAATTTTGAGCTTCCCATAGGTGGTATTCACATTTTTCTTCATACGTAGGCTTGGAACCAGCATATACCGTTCGCCCCCAAAAGTATCAGGAATATCAAGCAACCCCATCCCCACATGACCATATTTGAAAAAAAATGACCCCTGGGCACCCCCAGTGCCCCAAAGTCCCACCCCTGGGGCATGACCCAGGGGACAAAATGATAATCCCGTCTGATATGTTTTGTATTTCTTTCATTTGTGAGGACACACACAAAGTTTTGTAAAAAAATCTTTGAAATTGACTTTGTAATTGAAATTAAATGATATTTGACCTTTTGACCCCTCCTGAGGGCCCCAAGGGGCGGGGCCAAAAACAATTTGATGTTGCACGCCCCATTCATGTTAGTAACTCACACACCAAATTTGATTGAATTTCGTCCAATGGTTTAGGAGGAGATAGCATATCGGACAGACGGACTGACGGACAGACGGACGGACAGATGGACGGACGGAGGGACGGACAGACGGACGGAGGCGATTACAATATCCCCTTCGCTATTTGAAAAAAAGCGTGGGGATAATAACAGGTAGAAATGTTTAAAATTTATACTGGAGTAATGTTAGGCTGAAGTTGTAATAATAGGAAATGTTTTTTTTTTCACTAACGTGGGTACGTAAACCGCCATATCAGTGCTTAATTTTTCAGATATATACAGGGAGTTCGAGAAAGAACCTAAGTAACTAATGTTCAACATTGGTTTAACAAAACTACACCAAACGCACTCTGGTTTAACCAGAGTGACGTCATAAATTAACCAGAGTCCAACCAGCCAAAATAAGCCTGTTCCTCTAGTTTCAAAATGGCGGCTAAACGCAAAAGTGCTGCCAGGTTAAGATTGAAATTGGCATTTGAACATAATCTACGGCTTTTCTAATCCATATATGGTACGATTGAAAGGCATACACAGGCAAAACATGTCTGTGATACACTATGAAGCAAAAACCTGCATATAGCTGTCCACATATAGAATAGAGAAAACAAACATTGCCTAATGCATAGTATACAAGTATTGATTTTTCAAAAATGTTAGCGATCGTTTAATTCTATTATAGAATACATTTATGCGCATTGCACTGCATGCTTATTTTTATTTCACTTCCCATGTAAGTTTCTTATTAGTTTGTCTTTTAACGCCCCAGCTTTAAAGTCATTGGCCTAATAATCGTCAAGAAGATATTTTAAGTTTTCTATCAAATAATGTTGGGTCGACCATCTTCATAATCTGACCTAGGTATAGTCCGACCAGATAAGAGACGTTGGGCGGTTCTTAGCTAAGTTCAACCCCTAGACAAATACATTTGGAAATCGGTTAGTCAGGCTGCATTGTTCGCGTATTCACCCATCTGTGAAACTCTCCACACCAAAATTATATACCTGTAGTCTTATAGTTGCCGTATCGTGGAAAATAAGCGTTTCGAGTTATTACAGATGAATCTGATCAGCCTAGATGTTTGAAATTTGTACGTACATGTATTATAAACCCGTACGTGTATCTTTAACTACACAGCAAAACATCAATCTTCGACGATGAAATCTACAATCACACAAGTGTTATTGTTTAATAAAAAAAATTGTGTATCCTTTCCCTGTGGCATTGTCTTGCGCAGGCGCGATACTAAGGAATCGACCTGTCTGCTATGGGACATCACGACTGAAAATTCGGGTTTGTGCTGTTACGCGGTACGCATTACTCAAAACACCTACGTTAAAAAGTAACAAGCGTTAAATGCCTTTAGATAATACTTCAATGGAGATATCTAGTCATTTTGGGTAGCCAAATCATAACAATGATAGGTATTACGGTATTCAGCCATAGACTGATCATATTGTATGCACTAAAACATTTTTGAAAACATTCTCGGCATGGCATTTTCAAATAAACCGTTTCATCGACACGTGATGATGCACTTGATAAACAATATTGAATCAGCCAATCGTGCGAATCACATGACTCTGTGACGCATTTCGTAAACAAATATGTCACATGCACCCACAGTGCTCAAATCAGACAGGTCAGTATTTGATAAAATGCTTCCGGTCGATGACAATGTTCCCTGTGGCCCATTCATTGAACCTTTATCATGCTGAAATTTGTGTTGAATGGGCGTGTAGCGCAGGGTGGCTGTTTTATGTTTTCTTTAATGTTTTCTTTTTAATTCAGAGCTAAACACCAAATCATTTTCTTGCCAAACAAACAGAATTTGGGAGAATATTTTCATCGACATCATAAACTACGCGAATATTTTCCAAGTAGCATGCTAAAGATAAAACTGTGTACCAGTAGACACACACAACTGCAGCAAAGATTAAAGATGAGTGTCTCTTTTGTTATTTTGAGCTGATTGTGTGTGTTTGTATTGATGTTTTTGTCGCTGTCAACATTTTTGCAGTCATGACGCGACGTTTCCCTGTAGACCTAGGTTTAACCAGTACTTAGCAGAGAATAAAGTGTATTGCCTAGGACATTACGAAGTGCTTCCATTGAACCTTCTCAAAAAAGCAATTCATTAATCACAGGTCTAACACAGTTGATACTTTACATCCCAGTCAATAAATTTTGTCGAGACATTTCGAGGGTAAAACCAGTACTAAATAGAGTATAACGTGTCTTGCACACGGAAACAACATGGTGCCTCCAGTGAGACTCAAACCAACGACCCATTTATCTCAGGTCGAGCACTCCACCACTGGTTGACCCTGCAGGTATTATACAGCTATTCGGTCACTGTATTGCCAAGTGGTATACGATGTCCCCATCGCATGTAAAGCTAATGGAAATAGGAACAAGTTGTGGGCGTGGCTAGACAGTGACCCAAAAGCCGATTAATGACTACAGTTTTTGAAGGCGTAATTCGTATCAGCCTTTTTGTTGGGTTAGTTCAATAATGTGTAATCACTAAACCTATATCATATGTACGCCGTTTATATCCGTATATCTTGTGTAAAACATTTCGACCTCCCTACCAGTGTATGCAGCTTTGCGTTTTAGATGGCTACCTGAGCCATGGCTGTATAGTAAATACACATATACAATACCAAAGGAAATCACAGATAAAAGCACATTTCATGCAATCAGATCTTCATTACGTTGTGCAGCCCGACTCTATATCTTTAATGATGTAGCAGCAACAACCGTTCTAACATGGACCAGTCTGCCTTGCCGATCTTGACTAAAATCCTGTTCAGTGAGCAATAGTATATACCAATATGCCTGTAAACACGTAAGACTAAGGTTTTCTGTTCAGATTCGCTTGCGAACGTTTACTAGGCATACTAACCTTATAAAGCTGGTCGCCTTTGTCGTCTGCGGTTTAGTTGTTTTGCACGATTAAAGCGTACCTATGCTGTTTTACCCAATATACTGTAAACCAGTCTAAATTGACAGTAAATAGCAGTGCTCTGTCTGAGGCGCCCAACGTCCATTACCTGGTCGACCTATAATTTCAGTAAAACTTTTTGCCCTCATGCCAAGGAAAAGGAAATAAGAATGTCTACTAAATGTGGTTCATGGTTATGAGGGTCTGGATGGGGGGGGGATTGGTATTCACTATTCATTAACATTTTAGCCTGTTATTCATCCCATTAAAATTTGGGTTATTCATTAAAATATGACCCATAGTTCATTAAAATCAGTGACCTATATTAGAGTGACTGGACACTTCATTTTTCAGCCATATAGGTATTACTTCACTTTTCGCTTTCTGTAAAGGCATGCGTAATTAGGACTAATCCATCTTAGACATAGGTAAATGGTGAAAACGAGGTGTGGTTTAGTCAGTTTCGGAGCGCCCAAACAAGCCTAGCGAGTATTAACACCATGAATTACAGTCAAATCGGTAGCGCAAATGGTTACGTTGAAGAACGATGATCAAGGGTTCGCCAGTTCGAATCACACTGGAACAATTTTTTTTTATCAATCAAAAGGTGAATCTTGCGTCATTTTGTTTGTTTGTTTGATTTGATTCTTTACGTCCCACCAACAATCTTTCAGTTATAAAGGGACAGGTCTTCCTGGGCGAAGCAGTACTAAGCTAAGATTGACTCTTGCGTCATAATACCTCGATCAGTTATGATTGATTTTCAGAACACACGCAAAATATTATATTAGCAATGAGGGTTCAGTTTCCAGTCACGAATTTCTTGAAATATATGTACATTGGTGCGGATCAAACAGGGGGAAAAAGAAATAATTATTTCAATCTTCATTGCGGGTTCATGTCTCATCATGGAGACACCAAGGAAGATATACGACACTGTCTCCAAGACTATCATATTGAACGTGTTCAAGTACTTTAAAGACGAGTCGTTAAAATTTCCACCAAACCACCCCTAGAGAAGCTATTTGAAGCAAACTGCAGAAGTGACTGGCTTGCATCACAGGACAATCTCTTGGATATTTCAAAGCGCAAAGGCGTCGACGGCAAGTTCGTCTGCAACACAGATGCAAGTCCCTACAACACCAGCACTGCCAGCTTCCTCCAATGCAGCTCAGGTTGAGACAGCACCATCTGCAACTCGAAAGTACACTCCAGAGCTATATTTTAGATGACTATTACAAGTGTGTTAGAAGACGAACAATCCTAGAATTTTACACTGTCAGGAAGAAATTACCAACCATGGACAAGCTGTTGGCGGTTCTTCGCGTTGAAATAAAATTCAAGGGCTGTCGAGACACGTTAAGAAAAATAGTAAGGACTCTTGGATTCCGGAAGAGATCGTTATGCGTTGAAAGAAAAGGACAGAATCGTCAACATGAGGGCAGCGTTTCTGCGAAAAATGAAGAAATATAGGTAAATTGCTAAACACGATTAAAATTATGCACTCTAAAAAAATAAGTGTAACTTTACACCAACTGTGTTTGCAACTGAATGGCCACTCATCTTCAAATGCTTTTATAGTTCCATTCGGTTATATTATATTGATCCAGACAGTATATACAGCTATAACAGGTAGAAGTGTTTTAAAATGTATCGATTGATAAATGTAACATTACGTATGTGTAAGTTTAAAGCAAAAGTTTGTTATCAATCTTGAAGAAGATTCATCAAGCGAAGAAGATTGACCATTTTTGTCATGTCATTTGCTGAAATAAAATAAAAGAAAAAATAAAGAAAAAATAAAACGTGAATATATATTATTAAACATGAAAGAACGTTCCAAAACGAATGTAAAAATATCAGAAAAAAATAATCGTAAATAATTCTCTTAAATAAATTCATCGCCCCTGCTGGGGATTGAACTCACAATGTTTGAATTTGGAAGTGGTATATTTATCCAATACGCTACGGATCTTTCTGCTTAACACTATCTAATTTATACTTATTAACTCTTAGCAAACAGTTACAATTTTCTGTTTTACCGTTAATATTACCTGTTTTCCCTTCGTGAGTAGATGAAATAGCCAAATCACGCCCAGATATGAATATTAAAGTTACCGCCTTTACAGAAAGCGAACAGTGAAGTAATATGTCGTCGCATGTGTCACGTGACTTACGCCTGGTGCGCCTTTTATCGTACACACTCAAAATGGCGATGCAGCTTGTGAAACCGCTGTATTTATGTAATAAATAAAGGATACTTTTCGGAGGCTTTCTTGTTTAAACCATGAGGTGGGCGTAGCCCACCGAGCGGTTTAAACAGAAAGCCGAGGGAAAATCCTTTATTTAGCTTGTAGTATGGCGCAGGCGCAAATAAACACGTGTTACTGACACCTACCGAAATTTACATTCGCTCCTCCCTGCATCCGGCCTAAGCTTTCAATTATATTACATTTACCTACGGGTTAATTTGTAGCCATTTAGGAAGTTCCCGCCTACATCGCTGTTTAACTAAAATTGGAAGTTAGAGTACGATTTTATGCTCCTCCTTCGTCGTTATTCTAGGGTGTCTGGTTTAAACATAAGCAAAGATCAAAGAAAAAAGCATCCGCCATATTACAAAGTTACATTAAAGAGCGTACTACGTCGTAAATATCGCTTATTGGTACATATTAATATTAACAATCGAAAAAACATATATGAAATATTGCTAAATGCTATGTTTCTGCAATGTAAAAACTAATCCTATTGAGTAATGACCGTGTAAATATCGCCCAATTTTATGAAAGTTGAGGAAATCGGCAAAAATGGCTTCAACAATACCTCTTTCACTCTGACGAATAAAGCTTCAAACATGGCTATGTCTGTGTCTCGATTTATCAATATTCATAAACTAAGATGTCCAATGATTCATAATTATCGTTATTATATTGTTTCGGAGTTTATAAAGGTGTTAAAACTTTAAAGCTGCATAGTCTATAACTTTTGATCTTCTATTTTTAAAAATAATGTTTTTATTTTTCAAGAACACCGTCAAAATACTCAAATTCAGGTAAACATTTTACCATTTTCGTAAATCTTAACAAGTTATCACTATCAAAACAACTGCATTTACGTTAAATTCAACGGTCTAGAATTATTGGAGGGACGCAAATAATTACCAACAAGAGAAAAATACACCTATTTGATAAGATAATTCACTTTTCCATGCAGTTTTCAGCTGTACTAAACATTTTTATTGTGAAAACATATCTTAATTCTACTTTTACAAATGATTTAAAAAGAAAATGATTTTTTTCGAAAAATGTTCATAGTTACAGAGTATGCAGCTTTAAGTAAAACAATAGAGAAATTACGCTATGTATTCAAACACAGCGGTTAAAGCAAATCGTGTAGATAAATGATATCGTTTTTCCCTCATTTACCAGTGTTAGATGCCCGACAGAGTTATTTACTTGAGTATTGGTATTTCATTGGAGTTTCTAGTCACTCTTATATAGGTCACTGTTAAAATCTAATCGAATTTAAATTCACTATTTATCATTTTTTCTTCTATTCATTAAAAAATAGGATTATTCATTAGTTTTAGGCATTCATTATTCACTATTCAATAATTGTTTATGACTCATTATTCACTGTTCATTATAAAAAGGCCATTATTCACTAATCAGTATACCCCATCAAGACCCTCGGTTATAGTGGTAATCTTTAGAATATGACTTGGATAATTTATGCAAACTTTTGTGTCCTCATGCCAAGGAAGAACTGTGTGAATTTTGAGCTTCCCATAGGTGGTACTCTCATTCTTCTTCAGACGTAGGCTTGGAACCAGCATATACCGTTCGACCCCAAAAGTATCAGGAATAACAAGCAACCCCACCCCCTCAAAACATCTTTGAAATTTTAGCAACCCGAGTTCTGTACCTTGACCTTAAGAAAAAAAATTAGAATGCAAAGAAATGACCCCTAAATCTAGTCCAATTTTGTGCTGGCCCATAATAGATATTAGCAAAATCTTTATATCCCCATAAATATTTTTTTCTTCTGAAAACCCCCCAAAATATTAAAGTTCAAAATTTTGAAGCAAAAATAATGGTCCGAGCCTACTTATGTATGAACATGTCAGAGTACCCCACCCCCTCCCTGAGAGTGGCTTCTGGGAAGATTGCTAATGTGTAGATCTTATATTTGTTAGCTTTAGTATTAAGTCCGTTCAAACCTGCCATACCATACGGAAAACAGTTTCTTGGAAATCAGTATATTGCATTTTGACGATGATACAGAAAAGGAAGAGAAGTCCTGCTCCCTTCTCTAGACTGTACGTATTCTTTTTATGTGACTGGGTCTTTAGTACATGACCATTTACAGTATATACATTTAGCAAACAAGATATGTCTCAGTTACGTGACAAACATACTAAAAGTAATGGGTCTAGCATGTGGCACTTTTGTGGTAAGTTATTTGAAAACACTGGACATGCCATTTTTTTTAAGATTATTTTTTCCAAAACTGAGGACAGAAATCAATGGCACCGTGACCCTGAAGCAGTATATAACACTCCACGGTTCCAAAATATATCCACAAACCAAATATGGAATTCCTATTTTACATGAAAAATAGTAAGTGAGTATGATCAGGAAATACCACAATCACAAACTGCAGACAACCCCATGGCACCGCGAGGAAGAGCCGCTCAACCACCACTAGATACCAGGAAGACAAACCAAGCAAAGCAACCAGCTCTCTCTTCCCCATCAAGATGATTGCAATACTAGAATGGACATAAAGTAACGTACAACAAAACATAGAACAGTTACAGACTCCCACAATGGGAGTAACAATAAACAAAAAGTCAACAACAACAGAACCACCGCCTTAGAACGGACAGCAGCCTAAGCCACTGGGGGGCTTAAATGCACTTTACTGGTACCAAATCGTCGCCCTAGATTCTGCTGTTGTTAAAGTACAAGAAATGGTCAGCTCGCATGGAGGCCATCTAACTAATGCAATGTAAATACAGAAATGCTAGAGCCCTGGAAGCAGTATGTGATGCTCTGCGGCACCAAGATGTATTCAAATAGCAACTTTGGGATTCAGACCCCCCACCCAAATAATATAGGAAATATGCTCCAGACGCAGTGTTTCTAGAATTGAGACTAGAAGTCAAGGTCAGAGTCAAAGTGATCCAAAATAGTATGTGCCACTCCGAGATCCAAGATGTGACCACAAACCAAACTCGCTCCATTTCCTACGTGTAGTGTCGATATTTCGCAGCTTATTCGTTTTGCTAGAGTGTGTTATAATGTTGATGACTTCAAAAACAGAAACCTGTTTTCGACTGCTAAGTTATTAAAACAAGATTATAGATATACTTAAATTCGAAAAGTTCTACCACAGACACTAAGAGTTAATTATTTACTACAACATGGGATTAAAACTCTTCTGCAACAGGGCATATCAGAACCTATATTTTATGGTAACTAATAAACCAATAAGAACAAAATGGTGAAAAGCATTTTTTAGCCCATATGTGGGCCAAAATAGCACCCCCCTGATGCATGTAGCTCTTTGGCAATATTAACTGTGTATATCTGGCATATAGTATAGATATAAAAAGAAGATTTATAGATGGTAAACTTAGGTTTCATTAAGAACATTGACAATAAAAAGTAAAAAAAAAAAGCACTTAAAAATAAAAAAGAGCAAAAAAAGAGCCCTGACATGTGATTTCCAAAAATGTGGCATTTTGACAAGTGTAAACTTAAGCGTTGCATCGATGATCAATTATAATCACCAATTATAATCGATGATCAATCAAAAACTTCGTTTGATTGTGTTTTTGGTAATAATCGATGATAATTGAAAAACATCACACTTGATCCAATTTTAAGCTCCTATTCTAAATATGCAGTTTTGCTACAAGGAATAGCAGTTAAATGGAGAGTTAAATGGAGTTTGCTGTCAGGACCAGTTGGGGTATTGGCTACTAGCACAAAGGCTCTGATCAGACTTGACCCGAACCTTTGCCGGTCACAGGAAATCTCATGTCACCTAATTCCTTGAATTATACCCAAATCAGCATTTGTAATTTGTAATATTCTTACAACCATCAGGTTGAGTTTTGTTCATAATGGCACAGAGTATGCTCAAACAGCAAAGGGACAAGCAACAGCAAATTGTAAATTTGCAAGCAATTTGTTGACAAAATTTTTAAACAATATAATATCTGGTTTCAGCGACTATTTAGACTTCTTACAGATCAAACATAATATGGAGTTTGTCAAAAAGCAAATAAAGCATTTTCACATGCTTCTGCAAAATATACTGATTGTTTTTTTGTTTGATTTGATTCTTTACGCCCCATCAACAATCTTTCAGTTATAAAGGGACAGGTCTTCCTGGGTTGAAACCAGTACTAAGCTAGGATAAATGTGTCTTGCGCAAGGACACAGTGCAGTGACGCTGTTGAGGCTCGAGTCTGGGCCCCTTCATCTCGAGTCAAGCACTCTACCACTGAGCCACTGCATATACATATCTTTAACAAACATGCACTTTGTTTGTAAAAAAATTAACTCATTGTGCTACCAATGTTTATTTAGGACACAAGGCTGTGACTCTCGGTGGGTGAAATTATTCTGGACTTCAAAACTATATGCAATGACACAATGACAATACATGCGTTACCTCAGACCTACATACAATGACTAGAAACATGTATACAATCTATACATAAACTCAACTATCGTATGGCAGTACTGTTATTCAGTAGATAACATCATGTTATACAAAGTAGATCTTGCACAACAGATTATTGCATAGAGTTTAATATCAAGTTAGTGCAAATGTGAATAAAGCATTTTCACACATTTCCTTTACTTGGCATATGCAAAATATATTTATCTATAATGAACATACACTTTGCTGAGAAAAATTCTAATCCATGTGCTACCAATGGTTATCTTAGGACACAATGATGTGACGCTTGATGGGTGCAATTATCTACTTCAGAACTATATGCAAAGACACATTGACTATACATTATTTCAGACCTATATGAAATGACTAGAAACATTCATACAATCTAGTACTGTTATTCAGTAGATAACATCATGTCATACATAGTGGCTCTTACAGAAGTGATCATTTCATGAGAAATTTAAAAAAAAAGTTATTGCTTTACTTCAAAGAGTGTTTAAGAGTGTTTAGAGTCAAAGAGACTCTATGATGGTTCCGACTTAAAGACTTATCTATTGATGAGATGATAGGGGCCTGATACTTTGGCTGTTTGTCGGGCCCACTGGGGTTTACCTGTTGGATTTCTTTTGCTCCAGTATTCAGTTTTATTTACTGTTGAGTCCTTATCCTTGCTTTATCTCCTTGTTTTATCTTGATTTATATGTTTTAGGAGATGATGCATTGATAAGTTAGGGGTCTTTCATGCAAACCAAATATTTATGTGTCTTGATCCACATCTGAATTAAGGGTGAGGTTGGCGCCGTTAAACCGGTTTAAGCCCTCCAGTAAAATATTTTACTGACCGTTCCAAGGCGGTACTTCTTTTGTGGGTCTTTTGTTTTTTGTTCTGTCTTGTGTTTGCTATGTCTTTGTGCGCATCTGTTTATATGTGCTTTGCGGTCACCTGCTGGGAAAGGACTGACCTCTTGGCTCTCGTTTGTGGTGTCTTACTGTGAGTTTGTCACTCTCCCATTGGTATCCTGGGTCAGGTGTGGTACTTGATTGTATTGATTCCTGATCTTTGCACCCTTACTTACTTTTATTCAAATTGTGTTTCTTGTCACCAAAGAGTTATTTAACTTACTTCTGGCTATGACATTATGTTTTGACATGATTTGTTTGTTTGATTTGATTCTTTACGTCCCATCAACAATATTTCAGTTAAACAGGGACGGGTCTTCCTTGGTTGAACCAGCACTAAGCTAGGATAAATGCGTCTTGCCCAAGGACCACGACGCAGTGACGCCGGTGAATCTTGAACCCTCAGTCTCGAGTCAAGCACTCTACCGCTGTGCCTCTGCATTCCCTTTTTGACATGATATATTCCACTGAATAACAGTAACATCAAATGAAAAATTAATGTTATGGCCACAGGTTGCATAATTTTGATACAAGAAGTTATGTTAATAACAAAGTAAATTTTCTTAGTCAGACTCCTCCCACAGAGGAACGCAAAGAAAAGAATATACTTCCTGGCCCCCATCCCTCAACGAAGTTTGACAAGTAAATTTAATCCTGACAACAATAAAGGAACCATCTCTCAGAAACCTTCAGCAGAAAATAAAATGCCCCACTCTACCACCTTGTTATGAAATGATAACTTGTGTAAGACCCTCTATAAAATACATAGAACAAATCAGAACGAATGGAATAAGAGACCCTATTTCTGCTTGTTAAAGTACCATCAGCACATCAAAGAACAAACATAAGAGTCCCTGTCAAGGCTAGTCACCAAGTCATTTTCTATTTCATCCTTGCTGGGAATCTATCTTAATATATTATCCCAAGGAATCCTAGTTAGTTGGATTTTATAATACGGTAAATCTTGTATTAGTTCGTACACTCGAATAGTTCGTTAAATGTCATGTATTAGTTCGTACACTAGTCATTTTTTATATGCAAATCTATTAGTTCGTACACAACGTTTTTTTTTCCTTCATTGGTGCTTGTTTGTAATCAGTATGGCTGTCTACGATATGTTCCTGTTAACTTTCGCGTGCTTACACCAAACAGATCTTTTCGTCTGTCAATCTAACGACTTCGGTCGCTAACGTAAATCCAGCATTGACGTCGCATGTTAATAACATTAAAATTTGTTTTCTGAAAATCGAGCGAATGCTAATTTACACGCCCTATGTCCCCGATTCGTCGGAGATATATTCTGTACGGTCATTACAAAAAGTGTCCTTAGAATAATGGATAGTTACATTTTACTTCTGTGTCATATATCTTTTAAAATCGGACACCCAAGCCGCGTGCGACCCGGAAAGCATTTTTATACTTGTGCAGCTCGGACCCGACACGAAATCAACTTGCGCGGTGCCTCATATAAACTGGTACCAGAATATCTCGCAAATAGCCTGCTGGTACTTATGACAAGGCCCAGGAGAGCATGTGCGTTTGCGCAATCTCATCAGGGTCCCGCTGCTCACTAACATAAAGTTTGAAGTGGATGAAGACTCAGCATGCTCAGACCAAATCAAATTCTAGATATCTACATGTACGTACGTTTTGTTTTATATAGTTGAATATCAATTTCGGTTTTCTGAGCGTAAATAACTCAATAAATGTAGTAATAACGGCTTTTCCTAGGTTCAAACAAATGGAACATTTTAACAAATTGTTTAGCCGATCGTGGCGTGTCTTGCTGTCCTCATGAAACTACATACGGAAGGTCCTGAGAGTTCATGATTACCGAGATAGTGTACGCACAGACGCACAAACCGAGTATAATTTGATTGTATCATGATTCTAGGTCTTGATGAACGGCATTTCCATGAAATAAGCCAGTTCATGAGATTATGGTACCTATCGCATATGCGAGCAGCGAAGGCTCAGACGAGCCTGTGCATCTGCGGAAAATCGTCAGCGCCTTCAAGCTTAACTGAGAGCATAGAAGGAATGTAGATGTACGTTTATTAATTTAGGATAATAGCCCCACTAGGTGGCTGTGAATTTGAAAATAGGAAGAATTCGCTTTATTTTAACCACTACACATCTATTGATGTATGTATCCCGACTTTCAATATATTCGTTTTCATGAACAGTCAGACCGTGTGTCTTTTTTGGAAGGAAAAGTCTTCCAATATGGATGGATTTTCCTTCCATTTAGTTTTTTTCACAGAAAATTGGAAGGTCTTTATAACATCCATCTTAATGAAAACAGCAAAAGACCTTGAGATCATCCGCGGTGACATACATATCAGAATTTGCAAACATCCTTACCACACGTCTGTAGTTGTTTTACCCGGACTTTGTTGTATGAGACCAACAAAGTCGCAGATCAGCCTGGGTACCGCACATTCTTATCAGCGCCTTTGTTATGAATACAAACATTAAACATTTTGTCAGGCCTGGTCTGGGTCAAACCTGTCTGCTAATAATATCAGCCGCAGACATGAAGATCAAATCCGCCGCTTTCATGCCACGTGCTGTTTAAGAGTTGGGTAGCACGTGGTGCATTGGCGCATAAAAGCGGACTTCGCACATAAAACATAATTGCTCAGCTGCATGCGCGGATCCAGAAAGGGGTCCAACTTTGACAAAATTTTTTTAATTGATGATGGGAGAGAGGATCCAAACACCACTATATGCGGGTCATCATTGGCCCGCCAGCGAAACACCATTTAAATGGCGTTTCGCTGGCGTGCCGCTGATGGCCCAACATCGAATGCTGGCTTGGTAGCTTTGTGATTTTAAAGGGAACCGGACCAGTATGCTAAGAAACCCTATTTTTCAGGGGTGGGGTCTGTCCCCCTCTGGATCCGCCCATGAGCTATCTGGCATGAAAAGACAATTTCTGTAAACTCATCACTTTCGCTCATTGCGATCGCGTACACGTTCGCAAACATGTAATATAAATTGTTTTGGATCTCGGAAATTTACTTTACAAATTCAAACTATCAATGCCCCACAATTTTATCAAATGGCGGGCGACAGCTAGAACTCCTTTTTTTAAATTTCCAGTGGGTGCATAAAAGGCCTCGATACACCGTCACAAAACCAGAAAATCGCACCGGAAATTCACTTTTTTTCTTGAAGAGCATTAGACGCAAGTAGGCAAAGATGAGCCTGTGCATCCAACACTGTTGACTTTACGGTAGTATCATGCGCGGATCCAGGAATTTTTGTCATGGGGGCTCCAGGC
The DNA here is from genome assembly GCA_964019695.1 of Loripinus fragilis. Lineage (NCBI taxonomy): Eukaryota > Metazoa > Mollusca > Bivalvia > Lucinida > Lucinidae > Loripinus > Loripinus fragilis. The sequence continues at coordinate 44,957,223 of OZ026528.1, forward strand.
TCAACTGACAAAGAAAAAACACTCTGATAACGTTTTCTTAGGCATCAGCCTTTTACAATTTTACAGAGAGGTCCAATAATTTATTTTAAGGAAAACTATAATTTTTTAAGGTTCCAGAGTGGGTCTATCATTTTTCAGGGGAGGGAGGTCCAAATTTTTCCAGGGGGTGTGGGGTCCAAATGCTAATTTCAATTGAAACCTATAGAATTTGTGATTTTCCAGGTGGTCCGGGCCCCCCACACCCCTCTGGATCCGCGCATGCGTATGGTAGATCCACTTGCGATATCCAAATTTTCAAGTCAACAGTAAAGCCAATCCCGAAGGACAGGTTTTTTTTCATGCAATTGTTCATTTTTCATTCCCGGAGCATCTAGTGACACCTCAAAACATGATGAGGTATATGATTCTGCAATATGTTAGTGGAAAACAAATGTTGAGACCTCGGACCCTGGTCCGAGTTGAGACACAGTGATTATCGCGACATTTAGTCAACTATTGATGGTTTCCATCTTTCATTATGTATATAAGACTAGGCCTTGATTTCTGGCATCAGTTTTAAAAAAAACGGGCTGTCCAATGTTGTCAAATAACGTTCATGCTAGATACATTACCATAACATACCATGCATAAGCTGGGTGCTTAAGATCAAGCAACATACTCGCTGGAAGAATGTGTTTAATGGTAAAAAAATTACAGTTCAAACGTTAATAATCAGATCTTAGAACAAATCTACATGGATATGCTCGAGAAGCTCAAAATGGAAGCATGCAGTGTGCAAGAACACATACAATAATATGGCTAAACAACCGCCAGCTTTTCTGAAAAGCTAATACTTGTGTAAATCTACTCGATGATGATATTGTTGCGCGAAACGAAACGAAAGTTAAGGTGTATTTATTTTATCATTATTATTCGTTTCTGTCTATCGACAGTGTCTTTTCATGCAATTGACTTAATTTCAAACGCCGCTGCTATCATTCTGTCCATAAAAACTTATACCTAGCGCACTATATTTTTAGAACTATTTTAGTGGCGGTCAGGTTCATAAAGGGTGGGAAAACATTAGCAATCCACAAGAAAACGTGTCTTCTTCACGTTTATGACAAAAGGACAGGGCTGCGTTTATTGTCCGTCTCGTAATGTTTAAAAGCAAAGAAAAGTATAATGATAAAAAACGATTGCAAGATATTGTGCTTTTAACTTCAATATCTGGCTGCATCATAGATATTGCAAACGGTTCTTCGTCGTACAAGAGCAGGTTTTCTCATGCTAAGGCATTGTTTTTCTGACGCTCGTTTGAGGCATCCAATGGGGTTTACTGATTTGCGAATGTGTCCCAAATTTTTTCCAATTAGCGTCTTTATAAAACTCATTTTTACCAGTAAGCACATTCAGCATTACAAAATAAGTTTATTATCACTGATTTCTCTTAAATTAAAATGATTAAAGCGTAATTTTAACAAACGAAACACTGATTTTAAGGTACCCGTTGAGACCCTCTCCCTTTGATGTACAAATAAACTTATAATTCTGTTTCAATCATATGTAAGCTTTCAATAATCAAGTTTTCAAGCACAACAACGTTTTTCTGCCCGTTGGGTTTACATTTCAGAGCTGAAAACCGCAACAAACTAATAAAATACCTATATTGTATTTGTCTAGCAGCAGGACAAGGGTTGTTTGCATTAAGGTCATTTGGTTCCCAGCGACTTACACAGGCTGTAACGGTCTAGGTAGCGGACTGGGTAGCAATGTTGAACGGGGGTTCGATGGTATGGGGATTTTGTGTGTATTTTGTGTATATGATACCATTGGAAACAGATGTTTTGAGAAAACATCGTTTCCAAAAAATGTCAATCGAAGAGAGGTTGCAGAGGTCACAGAAAGGTTTTACAAAGGTAGCAACAAAATAAGACGCGGCCAGTCTTTTGAGTATGCACAAAAGACTAGCCGCGACTGATTTTGATCGCCGACTAGTTGCAAAGTTTTTCTAGAAGTCGGCGATCAGTTGCCGACAAGTCGCCGAACAGTCGCCGATCGATCGCCGATCTGTCGCCGACCGATTTCATGAATATATTGGCTGTGAAGTCCTCAGCAACTAGTCTGCGACTCATTGGCGATTGACTTGTGACCGATCGGTGACTGGTCACCGACAATTTGCAGTGCCAGCTTCAACATGAGGCTATCTTGCCATCCTGACATTATGTCACCCACTACAAGCGTTGAAAATAAGTTCATCATGAGCCATAGAGGTGGTCAAAAAAAGACACCAGTAATAAATCAGACGGTAACAATTACTACTGAAATTCAGATTCCTGATTCTGAGCATGTTCGCAGCTGTCCAAGAGATAAATTCAGCCGAATATATCAAATGCTAAAAATGTAAGCTCAGAGCTAGTAGGTCCCAACAGATTCATATGTCAAAAATATATGAGTTGCTCAAGGCTCGATTTTTCAATAACTGAGGCCAGAGGTAGAGATCAATGTCACAGTACCACCAAATGGTTTGAAACACTCATTGACCCAAAAATGCTTTGAAACATTGATTTTGGGACTTCTACCACAAATAACTTTAGGAGATACGCTCAAAAACTTAGACAGTGTGATTACTATAATATGCCTCCCTTTGGGACCATGCCCGCCAAATTTAATTGTACATAGATGAAAACCGTTCAAGTACGTTTTACTGACTTAAATTCTAGTAAGCCTCTGTATGGGGGTTAGCGATAAAGTCATGCAAAAACCAGCCTGTTTAGCTACACAAACCAGCATGTTCAGCTACAGAAACTAGCTAGAAAATTAAAATTTCGTTTATGGCAAGCTAAGATATGATACTTTCAAATTAGTAACTGAATAGAGTAAGAAATGTGGCAAAGATCAGAAATTGATACGATCAAGTACCACACCTGACCCAGGATACCACTTGGGAAAGTGACAACGAGAGTCTAGAGGTCAGCCCTTTCATAGCAGGTGACCACAAGGCAACATGAACAGACTGGAAAGCATTACAAACACAAGGCATGAATAACACAAACTAGAGATTGTGTTTATGAAACACTGTGACCCAAACCATATGCTTGTCCATAATGATGATCTCACTGGGTAATCTACTCACAATCCTCTATGAGCTGACTAAATCTGAGGCCAATAGATGTAATGGTTTTCGATATTTATCTTTATTATAAGTTTTCTATGTGCAAATTTACAAAGGGCAATAGCCCGTAAAGATGCAAAGGGCAATAACTCGAAAATAAAATAACTTTTTCTTACTCATTATCCTCTATCAGCTGTCAAAAAATTGAAGCACCTAGCTGTAATAATTTTTGAGATATCAAGCTTTCTATTTCCAAACATACAAAGGGCAATAACTAAAAAAAAACTTTAAAAAATCAGGTAATCTACTCATTATCGTCTATCAGCTGACTTAGTTTTAAGCCCCTAGCTGTTACACTTTTTGAGACATCGTGATAACAAAAATTTAATTATGCCCTTTAAAAGGGACATTTCTCCACAAAGGGGGGTAATTTGGACTAAAAAAATACGGGTCAACTATTTTTGCTATAAATCTATTTATAAAATTTCAAAACTGTAACTTGATTGTTGCAACGGACGCACAAACGGAAGGACGGACACGCCCAAAGCAATATGCCTCTTCAACTTTTTCAAAGTTGGGGCATAATTACACATTGGTGGAATCAAAGTTGATAATAATCAGTTTTAAAATTTAAAAAAAAATTGTCCAAACACATTGAATCCGCCCGGAATTGACTACCGAGCTACATTGCAGCAAGCTTTCGGTCTCCAGTCTAATGTCATACCATCTGAGATACTGTGCTCCTCTGTTCGAACATATACACCAGAGTTCCGTGTTATAAATACATGCAAAATAGTTCGTGCTGAACGCAACTGAGCATGAGTTTTATGCTCGACAATTATTGGCCTTTAACATCATTTATTGGCATTACAACAAACAACAATTTATTTTAGAGTTTTAAAGAAATGGAAAGTTCTATATATTTTAGAATTTTCCTAATGAGCAGTTGAAATTTCATGTTCAATTGAGTTCAGCATGACATAAAATCTGGGCGGATATCCAATAGACAAATAAACAATAACCAATTGATTTTATTGAAATAATTATGCAACAAACACTATGAAAGCACACATATAATTAAGTTTGCAAAATAAAAAAAACACAATTGATTTGAAACTGTTTTTATATGGAAAATTTGAGCCACATTTGGTACATGCTCCCGCCTCAGCGTAGAAGACACTACATCTGTTTTATGTAAGACAATGACTATGGGTACGAAGTCGTATCTCTAGTCTGTGAGACTACGGATGCGGATCTGTATCTCTAGCATTTTTTTTTCAAAAGGCTAGGCTTGTGGTACAATACGATAATCCTGATCTGAAAACCTTCTGCTCAATAACTAGTTAAAGTACCAAAGCAAACAGAGTGGATCCAGATCAGGCTATTCCAATAGGAGCAGTCTGATCTGGGTCCACACTTTTTCATGGAGGTTCCCAAAACTATTTAGTCGACGACAAACGAAGACGACTTTTGTTGTGATTCAATTGCGTTTAATTTGGCGGTCCACTAGTTGATATGGCAAAGGAAAAAATGACAAAAATTTAGTTGTCATTTCTTACGATTTTATAATATTACAATTATAATGATAACCATAAGACATGTCTGATCCTTATGTCTCAAAGGCTAGAGGTAGGGATCCATACACTTTGTATTGTTACAAAGTACACTGCCTAGACATCTATGTTCCTACTGAATTTAATGTTCCGGCCTGTGTAAAATCGCAAAACAACACACACAAACGTACAGCTACGACGATAGAAAGTAGAATAAATGTACTTGGACAAACTCACGAGCATACAGTTTGCAAGAATGCATACAATAATAATTATTTGATAAGGCTAGAAGCCCGCCAGCTTTTTGTGAAAGCTAATACTTGTCTTTTAACTAACAATAGACAAGAGTGAGTTCGCGCAGCAACTGTACTAGACATGCGCAGTGCATCTACCAGAGTTTAACATTGGTTGAAACACGAACTCGCTCATAGTGTGTAGTCACGCTTCATAATTTCCCACGAATTTCTCGCCAATTGAAATAACCCCTCCTAGATATTACAACGAAAATATTGTCATTTCCATATATACTCAACAGTTAAGGAAATCTCAGAAAACCATGCAGCATAAGAACATCAAAGCAAACAATTATTCAATTTTTATGTTTTTGTTTAGATACATGCCATCGGTTGAGAAAAACGTTTACTTTAGTTTGCTAGCACCAATACCTTTGTTGTGGCACAGTGTCAAGTAACCCAGGGGTCAAAGTCATTTTTCGCAAAAATAACTACAGAGTATTCCCTCATAAACACATGAAAACATGTAAGTTTCAAAACTTGAAATGCAAATTCTTTGAATGTCACATGAAATTAACTTGATAGCCTTAAACATCACATTTCGAAGATGAGAATGCCTTTATCAGTACGGAGTGTGTCCCCAGTCAGCGGCAAATTAGGACTAGCACTGGTTTCGCATACTCTGAATACTGGTGATTTGGCGCCGAGGGATCAGCATCAATATATCCGTCAACACTGCATCGAGAGGCTGGGGGTTTCTTTATAGAGAATACTAGGTGAGTGTCTTTTGATATCAAGTTTACCAGGCAAGACTTTGAGAACGCTTCTTGACATCGCGAGGTTTGCCGAGCGATTCAACATGCGTTCTCAAAGCCGAGCCTGGTAAACTTGATATCAAAATACGCGAACCTGGTATTCTATTTATCAGTTTCACTTCAAACTAGCGATTATGACGTATTTTTCAACTTTTTGTGATGATTCAGCGTCATTAGCGACGTCATTCAAAAGTGCAACGTCATCATGACCTGATAAAGATAACATGCCGTGAGATAGGAAACGTTTATTAGGTTATGTTGAAACAATTCAGTTAATATTCGGGGTGACTGATAAATGCCATTATTATGCGTTGGAGACCCGTAGACATGTCTGATGAGCAAACTGACCGGTCAATGCACACGCCATTGTTTTTGCTGATCCTAGTGAGGTGTGTTCTGGCATTGTCATCCTAGGCCTGGTACTGTCACTTTTTTTACACAAAAAGGCAGGACAACGGACCTCAACGCCTCATCCATGTACACTTGACTGATCAAGTGTCCCTCCATAACTACCAGATCTGTCGTCCTAGGTTTTAAACATCTCCGTCTCCCGAGGGACCTGGCAAATGTTCATGTATGAAAACCTATGTTTGCTCCGTAAATTGATTTTTTGCGAAAAATGGAGTGAAGACCAGTCAACTTCGACATAGATTTACTATGGGGCTATGGGCGCTACAGACCCAAATAAAGCGTCATTATAAAGAAAAATGGTTACATTATGCTATTGTGAAATGCAAAATTCTTTAAATGTTTTAGATCTTTTGTCATAGCCCCTCAAATACAATTTCCATAACTTTTTTGTTGAGTATATACATTCATGGAGGGCATTTCAAACACGTCAAATTGTCTTAGTCTGCTGGCGTATTTCTCAATTTCTTGATTTTTCCCAAGATATCAGGGCTTTGCCAGAAGCTCACACAGGCACAGAACCTGCTGGAGAAATTAGGGGAGGTCTACATGAGTAACATTCTCACAGAGATGTGGGACCTTAAACGATGTATAAAAGCAGAACTGCGGAAATACGGTGCCACACAATTTCTGAACGGAGTTTAGCAGTGTTTATAACCTTAAAGCTGCATAGTCTGTAACTTTTGATCTTCTAATTTTAAAAATCATGTTTTTATTTTTCAAGAACGCAGTAAAAATACTCAAATTCAGGTAAACATTTTACCATTTTCGTAAATCTTAACAAGTTATCACTATCAAAACAACTGCATTTATGTTAAAATTCAGCGGTCTATAATTATTGGAGGGACGCAAATAATTACCAACAAGAGAAAAATACACCTATTTGATAAGATAATTCACTTTTCCATGCAATTTTCAGCTGTACTGAACATTTTTATTGTGAAAACTTAGCTTAATTCTACCTTTACAAATGATTTAAAAAGAAAATAATTTTTTTCGAAAAATGTTCATAGTTACAGAGTATGCAGCTTTAAAACAAACAGACTATTTTCAGTCATTTATACTATACAGTGATTTAGCCGTGCTATATGCATTGTTTACGTCTGTTCGGTGCTTTCATGGAGCATAATTGCCTCGTAAGTATGGACTTTGATTAGAACAGGAATTTAGACTAACAATTGTTACTTAGGGGCCCACATTGGCAAACTCAAAAGTTAACATAAAGCGTAAAGGCATTTTCTCCAAACTTTTTTTTGGGGGGTGGGGGGTGGGGGCCCAGGCCAACATTTAGGGGCAGCGGTCTGTTGGCCCCTGTCAGTCTTAATCCCTGCTATAGAATTGTGTTATGTTTGTTTCAGCCCTTCGTCATTTCAAGGGCCATAACCCTGTTGTAAATTATATACCTAACTATTTCTATGAACCTACCTCAAACATAAGGCAGCAATGACCCAGGGCCAACTTGATCAAGTTCATAGAAATAGTTAGGTATATAATTTACAACAGGGTAATGGCCTTTGACTCATGTCACAATTTCGTAATGTTTTATTTAGATATTAAAATGCTTACAAGTATCCCCATCTTAATATTTCTGAGGAAGTATACAATGCTCGGCCAAGCTTAGAACTTTTTTTCTTTATTTGCTGATTTAAAACCTAGCCTGCGCTTGCGAGGGGCCTTTTCTAGTTACTACTCAATACCTACATAAGAATCCGAAAATATATACATTTTAGGTGTTCTGCTTAGTCATACACTACTACTTCTACTTAAAGCTTCTATTGTAATAATTACAACTGTTTCAATGCTTATAACCAACGATCATCCAAAATTATACAATATATATACGAGTAGGAACCCAGTCTTCCTGAGAAGCACGTCTCAGGAAATTATGGGATTATCTTTTATTTAGTTTTCTTACTATACACCGTAACACATGTTGTGAGTACTCAAACGAGCCGTCTCAACATGAGACGGCTCTGTTGAGTATTCAAAATATGTTATGACTATTGGATATGAATTCACTCATCCAGAGAATTTCTCCTTAGGATGTGAGGGGAAAATTGCGTGCTATTTTTTTTTTTTTTTTTTTTTTTTTACTTTGTAACCATATTACATGTTGTAGGGACCCAAGAATGCCGTCCAAATATATGACGGCTCTATTGAGTATCCAAAACAGGTCCTTAACTGATGAATAGGAGTGCAACCAACCATAGAAATACGTCTGAAGATGTGAAGAGATTATTCTGATTTAATAGTCGTACTTTAAACCAAAACACATATTGTAGGGACTCAAGGGAGCCATATCAATATGAGACGGCTCTAATGAGTATCCAAAACATACTTTTGACCATTGACTAGTAATTCAGTCATCAATGGAAATATCTCTCTAGACGAGAGGGTATAATTCTGAGTTTGTCCTATAACTTTTAACCAAACATGTTGTGAGTACTCCAAAGAGCCGTCCCGCATTGAGGCGGCTCTATGAGTATCATATTCGTGCTTTGAACTGATGGATACGCTTTCTGTCCCTCTGCAAAATGCGACTCCATTTTACAAATAAGAGGGTAATCTTGATTTAAATTTGCAATTTTCAAACTAAATCACATGCTATGGCGACTCAGGAGGGCCGCTCCAGTGTGAGACGGTTCTAATGAGTATCCAAAGCATGTTTAAATGATGGATTGATGTTATGTCATTCATTTAATTAAGCCTCAGGACAAGTGGGGATACTTTAAAAAAATAATAATAAATAAAAAAAAATTGTAGCTCTTAACCAAACACATGTTGTGAGGACCCAGTGGAACCGACTCAAAATGAGAAGATCCTATTGAGTGCTCATAAAAGTGTTTGGACTAATGGTATAGAAAGCGAACGCAATGTCCCGTAAAAGAAAAAAAAGAAGTAAAATTTATATATCCTAGTTAAAAATCTCGTAAAGTGGGTGCTTTGTTTCCTTCTCGGTTAAAATCCTTAAATTTCATTTCGTTAAGGTTAAACTTAGAGATATTCAAAGCGGCACAGTCAAAGTTAAGTCACATTCTGACTAGACCTATCAGAACCTCAGTGGAACCGATGGGACTAGGCCAAGCATGTGACAGTAAGCGTCTCATTGATTGCAAACGGCCGGGCGCAGATCAGCCAAGCACACGTGCAGGATGGCCTGTGCCTCTGTTGTTTACTACTGTGAGTGTAGAGAACTACGGGTTCTCAAACATTTTGTAGATGTACATAACTATTTTGTCTTTGTTTTTGTACGATTTCTTCTGTATGTTGTATATGTGTTTGCATTGTGCTCTCCATATCTGGAGGATAATAAAGTATCTATCTATCTATCTTAAAACCCACATGTATACAGGTGGATAGTAGAATAAAACTGGCTATTATTTCTGATTAAACTGCGTCGTTATCATGGTATATGTTTCCATGGCAACAACTTTACCTTAGCAAATGTCACAATTTTCAAAATACGATAAATCGTTTTCAGATCATGCAAAATCTAGGAAAAAATGAATCAGTGTCAACTTTTCTGTAAAATTCCATTGCACACATGCTACGGATACATTGTAATAAAAAAGTATGTTAGTAAGAAATAGCCAGTTTTTCATGCACCTGACAAACCCGCAAATCTGAAAGTTATCTTTGACGTCATTAGTATAACCTCATGGCGTTTTTTACTTGGCGTGTTAAAGTTTAGACAGTGTATAGTTTCAAAAGACAATATTTCTATGAAATTAGCAGGATAAATTCTAAACACTTCGTCGAGGAAGTGTGTGTAATTAACTAGATGTTGATAGCTTCGTTATTAAGGTTGGTTTTCACAGATTGTGGCTCATTATGCTCAGTTCGTTTTGTAGTATTAACAATTGGCCCAAGGCTTATAGCTGTCTGGATGTGCCAAGGCCATGCTACATGTACCCGAGACTCAGCACTTGTCCGAAATATAAGTCTAATAACATTTACTGCTGTAGTTAATACACTTGTATAAAGGCGTTTAGGTTTTGGTATTTTTCAACGCTATGTTACCCAAGAACTAATTTTCACGTAAAACATATATGTCTGTGCACAGTTTCTATTGTAGCGATAAGAATTGTTCCAAAGCTGATAGCATTAGGGATGTTTCAACGTCATGTTGTCTGAAACCCAGCATTCGTCCAAAACACAAAATTCTATGCACAATTCCTATTGTAGTAATTACAATTGTTCTTAGGCAGATAGCTCCCCGGATGAGTCAACGCTGTTGCGGCAGAGAACACGCATATGTCATCTACATGGTCAAAAGAGCGACAGTTAGATTTTGAAGAGCAGAAATCTATGCAGAACTGCAAGGTCCCAATCTTTTGTTCAATGTTGTTGCCTTTCATATACATGTTCGTGTGTTCTTCATATGTATCCCCATACGTCAAACAACCTGCAGAAATATACGACCAGGCTAAAATATCAAAATATATATTGAGTTTTTAACCCATATAAGCCTAGCGTCATTTTTGTGAAACATCGACAAACAGTGGAAAACGAGACCAGACGCCGCAAAACGCGGCGTCTGGTCAGGTTCTCTACTGTTTGCTTACAGAAGTGTCTTTTAAAATTTGAATAAAAGTGAAAAATACCACCCCAGCAACTCTAAAATTGGAAATGGTCACATCTAATTGATAAGTATGAGACAACACATTCGGCATAAACCATGTGCGCATGACCAGAAAATGTCACAACCACAGACCATAGAGCAATCAATCCATGGAACAACAAGGAAGAAACAAGATAACACAAACAAAGTCACACACCAAAAATAAAGACTGCAATTTAAAGTAAGGAAGAAGGTAATATATCAGGAATCGATACAATCAAGTACCACACCCGACCCAGGACACCACATGGGAAAGTGACAAAAACACATGAAAACATCACACACTATAGAGTCAAGAGGTTAAGCAAAGCAACCCGTTCTCTCTTCCTCAGCGATATAAATCGCTGAGAAAGAGGGAACTGATTGCTACATGTAGCTCAACAAAACCAAGATCAAACCAGGCGCGTTCCTGAGGCATTTTATAGAGTACGCACTCTTGAGGGGGTCTTGGGGGTACTCCCCCTGTATGGGACCAGGCGTGAAGCCCTGTGGCAGAAAATGGTTTTAGGGCATTCCAAAGGGCTAAAAGGAGCCCTCAAGACACGCAACTAAACACCTTTAGCTGCATTTTTCTTCCAAAAATCAAATTAAATACAGACACCCTGTCTTAAGCTGCCACTTAAAAAGAAGACCAAAACTTGGTTTTCAAGACCCATTATTGCTTAATACAGGTAACAAGTTTTGCATGATGATTTCGATCTTCCTTAAGCCACCAATTGTCATTAAGATTTTTTGTCTAATTTTGAGTGGCCACTTAAAACAGGCTTTACTGTAACTAAAAAACCTATACTTGCAGCGTCAAGTTATACGCACATGCGTATTAGCGTACACGAAGATACGCCCCCTGCAAACACCAAATCACCACACCTAATGGAAGCAAGAGCAAACAATGAACTAACAACAGAAGACTTACGGCCTTAAATCGGACAGCAGCGGGGGTCACCTATGCAAAGCATTTTGGAAGTATTTGTTAAGTATTTCATTTCATTATTTGGATTTTCGTGAAAGGACGGAGGCCATAGGATTAGTTCAAAGTGAATGACGTTATCTTCAAAAGGAATTCATGGTGGTCGTTTCTTCAAGCAAATTTTCTCTTATTTTTACATTTTGTACTAAATACATTGTGTCAGGATTACTAAACAAGGAGATTCCGACGAACTGTGAGGTCGTGATATGTTTGGTACTAAATTTAAGTTATAAGTAGACCTCACATGTATATAAAGTGATATCGGTTTTGGGATATACATTGTATCTTACGTCACTATCATAAACGACTTGTGGAAAAGTGGTATAATGAGTTTATTAATCTTTTGGATACATAAACATTCTACATTGCTATAAAAAGCAAAACGCTTTGAGGCGTGATTGTATTCATAATATTGAAAATAAGGATCTACAAATAGGGGTTTCAAGCGTTTACTTACATTTACTACTATATTTTGACACACATAGATGTTCCAGTCAGACTGGATCATTTTACGCCTTACAAATCAGCCTTTTGAAATAAAATGATTTAAACGTCATTACTCAGAGTTCGTGGTACATGATGACTCTTGTTGATGATGTGTATTGTATTTTTGTTACTTTCCCATGTGGTATCCTGGGTCAGGTCTGGTATTTGATTGTATTGTTTCCTGATCTTTGCCGTCTTTCTTACTCTAAATAGTGCGCGATAAGAGATAATAATGAAGCAGATTTACCTTTAGAAATATGAAGAAACACCTACGTATCCAGTGCAATGAATAAAGGAACAGAACCTGTCCATCTACGTATCTCTACCCTTAAAGAAAGACAAAAGTACAAGTATTTTAATGCATCCTGTGTAACGTTTTTTTTTACATTTGAAATCGGTGCAGCTGGTAAATATCTCAGGTCAAAAAGTCTACTGTAGGTTTTCCGTTCAACCATTCTATCTGTGAAAGTATTCAAATAGATCTATGACGATTCTGTACACGACAGTTTGACTCATTTTAATAGTCACAATTTATTTATTCTGTAGGTCGAATAAAGTGCAATCGAAAAATAGATGGCATTAAATGCAAAACGTATCTATTTATCATTCTATTTCCACCGCCTTCCCATATCCTATACGCTATCAATTGTCTGCCTGTCTGGCTGTCTGTATGTTTATCTGCTGCCAAAATTTGAAGGGGTACTGGGATGCCTTTTTATCATAGAACTAGCATGCGTAAACCCAAAGTCAAAATACAATATACAAAAGTTTAAACACAAAAGACAAAAGTAAAAAGCTGAAAGTTAAAACGCAAAAGGCAAAATACAATAAAGGAAAGAAACCTTTCAGAAGACAAAATTTAAAACACAAAAGGCAAAACACAAAAGATAAAGTAAAAGGGCCAAAGATAAAAGTCAAATGAATAAAAAAAAGTATATAAGTACACATATAGCCTTGCAATATAACGATTGTCTGTTCACGCCCTACATTAGACAGACAGACAGACTGGCAGGCAGACAGGTAGGGAGACAGACAGACAGACAGACAGACAGATAGACAGACAGACATGTAGATAACCCCAAGAAACTTATAGGGTGGTGGGTGGGTATAGGGTAGGCAATTGAAAACAGCTTTATGTAAGCAGAATCTAGGGTGAAGAGCCCCTCCCTGGTGATCTCGACCACTGTCCGTTCTATGGCATTGATTATTTTTTTGTTGATGTAAGTTCATTATTCCTTGTTGCTTTCATTGTATGTGGGGTTATTGTATTGTCTTCTAATACTTTGGTGAAGTTCGTAGTGATTTTATACATGTAGTTTTGCAGTCATTTTGCTGAGGAAAAGAGCCAGAAAAACTGACTGATTAACTTTGAATGCTTTCTTGCTGCCGTGTGACTGTCTGTGTACTGTGTCTCGTCATCATTGTGATTATGGAATTTCCTTGTAATTCTTACTTGTTTTCTTATACAGACAGAAAAAAGACAGACTGACAGGTGGAAAGACAGACAGACAGACAGGCGGACAGACAGACCGACAGGTGAATAAACTCAAGCATTTTTGTAGGCGGGGGTGGGGGTTATGGATATGGGGAAGATGGTAGAAAAATGCATTTAGGCAGACAGAAAGGTAGATACACCCAAGAAATGGGTGTGACGTTTGAATCAGCATTTAAACTGACTGAGAGACAGATAACCTCAAGATAGATAGATAGATAGATAGATAGATAGATAAAAAGATAGATAGATAGATAGATAGATAGATAGATAGATAGATAGATAGATAGATAGATAGATAGATAGATAGATAGATAGATACGTTTTGCATTTAATGCCATCTTATTTTTTATTGCACTGTATCAGATCTAGACCTACAGAATCAAATCTCAGAATTAATTTCTGTAACAATTTAAATGGGTCGATATAAATGGATCGAACTATTATAGTCAGTCGAACTGTATTATATTGAATAGTACTGGGTCTATGTGACTACTTTCACAGTGAGAACCCAGTATGTAGCATAATCAAACTGGAAGCCTCCGGTAGACTTTTTGACTGTGATAGTTACCCGCTGCATCGATTTCAAATATATAAAAAAACTAACATTACGACGGATGAATTAAAATACTTATACTCTCGTCTTTCTTTCCTCGTTTGCTCTCCTCGTGAATTGCGCCGTTTAAAATGTGCAAAATTGTACACAAAACAGAAAACTCAACATACAAAAGTAAAAAAATCAAAAGGACATAACACAAAACACAATGTCACATATAGGCTTCCGTACATCGGAAAGCCAATGAAACGTTTGTGTGTGTGAACCGGGCATGGAATTGCAGTCAATCACAACTACGTTATCGCTCCTAGCTCATGGTATCCGTGTATTTGTCGCATTGACGACGAGCGATGACTCAGATGAGCATGCGCTTCTGAGCTGTCTCAGCAGAGCCTTTCCTTGAGTAAAAAATAGTAAGTGAGTATGATCAGGAAATACCACAATCACAGACCTGTGTAAAACGGCCACTCTCAAAAGGACCAAATATGGGGTTTCAGGAGTAATTATCGCTTAATGCAGGTCAAACGTATTGCAGAATGCTCCGAGGGGAGCACTCTGCAATACTTTTGACCTTCATTAAGTACCATTTGTCATTAATATCTTTGTTTTGTCTATTTTTGAGTGGCCGTTTTACACAGGTTTTACTGTATTTGCAAAGAAAAGACGTAGATAAGGGGTTCAGAAAAAACAACAACATATGCTTCTTGCTTCCCTGGATATCTACGCAAGCCCATTCAAAGAATCAATTTCACGGATATGCGCTTAGTATCAGTATCTCATGGCTCATACCATTGATCACTGAGTGCATGTTTCACTCGAAGTACTAATGAAACTTACTTGAGAGACATGATTTCGTAGAGGGGTTGAAGCTGTATCCCGGTGTGCACACACAAATCTTACTGCCTGGCTCACAGATAGTATCGGGTTCATTACAATCGGTGTCGACGTCACACTCATCGTGGTAGTTTTCTGTAAAAAACAACAAAAAAAAAAAACAACAAGAGAAGTAAACATGGTCAAGGAAATACTTAGTGTAGTAGGCTCAGGCTGGGTCGGGCTAGGATTGAGCATCTAGTCGCGGACCGACAGCCAGACTTAAATATAGTTTACCACAGCCCCTGGGAAAACATGAGACTCCGCGTTGTGTTTTTGTGCTAAAATATATGGCAGATTTCCCATGAGCCGAGGTAACAGGGTGTTTACTACAAGTTCGAATTTCTGGATTTGAGGCCTGATTGAGTTGTGGAAAAAGAATACAAGTTGTATTTAGAAATGGCAATTTATTAAGACAAGTAAATTCTATAATATGAATCTATATGCTCTGAATTATGGTTTAGAAATTCTTGGTGATTAGAATGGGCATTGACACTATTGGAGTCCCACTAAGGACTAGCGTGTCAATCTGGTTTGAAGTTGTCCCATAAGGCCAATAACATAGACTGAAGGGCTCAACACTATGTTTGGCCCCAGCACAAATGATTCCCGTTGATTAAGATCACATTGTATTTCAATATAATGTGGTAATATCAATGCTGGAATGATACTGGTTATAAGTATCATTTTGTTGTCAAAAATAATGTATTTCATTATCAAAGGATATATGCAAATATATCTGATGAAAAAAAGCTATTTAACCATATTACAAACAGAAGGACATCTGGTACAAATAGTAAGTCACTAAAGGGAAGTAACTACTCTTTCAACAAGTTTGAGCTTTTTAAAAGGGAGCATAACTACCCAACAAGTTTTAGCTTTCTAAAGTATCTAACAAACAGGTTTCTATCACATTCCTCCCTTGTTGTCTTTAAATTTTACATAAGTCAAATATAAATATTCTATTCTACTGATAGAAACATTTTGAGTAAATAAACAATTCTAAAGTAATCTATGATCAGTTACATATTTAATCACTTATCAAACTTATCCCTACATACAGATCATCATCATACAGATGAAGTCTACTTCCGGTGGCGGGAAGATGGCGTCTTTCTGAAGGCTCTACTTAAAACTACTTTTTCACTCTCTTATCCATATACATTTATTATTTTTTCCTGCTGAAAACATATATTATGTATTCTTTTTGATCTGTGATTGCACGATCATCTAAGTAGTGCCTCCTACATTATCTTATAAAACTCAAGCGTTGTGCATTATGACAGCCTCGTTTTCAAATTGCTAGAATGTAAACTTCCGGAAATCCTTTTTCCAACTCTCTAGCCGAGTACAGGTATGAATGGCCCTTATTTCTGCTTGTTTCTCTCGGTTATTCTCTTGCTCATTAGGTATAAAACATCTGAGCATGAAAGAGCACAAGATAAGCTCCCGGCAACCATTAAAATCAATCTTGGGAACCCTAGTTTTTCAGTGTGTACCCAGTTTATCACCACTTTGAAATGCATGAAACCCAAACGGAGTGTCTGTAAAGGAAAGTTGGTCTTACTCTATCTCTGTACATTACTACTAGCAGAATCATATGCCCCTGAGCCAAACCCAGGCCCGCGGCCAGTCAAATTTCCATGTGTTGTTTGCCAAAAGGCTGTGAGATGGAACACACCAGGTGTATGCTGCGATAGCTGTGACAGATGGTATCACCAGCATTGTATGGGAATGCCTGATTCAGTGTATACAGGTCTAAAAAATGTGAGCTGGGAATGTTTTCACTGTGGTGTCCCAAACTTCTCTCTTAGTCTTTTTGACACTCATATCTTCGAAACCAGCAACACCTTCTCTTACCTGGATGAGACAACAGAATCCAATCTTAGCTTCTCTAATCCAGTGGCGACATCTTCTCCAAATAAAGTAACACCAAGCAGGGAGGACCTACCATTGAGGATTCTTGTACTAAACTGTCAGTCTATTAAAACACCAGGGAAGCCTGCACAGTTGATGACAGTGATTGAGTCAACACAAGCAGACATAGTGATAGGCTCCGAGTCATGGTTGGATCCCAGTATCAGCTCATCTGAGGTTTTTCCACCAAATTTTACCAGCTTCAGGAACGACCGAGGTGGAAAGGGTGGCGGCGTTTTTCTGCTTGTCTCAAACAAGTACGACAGCCAGGAACCTGAAGAGCTGAAGGCGGGTGATGAATGCGAAGTGGTCTGGGCCAAGATTAAGGTGCATGGATCGAAAGATCTCTACATTGGTTCGTTCTACCGCCCACCAGATAATCATGATCCTGATTACATCGGACATCTACAGAAGTACCTAGAAAGAATCCCAACATCAAATGGGGCCCACCTCTGGCTTGGAGGTGACTTCAACCTGGGTGATATAGACTGGAAAAATGAATGCACAACAACCTATCCTACTCATGGTGCCCAATGCCGCCAATTGCTGACTGCATCTAAAGACGCCTTCCTGACACAGATGGTAACAGAACCAACACGGATAACGGAGTTGTCATCTAGTATACTAGATTTATTTTTCACAAATAATGACACATTGGTCAATCAAGTCAGAGTTCTACCTGGAATATCAGATCATGAGGCAGTGTTCATAGAATCGAGCCTTCGTCCTATGAAGAAAATATCCTCTCCACGCCGAGTATACAAATACCACAAGGCAGACTATGAAAATTTCAGGAAAGACTTTCAGAAATTTAGTGAAGAATTTGTGGAACAAGTGACGACTATGGACATCCAGACCATGTGGAACAAATTCAAAACTACCATCCATACCCTAATGGAGAAGCATATTCCACACAAGACCATTAGAGGAGACAAGAAACCCAAACCATGGATCACAAAAAGTGTCAGAGCCATGCACAGGAAAAGGGACAAATTATTCAAGAAACAAAGGTCATCCAAGCGTTCGAAAGACATCAGTAGCTACAAGACTATGAAGGCAAGGGTACAAAAAGCTGAACGACAAGCGTACTGGAACTACCTGGACAAGATGTTAGATTTTGGAGACCCGGAAACTGAACACCAAACTGGAAAGATGAAACGCTTCTGGTCGTTTGTAAAATCACTGCGGAAGGACAACAGTGGAGTCGCCCCTCTTAAAGACCAAGGAAAGATTCATGCTGATCCGGTTGACAAGGCAAACATCCTTAATAGGCAGTATGAGTCGGTCTTCACCAAAGAGAAAGAAGATGAGGACACTCCAGTCTTAGAAGGAAACACTTATCCAGAAATGCCAAATATCATGATCAGCCAAGAAGGTGTCCTTAAGCTTCTGAAGAAGATAAACCCTCACAAGGCAAGCGGACCCGACATGATACCTGCACGCATTCTTAAGGACTTATCTGACGTCATTGCCCCCATCCTCACTATAATATTCCAGAGGAATCTTACACTCGGGGAGGTACCAGAGGACTGGAAGTCAGCAAATGTGACCCCCATTTTCAAAAAAGGAGATCGGTTCAAGGCCAGTAATTACCGACCAGTATCACTGACTAGCATCTGTTGTAAGCTGCAAGAGCACATCATCACCAGCAGTGTAATGGCACACCTTGAAGAGCATCAAATACTAACAGACTGCCAGCATGGTTTCAGGGCCCGGCGTAGCTGCGAAACCCAACTGCTCACACTATGCCATGAGCTTGCAGAGACAATCGACAAAGGGGACCAGATGGACCTCGTTATACTGGACTTTGCCAAAGCTTTTGACCGAGTACCCCATAGAAGACTCCTGGGCAAGCTTGATCACTACGGAATCCGAGGTAGCACCCACCAGTGGATTACGTCATTCCTAAGACAAAGGACACAACAGGTCATCGTGGATGGAGCAACATCTGAGAAAGCACCAGTGCTAAGTGGTGTGCCCCAAGGAACAGTACTAGGGCCACTACTCTTTCTTCTATTCATCAACGACCTGCCTGCAAGTGTGAACTCAAAAACCCGACTATTCGCGGATGACTGCATTATCTACAAGAAGATCAATAGCACGCAAGACTGTCAACAACTCCAGCATGACTTACACTGCCTAGCTCAATGGGAGACAACCTGGGGGATGGCTTTTCACCCGGACAAATGTAATGTGCTGCGAGTCACAAGAAGAAAGCGTCCCGTTTGCTACAGTTATTCGCTGAAAGGGCATCAACTGGAAGAAGTGACCACTGCAAAGTACCTAGGAGTGGACATGTCAAACAACCTCCTATGGAAGGACCACATAGACCGAATAGTGAAGAAGGCTAACTGTACGCTTGGATTTCTCCGAAGGAACCTGCGAATCAGCAACACAGACACAAAAGCTGCAGCCTACTCAGCACTAGTTCGGCCCACATTGGAATATTGTGCCTCTGTATGGAGCCCACACACAGAACAATCAAAACACAAGCTGGAAATGGTACAAAGGAGGGCTGCCAGGTACTGTGCAAACAGGTATCACAATACCAGCAGTGTGACAGAAATGCTAGGAGATCTTCAATGGGAAACACTAGAGTCTAGGCGAAAGAAGATACAACTGACCATGCTCTTCAAGATCGTAAATGACCTAGTCGACATCCCTGCAGAAGAATATCTGTCCCCTGCCAGCACACGGACTAGAGCACTACACTCCAAGAAGCTCCGGCAGTATCCTGCTAAATCAGATACATTTAAATACAGCTTCTTTCCCAGGACTATCCCGGCATGGAACTCTTTACCAGCTACTATAGCTGAGGCCCCTGACTTGGTACACTTCAAGCAGGGGCTGTCCAGTCTTACATTCTAACTTCTAAATAAGGGTAGGGGGCAACCCGCAAGTAGGATCAGAGGGTTCTCGGAGCTGTGCCGGTTGGGCGACCATACCCAGAGGCAGTTACTGTAGCCGGATTGGTCTGACCACCCAATGAAGATCTGAAAATCGGGTTGCAATCTTTCCTTTCTTTCTACACTTTTCTCAATAACTATCTTTCTGCCTGTCCTATTTTTTCCATCTTTTTTCTTTTTCTAATCCGCCACCAGAGACATAATATTCAAGAGTGAATGCAGTCTCTTAAGAAACAGATACAGATACAGATCAAAGCTAAATATGAAAAATATGCAAGTAGCATTCAATAATTAAGATTGTACATCTAATCTGGAAAGTCTCTTTTGCGGCACCTGATCACATAACCACGTGTCATTTTGATACAGGACCACATAACCATACATATCAAAAGTTCAATTTTGGGGTAATAATCTCCCCTTGAGTTATCATGAATTCTGTGTTTCAGATTAACCACAGCTTCTTAAGCAGTCTTAAACAAGACAGATGGCTGAAAGCTGGGATAACATGAAAACTCCTGTTTAACTGGCATATAATGACAAAATGTATTTAAATAAAGGAGACATGATAACCTTTAACCTCTTTACTTTCAAAATCAAGAGGCAAAGCATCATTTTTTTCAAAGACCCACAGTGTGACATGCCATTGGCGTCAAATGATACCTCGGAAGCATTTGACGATTAAAGTTGAGCTGAGTCGCCATGGGATATGTTAGAACATGGGACCTCAACAACAACTTCAACAAGGTCACATGTATAATGGTCTTCTAAAGACACTGATGTCTGTAACTGTCTGTGTTCCAAGAAAATATCAGCTGTGAAACTGATTTAACTCTGGTACTATTTCTGCCATAAGGTTTGAACCTTTTAGTTTTATTGACATGTCTGGTCAGCTTATTGCTATATGAATTATCATGTACTTTTGTAGAACTTTCTTGTTGCAAACAGTAATGACAGTCATTGAAAGTTTTCCTTCCTATAGCAATCTCTATAGTTTCATGTATAATTTGAGGACAGTGAAACAAAACATGGTTTGACCAGCCCTTAATGCCAAGACCATAAATAAACTGCTTGATAATAAGGGGCTGTAAGTCCCGTATTAGTTGGTTAGGTATGCTTTTAAAGCTAAACGTTTTAAATCTCAACCATAAGCTGTAACAGTTTCACCCTCAATTAATTTTCTGTTATAAAAAAGCTTCGATATAGCTATGCAGAGAAGGCTCAAATCTTTGATATAGAGCTTGTTGTAAGAGAGCAATGGAAGCTGACTGACAAATGTTTCATGTTGAAGCAGACCATTGATATACAAATTCAGCAACATGGTATCAAATATTTTGCACGCAGACCCCTCCCACTCAACCCTAGGGGTCAACAGGTCAAATTAAACTTTTTTCAGAGCATGGCCATGTTGCATGTCAAATTAAAGGGGAATTTCGAGTGCAGCAACATGGTAGCAAATATAGTGCCCGCAGACCCCCACACCCCTGAATCTGGGAGGTGAGTTGAAAAGTTCAAAAATCAACTTTTTCAGAACATGATCATATTGCAGGAACACAAATGCAGTAATATGGTACAAATATTTTGCCCCCTCTTCCGACGCACACCCCCCCTCCCAATCTAGGTGTCAAAATTTATCTTTTTCAGAACAATTTCATGTTGCATATCAAATTAAAGGGAATCAAAAATGCAGCAACATGGTAGCAAATATTTTACCCGCACATCAATCGACCCCCCCCCCTCCCAGATCCCCATCGCACGACCCTGGGGGTCAAAGGTCAAAATTCAACTTTATAAGAACATAGTCATATTGTATATCAAACTAAAGGGAATCACAAATGCAGCAACATGCTCGCAGATATTTTGCCCGCAGACCCCCCCCCCCAATCTAGGTGTCAAAATGTCAAACTTTATCTTTTTCAGAACAATTTCATGTTGCAAATCAAATTAAAGGGAATCACGAATGCAGAAACATGGTAGCAAATATTTTGGAACAATTGTTTATTGTAAGCTTTATTTTTCGATCTGTTGTTATGTTGCAAATGAATGATATATTCTAATGAACCGCACACTATTATCAGGACCTATACAAATGTATTTGTATCTGGCGAAAGGTAACTGGCCTATGAAAGAGTAAAGAGGCCAATAAACGATAAGCACCAGTATCTGGCAGCTCTCTAGAGCCAAGTGGTTCTGTGAGGTTGTACAACTTAGTATTTTATGATTTATAAGTTTCTCTAAAATAATCCTTCTTTGAGGATATAAATTCGATAAATTTGCATTGTTTGACTTCTGTTTTGCCAGGCGACATATCCGATTCTCGGAATTCTAGTTTACAATCTCCAGAGGAAAGTACAAACGCACAAGTTTCAACCAGATGCTAAAATCTGAGTTGTTCTTGATTATTTCATTCAACGTAAGATTAAAAGGTTGGTATCTTTAGACAGACAAGTGTCTTCTGAAGTAAAGTCACTGTAGTTTTGCTTATTCTAAATTGAGTTTTCGGGCTGTTTTTGATGAGCCAAATACGGTACCTCAGCAACTATTATAGCGTTACATTTTTTGTCTTTATATAAAGATACACGCCTTATTTTTCTTAAACTTAAGTGTGTAGCTAGTTACTGTGGTATTGAGATTCTTCATGCATTAACGGAATCGACAAGTAGAAAACGTATTGAGACTTAATGTTGCTACTTTCAAATTTAAAAATAAGCCTAATCAAAGCGCCGTCACTTAACGTTATATCTTTTTTAATCTCAGTGGACATTAGGGACGGTATGCTTTAATTTGAAGTCTGCATTACGTCGCTGTCTGCAATTGCAGACAGCGACGTATGAAGTCTTTAAACGAATGTTAAGTTAAAGACATATAGAGTGTCTATGAGATCAGTCTCGAAAATGCAGTTTTACGAACTATTTACGAGGTTTCAGTCTCAAGTAAAGTATTTTCAAGAAATGTTGATAAGATTTCAGCCTCAAATAAATGTAGTTTCCCCAAATGCTTCCGAGGTTTCAGTTTCGAATAATGTAGTTAAACGAAATGTCTTCGATGTTTCCGTCTTGAATAATGTAGTTTTACGAAATGATTACCAGGATTTAGTCTCGAATAATGTACATGCAGTTTTACGGGGTCATCACTATTTGCAAAAGTATAGGTTTCTCCAAAGCAAAGGGTTTAAGATAATGCACTGGCCAAATCTTCGCCCTTGATTGCTGAAACAAAAAAATTGCTGCATGGAAGTTGCAACGTATTACCGCAGAGAAATAATCAAATCGTCTTAACATACTACGACCAACAAAGAAAATAGCTGTTAACTAAGCGACAATCAGGGCTAAAAAGAAACCATTAGTTGAGCCACGGATGGTCCAGCTAAAGGCAAGCATCAGGCACCAAACCATCGATGAAGTATTAGCTCATTCGCTGCTCAACTTGAGGTTTTCTATAGCTCTGACTATCTGGGAGTCGTGAGTCATTTTCTTTGTTTCATCTTTAACAGTAACAGAATCTAGGGCGAATATTTGGCGTCAGTAAAATGCAATTCAACCCCCCCCCCTCCAGTGGCTTGGGCAGCTGTCCATTTTAAGGTGGTGGTTCTGTTGTTGTTGATTTTTTGTTTTATGTACCTTCAATTGTTTGCAGTGGTTCTGTGTTTGGTATTTGTTTTTTTCCGTTTTGGTAAGCATACTTTGTGTCACTTCTGTATTTGCAATCATCTTGACTAAGAATAGACAGCTGGTTGCTTTGCTTTAATTGTATTCCTGGTGTCTTGTTTCTGTTAATGTCGTGCGTCGGTCTGCAGTGGGTGATTGAGGTATTTCCTGATCATACGCACTTTCGTTTTTTAGGTACAGGCTCTTCATTGAATATGAGGCCTGACCTACCGTTATGTAGTAAAAGAGGAAACATTACAGTACTATGCATCGTGCGGTATCTTTTCTGCATCTGCACGGTCTGCATATGTCCCATAAATAGAGAATACTAGGTGAGTGTCTTTTGATATCAAGTTTACCAGGCAAGGCTTTGAGAACGCTTGTTGACATCGCGAGGCTTGCCGAGCGATTCAACATGCGTTCTCAAAGCCGAGCCTGGTAAACTTGATATCAAAAGACGCGAACCTGGTATTCTATTTATCGGTTTACCCATTGTTTCACTCTTCAAACTAGCGATTATGACGTAATTTTCGATTTTTGTGTTGATTCAGCGTCATTAGCGACGTCATTCAAAAAGTGCAACGTCATCATGGCCTGATAAAGGTAACATGCCGTGAGATAGGAAACGTTTATTAGGTTATGTTGAAACAATTCAGTTTATATCAGGGGTGACTGATAAAATGGGTTACTGTTTGTTTTTTTCTGTTTTAAGAATTTCTCGCCAGACAGTGTCCGTTGCTTTAAAAACTTACTTGTCGCGTCTCCATAATACTTGAGCCCAGCGTCACTCGTCATCTGACCGACTTCCTTATATTTCTCCCTACAACCAATGCAATCCTTGTCTCTACTGTTATACATGTGACTTCTACAATCGCTAGTCTGAGCACATTTAGCGGCACAAATAAGTGTTGATGCCAGTTTCACATTGAAAACTACATCATCTTGTTGACAAACGTGATCTTGTAAGTTTGTTTTCATATCATAATTGTGATTCTGGTACATTTTGTAAATAATTCCAAATGTAAAACCAAGGTGTACAAATAAACATATAGCGCTTAATGCCATTGCCATGTTTATGTCCTTTGTATCATTAACTGTATCCGATTATTGGCCGGGTAACATCGCATTTCATTTTTCAGCCTCTTTTATATGTTGTCGTATTAGGGTGCGCGAATATTAATTGCGCCAATGCACTGGCTTTGCTATGAAACAAGTCATTGTGTTTTATGTTCGAACAGGCAATTAGCACGGCTCATTTATTCATTTGAAAAAAGCTTGTTAATGTTTTATGTATTTTACAGACACCTTTGTTTCATGTGGCCCCACGAAGGATGGGCGATGTCATCTAGGCAACTGCAATAATTGACTACATGTAACTTACATACGACCGAACATGGATCGAGTTTCATCGTGTCACTGTGTTTTGTTCTTGAACAATACAGCTACTGTCCTGCCAGCCAAGAATGACGGTGACGGCATGTTTTGTTTACAAAGATATCAGGGACTTTTAATTGATAGATCACTTGTGTATTGATAGGATCAAAACACAAGTTATCTGTCGATTCGCGGTAGCTCAAATGGAGTGTAAAGTTAGTGTTTTACTTAATAATTGTAAATAAAATATATCGTCACTGCCACTCTTGGTTGGCACGACAGTAGGGCATTAAGCATCCGCTAAAGCAAAAAAATAATAAATAAAGAATCTTTCGTTGGACCCGTTGGAGCTGATCGAAACAGTGTGCAGGCAACGTTCCGAAACGACTTAAATGTTGACTGGATGGAGTTGCTCTGTAATAAATTTGTAGGCTTGAGAATCACCAGATATATGGAAAAAAAAACTTTATGCGCTGCTTAGTACTGGTTCAAATACTGAAAGACATGGAAAACGTCACGACATGCCTGACTTAAACATTGTTGACTGGGACGTAAAACATAAACACAAAAAATATACTGAACAAGACCAAACTCTGCTCTGGACCTGCGAAGCCGGTGCGTATCGGTGTGTGAACAGTCGATATGCAAAGTTCAAATATACAGGAATGAAATCAGATTACATCCAAAATAACACAATGTAATCTTCAGTAGGTGACTTAAAAAATTCTAAGTTAAACACTCAAAAATATATTATCACGTAAGATAATTTTACTCTATTTCAATATTCCTGCCAAAGGCCTTTACCAGACAAAATATGCACTTCAGTATCAACTACATAGTCTCTGTTCCACCATTTTGAATTTGTTTATATTGATGTGTGACATCACGTTGACATAAACGTCGCACCGCTTTTCCCGTAAAAGTGGCAAAAGAAACCTGTTTCATGCTCACCCTTACAGAGACTATGTAGTTGATACTGAAGTGCATGTTTTTCTTGTTAAAGGCCTTTGGCCGAAATCTTGAAATAGAGTAACATTATCATATGTATTTAACATTGTTCCCTATGGAATATAAATGAATATTTTATATTATCAAATGTGCATAAATATAGGATGTACATGTTCAATGTGTCAACAATCATAATACAAAGTTTGATAAATAAAGTAATGAAAACTGCTTGAGTTACAGATTACACAAACAATACACCCCTAAGCATTTCGGATGGAAAAAAATGTCTAAGTTCAATATCCTTAAAAATAAGAAAATGTTTATCAAATTTGCACAAAAAGGAGAGGCACATGTTAAATGTATGAACAATCATTATGCAAAGTTTGAACATTAAGGAATGAAAACTCTTAGAGATACATATAACCATCTAAGCATTTCTAACAAAAATATCTAAGTTCAAGACCCTTCAATGATGAAAAAAATATTCATGAAATGTGCATAAAATAGAAGGTGCACATCTTCAATGTGTAAATAATCATTATGCAAAGTTTGAATATAAAGTAATGAATACTTTTGGAATTACAGATTACACAAACTAGGCACCCACTAAGCATCTCGGAAGGAAAAATGTCTAATATGTTCTTGAAAGGGTATCCTGTGGAAGCAAAGACTGCACCAAAGAATTGAAACTAGAGTGTGCATATAACCTGGGCCAGACTAGCTAGTTTCTGCCATTTAGGCTTCATCAGTGACCCTCTAAGTTCAACACCCGTCAAAAATGGAAAAATATTTATTAAATAATAGTAGGTGCATATTTTCAATGTGTGAACAATCATTATTCAAAGTTTGAATATAAAGTAATGAATACTTTTGGAGTTACAGCTTACACAAACTAGGCACCCACTAAGCATCTCGGAAGGAAAAAAAATGTCTAAGTTCAACACCCGTCAAAAATGGAAAAAATATTTATTAAATGTGTACAAAATGGTAGGTGCATATTTTCAATGTGTGAACAATCATTATTCAAAGTTTGAATATAAAGTAATGAATACTTTTGGAGTTACAGATTACACAAACTAGGCACCCACTAAGCATCTCGGAAGAAAAAAATGTCTAAGTTCAACACCCGTCAATGCATCGATGCCTCTGAAAAGCTTGTTGGATGAAAATCATAAATTGCATAATTTTTATGAATAATTCAGTTCAGAGGGGTCAAAATGAAAATTTCTAAAAACAATTAAAACAGTCACACAGATTTTGGAGACAAGAAATTACTGACTGCGTGCTTTAAGTGATGTTAAAGAGATCATCAGTAACCAGAGTGACCTCCATTTTTGCGAATGCTTAGACGTCGCGTCAGTTGTTGGTGATAATTTTAAAAACGTAGGGTCCTCTCTATTGAAAGTTCACTATTTCACTTATTCCACTACACATTTCTACAAACTAAACATCATACGAAAGGCCATTAATTATATTTGACATTGATAAAAAACCAAGACCAATTAAGATACAAAGAAAAAGTTATCACTAACATATTCTGAATAAAGTGCCAATTTTTGGCATGTAGAAACGTAACAGAAATCGTTTGGCGGAGTGTTTCTAAATCCAAAAGCTATAACTAATAATGCATGAAATCTTGTAATTTTTCCTGCACAATTACGTTTTGTGCTTATCCTCACGACGACATGTGTGAAATTGACGTTAATTGGCAAACTAATCTGAAATAGCCACCCAAGCAAAAAAAAAAAAAAAAAAAACGGAAAGTGTAGAGATTTAAAGAAAACGTTGAAAACATGGGTTCTGTGATTTTTTTTGGTGCATTACTTTTTAGTGTTCTCATGTTTTTGAAATTCGAAGTATATCACAAAAATGCGTTTTCAAAATTGAATTAGAATTTGGATTTATTCGTGATTTTTTCCATATGTAAAGCAAATTTTTTTTAATTTGCTATGTCTAGTGAAAATTTCACACTCACGCAAATGCCGTCTTCATAAATATGAGTCATTTATTCAATACCAAATGAAAAGATGTTTCTTGAATCTTATTTCTCTCTAAATAAGATATGTAAATGCGTTTTTCATATGCTCTGTGCTGTTTTTAAATTAAGAGAAATGGATAAATATTTATTAAAATATCGCTAATATTCTTTGTCTAGTGAAAATGTCACAAACGTCGTTTTTACTTTACAAATCGCGGCGTAAAAACGTTAACATTTTAGCGTTATAATATGCATAAATGTCAAAAACTTAATCGCGCTTTTCCTAAAACTTATATACCTATGCATCAGTATGTTCTCCTATATTTAAATAAACCTTCCTTTTTAAAGGAGAGCTTGCCTAGTCTAAAAACAGCATGCACATCTTGTATGTTGAGAACACCTCAAAATTTGATTACTTTTACACTGCTCTTAAACAACGTCATAGACGAACATTAACAATAGTTATTGCGTCGGTGGGTAAGATACTCTTCTGGCAAAAGAAAAACACAAACAGTTATCTAAAGTGGCACCTAGCGCCATACACTGAAGGACATTAAAACGCAAAAAATGATTTTAATAAAATTTACTTATTTTTAATGTATAAATTTTTTGAATTTTTACAACAATGAACAAAACATGTTTTTAATTCCATGCCAAAATAATAAATAATGTTAAGACAACAATTTATCGAATAGCAATACCCTTAGATTCTAAAGTTGCAATATGAAATTTGTCTAGAAATCAGATGTGATTTAAAGTAATTGTATTAAAATATTTTGATTTAAAATCTGGATACAAATTACCCTCAAAGCCCTATTATTTGTCTGGAATTGACGATAGCCAGCCAGAATGCATATCGTCGATGCAAATATCATTGATACACTTGATGTAAGTTGCCGTCTAAACGTTGGGCTGTCATTTTTGGTTAACTTGACCTGCGTCGATATCTAACTGTCCCTGTAGCCTGATAACGATCTCTTCGGCGTTGCATAGTTGATAGCCTTTCTTAAAGGCCTAGAACTTTTCAAATAGTCATTTCATTTTTTTCGTATAAACATATTCCTACTTTGTTGCTTGTCTATAGGCTAGGCTGGTGCTAAGTTTTGATAATCATACAACTCCACTGAAGACAAGAACATTTATAGACTAGCCATAAACATAACCATTTGGAAAAGAAAAAAAAATATTACAATGTTTTACGTGTATTAATGACAACTTTTGTCATCCGACTGGTAGCTATTCTATATAGTTGACTAATGGCAATTATAATGACCCACTTCAAATCGAACTGTAGTTACTATTATAGTAACTTAAGTTCGATTCAAACATTGGCGTCACGAACCTAATATAAATCAAGGGTGGGTCAGAGCACCGTTACTCTTTAAGCTTGTCTGGTTCCCTCCTCTAGACCTATCTAGCAAGATGGGTTCAAGATCTATCAATAGCCTCAAAATGTTTTTATTTTACAAAATAGATCCTTGATGTGTTTTATTTGCGGTCCCTCTTATTAGTAATTGTTAATTAGAGTAGGCTGTGCAGTTTATGCAAACGCTTTTTGTCTATGATGAAGAATTGAGAGGGGGGCATACAGGGCTATTCACTGTGTTTACTTGACAACTAATTTAAAGGTTGCGACTGTAGCCATTCGGGTGTAAACGGGCGCACGCATCTATTATGTAAGAACTTTAGTAGCAGCTTAAGTTCGATTCGAAGTGGGCTAATATCATTCCAATTGCGCCAGATCGTTCATGTTCAGACAATCGTGACATGAATAATAAAGTTATAAAACTGAAGCTACAGCTACATGTCAAAGAGACCCAGAAGTATATGCAACATGTCATGACCCCAAAATATATCCTCACACCAAATTTGGGATTCCTACCTCATACTATATACAGATATGCTCTGGGCTCAACCTTGCTAGAACTGAAGCCAGAGGTCAAGGTCACAGTGACCTGGAACCAGTTGGTAACTCGCCAGGGCCCAAGATGTATCTACATACCAAATATAGAACTGCTACCGTAAATAATATAGGCGATCTGCTGTGGGTGAATTTTTTCAAGACCTGACTCCTGCGATCAAGGTTACAGTGGCTGAAAGCAGTGAGCAACATTCCATGACCCCAACATATATCAACACATTGAATTTGGGGGTCAATATGTCATATAATATAAGACATGCTCTTTACACTATGTTTTGCTTGCTGTCGGTGAGTTGTCTTGTCGGTGAATTGTTTTTGCTTACATACGACCGTTATGCAAACAGTATGTTATATAAATATACAACCAGGTACATGGTATCACTATTCGGAAACAAATGCCTGCGGCGAGAGCCCCGATAGCAATAATATAAAATAGGTCACTGGCCAGAATTAATCCGAGACATCTGGATATTCAGTGACCTTTACCCCTGTTTTCAGGAATCTTCAGGAAATATATCACAGGAGCTGGAAATTCAATCCTTATTCACTCCTATAGCCCCCAAACCGAAAGCCCATAATATCATTACGTAATGACATTTAAGCTTTTGGTTATGAGGCTATACATGTAATGTAAGAACCAAACTTCAAGCTCCTGTGAATATATACAACCAGACGTCACACCCACTCGCCACTCAGTGACATTGCCGCTTAAATCGATGTTTTTTCAGATGTTTTGCAAAACATATAGTCCAAACGCTATAGAAGCTACAATTTTGAAAGAAAATTACCAAATGAAAGCAAATTGGTTTACGCAATAAACATTTTTATTGTAGTTTCTCGGTTTCTGTTGTGTTCTTATTGCATTAATTAAAACGCAAACACAAATTAAAATGACAGTTTTCGGTGGCGTCAACGTTAGCCTATATGGGAATAGTGGTATTTTAAAATTTACATTCACTTTTGAACGCGTTCTACTTGAGAACCGAAAGTGTAATTATTTTAATTGCTTCTGTCTATTTGCTCTTCATCCCTGTAATTTTTTATAAAATTTAACCCACTAAGTTTGTCATGGTATTTTTTTCAAAAATTCTGGAAATTTCCTGTCGCACTATGTCCCGAGCCTAGTAGTAGTCCACTCATTGGAAGCCTACCGATGAAAAGGGTGTGTCAGATCAAACATGACGTGCTCGAATCTCAATTAAATTAATAATAGTAAGTGAGTATGATCAGGAAATACCACGATCACAAACTGCAGACAACCCCGTGGCGCCGCGAGGAAGAGCCGCTCAACCATCACGATACACCAGGAAGACAAATTAAGCAAAGCAATCAGCTTTCTCTTCCCCATCAAGATGATTGCAATACTAGAATGGACATAAAGTAACGTAAAACAAAACATAAACAATTACAGACTCTTTAAGAGGATTATAGATTTAGCTACATTAGCTAGTCTACCATGTGGTCCTCTAGACATATTTACATATATACAAATACATACAATATAAACAATAAAAAGGACATACAACACTTGCACTACTTCAATTACAAATGTTAAAAAAATACATTGAGAACGGGTTGTGGTATAAGAGCACTAATTTTGCTTGTACATTATTTTGAAATATAAAATATTTATCTGATATGTCACATGTATGTGGCAATACCTTTAAAACTATATTTCAAATATGTTCTTTTACACATCGTTCAAAATCTTTAAGAGATGCTGATTTCTTAACAGATTCTGGCAAAGTATTCCATAGCCGCGGTGCAGAGGAGGAAAATGAGCCGTCGTACATTGCCTTCTTTGACCTAGGCACTGCTAGAGAGCCGCTTGTCGTAGATCTGAGTGTGCGATTATGAGATTGTGATATAGGAGTAAGGAGGCAGGGCTCGAAAGTATCACTCATTCGCTCGTATTTACGAGTGCCTCAGGCTGCAGGGCAAGTGAAAATTTTGATATTTCTAGTGAAAATTAATTTCTTTCCCATGTATATTGTCGTATTTTTTGACCCTGAAGTTCAAAGGTAGTGACCTATGCTAATTTTATCTCGGACCTGTTATCGATAGTTTTCGCCAAATATACGGGAATAAATCAGGTTTTCTGAAATCCAATGTATCATAACGGTAGTAATATGACTATATCGTCCGTTGTGGTGTAGTGGCCTTAGCCTAGGACTCTTATTGGTAGAGCAAAAAACTGGCAAAAAGTCGCTTATTTAAGGCGGAACCCCTCCCCATCTGTAAAATGGAAAACGATTGCATGAATGATATGGCAAGATGTTGAAGTTTCTTGGATCGCCGGAATTACTTTTTCAAAGAGCGGCAACGGTGTTAAAATTTGGCAAAAACTTCATTTTTAGAAGTGAAATTGCGAATTTCTGAAATCCATTTGCAGCAACAGTTACACGACACCGGCAAAGTAAGACTGAAAAACGATCATTGAGTTTTATATAATCCTGACCTGACTTTATCATGAAGTCAAAGTCAGAAATGAAATGTCTTTATTTTTTGGTCAAATCAGTATTTTTATAAGAAAAATATCCAATTTTTTGTAATCGGACAGGTAGAGTTTTTAAAATTTGTATTTTTTATTTATCTGATTTTAAATTTGATGCTGCATTATTCAACTTACATATCTCCTGTCGTGTTTACGTATAAAACCTGCCAAAATATTTCCATTTTTTTGCCTCGAAAACTGACATTTTTATATTCAGGTATATTTTGGGAAATGCATGTTTTGCTATTTCATAGATATCATGGCATTGCCATATTATGAAAATGACGTATATATAGGAAACATATCAAATGGAAACAGCATTTATCATGTTCTGTTATATCATATCCGGTGTTTACACACACTAAAAGATGGCCAAGTGACCCTGGATCGCTCACCTGAGTATTTTGTTTAAAACATCTAATCTATATGTATCTATTTAAAACTGACCATGCTCTGGTGAACCCTTGGTGGGGCCATTTTTGTCCCCAGAGCTCTATTTGGAGCAAATTTAAATATATGGTCCATCCACTGGGTGATATTAGGAATCTAGACCTAGTGGTTTCAAACCAGGAGAGTTTGTATGTTTCAATTTATAAGTCAATGTAAACTCTGTGACATCCTGGATGAGGCCATTTTGACCACATAACCACAATTTGGGCAAACTCGATTGAGTACCACTAGGTGATGTTACATACCATATATCAAACCTTTGGGGCATTTTGTTTTCTGGCAGGAATATTTTTTTAATGTTTTCCCTAAATAACCTATTGATCGAGGAACATCTGGCAAATTATAAGTCGCTCAGTTGAAGTGAAACCTCTCCCTACGTGTAAAAATAAGATTGTGATATATCAATGGAAAGTTTTATAACTGTAAATCATGACACCACTGGTATTACTTTACAAAACAGGTGCAGTGACTCTTTATTAGGCTTCGAAGAAGGATATCCTCATTCAAAAATCATATATAGCATCTAAATAAGCAAAAATCGGCTGGGTGAAAAGAAATGCAAAAATGCAAATAATTTCAAAATTTTAAAGCATTAGGGGTGTATATTTAACCAAATAACCTATGCATTAAAACAGGTAGGCCTATTTTAATGTAATACATAAGAACGCGGATCTGACAGAAGGAACCTTAAGGAATTCAAGTAATTATTAC
Source organism: Loripinus fragilis (assembly GCA_964019695.1). Lineage (NCBI taxonomy): Eukaryota > Metazoa > Mollusca > Bivalvia > Lucinida > Lucinidae > Loripinus > Loripinus fragilis. The sequence continues at coordinate 44,990,664 of OZ026528.1, forward strand.
GTAAAAGACATTTGAGAAATACTTAAAATAGCATAAATTTACATACCTTTATATTTCCATGCAAATGTTGTTTTAACTTTGGTACCATCAAAATAACAAAAGTTTCTGATTACATTTTTTAAAGTTTTCTATAAGGGTTGTTGCCATGTGAACACTCAGATCACAGCACCTACAGGTGGGTCATTTTGAATGTCTATAACACAATCTAGAAGATATAAATTCATGTAAATTCATCATTATTTTCATTATTACATGTATAAGACATAAGAAAACTTTATATTTGCTAGATTCTTATGCTGAACATGCAATAATCACCGAACGAATATAGACCATCACTCTGATGACATCATACGGTTAATGCCATTGACATCACATTCCAAACCTGATTACATATGTTGTTTCTAACATCCGCATAATCATCAGTTTCGAAGATAATCACTTCAAATTTTCAGGAAATTCTCTAAACATGTAATACTGTGCAGATGTAACATTAACCTGATTTTGATTATCGCGACCATAGGGTACCTTTCATCATATCCTGGCTCATATATATGCAGAATGGAAGTACCTGATTTCTCATTTTGACATAATTATTTAGTACCATGATTATTTTTTTTAGTCTATTGTCTTCATCTTACACATATTGTCAGTGCGTACGATTTGAACGTATTCCAAAATCAAGTATGGTCTTTTATCCATCAGCTAATTAAAAATATAGGTTTTGTCTTTGGGTATTAGTAGCGGCACGGAGTCTGTACATCACCAATTGTCCTCCTAAATCTGTTTTAAAGAGTAACTATGTTTGTGCTATAACAAGAACTTAACATTTAACTTTATGCCCCGATGTTCATATTTGCTTATGGTGTGTATTTCAAATTATCAATATAATCTTGGAGTTAAAAGTCAAGGTCAAATTAAGACAAAATCTGAAATACGACTAATAACATGAATTTCTCTTTCATTTCTACGACTGAGGGTGTTCATATATGGCTTAATGATTGTTTACAACATATGTGTCTTATCACCGCTTTGCAATTTGGTGTCAAAAGACAAGGTCAAATATACTTACAATCAGATTATGGCTTGTTATGCGAACTCCTCCTTAAATTTGTGACCAATGGTGTTTAAACTTAGCACAATTATTGCTTATGGTGTATAAATTACAAAGTACATTACATATCACCGCTATGGCCCTGGAGTCAAAGGTTGATCAGAATATGTCTTACAGTGGCATGTTTTTTTAATAGAGTTGCTTCATATTTTGTAGAATAATTGCCAATATGACATTTGAGCCTTGATTTTACAAAATAATTTAAAGCCGGTTGTATGGATTGTAAAGCAATATATCTAGCATGTTTTGTTGTAGATGGTTCATATTTTGCATACTGATTGTTTAAGGTATTCTTTTGTCAATAAAAGCTTCTGACTGCTGATATGACCTTTGTATCAAAGTTCAATGTCAAACTGCTTAAAAACCTACATTTTAAACCCTCAAAGTGGTACTAATCATAGATGTGTTTATGACTCTCCTAGTATCTATGCGAGACAGACAAAATAGTGGATTATGAATTACCTTCATGGGAAAGAAGCCCTTAAAGGGTTTAGCTATTTTCTGATAAAATATTTATATTAATCTTAGTGAACCTATATAGGCGGTAAGTCCCCTCTTGGAGCCCCCTTAGTCCGGTGAGATATTGAAATACACTACGACATGAAATAATATTTCACTAGCAGTTACTCTGCTGATGACCACTCATAAACCAAAATGTAGACCTTTAAACTCTGCATATGCGGCATATAATGCATTCTGTTTTGGAAGAGATGTATAAATGATCATATTTGGGACACTGGCTGTCTATGGGTTTATGATGGCACAATCTCCTCCTAAATTACTAGCTAGATTTTCACCAAACTTTGCAGGAATGATTCTTATATGACCCTCTTAAATAATTGTTTAAATAGTTTAGTCCATTGCATGTCTAGGTCACATGGGCTAAATTAGATTTTCAAAATGAAAATCTTTTTGTTTGAAACCATAATGCCTAGAGTCTTGATATTTGGTGTGTAGCATAACCTAGTAGACCTACGCCAAGTTTGCTCAAATTATAGCCCTGTGGTTTAAATGGCACATTCCTGGAGGTGGCATATCTTACATAGGCATGTGATCGCCTGCTAGGAAAGGGCTGATCTATTGGCTCTCTTGTGTGTGGTGTTTTCTTGTATTTTGTCACTTTCCCTTATGGTGTCTCGGGTCAGTTGTGCTACTTGATTGTATCGATTTCTTGGTTTTGCCCTCTGCTTCACTTTTGCATCGGGAAAACAAAACAAATCATCTTGTCTAAAATGACAATGCCTAGTACTTTGATATTTGGTATGCAACATCACCTAGTACGCCTCTAGCAATTTTATTCAATTTGGTGCACAGGGACTATTAAGTGGACCGGCATGCGAGCTCACATGTTCACGATATAAATCTATTGGGAAAATCTTCTTGTCTGACACCACAAGGCATAGAACATTGATATTTGTTATGTAGCATCACCTAATATACCTCTACTAGGTTTGTTCACATAATGTCCTTTGTGCCAAAACTGGCCCCACCCTGGGGTCACATGTTTTACATAGGCTTACATAATTGTGGAACACTTAAAATAGTCTAGTCTGAAACCACAGAAGCTAGAGTCTATATTTGGCATGTAGCATTATTTAGCAGACTTACTAAGTTTGTTGAAAATTATGGCCCTGTGGTCGAAAATGAGACCACATCGGGGATCAAGGTTATATATAACTTATATAGAGAACATTTTAAAGCACATTCTAGTCAGAAACTAAAATGCTTGATATTTGATATGTAGCATCACTAGGTCGTACTCTACCAAGTTTGTTAAAATTATGGCTCTGTGGTCAAAGTGGCATCGTCCTGGAGGTCACAGAGTTTATGAGGTTGTTATTGTTCTTTGACTCTTCCTATCCGTGCCCTGTGTTTGTATGCAGTTTTGTGAGTGTGGCATTTCCTGGTCATACATTCTTTTTTACATTGCCTTAAATATAGTGAAACCAAAAAATATTCTTGTCTGAAACCACCAGGCCTAGAGCCCTGATATTTGGTATGTAGCATCAGCTGGTAGACAACATTTCACTTTGTTCCAATTATGACTCTGGGACCGAACATAGACCACAAGGCAGGTCATCAGGAGAGTGGCCAGTTTCCAATAGATACCTATAGATAAGACGTTTTAAAAAAACTCAGGTGAGCGATCCAGGGTCACTTTGTCCTCTTTTTATTATGTCATTACTTGATATGATATCACAGTACATGATAAATGTTGTTTCCATTTGAAATGTTTACTACAAAAACGTCATTTTCTCAATATGGCAATGTCCAGATAACCAAGTAATAGCAATACATGCATTTCACAAAATATACCTGAATATCAAAATGCCGATTTTGGAGGTAAAAACGAAAATATTTAGGTGGGGTTTTTAAGTAAACACGGCAGAGATATATGTAAGTTGAATAATTCAGCATCAATTTTGAAACAAATTAAATAATAACTCTAAATTTTAAAACTTTATCAGCCAGATCCCAAAAATTCGTGTTTAAATTTATAAAAAAGACAGATTTTCACCCAAAAATCAAGACATTAAAATTCAGGTTTTGACACCATAATAATATCAGAGTGGACTTATATAAGACACAATAATCATTTTTCAGTCATTCTTTGCTGGTGTCTTGTATCTGCTGCTTCAAATGGATTTCAGAAATTCGCAATTTCACTTCTAAAAACGAAGTTTCTGCCAAATTTTAACACCATTGCCCCTCTTTGCGAAAGTAATTCCGGCGATCCAAGAAACTTCAACATCTTGTCACATCATTCATACATTCATTTTCCATTTTACTGATGGGGAGGGGTTATCGGTCAATTTTCGCGTGTTTCTGCTCTACCATATTAAAGAGTAGGCAAATTCGAATCTCGCAAGGAGATTTTATTTTTTTTTCCAGTAAATTAGTTTCTATGTACTGACATGACGGAAAACTCTAGAAAAGCGTGAAATGCTTAATTTTTGTGCAATTGTGCATATGTACATGTACACGTGGTTACGCGTGTAGCCGCTAGTAAATCGAGACTGTTTCACCGAAGAGCCCAGATTGTTTGTCCGACATTCTTGGTTTACTAGCAAACTGCAGTGTTATACTGTGTACATTAAAACAAAACAAAAAACAACATCATTTTCCCCGCATTCCTCTTTTTATCGCATACCGTTCCTTACAGGAAAAAATAAAAAGAAACGCTCCTCGTGAGATTCGAACTTGCCTGCTATACGCTACGAGTCCTTCGCAAACCCACTACACCACAGTGGACGACATTATCCAACTGCTACTTGTATCAGACATTCCATTTCAAATAATCTTATTAGTTCCGTATGTTCGGCGAAAACTACCGATAACAGATCGGAGATAAAATTAGCATATGCCACGCCCTTTGAACTTCAGGGTCAAAAAATACGACAATACCAATATTTTTGTGATGCAGGGCAAGTGCCTATTTTAAGATATTTCGAGGCCTGGGAGGTCTGAGATATATGCTGGAGTAAGGTTATTTAGCGCTTTATAGATGAGAACTGACTTGTTATAATTGTGGCGTTTAGTTACTGTTTGCCAACTTAGCGTATTGAACATTTCAGAAGAAGCGGTATCATAGTCTGCATTAAGAATAAAATCGTGCCGCTCTTTTCTGTAGTTTTGAAATTCTTTCTATGTTTGCTTTAGAAGTTGTGCCCCAAGTGCAGGACCCGTAGTCAATGAGGGGAAGGATGTAACCTTGGTAATAAAGCTTTTGTGCCTCGACTTGAATATATAAAGATAATTGTTTGAGAAGAGAGATTTTTGATGAGATTGTTGAGCAAAGATAGTCGATATGATCAGACCATTGTAGATTTTCGTCAATGTATATGCCTAATAGTTTCTGTTTAGTTACGTTTTTAATCTTATTACCATCAATATAAATGTCCAATTCTTGAGAATTCTGAGTGCTGTGTCTCGTTCCTATTAACATACAGGATGTTTTTTCATAGTGCATGTTCATTTTGTTTTGTTTGCCCCTTTGTTTTGTTTTATTTCCGTCATGTTGTAATTTAGCCTCAATGTCATATTTAGTTTTACCGCTTGTGTGTACCGTTGCATCATCTGTATATAAATCTGAGGCACATTGCTCAAGATACAAATGCAAGTCATTAATAAACAGCAAAAATTAATATAGGGCCCAAGATGGAGCCCTGGGGCACTCCTGATTTAATGTTTGCTAGTTTTGTCAAACCATTTTCGCTATCCACGACTTGCATGCGGTTTTGAATGTATGAGGCAAATAGATTCAGAGTGGAATGTTTGAATTTATAATAGGAAAGTTTTTTTTTAATAAAATGGAATGATCAACGAGGTCAAATGCTTTACGAAAATCTATGAATAATGTCGAAAGGGTGATACTGGATAATCTCCTTACTGCTTAAACGCAAAAACACAAATCTGTCTTACACTTAGGTCAAACAACACATCAAATAAAAAAAACATATAACATTTAATTTATTTCATTAACAATCGTCAAAATGACAAGGCGGGTACCTACCTCACCCCCAGCCAGACTTCTTCATTCAATTGACCACTGAACATCCCCCCTCCGCCAATATAAATCGATTAAATTTTGACAAACGGCTTGGGCACCAAGCAGGCCCATCGTATGATGGACCTGTTCGGTGCAGAAGACGTTCATATACAAAATAAACAAAAACAACCCTGTAGGACCACTGAAATAGAACAATTAAGAAAACAACGTGCACGAACTTACCAAAAAGCGAAAAACAGAGAGATTTCAAAGCAAACAATTTCTAAATTGCAATTTAGCATTTTTATGGTTAATCTTTCTCGTTATGCAAACCGGAAAGTGGTCACTTATTGCATATGATGGGACAAAGCATTCAACAATATTCTCAGGGTTGGAAGAATATATATGATCGATAATAGTGGCGGTTGATGAAGTTATTCTTGTAAAGTCAGTAACCAACTGAGTAAGGTCGAAAAGCTGAATAAGGTGAAGCCACTTATTATTTGAACATATATGAAGGTCAATGTTTAGATCACCCATTAATATTATTTCCAAGCCTGTGGTTTGCGCTGCTGACAGCTCCTCGTCAAGAAGATCGATCCAACTTGATGTTGCATTAGGAGGGCGATATGCAGTACATATAAGAAAAGGTTTGGAGTTTGGCAAAGTAATCTCTGCCCAAATTGTTTCAAGTTTTGATAATTCAAATTCTGGACGATGTTTACAGTTTATGTTATTTCGAAATTACAAAATCACACCACCTCCAGATTTTTCTTGTGTAACAGACCGATCCTTTCTAATGTGGTCAAAGCCATTAACAGTTAACTGGTTACTTGAAATATTATTGTTTAAGAAGGTCTCACAAATTCCAAGAACATCAGGTCCATTTTCACAGGCCATTGATATGTGCAATTCATCAAGTTTTGGCAATAAATGATGTATGTTTAAATTAGCCATATGCAGACCCTTTGATCTAAAGACAAAGTCTGTACTGTGAATTGTATTGGTTCCGCTCGGGAGATTTGGTATAGACGGGACCCTTGAGGAAACTGGGCTGCCAGCATCACAAATAACAGTTGTATCCTCTACATTTTCAACGGATAGAGCAATGGATTGATCGGCATTAGAATTTTAACACATATTGTCAGATGTGGCCTTTGATGATACATCAAAAGCATCACATATGGGAACAGCATGGTCAATAGTCTATTTCATGCACCCTGTGGGTTCCTATTGATTATTTTGGTTTGACCATCCATTGCTCCTGCCGTTGAACCAGCATTCACGAGTATCGTGACTGCCCCTTGAACAAATATGACAAAATGTTGGGACATGCTGCCTTCCTCTGCCAAATTCACGAACTCTATTTGCTCGGCATTCATGAGTTTCATGAACATCTCTTGAGCAAATATGACAAAATTTTTGTACAAATTGTTTACCTCTGGCATAACCATGAGCCCCATTTGGTCGGCGAAAACCTGACTGTAGAGTATTAATTTGCCTATCATTTGATGGAGTTGAACTTTTGCTCATGATACCATGAACTCTATCAACATTCTAAAGCAACCTTTTCAGCCCAAAATTGTTCAAATGTACTTTATCGCTCTGGTTATATGAGTCAGGTATTTCGCCAGACGCAAGAAGAAAGCTCTTAAAATTGTCTATATATTCTACCTCATAGGCTTCACATAATGTTTTAAGTCTATCATTAACTGATTGAGATCAACCGTTTTTCTTGGCAATAAACCTATTACAATTACTTGCCGATCATTTTTCAACATTTCAGTTATAAGTGCCTCATATTTTTTAGCAAAGGTTGCAAGGTCCATGCCATTGTCGGCATCATTACCACCAACTAGAAGCAAAACAGTTTTACACTGATCAATATTGTATTCTGATAGCTTTGATTTCAATGAGTCAATCGTAGCACCCGAGAACGATCTCACTGTCGTGTTTGCATTAAGTTGGTTTGTGTTAACTTTTTTAAGCAATGAACTTCCTGTGAGAAGAGTAGAGTGTTCAATTTTTTTTACTGGTTTCATGTTTTTTGTTAAGTCAATTATCTCTTGGTTTGCACCCATTTTATCATGCGTTGGCTTTTGTTTTGTTTGTCCATTTTGATTTTTGTTTATTGGTTTTTGTTTGATTGTTGATCTTGTTGTTCATGTTCATTTTTAGGCACACCTTCCTTTTGACTTCGACGTTGATTGAGGGATGAATTCTGCATCGAAGGGGTCTGTTGTCTATTTTCGATTAAAGTGTTTGTTTCACATTGTTTATCCGTGACTGTGCTTTGTTTGGATAACTCTGTTTGTGTTGTATTTACTTTGTCTAATATCGTACTTGTTTTGTTCAAAATTTGACATGACTTTTGATCAACACTAGTTTTTATGTTGCTCGTTGTAGTTGTAAGAGTTTGAATAGCACCAGTTATGCTCTTATCGTTGGTAGAAATTCGATTGTTGATAGCTGTTAGTCTGTCATTGATGTTTCCAATCGAACGTTCAATATTTGACGTCAGGCAATTCACAGCTGTCAGTATGGACGTAGTGGATTGTTTAAGGTCGTACAATTCATTTTTCAGTAATAAAACGTCAACAACAACAGAACCACCGCCATAGAACGGACAGCAGCCTAAGCCACCGAGGGCTTAAATGCATTTTACTGGTACCAAATTTCTTTGTCGTTTTCATGCATTTGTGTCTACATGTGTGTTTGGGCCAGCACAAGCTCATGACGATATTTTGGTCCTTATCACATATAAGCAAAAGGCTCATTAAAACGTGGATGCTTACATATCAAGTGAAGCTAGGGGTCTAAATTCTACAGCGATTTATCATCTACATCTATACTTTACTCTGGCGAGCATGTACAATTACGAGTCCTAGTTGCTGGAAAATGCGATAAGTACCAAACGCTTACGTATTGGCTAATTTTAATATAAAACATGCAAAGTGTGCATCGAACACATCCCTAAGACCTATAATCACCCTGTCTGTCCGTCCGTCCGTCCATTGAGGTCTACTGCAACGAAAATAAATCGATGTAGCTAATAAACGCCGACCAATCGCATTTACTACTGAAAATAATTGTGTTTAGTTTAAACATATTATATTGCCACAAATAACAGCAATGGGGTTGGTTCACAAGTTCTCGCAACATTGTGCTTACATGTACCTGGGTATACCCTACTTTTCGCTATTCTACTCGGGAACATGTATTAATAAAACCATTTAAAACTTAATCAATGCTTTTAACATAAATATACAACAAAGCAAACTTTTCACCTGATGATTTTACAAACTGGGCATGTGTGCTCAGAAATATTAACGCAGGTGAGATCGCCTCTCCTCTCTTATCTGTGCAAACCCCATTGTTTGACTTGTTTAAATAAATTTTAACGTTACACAAATTAACACCAACATCTGACGCGACGTCATAGCAGAATACGTCGCCCCTTTGAATTTACCTAACATTGTATGAGCACGTTAGGGATTCGTATGTAATGCTAACAGAGGTGCATATTGGAGTCATTTAACGCATCCATTTGATGATTGGACCTGGCCCTCCGACCCAATTCATACTATACGTGTTCTATGGGGTTCATGACCGGGGATGAAGCAGACCAAGGCAAGAGGTTGACGTAATTTTTAGCATGGAATTATGTGGTTATTTACGTGTTGTGTGAGACCTTGCATTGCCATGCTGGAAAATGCCAGGCCCGTTCTTTTGCACGAAATAACTAATTATATTTTGTGCATTAACCCAGTTAAGACGAGCAATAATGATTGCCGTTTAAACCGATTTCGTGGGTGAGTTAACGTGTTAACGCGATAAGGACGTAACGTCGTCACACGTGCGCGACCAGGTCTTGCACGAACTCTGACCAGTGACCTATATAAGTCACTGCTCTGACATACCCAGTTCTGTTGTACTGATTCATAAGACAATGAAAAGTCTGACTAGAGCAGCCAAAATGATGCGCGATATCATTTACCGTAGACCCCGCCTTGAGCACGCCAATAACTTGGTTTCTTTGATCTTTTGAAAGACGTGCCATCACTAAATGGAAGCGTTTTGCATTACTTGACTTTTCGCTTACTGTAAAGGCGGCGCCCCATGAATGCGTAATTAGGACTAGTCAACCTTAGGCACAGGTAAAAGCTGAAAAGGAGGCGTGATTTTATTAAAAAGTAACTGTATCATCTTGTGCCACCACCTCAGTCATTATTTAGTCCTTAAAACGACAGCAAAATAACTGCATGTAAGCAGGAAGGCAAACAGTGTGGACCTAGATCAGACTGCTCCTACAGGAGCAGTCTGATCTGGATTCACACTGTTTATCTATGAGGCTTCAAATAGTTTAGTGGACGACAAAAAACATACATTTTGTGATTATGCGCTTTAAGGGTTAATAAATGTGAGTTCAGTGTGTATACGGTTAGGATTTTCATGAAATGCATGTACGTTTGCGCGGCTCAAAAGCTTATTTACTCTTTACCAAATTATAAATAAAACCTGATTTCCCTTCCTTAGCAGATGAAATAGCCGAAACACACCCAGATATGAATATTAAAGTTGCCGCCTTTACAGTAAGCGAAAAGTCAAGTAATAATGATAAATTGTTTTGTATTACCAGTACTCAGCTGCAAAATGTGTTCTTGTCGGTTTTAAAGCTGTTAATGAACCACCTGTTCCTCAGCACGTGCAACGTAAGGAACACGTTTTTCAGGCGTTGACAGTCGAGTAGACCTACGATTTGAATAAAAATTGCGTAATCGTTATCTGCGACGAAGTTTCGATAAGCATGCGTAAATCTTACAACGACATGTATACTAACAAAACAGTTATTAAGTGAAATAAAGAGTAAAGTTTTCATTTTGGGTCGGTGTACACTGCATATATTTTCTTCCGAATTGTTAAAACTCATTTTAACAAAGGTAGAACGGCATGCTGTATTTTCTAAAATTAACATTTAAAGACATAGAAATTTGAGCAATAATACAAGTGGACTAGTACAAATAAGGATTGACTAACGACTAAAACTTAAGTTTATGACTAAGGAATGGTGTCAGGTTCAACTTACACTTAACAACATTTTAAAACACAATAAATTTGCTACATCTCCAGTTTCTGCTCTTTAGATAAGATCCCAAACCTCAGTATCATTAGTTCCAGTGTATTTCTTAAATAATTTTCATGTTTATTTGTAATTTTGATTGAAACAAATATTAATAGAAACTAGATCCGCCTCGCTTAGAAAATTATTCATGCGCATACAATGACGTATATTCACTGTTATGGAAGTTGTACTCGTCTAAAGTTTCAAACATGTTCAAAATACGAAAACAAAATAAGAGACAATTATACACCAGACCCTGTGGTCTAGGGGTTAGAACAACTGACTATTGTACGTGTGGTCGCTGGTTCGATTCCTACCTAAGATATTTTTTCTCAAATTTTTTTTTTCGTTTGTTTTTGGAGCTTTACGTCCACGTCAACAGATTTTAAGTAATGTCTGGACGATTTCCAGTTTTCATAGGTTGAACCAGTAGTAAGCAGTGGATAACTTGTGTAATAGTGATTGCGCTGGCGGTGAGTCTCGAACTGGCATTAGCCTTTCGATCCCCAGTCTAACGCTCAAGTGGCTTTTTATTTATTTGTTCTTTCACTGCGACTTTTGAATGTGTCGATGAAGTCCCAAAATAATGTTTTATATGATATCACATAATAACATTATATAGTTTTAGAAACTCTTTGGGATGTCGAAAAGACCTGTTTTTACCACACACTCTGGGGACCGCTTGTGCAATCTTCAATGTGCTTGACTACGATTTCAGCGACCCCGTTTTGGTAGAAATTTGTTCTAAAAATAGTATCTACGGTCATCCGTTCCCCTTCGCCGTTTCATTTAGAGCAGCTATCTGTTTGTTGCGAAAGAATGGGCACTCAATATTGATTAACTAAGGAACAGTGTAGATCGGTTAATCCATTTATGCCTACTGGAGTCTTCAATCCATTTAAACTGACTGATCGATCTGTAATTATAGGGTCTTTAGCTTTGTTAACGGCAGTGATATTTATCATTTTATAGAAATCGTTGTATCATTTAAGCAACAAGTGTAGACCCTTATCGGACAGTATTTCATTCACCATCGGACTCGTGTCTACGTTCGATCTGCACTGTTTTTAAAATTCCTTTATATGGGTGCTGGGCATTTTTGAGCTTTTGCATTGACTGTGTTCAAATAATGTCGAAATGTCGTTTTTGCCTGCGCTGATGGCTTACTCATCAGTCAACAATCTTCCAGTCATATCGGGACGTTTCATGAATTTTTGGGTTATACCAGTTCTAAGAAGAACATATAAATTGTCTTTGTAAAAGACACAACACATTTTGCCCCCGGTGTGTCTCGAACGAGTGGCCCTTCAGATACTACTCTTGATTATATCGGCGATCTGCAGTTAAAACTATTTACGTTACGAGAAGTTCCTAGGGAAATATATACTACCACCTTACTCTGCCAAAACACAGAGGGTAGTGTATTTGAGCTTCAACCCACAACATCTCCGCAATGAAATCTTCAGCCAAACCCCAAATCAAGCTGAACCGTCCAAAAATGCACTCGGGCAGCGGCACCGATATGGAAGGGACCCCACTAGCCCTGACATGCATCCTATTTGATAAATGATCGCCAAGCTGTTATAAAGGCAATAGAAATAAGGTTAGAGAAGCCCGCTTCTGTATTCCATGCAGCTCTGAACAGCTGATATCCCACTACACCAACACGACTCTGGCTGTACAAAAGCTCACATACCCAACTCACAGCAGTCTTCCTCGCACCTTCACACCTTTCATTACTGCGTCTGTCAGACAGGGAGTCAAAACAGTCCCTGCACACCCGAAACCTGGGCCCAAACAGTGCCTTGTATACAACAGCCCTGGTCTCTGTTGGACAAGTCAAGTTTAATCAAGAAACCCAGTGCACCCACAAACACAAACAAACACGCCGATGCTATTTTTGTATGCCAGGCGGAGTGCTTTGGTTGTAAATGATTTTCGTTGATACAATGTATGTTGGATATGGAGATGCACACAAACACGTGAGTGCGTTTGCTTGTTAATAGGGGAAGGGGAGAGGATTGGGATGGAGAACCCAGACTTAGACCGACCTTAGCAGTCGCTGAGAGTTATAGAAATATCGGTTATTTGCCTTCCTTTCGACTACGGTTATCCCGCTTCTTCAGTTTGTCAGATGCGGCTTTAAGACATGACACTGGCTACATTTGACCTAAGCTGTTGACGGAAATTTACACGCATATGATATTTCGATTACACTTTGCTCTCACGTTTCCTTTTGTATGAATAGCTCTTCACTCACTTAATTGGTTTGGGTGTAGGAAGTGTTAATAAAACGACCAAATTATTCGCAGACATTAAATCTAAATCCGTATTTTGGCAAACAGTACAGACCAAGATGCAGCATTTGATCTGAGTCTACACTGTTTGCTAAGACAAAATCGATCGTCAGTGAAAGAATTCATTTATTCCCCGAAAATATAACTTGTGGGGCCCCCAGGGATTATTGGATCTGGGGAGAATGGCTATTCATTTTCAGGGAGCTAGGGAGCACTGGTAATTATTTTAGGGGAGCTAGGGAGCAAGCTCGTAATTTTGGGGATATAGGGAGCCTTGCAAAAAGCAAAAAATAAGGAAAAGCCTCCATTTTGTTTGATTTTTTAAAAAATTCTTCTGCTTCTGGGGGGTTAGCCCCTCAGATCCCCCTGGTAAATTATAAATGTATTTATTTTCGTACTAACATGCTCATCAAGATTTATATAAAGAGAGAGAAATACGGCAATTAAGTTTTCTTGTTGATTTTTTTCTTTAAATTGTTGATTTTTTGGTTGGCAATATACTTTGGGACGCCCTAGATTGCACCAGATAACACCATTTTTGTCAAAAAAATTCCGGGGGAGCATGCCCGCGGACCCCCTATCAACAGTGTGACTTCACAATGTTACGGGGCCACCTACACACCTGCTATGTTATTATCTTTTTAGGTCATCAGCCCTTTTTAAAGGAAATTTTGAAGAATGCTTATTAGATATATACTTACTTGATTTAACTGAAGTTAAACAAGCATATAGGCACTAATAAGCAATTGTAGAACATACTTTTTATAGTAAATGCTTTCACTAAAGTGTCTAGAAAAATCTAGTTTAAGCTGTTGGTAAAAATCAGTCCCTGTTCCGAAAAAGAAAACCAAATGGTATGTCTCTAAACTTCCAAGCCTACTCTACCACGTACAGCAACAGCATTTTAAGGATGGCCTCATACTTTGAGCCATATATAATGCATTTCATTGAAATTAATTATATGTCATGCATTCCATGGCTTTTATATGTCATGTATTCCATGGCAAACACCTCTCTTTACATGTATAAGACAAATATTAAGTGATCATTAAGTCATGCGCTCTTATATAGCTTCATAGTTTTTAAGTATGTGATTTTAATTCTACGGAAAGATAAATACATTTTAGGGAGAATTGGCTTGTATTTTTGGGGATTTGGGGAGAAGCTGAACTATTTTTAGGGATTTTGGGAGCGAAGGCAAATACTTTCAGGGAAACGAGGACATTATTTGCAGGGAGTAAGAGTATCCTTCATATGTATTGTGTTGTGTATTGTTGTGAAATTATCGGGTCCGAGGGTGGGATTTCCTTGTCGCACAACAATACATCATGATGGATACTTTTTCTCGCCTAATTTAAGACTTTTTAAGGTTTTACATGAATTCTGTCAGTTCCGCATAATTTTTTAGATTTTTTGCGTCTGTTCCAATCTGAAAAATAAGTTCACCAACGGATTTTCCAGATGCAGAAATGGGTGTAAACATAGTTTATCACCTAAAAACGGAAGCGAATTAGCACTTCAAGCGTCGGTTTTGTTTTTATTGGGGTTTGAAACTAACGTTCGTATCAGTATCTATTGACAAAGACGTCGTGGCGCCAAACTGTGCCAATAACGTGCATCAGATGATTGTTGCATTTTCGTGACGTCAGAATGGTTTTTGACGTCATTCAACAGTGCGAAAATGGCGGACGCACTTAATATTGCCGTTTTGATATTTCTACATAATATTTAGGTGTAAATTGCTCTGAAAACAGCCTAAATTGTTATAATTTGAAGTCACGTGGATGGGATAAGCAGGTCATGTGGATGGGATAAGCAGGTCACGTGGACGGGATAAGGAAATTCCGCACGGCGTTTTGCCTATGGAACAGCTTGTCTTGAGCGATAAGTGGGCGAGAAACGGGGAGATCAATGCATTATTTTCAGGGATCAAGGGAGAACAGACCCCCCTTGAGGGGCCTCACTTGTGGCCCCTCAATATATACAATTATTGGTCATCGTTTATTGCATTAAATTCTGTTAATATATATAACTTCTGAATAATTATATTGCTATGAATAATTATATTGTTAAGTAATCATTAATTATGGTATTTCACATATGAAACCTTTTCCTAGTTATTGGAACTCTCTGCCGCCACCCTTGGAGAAAAATAACCGTGATAGTCGAGTTGTGTGCTGGCTTGTCACGCACAGTACAGCCGTTCTTCTGTCAACATTCTTCTACTTTGGTAAATGACCCAAGTCTTTCTTTTGGGCAATCAGAGGGTTCGTGATCACCGCCTTATTGGTAGAGCTGCAATAAGTTTAACAGAAGCCTTATGAGTAAGTTTGTCTCTCTATCCTATTTCGATTTAGCCGAGTTGTTCAGGAAGTCGATGTTTTCCTTTACTAAGAGAATACACTAATGGGACATATCATAACCCTGGATACCTGTCTGTCTATTTTAGCTTCAATCAAAGGCTCTGGTATACTGATCATGTTGCTTATCACGGGGTGCAGCGTATTGTGATTTAGAAGACCACTGTTTTCCTTTTTTCATATTAAATTTAAATGAGTAGGTGTTGTCATGTATATAACCGAATGAACGATGTGGAGACTGCTATGTTACATTACTTCTATCTTGAAATCTCGACTGAATATGTTTGGTGTTCTGAAAACTTAAATATGCAGTTTTCTGGGCGTCTAATAGTTCAGACATACATCGATACATTTGTATACTTTTAACCTATGTTGCAAAGACCAAACAGTCTACAAATCCTTCACCAGGAAATATATAACACGACCTATCCAAACAAATTTAATTTTGATAAAATGTAAACAGTTGACTCCTAACACACAAACGTTGTACACCGTGTTACATCATTAGTACTAGTTGGTCTATCAGGAACGGAAAAAAGCTTTGGAAAAGCAGATTTTCCTCCAGAAAGAAGGTAGATACTCAGAGCATTTTCTGTACTACAACACGTTTCACATTACCTAACAGTACCTATAAAAATGTTAAGTCTCCAGCTCTCATTGGGGAGGTAAACTCAGGGAGCCTATCCATCCAATTTTAGTCGAGTGGCGATCGAACTAACACCTGCCATTAACAGTTGGTCAATCACGCAGTCGCTCGAACTAAAAGTGGATAGAGAACACTATCCATTAATAATAGTTGTTCGTTTAAATCTCTATCAGTATGGATATAAAGCGGTCTAAATATTGTCCGCCATGAGGCTCAAACCCGTTACCACAAGATAACGAGTCATGTTTGCAAGCAACTTTACTATAAAGATTATAGCACGAAGCTGTCACTTTTTTATGATTAGAACAGTGTACACTTTTATACACAGTGAGTTTGGTTTTTAGTCATTGGTCGATAGTCGTTAGTTTCATCCTTATTTGTACTAGTCTAATACCACTCATTATGACTTTCTCCAGGGGTCATACTGGGCAGATCAAAAGGACAGTCATAATGAGGTGATTAAGACATCCCTACAGGGGCAATAAAGTGGTCCCATGAAGGGATTAGGTAATTAATAATAAAATATTGATCTTTATCTTAGTGAAAGAAATTGTGTTATATACAGGTAATTTCCCACTTGAGGCCCCATTATTTTTGTGAGATATTGAAACTGTCCCTTGTCAGTTAATACTTAAATGATCTCTATTGGATATTAATACATGCCTTTAGCATGCATGATACACATATCCATAGTTTTTCAACTCATTTCCCTTTATCAGCTATAACGATACAAACTTTTGACCACTGCCGATTTCTCGTGCAAACGGTTTTACTACGTTACCCCTCTTACGTTGACGTTGTTTAAAGCAATGGACGTAACACTAAAATACGCACGGTTCTTGAAAATCGGAAATGTGGTAAGGACAATCTTGATTGTATCGAAGTTTCAATACACACATTGCATAGGCAGCAGACCAGTTAAACTGAAACCAATATCTAGGGGTATCTCATCTGAGTGGTATACCATTTTTGTTTCCTATAATTTTATTGTCTGAAATTACCCAGCCAGATTATGTACATATAAATACGTGTTAATAATGCCCCAGTCACACACACACATACGGACACTTACGGAGAGTTTCGGATCAAACCGCAATCGTCCGCAGAAAAATGAGGGCGGGGCCTAATTTCTTGATGCGTTTGCAAGACGCAGATACCTTCAGTTGCGGGTAGTAACGGATCATTGCGGATAAATGCGAATGTCAGCGGATCGATGCGTTCCAGTGAACCGACACAATGCGTACAGATACCAATAGATACGGACTACATCCCTTTCATAACCTTCCCTTACCTTTAGATACGAGTAAATGCGAATAGATACCTTTAGATGCGGACTGTTGCGTATACTTAGTGGATCTGACGTTTGCAACCGCAGACTTTGCACCCTATCGTTCGTTCATCGTTTGTTTGTTTTTAAACATTATGCCTGGAAAGAAGAAGCAGCATGTCTCTAGAAGGCACACTCCCAACCCCAAACGTCTCAACAGGATGACAACCGACATAGTCGGCAAGAGGCAGAGGATAAAGGCGCAGATGTCACATAATCTAAGAAGAGGCTATGCAAATAACATGAAACTCCATTTGTAGATTAAATAATATACAAATAAGTTACAAATTAGGTAAGATTCTTGACAGTAAGGACCTTTATCTATACATGCAAATGCAAATATGTCATATAATAAATAGAATATTGTATTTGCGATCAAAAATTATTTAACTCTATTTCATTTGTTCTTAATAAATGATAGCATCCTTGGCAGAGCTTCACATATGATCAATTTTCCTCATCTCATTAAATAATGCAATAATACATGAACAATCATGTAAACAAATCTCCATGTTTTAAATCTTAGAACATTCAGTCTTTTCTGCATACACTTTCTGCCCCTATAGCCAGTATGCCAAGGCATTCTCAACACATCGTCTGGCACGAGAAAGACGATAGTTGAAGACTCACTCTCCTGTTCTAGGGGCGCTGTAGCAAGGGGCTTCATCATCCACGTAAGGGGTCGTAACAATACATGTACGTATTTATCCGCATATGAAATCAGACATTCGCAACTATTCGCAACGATCTGCGTGTATTGGTAAAATACGCCAAACGCGATAAGTAACAAAGCGTTACTAAAGGTAACGACCCGAAAGAAACCGTAACAGTCCGCAACTTTGGGTCGACTGCGGAATGATAGGTTTTGATACGTTTAGATGCGGATGAGATACGGATGCGATACGAATAATTACGTATTATTGCCTAGCGTTACGTATCATTGCGTTGTTTTCATCCGCATAACTTTTTTGATATTTTTCAAAATTTGGGCGCGGATGGAAAAGGCCTTGCGGTAAGTTGCGGATAAGATATGAACTGTTACGTTCTCTGCGGATGTGATACGTATCGTTACGGAATAAGCGAATAGTTGCGGACGGGCTTTACGTACCATCCGCAGAGTCCGTAAGTGTGTGTGTGTGACTGGGGCATTACAGTGTTCAAATAATGCATCCGAATGCAAACATCGATGAAACGCGGTATTTTGACTGATCCATTTCAGTGTAAGCCAGCGATTGCATTCTTTTAATTAAGCGATTTTCTTATTTCAAATGACGTACTTGGGGGTACTTTATGAGTGAGATTAAACATGGAAATTTTAAAATCGGCTGTATTACTTGCAAATGAACATCAAAGCGACCAGAAAAATGTTACAAATGATTTTCGTATACATTTTCGCTATGTAATCGTTCACCCAAAAAGGGCTCTGTCATTGGAATGCCAGAAAATGCAGCATCAAGGAAGATTTTAACCAAAATGGCAGCCCCAGTATTCCATAGAATATAAAGCAATATAAAAAAAATGCAGGTATAAATCACCAATATACATGTATGGATATTTACCACACGATGAAACAGACTGAAAACATCCCTCGTTCATGTAGTTATCTGCTTTTGAAAACATTGTTTTATTTCATATCGCAGTGTACTTCAGTACCCTATCATGAAAGTGGCTTGTGTTAATTAGATAAGGAGCTGGACAACTGCAATTTTACATTTATTTAGCCAAGAAATACACCTTTTAATGAAAGTACTTACATGTATGAAGTGTGTAAATATAAAACTTTGGGATAAACTGATCTGCTTTCATTACATATTGAACGCCCCTCGTAATCCTGAAAAATTTAGCACATTCCCATTTTCTGTTTTTAGCAGGTTGTCGGGAGCATCATACGCATCATCAAGTATGCAGATTGCATGTCAAATTAGTTGCAACCATTGTCCTGCTGAATCCGGATTATACTATTTTGTAAACATTGAAGGTCCAGATCAAATGGCTTATGATGAAGTTATCTGATCGGGGTCCACATATTTTTCACTCTGATTGCAAATACATGTACGTGTTTACGTCTGAAATGCTCCAGGATACATGTAACAGGATACAAATTGGAAGAAGTGTAGTACATAACGTATTCAGCATGACAAGGATTTAATGACTGGGTGAGCTATTAAAGCATGTGCTTACTATAGGAGCAGTCGGTGAATCTGCACAGACATGTCAAGAATATCAACAGATCGCCTATATGCCTAGCCCAGTTAGATGGATCTAATACATCATCATCCGTGAAAAACTAATAAATTGTACTGTCCTGCCAGCCAAGAGTGATAGTGGCGTCATGCTGTGTTTATAAAGATATCAGGGACTTATAATCGATAGATCACTTGTGAATTGATCCTATCCGCAGGATAGGATCAACACACAAGTGGTCTGTCGATTCGCGTTAGCTCAAATGGAGTGTAAAGTAAGCGTTTTGCTTATGCTTAGTTCACACCAACGGCGCTTTGATGGCACTTTAAAGCGGCGTGCAAAGCGGCACCAAAGCGTAACAAAGCTTGATTAAAGCGGCAGGGTCGTAATAGATCGTGGGAAAGCTTGGAGTAAAGCGGGACATTCGGCAAGAGCGCCACATTTTTTTAAACTGTTTAAAAATTTTGGGCACTCTGTCACGAATTGATTAAAGCGCCGAGAGCGTATCAAAGCTTAACAAAGCGTAACAAAGCTCAGCAAAGCTTGACTCAAAACGTAGGAAAGCTTAACAGAGCTTGGTTCAAAGCGGGAACCCCAGTCTTCACGGTCTGTCACCACTTGACACGCTTCGTTAAGATGTCTCAAGATTTGCTGCGATCTGGCATGAAGATCTGACACGAGGTCAGACGCTTTCATCAAGATCTGACACGCTTTGTTACGCTTTCATGAAGGACTCTCACGCTTTCACACGAATTGAGACGCTTTGATCAAGGATTGACACGTTTTGTTAGGCTTTGTTACGCTTGGCAAGCTTCCTCACGCTCTTTCACGCTCTCCTCCGCCTCAAGGGCTAGGATGTAGTTATACAGCAGGGAGACAAACATCATGTCTTCTTCAGATAGATCATGCTCTGGTACATCTGGAATTTCTGAATCTTAGTGTTCTGCCATCGTGTTCTGGAATCAAAGATGCAGTGATTTTGTGAATCTGCTGCATCTTTATTTATAGCTCTGGATCAAAAGCGGCATGAAATCGGCGATCTCGACATTTTCCAACGCGTAACAGAGCTGAACAGAACGTAACAATGCACAACAGAGCTTGATAATCGTATCAGAGCCTGATTTAAAGCGTCATAAGCGTATCAAAGCGTAATAAAGCGTAATAAAGCTTATCAAAGCTTGATTTCAAGCGTAACATAGCCTCATCAAAGCGGGAT